>OX155696.1:11081018-11766545 GCA_944547425.1 Eupithecia centaureata
TGTCGATTCAGCGACCATTCGTCCCGATAGTCATTTCGATTAACGGCGTAAAAATAAAGATGCTGGATAAACATCTCAAGAGACTCTCGCTAGGAAGTTAGATCAAGGGCCAGATCCATAAAGCGGTTCTTTTGAACTTGGCGCGTATTGTCAAGAAGTTCCTCTCTCTACAACCCTAATCACCGGCCGCATGAGCTTTGTGGCCGGTGATCCGCCGTTTTGATCCATTTTCTGTAATTTTATAATGTAACTGTAATTTATATAAACGCTAAAACGCTTTGGTCCGCGAGGCACTCCAGGATTTTAAATAAATTTGTGATCGTCTGGTCGACACGAGAGCTGGTGAGTATCTGGCTCAGCGCATCAGTTTTGCCATACAGCGTGGTAATGCAGCCAGTGTCTTGGGGACGCTTCCGACTGGTGTCAATATGGTATTGATTGGTTTTTGAGTTACCTCTAGACTGCTTGCAACCGTCTGCAGTTAGATAAATTGTTTCAACTATTATTATATAGTTTTAATTGATTGTTATTTTCGTTGTGTATAAATGATTTACTAACTAACAAAATCATATACTTACTAAATATTTTCACTCCGCATCATCTGGCAATAAAATTTGTAGAGTATGTGCTGTTACCAGTTTAAAAAAGAACCCAAAAGTACCTACATTTCTGTCCCGCACCTAAGAACTTATCCAAAATAAATTACTGAACCCAACTGAAAACTGAAATACAGGGAATACAAGGTTCTTCTCTACCTATTTAAAATGGTACAAACTAATTAAAAAAAAACTTTGAACAGTATACCTACAAGGTGAAAAGTAAGAAAAATAGAAAATTGGTTTTGAATCCAGTTTTTGCCTATGATACGAAACTGAGCGTGCAATTCAGATTTTAAAAATTTGAATTAAATTAACCAAACGCTATTAATTATGTCACTGTTAGAGACCGACATATAATATATGTCGGTCTCTAACATATACATATATATATATGTATATATATAATGAACCGTTCACGGTAATGGTTGATCCAGTACGATTTCTTAAGAAATGTTGATCCACCTTTTTCATGTGTACATTCGACTCTGGACCTAGTAAACAGATATACTTCGATCCGAATTTCAAAAGCACATGGCAACGCTGGATCTGCATTGACTCGTTTTCAATATACTCGCGTTAGAAAATCCTCAAAATACACCAATTTTGTTGATCTTCTAACGGTCAAAAAAAATACACCGAAACGTCATTTTCACATCCGGTGCATATATACTACGCGCCACATTAGCTTAGACAATGTTGATCTGCAGTCTCTGGAGCCACAAATTACTACTTCGTCTGTTTTCAAAGCGGCAACGCCGCACGCGCGGTAGTGGGGGACTTTTCGAGACTTACATAATCGAAGTTAATAGACTTAAAAGCGTTCGTTCTTACAAATTCCCTTCGGATAGTTGAATAGAATAGAGTAGAAATAGCTAAAATTCACTGATCAAGCACATTACATTTATAAAATAATATTTTTGTGTAGGTATGTGTATTTTTGAAATCTACTGCTCACAAAAAATAACTGAACTTTTAAGCAACCAGTTTGTAGGTCATGTTCTTCTTCGACATGTGCCTTAGGTGTGAGAAGTTGGTAAAAAGGTTTTTTTGGTAACATAACCGTTAAATTCTAATGAAATTTCCCTTTATTTTTAACTAAGAACTTAGAGAGAACCTGCTTCAGAGTTCAATCCTACAGCGATTTAAGTATGCCAGAACGCACTACACGTCAAATGAAAATATAAAGAGAAAGTTTTTAAAATGTTTCATATATTTTAGACTCAAATGAACTCCTACAAATATCACGTCTATAAATCCTACTTCCTAAATGAAGGTAGGAGTGTGCCGTTAACTGAATTTTCATTCACCTCACGAAACTGTCTAGTGGGCAACATTATCATTATTTTAGGACGACATTAGTCCACAGCTGGACATAGGCTTCCCGTAATGAGTGCCATAGCGCTGTCGCGTCCAGCATTTACCATCAATCATTCGCAGGTCGTCATCCCAACTGGCCGGAGGGCGGGGCGTCCTACACTACGTTTGCCAAGTCGCAGTCTCCACTGAAGAACACGTTAAACCCAACGGTTGCCGATTCTCCGCGAGATAAAGCCTAGTTTAAAGAATTAGCAAGCTAAAATGGCAGTGGGCCGGGCATATCTTGCGAAAAACTGACAACTGTTGGGGTAAACGTACTCTTGAGTGAAGACCACGTCTCGGTAAACGTAGTGTATGGTGTCCTCTAGTCAAATGGGCATTCATATGGGAAAGCATGTGTCCAGCAGTGGACTATTAATGGTTGGCGACGAAGATGATGATTATGATGAGACCCGCTAGGTAGTTTACTAAAACATTTTTATGATCAGTTACTACCAACGATACGTTTAGGGTAATTTGCAAATCTTACTTTTATAATAAATGGGAAAGTCTGTGTGAATGTTTGTTATAAGTAATCGCCGTAACTACTTTTTACTACTTATTATTTAAATGAAATTTGATATGTTTATAGTTTAGGACCTAGAATAACACAATATAGGATATTACAACTTGGAAATTATTTACTTTAGTAATAAATAGATGCGCCCCGCGGCCTCGCCCGCATGGAAATTTATTTGTCGAATTTTAGAAATTTATTGCACGCCTCCTAGGGGTACTTTCGTAAAAAAAATACGTGTTTAGTTATTTACTTTTAGTTTATTCATAGTGTTCATTTTGAGTGAAACAAACCAATGAAAAATAATTTTCCATACAAACTTTACCACCCCATCTAATAACCCCTTCAGAGTTAAAAATTTCCAAATTTTAAAAGCCTATGTCCTATTCTAGGTCCTAAACTATCTACGTACCAAATTTCATCTAAATAACTTAAGTAGCTACGGAGATTACCTATAACAAACATTCACACAGACTTTCCCATTTATTATAATACTAGATACTAGATGTGCCCGCGGCTTCGCCCGCCAACCAGTTTTTTAAACAAATTTCAGAAATTTATTACACAACCCCTGGGGGTTATTTTGGTAAAATGAAAAATACGTGTTTAATTATTTCATACTTTATTTTTAGGTACCGAGTTTTAAGTAAATCAAACCAAGGAAAAATAATTTTCCATACAAACTTTACCCTATTTAACGCCCTCATAGGTTAATTTTTGTTAATTTTATTAGCCTATGTCTATTCTAGGTCCTACTATCTACGTACCAAATGTCCTTTAAATAACTAAAGTTAATACGGAGATTACTTATAACAAACATTCACACAGACTTTCCCATTTATTATAATAGTAACATAGATAAGATTTGAGTCTGACTGAACTCTGAAGAACACTGACCCTAGTCTCTACATAATATGAAAGGATCCTGTTTATCTATGGGACCGGCGGAGGCTAGGAGGCGTGCAGAAAATTTCTGTAATATGACAAATAAATTTTCATGCGGGGGTAGCCGCGGGGTGTAACGAGTCTAAAATAATTGACGTTTAATTAAACATCGATCAAGGCATTGACACTAGTTATTTTTTTAAGCCGGTAACCACGTAACGTAGGCAACTACTTGAGTTCTCCAAAATAATTTAAGGTAGCAGGTTTTTTTTGTAACAATTATAACGATGGGCAATTATTTATTCTACTCGGGCCACTACCGTGATCTCTGATGTGTAGTTTTTTAGTGTAAAATAAATAACTAGATTAATAATGCTGGACAATCCACACAGCCTCATCTAGCCCAAAGCTAAGTAGAGCTTGTGTTATGATGGGTACGAGATGACAAATATCTGTAACTTACCTAATACAAAATATTACAAAGATTGAGAAATTTATTACACTTAGAAAACACCCAGAACCCCGTAGAAATATTTACATGTCGTACAAACATTTATTGTTCCAAGGTGGGAATCGAACCCGCAACCTCATGTGCCATATTAAAGTAAACGCAAGAAATGTCATTTTAAGGTACAAAGTGCCACTTTTTCGGTTTTAGTTTTCAGGTATAAAGAAAAATCAAAAAACAGAAAAGTTCTTAGTTATCGTTAAAAAAATATCGATGGATCAACATTTGTCCGTAGAAAAGTATTCGCAATGGATTTTTGGTTTCTAAATAAAATTATTCAGTAAATGAATATCATTATTTCTTTAGACTTACAAAAAAACACTCAAACAAGTCAAATTTTAATAATAGGTACATAATTATCAAACGAATAAAAAAAGGACTAGGTAACGCGATGTCATAAATAATAAATGTCATAGAACATAGCGTTACCCTGACATTTCGTTTCCACATGTGTGGTCATCGACCTCCACGACTCCCGCACGAAGCGGCAACGTCGCTGTCAGTTTCGACCAATGCTGCGTTCTGATTGGTTCATTTGAATCGGATCAACTTGTGTAAAATGGATTTGTATATTGGATCAACAAATGGTATTACAATGCCAAAGGCCCCGTGAGGTCAATTGTTGATCTGGTCGGAGCAACATTTGTTACTGAAAATGTATAATAGATCAACAAAAGAGGCTCGGATCAACAAGTGTTTTCGGATCAACAAAGTGCTCGCTGTGAGTCGCGTCTGATCAACAATTGCCGGAATGGTATCTCTATATATATATATATATATACATATTATGTATTATCTAATTGAAACTAAAATATCTAAATATACTCAAACTCAGACCCCAATGTCTTTACCTAGCCCCTAGCTCTGACATAACCTGTTGAATATATATTATGTTAGTAAAAGTCGGTATTTATTATAGCTAAGATTATTACCTAAGCCGACTCGTGTGACCCATTTTTGTGATGAATGGCTAATGCTTTCAGTTTATCATGCTAGACTAATAGGAGCCTTTAATTCACGGTTCAAATGATCGAATTAGTTATAACATTATGATGACGTATGTGGCGCGGCGGGCGAAGGGCCTCCTGTGACGCAGGTTGCGGGTTCGATTCCATATCTACACATTAACTAGCCTGAAACTAAGCAGGGGCCAAATTCCACTAAAGTCAAAACAAAGGTCTCATTAGTACCATTCAATCAAGATGATTAAAATGACGTTTATGAATTTGGTATTCTACTATTTTTTGCGCTTGAAGAGACTTTCATAATTAGAATGTCAAATTGGTTATAAAGGTAATCGTCACAGCTATGAATGAATCTCAAAAAGTTTGTGTTAGTAGAATGCCAAAAGGAGTTTAACACTGACATTTTGACACGATACTATTTAAATGGTGAAGCGATTTATTTAGTGGAATCTGGCTGAACTTGTGTTATGGGTACTAGATCACTGATAAAACTAAAATGAACTGATATTCTTCATACATTCATCATCATCATTAACCTATATTAGTCTATAATTGGACATAGGCCTTCCCCTAATAAGCGCCATAGCGCCCGTTTTCAGCTTGCCGCAGCCTAATCATTACATGACATAAATATATTTTTATTAATATACATAAAAATTTCCGAAACTCCGGACCAAATATTTGCAGATAGTACAAACGTGTTGTCCCAAGGTGGGTCTCGAACCTGAATCCTCCTGCATCATATTTTCTTCGCCTGCTGCGCCACATTGGTCGTTATTCCATATTTTTGTAAAGTTAAAACAATTTTTACTTTAATATCCTCATGGATTAGTTATGTAAGTCATAACACGTACGTACGTATGAATAATTTTATCCTGAAAATCTATTAGGGTCTTTATACAACATAATTAGGTAGTTACCTACCTACATTGCTCTCTTGAGGTTGGCTTCCCATTGAATCATCACTATCGTCAGTCTATAATACATAGGTAGTTCACTGCTGGAAATAGGTTCCATTCCATTACCTGACATCTGATTGAATGGTTAAGGTGAATTACCAGATTGAATAAAGCGCCATCTTTGGAAAAGTGCCGGAACTCATTCACTAGCTTGTGGTTCTTGTTTGAACCACGTTTGAACCGAGCTCGAGCTTTTATATTTTTGCTTCTTTTAGCATGCTTTTACTTACGGCAAGATTTCATAAACTAACGTAAAAAGTATAAGTAGAAATTTAAGTGATATAACATCTTTAATTATTTTGATAATTATTATAGAATTTGACTTGTCTAATTCATAAGAACCTACCTATAAAAAAATAATTCTGGATAATCTACAAAGCATCATCTAGCCACAAGCTAAGTAGAGCTTTATAGAGCTTGTGCAACTAGATGACTATTATTAACAATTATGTAACTAAAACAATAAATTAATTATTTTGCTTATTTTGTCAGCCTAAACAAATAAAGTTATTGATTTCTGATGCCTGAATGGGGTTGCCAAGATTTTTTAGTTCTCTTTTGTAAGGGTGCATGATTTTTTTATTAGAGTTATTTTGTCTTAAACTCATTATTTCTGAGTGACTTTATAAAAAAATAGAAAATAAAATTAGAACCAAGAACAGAACTCATTAAACTACACATTATAATAATTAATGAAGACGACAGCAAAGGTCGGCCTGGAACGCAAGAGGTTGCGGGTTCGAATCCTGCCTCAGTTTGTACGATGTGCCTGCAGTTATTTGTATAAGGTGTTCTGGATATTTACAATGTTTACTAAAATATGTTGTTTATTGTAGATGATGATGAAGTATGATTATCTTAACGATGTATGATAAAAATAAATTTAAAAAAATATCGACATTTAGATCTAAAAAGTGCCTGATGGATATATTATTTTTAAATAGCCGTTTTTATGTAGATATCGATTCAGTTATTGTAGTTAGATTAAGACAACCAATTTCCCTCTTTTGTGTATTTTTTTATCTGCGTGTGTTGTGGATGAGAAAATCCTTAAAAAAATATTTTGCATTTTGCCAATTTTTGCTGCTTACTCATTTTGATGCTAAAATGCCCATCTACTACTACATAACTGGAGTAGGTAACACTAAATTAACAATTAAGGAATAGAGACAAAAAAACGGTATTTAAAATTAAAACAATTGACGGTTGCAAGCGGTCTACAGATAGCTTAACTGATAAAAACTAATCAAACTAATACTAACTGAACTTAATACCAGTCGGAAGCGTCCTCAAAACGCTGCTGGCTGAATTACCACGCTGTATGGCAATGCTGATGCGCTGCACCAGATACTCACCAGCTAAAGGGACACGCGTTGCATCGACCAGACGAGCGATGCTCAGATATATTTTTAAAACCCGGAGAGCCTCGGTACCCCTCTTACCTATGGTCACGACTTGACACATAATAATATATCGCACACACAAAGACACATTGAGGATGTCTGTTAAATGTTAAGAGTACGTGTTGAGTCCAATGCTAGCGTAATATTGAAATCAGACGGGGTTTCATAATCACTACATAGTTTAAAACAAAGTCGCTTTCTCTGTCCCTGTGTCCCTATGTATGTTTAAATCTTTAAAACTACGCCACGGATTTTGATGCTGTTTTTTTAATAGATAGAGTGATTCAAGAGGAAGGTTAAGGAGGAACCGTGCGAAGCCTAAGCGGGTCGCTAGTTCATCATAAGTATATCAGTCAACTAGTACCCATAACACAAGCTCTACTTAGCTTGGGGCTAGATGGTGCTGTGTGGACTGTCCAAAATTATTTATTTTATTTATTTATTTAATTACAGTACTAGTTTCATGCAAATTAAGACACACCAAACTTGTGAGAATTAATATTAAATAGGGATCAAGATTGTTGTTCTTTTAAAAAAATGTGTTTTTATCGACATAAAAAGTTCTGTTCTTTTTATTTTCTTCAATTCTAATCGTTAATTATGTAAGACACATCTGTAGACTAAAAAATAGTTAGTTGCATCTCTTGTTAGGTTTTTCTTATTATTACAATGAGGCAAGTGATTATTATAGTTAAACTGAGTTTAAGGATATTATTTTCCGCATAACAATTATTTATATTAAGTTATATCCTCTCGGTACAATGGTTATTTTTAAGACTCTACCATTTGAAGGTATTTCTAAGTTGAGCTCTTTGAATGTTGATATTGGTTATATTAAAGGTGTCTTGCGAAATAAAGTCAAGTAATACTGGTAAAGGTAAAAAGTAAACATGCAAATAACATTGGGAGTTCTTTATTTGTACGAAATCTTGAGCAAATTTTCATAATAATAATACAAAATATATACATGACTTACATTTAAGTAAAATAACAGATGATGAATATTATAATGCTAATAATATGATGATAAATATAGTAAGAAATTAAAAATATATAACAAGTAAGAAGTTAAGTGCATAAGGAAAACATAGAAAATGAATGAATAAGAGTGCATGATAAAGAAAATGAATAATAAATAGACAGTGACAGGATACTACATACAGATAAATAGATAAACAAATTGTATAGATATGTAACGATGTTATGGTAAAATAATATAAGAAATAAAAAAATAATATCACAACAACAAATAAATACTAATTAAATAAAAAATATGGCTAGGTGTATGTTTTAGCTCATAAAATAACTATTCTAAATATATACAGGACTTAGCGAAGACAAGACTAGATTTATAAGAACGAAGTACTCTTACTTAGAATAGGAAATAGTTTTTATCAATATAAAATACACACATACGGATGCCGTATAGGGTTAAGAAATATACTAACATTAGTATACAAGAAACATACAAACGCAGAACAGCACATTTTGGGAAAACAACAACAACTTCGCACAATCCCTTACAAAGGAAATTTGTACAATATTTCAATAAATATTTCAATAAATACGCTAAACCTAAAAATAAATAATCTCTTATCGAAAATCGTCTAGTTTGTTCGTAAAACCGTAGTGGTCTTTGGTCCTAGATAGGAACCTTAGTCAGACTTGATGTGAGCAGCATAGGCAAGGTTCTGGGCGTCATCGATGGACCGTCCCCAGCCGTGGCCGCCGCTGCTGGCGTAATGCTCCTCATGGTGTGGGTGAGCAACGACTTCGTAGCTGGTCTCATGGTGCTTGCTGGCAAGGAGCTTCTTCAGAGCAATGATACCGGCAACGAGGAGAGCGATCTTGGCAAGGATCACGGCTTTGGCAGCAGCAAAGGCAATGATTGCGAGGAAAAGAGGGATGAGAGCCATGATCTTTAGCTTGGCGATGGCCAGGAGAGGGATGAGTGCTTTTAGCTTCTTCTTCTTACCACGAGCTGAAATGAAAAAACCGTAATAAGTTAAAGATATCATTTACTATTTAAATTCATCATTATAATTGTTTAATAGGTATTAAGTTAAATTCTAATGATATCAACAACAAAGTCGAGCGAGAAACATTTATGACAAGTAGGTACCTTTATTCGAGGCCTATGGTGAGTGCATTGAGCTCGAAGCGGATTCTAGTTTAGCCTACAATTGCACTTTCACATTATCTTGTTTGTAATGCATACGATCTGTGATAGTTTTGTTTCCACTTTCATTGCCCAAACAAATTTAACAAGGCAACTTGTTAAATTTGTTAACTAAATAGTGTATTTGTTACAAAAATTTAAGGTTTTTGATGTTTATAAACACATTTTTTTTTCGATATCTTTCAATTTTCAAGTTAATGCAAATATTGGTTTTAGTTGTTGATGCCGAGTATAAAACATATCGTTAAGTTAATTTTAACGATGATTGTTGCTTTCTAAAGGCGTAAAACGTGGACGCAAGTATCAGAGATAAGTACGTGTGTAACTTTAACCTACACGTTCAATCACATCTAAAGGCATCCACCGGACATGACCATAATGGACTTATTCGAAAGGCAACTTTCTTTAAAGACGACTCTGGGGAGCGGCCTGTTATGGCTCGATTTCACGATGACAATCCGGTTTGCCAAGGACCTGAACTACCGGAAAGGCTCACTCTCAACCCAGTACGCACAAACCTATACGATGCTGACAAGCTAAATTGAAGCTAATGATAAACGTAGACAGTTTATTTTACAAGTTCTTTTAGAAGTTTTCCAACTAGAAGTCATATGTTTTATCTAAAGCCTAACAGAGAGAGCTCAAATTCCTCTGAATGAAAATTTGAATGATATAGCTATAAGGAATAATCTAATGACCGAAAGGGGAATGCAGATGCTATTTTCTTGACCTAGTGAGTGTCAAGTGAACTCGTTGTGGGCAGGCAAGATGCATTTCAATGAGGTATGCGGATTCATTAATCTCTACATTTTATACCGTTTAAACTAATCAAATTGACTATCTACGTTTCCCTTAGGTCGGTGACCTTAGGCACAGTATCTTGGCTTTGAAAGGGAATCGTGTTCAGGGGTGAAAGTAAAACCTGCTAAGGTCATAGGCATCTCTCTATGTACTCGTAGAGCTAAATTTAATGCTGAACGTTTATTGTTTGTTTATTATAATAGAAAAAAAAGCTTGTAAAGTCTAGAGAAATTCAAAACGGTGACAATTTACGTGCAAAAGGATTTTCTTGAAATTAAATTGTTATAGGAATTACATTTCTAGGTAAGGAGATATGTCAGAAAAAAACAAATAAGTATAGTCTTTGAAAACTGATTTGGACCTCCAGTGTATTCGCTACCCAAAGCGACAGCGACAGTACAGTGACTATGAGATGCATAAAATGCCCAGCGGGATGATTCGCAAAAATGAGTATACCGTAAGCTTTTATAAAGGTCAAAAATGATCTACATAAACCCCTAAACCAGCTTCTTATAACATTGAAGAAGCAAACAAGGTAGCGCTTAAAATCATTATGCTAAACGACGCGCATACTAACAGCAAATTTCATATACCTGATGAAACCGTTATGATTATATTCAATACGGAATAAACAAGTGCGCTTGAATGTACTTGCGGTGTAAGTAAAGGATTGTATGTAGATCAAACACAAGGTGTTGTACATGCGAAAGCAAAAGTGAAAGCTTTGGCTGATTTTTTGATTCCTCATTAGAATTTTATAACGTTATTCGGTGACCAGGTGACCAGAGTGTGCCCAAAACCTTAATAGTGGAATTATTGAATCGGCATTACTAACACACCTGTCCAAAATTTAAAGCCCTATGTTTTACATTACTACTGTAAGTATTACTTTTTTATTGTACATGTACATTACAAAAGTACAATTATGATCAGTTTATAAAGTCATCATAATTGTACATCAGAAATTATTGACAATAAGTTGAAGTTCAAGTTTCGTAAGCTTAGAAAAGTTCATGTCTACACCTCTTCATAGACTTTTTGTTTCGGATTTTGTTAGTGTTAATCAATCCCTTAATTAACTACATCCAATCAAACAACGAACAATTATAAACTTGATAGTTATGAAATTCTATTAGAAAAAAACATGAATGAAATCCGGAACTTCCGAAGTAAACAAAGCAATTCGTGACTAAACTCATCTTGACCACAAACAACATTGCGCTTCGTTCTATTTGTTTTTGAAATTCATCCTAACCACCACTTAATTTTATTTTTCAATTAACTCAAAATGGTCTGGTTTATTTTTTTAGCGACAGCTTAGTGTCTTATTCTTTTTTGCAATTCGTTATTTGTTATTGAATTTGTGGTTCTTTCTTTGCCACCTTTTTTCTGTTGGTCTTAGTAACCAAGAACTTACCATTTTATTGTGATTCCACTGTTTTTTGATACAATTAACGAAACTATTTATGTTTATGTTACCGCAACATATGCAAAGATTTTACCGTTGAAATTGAAAGTTATACCATTTTGGGTTAGCGGAATTCTCGCAAATGGTTTTAGCACATTTTTTGCGAGGTCATTGCATAATTTTGTGTTTGTTTTATGGTTATGTGAAGCGATATTCAAATAGTTTTTGGTTTTACGTCAGGTTTTCTTTGACATTATTATTTTTAAGAGTAAGATACGCTATAACTCTCTTTTTAAATCAAGTTCAATTTTTATATAACTTTTTATGAATTATAGTCATTATCATTCTCGATTTTCTATTACAGCTACAAATCTTTTCATTGACTATATCTGCCTGCACCCATTATGCAAAATATTTCTTTCTATTCATATAATTACCGTGGCTCGATCTCAATTATGCATTTAGCACTGCTTCGCATAAATATTACAATTTACTTTTCTCGCTCATTCTTTGTTTGTTGTATCAATATTTATGCTTAGGATTTCCATTTTATAAGGCTCTACAATTCACAAAGCTTTAGTTCAAATTGTAGAGTTTTATTATACAATGTAGATCATTTGATAAAATGAATGTTAAATTATTTTAACATCTTCAATAAAATTAGTTTATCATATTTCTCAGTATATGTGAATTATGTGTATGAGAAAGTTATTTAAAACAATTTATGTGATTTAAAAGACAAACAATTTAAAATTTCATTTCAGTTGAAAATGGTTTCCATGATACATACCTTCTTCAAGGGACCTCTTCATGCCTTCAACAGCAGATGTGGGCAGTTTGAACTGGATAACATGGTTTTCCAGGAAATCAGCAGCGGAATCGATCAGCCTGGATTCAACCACAGCTTCCCTCGCTCTCGGCTCATCGGGCAGAGCCTCGAAGGACCTCGCCGACCTGGGAGATCCATTGCCGATAAGAGTAAGACCATCAGCAATATCCATCTCTCGAGCCGACGACAAAGATTCCGCGTATTTCAAAGCCTTCTCCTGCAACCAAAAATTACCAAACTTTATTAACTGAACCACTGCACTGAAACACCAATGGATATCACTTGGCACTGTTCACACCTTCAGGCATAAGGATATGTCTGCTTCGGAACACTCCTTGACGACACTGATCACGCTCCCGACGAGTCCTGGATCGTTGACTTCGTTGTCCAGGGCAGGCATGGCTCGCGCCGCCGCCACCAAAACTAGGGCAAGTACGTAACGCCTCATGTCGATCAAACTACCCCTTCAGAAAGCTTAGCACAAAGTGTGGCCACGGTGTATAAGTGAGCCTGTTTTAAGCCTCTCACCCCACTCCTGAGGCGGACGGGCGGTCAAGAAAAGTGAGCCCAAAAGCGAACGATTAAACTGGTACCGGGCGAAACAATTTTATGATAATACGGGCGGTTGGGTGTACTCACGTTTTTCGGCGTTCATTCACAGTGTAGCCTACACTGTGGTTGTGAGTGTGTGTGGGTGAGTGTCAAGTACATGGTCGCAGTCGTCACAGATCAATGGTCGCGCCACTTGCGCAGGATGCAGTGTACGCGGTTGCAGGCGCGGTCGCATCCGAAATGTAGTGCGCTTCTATGCTCTTGATACTTAAGCAAGTGCTTATTATGTTCCTGGATTATTTTTAACAGAAATATTGTTTCCAATGAAAGAGAGGTAGTTAATATTAGTGTTGGTTTTTTACTTAATTTTAGTTTTTACAATGTAACGCTACGGATAAGGAATATCATATCTTATCAATACTGATCCATACTAATTAGAAACGAAAAAAATTGAATGGATATGTGTTCCTCTTTCACGCAAAAACTTCTAAGCGGATCGGGTTGAAACTTTGAACAGACTTAGTTCTAGACCTGGAATAACACTTAGGCTTTTTTAAAGCTAGAAAAACCCTTGAAATGCTTCCATAGAAACAACGCTTGCAAAGCTGCGGTAGTATCCTGTGTTTTTTAATTTTTATTTAAGCATAAGTAAAATATACCTACCTACCCCCTGGTAAACGTCTGACAGTTCATTCTCTTAACTAAATAATTTTCATAATGCTCATCTTTAGAAATACGAATGTTGAACGAAAGGTTAGGTTAACCTACATCCGACGATCTTATCATAAAAATTTAAAAGTTAACCTTTTTACCACGGTGTGATTAAGTTTTATCGGATTTCTCATCAAGACCTACAAAGTAATTTATCATTTTCATCTATGCTTCTAATTATTATTTTTCCATGTTCTGAGACAAACTTTTCTCAACTATCTAACTATGTGAAATATCAACCCATCATTACTCTTATTGTTTGAAAGAAAGGTACTTACTTGAATATTTCAATCTCACGAAAAAAAAACAATGACGTTAATTCATATTTGATTTTCTAACAAGTGTGAATTGATCGTAGTATTCGTTATCAAACTGGGCGCTATGTTCAAAAGAGGACATAATATAGTTTGATGATGATGATGATGATTCAGCGCACATTTCCTTCGTACTAATTGGATTTTTGTATGGTCTGGAAATAATAAAACCGGGTCAGGGCTTATAATATGTCAGGCATCAGGATATTCCTGATACCGCAGACGATTTGAGGGAAGTCATGGTTACAGACGTCAGTAGGTAGTGAGCTGGATCTTCTATTAGGTGACTCTATGACGGCGATTGCTGTAACGCGATGGAAATGTAGAGGAAATTATAGCAATGGCTCATGGTTATAAAATTATGAACCAGAAATCAGAATTCAAAAACTGTTTTTCTTTCCAAAACAAGACACACAATTATTTATAGTTTAAAATTAAACTACACTCGAGAGCAATGAATCCGGGTCACTCAAAGAATCCAAAAAATCTCGGAAAGTAAGAATGCTAGGTTAATGCAATAAATTGTATTTAATAGACAATTTAATATTCCTTAAATGAAAGTATTAAAACTTATTAGTTATTGTAAAGTTATATCATAAAAAAATCAAATTTGAAAAGGGAACACTGTCGAAGATGGAACTACGAAATTACAGGATTTGTTTTTGCTTTTGTTTGTAATCTGTCATTTATGTTGGTACATAAACCAGGTTGATAGTGCTCAATATTCATTATTCAAGCTGAAATCATGTCGCTTACACTTGAAGAATGCACCAGAATACTTACATTGGTGGAAACCGGCCGGAGTCAGCGCGATACAGCCAGGACTGTCGGTGTGTCGCTGTCAACAGTACAAAGAGTTCTCCGACGTTACGAAGAAACTGGTTCTAACCTACGCAGACCAGGAACGGGCAGAACTAGGTGTACCACAGCACGAGAAGACCGATACTTGGTGAACACCATGCTTCGAAATCGCTTTCTCACAGGAACTGAACTCACAAATCAGTTTCGACGCCTCGGAGGAAGTAACCCAAGTGCATGGACAGTAAGACGTCGGCTTGCTGAATCTAACTTAAAACCCCTTAGACCTGCAAACGGCCCTAAACTGGAGCGTGGCCATCGTATTTCAAGACTAAGATATGCCCAGAACCACGTAAATTGGAGTATTGAAGATTGGTCGAAAGTTATGTTCTCCGACGAATCAAAATTTATGCTCTACAAGCACGATGGAAGACACAGAGTGTATAGAAGACCAGGGGAAAGATTCAAGCAAGCATGCATAGAAGAAAAAGTAGCCTACGGTGGTGGGTCTGTACTTGTGTGGGCCGGAATTTCCTCTGAAAGTCGCACAGAGCTGGTGATCATAGAAAACGGCTCTTTAACTAGCGTAAGATATGTGGAAGAAATCCTCAACGAACACGTTGGTCCATTTATGGTCAATTTGGGTAAGGATGCTATATTTATGCATGACAATGCCCGACCTCATACAGGTAGGATTGTGAATGACTACCTTCAAGAGATGAACATTACTTGTATGGAGTGGCCAGCGCGCAGCCCGGATATCAACCCGATCGAGCATGCTTGGGACGAGCTAGGGAGATGCGTAAAACAACGAAACCCTCCCCCAATCACGCTTCCTGAGCTCAAAATTGCTCTCACAGAGGAATGGGAGAATATTCCCCAAAATCGTATAAGGAACTTGGTGTACAGCATGCAAAACCGCGTAAACGCAGTAATGGAAGCACGAGGAGGTAATACGAAGTATTGAAATTCAAGAAAATCGTCATAAAGTTCAAAAATTTCATGTTTCCTATCTTTGTTTTAAGGAGAGATCAGCAGTTTTTTTTCTTTATGTAATTTTGTGTAAATAAAATGTATGGTGACTCATATTTTTTTAACTTTCATTTAAGGAGTATTAAATTGTCTATTAAATACAATTTATTGCATTAACCTAGCATTCTTACTTTCCGAGATTTTTTGGATTCTTTGAGTGACCCGGATTCATTGCTCTCGAGTGTAGTCTAAGTGGTCATTTTGTAAGCCTAAAGAAATAAAGTTTTTGATTTCTTATTTCTGGACATTGAAGACATAGAAGGACATTTTCAGATAAAATTTAACATTCAGAATTCATTTTATGTGTTTATTAGCGTCCACCTCATCACGACAAAATCCATAGCTAACCGACAAATATTTGCAGATTGTGCAAACAATTTTGCTAAGAAGGGAATCGAACCCGCAACCACCTGCACCGCAAATGGACCTTCACCCACAGCGCCACATCGGACGTCAATTAAAAATATAAATTTGCATTTTAAATGACAGAATCACAAATCCAACCATCAAGACCTCTACAGCCGCATTTAAGTATCCAGAATTTCACATAATTAAAACCTGTAATTTGACATGACTGTAGAAATCGAAAATTTTATCGAAAGTCGGTATCTTTTTTTGAAATATTTGGTGCCGAATAAAGTCGATAAAGGTACCAGCAGTTCACGCATTATAGCTTCATCGAAAATGACTTTGCTAGGTACTTTTTCTTGGCAGTCGCAAAGCTATGATCGCTGTGGTCATAGGTTCGCAACTATAGTCACGACGTAAGAATTGACACCTTCAACTGGCTGTCGTAAGAAACTTCTGTAGGAACCTACCAAAGGCAGGGAAGCAGCTTCGTATTCTTAACACCTCTACTGCGAGTACAAATCCACCTGACTACCGTGGAGATATAACTAAAACCCCTTGAAGGGTTGGCCTCAATGCTGAGCTCCGAGTCCGATTCATAATAGTATCGAGACGTTATCGTGACGTCTCATTTTTAGAGTTCCGTACCTAAACGGGTAAAACGGGGGGTTAAACTAAGACGCTGTCAGACCGTTTGTCCGTCTGTCACCAGGCTGTATGTCATGCACCGTGGTAGTAATACAGTTGAAGTTTTCACAGCTGATGATGTCTGTTGTTGATATAACAAGAAATATTAAAAAATAGAATGAAATAAATGTTTCAGGGCGTTCAGATATAACAGACATGATTGTTTTGCCTTTTATAGATATTTATCCTTTTATAGATTACTAGTATCTGCCCGCGGCTTCGCTCGCGTTTTTCTATGGAAACGTCGCAAGGCTATTTCTATAGAGGTATGTTATGGGAACTGATTTATGAAATGAAAAGTAGCCTATGTATTACTCCAGGGTTAGCACTACGTTTTTTTCAAATTTCAGCCCGATCTGTTCAGTAGTTTTTGCGTGAAAGAAGAACAAACATCCACACATCCATACAAACTTTCGCATTTATAATATTACTAGCGACCCGCCCCGGCTTCGCACGGTTTTATTATAGGTACGTATAAACCTTCCTCTTGAATCACTCTATCTATTAAAAAAACCGCATTAAAATCCGTTGCGTAGTTTTAAAGATTTAAGCAGTCAAAGGGACATAAGGATATAGGGACAAAAAAAGCGACTATATTTTATAGAGGTACTATGTAGTGATTAGTAAGGATGGTACGGAACCCTTCGTGCGCGAATGCAACTCTCACTTGGCTGGTTTTTGTATGGGATTTGCTTAGTTCCCCGCACCATAGAGGCTGTGCCTAGGTCTCAGGTTTCACAAGTTATTTAGAAAACTTGAAATGTCGGTTAGTGCATCTAGCTAACCTAAGCTGTGATTTCATTGAAAAGCGGGAGCGATAGGTTACCAGTAGGTATAATTGTCTCGATATTTGAATTGGTTGTGATTGAATAGAGGAAATTGGAATAGACAAAATTTTATTCTTGTGTGAAGGATAGGATTCGTCATGAATACATTCGATAGAGAACCAAAGTTATCGACATAGTTCTAAGAATTAGCAAGCTGAAGTGGCAGTGGGCCGGCCATATCTCGCGAAGAACCGACAAGCATTGGCGCAAACGTGTTCTGGAGACCGTGGCTTGGCAAACGTAGTGTAGGACGCCCTGCAGCCAAGTGGGATGACGATCTGGGAAAGACTGCTGGCAGATGCTGGATGCGTTAAGCTGAAGACAGGGCGGTATGGCGCTAATTAGGCTGATGATGATGATGATTTGAATTGCTATTTTAGGTACTAAAGCTGTTTATAACTTTAAACTTATATGGTACTCATGCCATGACATGACATAAACTCTGTTTAATTTGAGGATAAGCGCTATTTTGTTTTTTTTTAATACGTATAAGGTGCAAGTAGGTACTTATTTGAAAAAAAAAAACATAATGTCAAAATATTATGTTAGATTTTTTTGTATTGTAAACTCGAATCGTATGAATCAAAGGTTTCAATTTCTATATAAAATAATAATAGACCACACCTTACTTCACCTTGCTATAAGTGCTATTATTAGTAAGTCAAAAACATGATTTTGACTGTAATTGTTTAAATTATAGACCAACAGACAAACCACATTATATCGCGGCTAGTTATCGTAACCTGACCACTTTCTTTTTCGAAAAAAGTTGCCCGTGAAACTACTTTTTATGATGTTACCTCATTGGGGTTCGGTAACCAAATTGGTAAGATGGTAATAAAAGTCTAATAAATAAATAAATGGTAATTTTAGTATATTTTTTATGCAGTACTTAGTTTATTTGAACTAAGTTCTTCGTTTAAACTATTCTTATATAAATGTGTATTAGTTTTCTTAAGATAATCTGAATAAAAACTATATTATTATCTCACTTTATTTATTTATGTTCTCGTTAAAATGTTTTTTTTTTAGAAAATACAAAAATATTATTAAACTATTCTACAGTAACGGTAAATCGGTGGAAGAGTTGCAGTTGCAGAAAGAAGAACTTCCTGACGATAAGCACTGAGTCCAGGAGAACCGCTTTTTGGATCTGGCCCTTGATCCAACTTCCTAGCGAGAGTCTCTTGAGATGTTTATCGAGGCTCTTCACTATTACAACGTGAACCGAAACGACTATCGGGACTATGATCGCTGAATCAACATCCTAGATGCTGACAGCCTCTTAGTGCACTAAGCAGTTCATCTAGCTAGACCTAAGCTAACAGCAAATAAATCAATGAAATCAAAAAACTCTACTATGAACACGCATAAATTTCACAATTACCTACCTACAGTTAGTATACCAGTTACGTCCCATTTTCAGACACTCCTGATTTCTCTCTCTCGATGATTATGATGAAATAATATTATAAATTTAAAATATTTGTTTAAATTTTTCTTGTTCAATTTTGAGACATTTTTGGTCGGTTCGCCTGCGCCTCAGGGGGTTGTAGATTTGATTTTTTTGACAAGAAATCGATAAAGTTTTTAAGGGACCCTAACCCTAACTAAGAGTGGTAATATTAGGGTCCTTAAGAGACGGACCCGGCAAGCCTTGCTCCCTAATCGCCCTAACTACCGGGCCCTGAATAACGTGTAGTGTAATACCGCTTTAACTCCTATGAATCAGATATTTACCAAGGTTTGTAATAATTTTTTATTAAAAACATTTCATATCATTTCATTTGCATCACGATTCTGTTGCTCTGTCAAAGGAGTCAGATAAAAACCGAAATAAAACTTCTACAGAACCCCTACTACATAATTTACACTCTCTTCTAGTCTATTGTTACATTTCTTTTCTTATTTGCCAGTAACAGTTGTGTAACATAAAGTAGGTCAATAGCACCGACCACGTTGAAAAACTTACATATTTGTAAAGGATCGTCATCCAAACTTTCCAATTTTTTGTGATATCACCTCGAATGGAATGCGTTTCCTTGTGATGATTTTCATCTTAGATACAAGGTCATTATCATAGGAAGGAAGACGTTTTGATAGACATTGTAACTTTATTATATTGCTCTCAAACCATCGTAACGCAGCGTAGAAAAAAGTAAAAGCGTAAAATTATAACTGATGTAGGTACTTAAGTACAATCAATATATTGTATTAAAATATCTATCTATGTAATGACTTAGATAGATGTTTTGATTATAAATGTCAAACATCCAGAATCCTGAAACAGTTATTTGCAGTTCGTAAAAACATTTATCTCAAGGCGGGAATCGAACCCGTAACCTCCCGGTTTGCAGGCGGACCTTCGCCCACCGCCTTACATCAATCCTTATATGTACAACAGCAATTTTACTAAATTATTTACTACATCATGTCAAAACTATAATATTCATGATAATTATTAGGAATGTTTTGTAATAATATAAGAAAAACATCGATATTTTTAACGCCAAGTTAAATACCTCCAGATTTTATATGTAGAGGCATTCATGTGAAAACAGTCACATAACATATACGAAAGGTTGTCGCAATCTGTCGTATATGTTATGTATTCCTACTGTTTTAAGGTGACACAATTTCAACCAGATATGTTCAACAAAAATTTGGCAAAACAGTTCAGCGTGAATTATTCATAAGTTCGAACCATTGTTGTCCGTTTTTGTAGGTCTTCATGCAAAAATGTGTATTGAGTAACAAATATATTTCGGGAGAAAGTAATATGAAGGTCGAATACCTAAGATGTTATACTTATTTTCCATACATCTCCAGAAAAGTTTATATAAAACAAGCCAAGTACGAATCGGGTTACCGCACAAAGGGTTCTAAAGCATTCTCTACAAAAAAGGCAAAAAAGTCATATCATTTGTATAGAAACCCCCCTTGAATATTTGTATATTCTATTTTTTAGAATTTGTTGTCGCAACAGAAATACCTACATCATTCAAATTTCAAATAACTATAACAATTCACGAGATACAGCCTGGTGACATACAGACAGACGGATAGACGGCGGAGTCTTAGTAGTAGGGTTTTACATTTTGGATACGGAACCCTAAAAGTACACCAAAAACAACTCACGATCTTTTGTTGTCGATTTTCAGATAAACTAAGGAAAATCACAAATTATTGTTAATTAATGTTAATTGCGTTTAATATAGGTATAATTCCTGTCGTATGGTTGGATCAATCACTACATAGTATAAAACAAAGTTGTTTCTCTGTCTCTATGTATGCTTAATCTTTAAAACTACGCAACGGATTTTGATGCGGTTTTTAAATAGATAGAGTGTTTCCAGAGGAAGTTATAATAAAACCGTGCGAAGCCGGGGCGGGTTGCTAGTAATTTTATAAAATTAAACAATATTATTTATTTCATTACCAACAGTTTTATTGATAATTTGGCTATAAAAAGGCAAGTAAAACAATTCAAATATGAAATTATTAAAGTAGAGTATAAAAAATCAATCTTTACATAAAAAATATAATATTTACATTTATAAAATAATATAGACGCCTGCTATTATGTGTATAAAGTAATAAATATGAGATCTATAATCTAAGGAATATTTTATATACGATATTTGGTCATTATAATACTTTTATACTATAAAAACAATAATTATTTACAGATATAAATTCAATAAATGCAATATAAACATATTATTTACATATTTACATTTGTTAATAAACTATATCGATTTATATAACATAAACGAATTATTATATAACAGAAATAAATAAATGATAATATACGTATGTATATATAACACCTTTAGTATAACCGGATAATATATTTATAAATATATATTTTTTATAATACGAAAACTGATAACATTATAATGACTGCATGTACGTCAGATTTAATATACCTACGCATATATAAATACGAATATACAAGGTTATAAATGGCAATATATCTACAATAATATTAATATCCAAATTAAAGCGATTTCCAAAGACAATACGTATTAATATAATATATATAAATACATATGTTAATATTTATAATAAAACTTTTTAAATAAATCAAAGACAGTGTCTTACACTGAGATTATTTGAGGTACATTACAAATGCTTAGAGAAACTTGTAACTAGGTAATTTCTCTAACTCATTTAGCTGATATGTTGTAAATAATATATCATTTTATCCATTTCACATGAGCGTAAGTCGTTGCCATGTTAGAATAAGACGTAACACTTTCATTTGAATATAAACTAAAAAGTTTTATGTATCTGTCTATTGCAGTTACTGACCTTATTTTTTGTGATTCTTTAAAAAGTTAAAGTTGACCTTAAAATATATAACATAAAAATAAAAAGAATTGATCAGTCTTCCCTTATTAATTTTTTTTGTACCGATTTTATCTCGTCTCATTCTAACATGGTGTTAATTATTTCAATCCGATGCAATTGTTATTCAATTTATATAAATAACTTAAAACTGTGATAATATAAAATCAAGCAACTTCTTGTTTTGAGTTAATTTATTACCTTTTTCAAAACTAATTCGTATCTTAGCAGACTTATTCTCATTCTTTTCTTAAATAAATAAATAAAATTAATCTTGACGTGTTTGGTTGAAACTTACGTTCCTTTTTCGTAATAAATATTTGGTGGGTTTCTTTGGCTACTGGGCATAAGCATTGTAAGCTAAGTCGTGGGATTTATCGAGAGACCTGAAAAGAAAGGAAATAAATTATTAATATAATAATTAATTGTAGTCGAGACTCTAGTTCCGTGGGGTACCGAGGCTCTCTGGGTTTTGAAAAAATCTGAGCGTCTGGTCGATGCGACGCGTGACCCGAGAGCTGGTGAGTATCTGGCGCAGCGCATCAGCATTGCCATACAGCAGTCAGTATCTTGGGGATGGATATGGATCAGTTGATCTATCTAGATTGTTTGCAAATGTCTGCAGCTGTAGCTCTAGATATTCTAGTTTAAACTTGTTCCTTAAATGTAATTTTCGTTGTAAATAAAATTTGCTAAACTTGGCAATTTAAAAAAGAAACATTATTGACAAAAAGAAAGCCGATTATGACTTAGAATTGGCACCACCCCAAATCAACTTCTGTCGGGAGAGGTGACAAAGGGATAACAAAAACACAGCTGCATATTTAGGTACAGATATCCTCCTAATGATTAAGAATCACTATGAAGTTTATTACGGGGACATACTCAAAGTTGAGTCGCTCCCAGCGAGCCCGGTGGGCCGGCCCCGGTACCGGGGTCGTTTTCAAAATTTGATTCAACGAGCCCGGTGGTGCCGACCCGGTCGCTTACATTGGCACAGATCATGTTTCATCGAGCCCGGTGTCTCTTAAAGGAGTGGATAGCACGTATTGAGTCGCTCCCAATGACCCCGACCCCGGCACCGCGCATGCGCATAAGCCCCTGTATTGTTTAAAGTTGGAGTATAATATATTATTGTATTAAACATAAATGACTTATAAATAAAATGTACGAAAATGTGTTAAAGTTCTTAATCAGACTGAAATATACAAGGATAATGCTGTCTTAGTTAACAACCTCAGGGCCCAAATTCCACTAAATAAATCGCTTCACCATTTAAAAAGTATCGTGTCAAAATGTGGTAAGCTCTTTTTGGTATTCTATTAGCACAGACTTTTTGAGGTTCATTCATAGCTGTGACTGAATGTGAATTACCTTTATAACTACCAATTTGACGTTCTTATTATGAAAGTCTCTATAAGCGCAAAAAAAGTAGCATACCAAATTCACAAACGTCATTTTAATCATCTTGATTGAATGGCACTATTGAGACCTTTGTTTTGACATTAGTGGAATTTGGCCCCAGTTTTCTGGTAGAGGATGTTAAAGACAGTAAACGTAGATTAAAAAACAACTCACGTATTGAAATAACATTATTTGCATACTACGTTACTCGTAAATTACAGTCAATCATAAAACAGTTGTCACGTGACTAAACGAACTTTACAAATTATATATATCTGTTAATTACCAGTAGGTAGATATTTTTAATAGGCATTGACCTAACAATGATGATTAGAAACAGTAAGTAAGTGCATGATTTGAATTTAAAGAATTACTTGAATCGTTGAACTTAGGACGCCGAAAATCACATAAGTTTAAGGTATTCAGCCGTGCCTTAAGTTAATGGTAGGTATGTCACTAACACTTAAAACTTAAACTTAACTAAAGTCGCAAACAGCACCTAAAGTGGCGCCCCCACTTATTTTATCATATAATTCCGTTAAACAAAGGAATTTCCAAAATTCACTCGTACAGTTTGTTAAACCTATCATAAGCTTTTTTTAATGCATCTGTAGTAGTTTCATGTTGTCTAGCTTAGAAAGAAATATGAAGTTGCCTTTGGTGGCCACCAAACTCTATTCTCACCCCTGGATCCCCTTTTTCACCGTGTATGAGGTGAAAAGGGGGATTCAGGGGTAGAATTTCAAGAAAATCCTTATTGTCCGGTGTCTGTACTGTAAAAGATACCTACCTTCCCTCCAAATTTATGCTTTATAGCTTCACCGGTTTGGGCTAAACGTTCTCTCATAAATATCTTTTGATAAGATACGAATCATCATCATCATCAGCCTATATTAGTCCACTGATGAACATAGTCCTCCCCTAATGAGCGCCATAGCGCCTTGTCTTCAGCGTGCCGCATCCAGCATCTGCCAGCAGTCTTTCGCAGATCGTCATCAGATAAGAATAATGATGGCTTAAATAAACATTACCTGCTCCATCCAGAGCCGCCGTGTCCAGCCGACACAACAACCTCATGCGACTCGTGTCCGCCTCCATGGTTCGAAGACAGCAGCTTCTTCAGCCCGATGATGCCGGCCAGCACCAAGGCCAGCTTGGAGACGATCAGCGCCTTGCCCGCCAGCAGAGCTAGGGCTCCGAACGCAAGGGGTACCAGCATGCCCATGATCAGGACTGGGATCGCGAGGAGGGGGGCGATCTTCTTCCTCCTGCTACGGCCTTCTTCTAGTTCATTCTCTGAATCTGAGCTGACTGGGAATTTGACCTGGAATAGAGAGGAAGATACATCTTTATTAACAACGAAAATTACAAGCAAGGAATAGAAAAATTACAACTAGTATTTACAATTGAAACCATTGAGCTAACTGCAGACGGTTGCAAACGAAGGAAGAAGTATTTGAATTCTGTATAAGGTTACAGTCCTATCATACTTATTTTGAAAGGGTTTGTTTGTTGTTGTTGGTTTTGATGATCTTTGAGTCGCAGCGGGCAAATTCCGTTTGCAACGCTGGAGGTTGCGGATTGGATTCGGAGTCAAGTTTTTCTGCTGCTTTGTCCGTAATTTTCTGGGTTTCCCATAACCTCCACCATCTTATTAGGTTCAATAAACCTAGGTGGTGAATACTAATGCTAATTTAAAAATGGTATGGGATAGTAAAATAAATTTCATGATCAGCTAAATCCGATTAAGTGAAAAAAAAGTATTTTAAAACAAGAACTTTCTAGGCTATATGAATACGAGTTCGCTAGGTAGGCAAAGTCATGTGCCTAGTTCAATGTGTAGATATTTATTTACCTTGTTTATCTACATAGGTGCATAACGGATTGTCAAAAGCGTATTTTAAACTGAACGGACTAAAACTAGCGACTGACAAGCTTCGACGCGTCAGGATTCAAATATTGAACTTTAAAATATAATCTCCATCAGTTGGAAACACCTTGAAAAGGTCAACGTATTAGAAGTTAATTATAAACTGGTGACGATGATAAAGCAATTCTAGAAGAAGCTTAATCAATGACTTGGCAAAGAATCTTCAAAACTGTATTTAAATCTGCTGTCATTCAAAACAACCGTGACTTACTCCGAAACCAACAAAAGACCCTAACTACTAAACTATCAAATAGACTATCTACGAACTAGAATACTTTAATGATAAATTAGTCTGAAATAAAGAAATTATTCACGATACTAACAGTTTAAGCCATCTACACACTGCCAAAAAAATACCACAAACCACTTATCAATGATTAAGAACCATTCATGACGATAATAAACCACCCGGAAGCAAACAGGAACTATGAAAGCCAGTTCATTCTCGCCATGACCAATTAAAACAAAGTCTATAACCGCTAAGTAGGCTGGACAAGCGAGAAATCAACTTAATAGACTAAGCAAAAAAAAGTGAAGATGAAATTAGTAGCTGATTACTCCGATGCACCTAGAAAGCGGTTACGGTGCGCCGAGTTGGGAATGTATTTTTTCATTGCATTTCGAATAATTAGTGCGCGTGCAAAGCATGCGTGTATGGAAATCAATGCATGATTACTTTAACTGTAGAATTGTAGAATCTGCTAATGGTAGACAACGGGAAGAGTGTTAAATGGAGTGAAATATTGGGAAAATTTGGGCCAAAACGTTACTAACAAAAATCTCTTGCATGTCTTCTCTCTAAGCCCACACAGGATTACTTGATAAAAATTCGAGAATCCCCTGCTAAGGGGAATATTGGAATAAAGAAATATTTTCAAATAGGATCATTCCATAGGCATCCATTACCAATTGCTATTACATAATTAATCCAAACAATAAACTACAGATTACCAGAAATTTGTCTCGAAGAGGGAATCGAAGCCAGTCCACAGTCCTCCAGTGTTGTACATGGACCTTTGTCTACGCCCCGAACTCTTTTATATTTTATGGCCTTTAAGTTATTGCGTGTCTAAAACTAGGTATATCGTTCAAAATGTAGATAAGAGGTTAAAACTTTGAAACCGTGTCGTGTCCATAAAAAAAAAATTGGTTTGATTTGATCTAAAACCATTTAGAAACAAGTCTTGGATCTAACGGCACGTGCTAGCGTGACTTTATAAATATTGGTTAACTTAAGAGGCTGCAAAAGTTTCCGATGGCTTGGTGTTTGCCCAGCAGTGGGCGTTAAAAGTATTACATAAGAGTACTTACTACTAATTACATAACAGTACATAACACTTCTATTAGGAAGCGGATATCCTAGTGCTGTAAATTTGCTTTTCGTTTTAATTGAAATAGCGTGCATGTTGTAACTTAAAATCAATAAAATAAATTAAACTATCCATAAATATGAGAAAAAAAAACTCTTTTTATTTTTTCTAGTTTTTTTCGATAATGATTAAATCTAAATGAAGTTTTTAAATACAAAAGACTTTAAAAGATGGTAAAATAATACAGGCAAAAATTTCCAATTTAAATCTTGAAATCGTCTGGATTTCAATTTGATGTTCTATTTTCGGATTGCAAAAAGGGTGCTCGCGCGACTATTCTTATGAAAATAAATGTATGAAAAATTTGGGCAGCAAAATTTGGCTGCCTTCATTTTTGATATATAGCAGGGACCCGCCATAAACAGCTGAATCGATTGGGGCTAGAATCGACGCGTTGAATGTTTCAGTTAAAAAGGTGAACTTTTCTCAAGCGATTACTTTTTCGAGAACACGATCACGAGACATCTGGTGAGGGATGAAAATTTGACTATTTTGGGATGATTTCGGTTTATGATTTCGGCATATTTAGTTAAAAAAGTTCCATTACAAAATATGGGAGAAAAGCGGAGATTTGACGAAAAATATCCGTTTGGCAACTCTTCCCCAAAAAGCAACCGACCAAGAAGCAGACGAACTTTATGAATGATTAAATCGACGTAGATAGCTGCGTTCGTTTGGTAGAACTTACGCAGATTACTGGCAGTACTAACGCAGATGTCATCAAAGGACGACAGATAGACATTGCGATAGACATTTTGGTCAAAACCTTTCTAGTGTAAATCAATAGTCTCAAATCAATCAATAGTCGTAAATCAAACAAAACCAAATAGAACAACAAACAAAACAAATAATAATCCAAGTTAAAAAATATTAAAGTTATAGATTATTCGCGATGCATACATGTTTTTGAATAAAACAGGCATTATCTTGGTGGTGAATGAAGTAAGAAAAAGATCACATTATTGTACCCTGGCTGTTTCATAATCGATAAAATAATAATTATGGTACGAAATTATGGTTTCGTTTCTGTCATGACGCTGTAGCCCTGTGAGATCAATTGTTATAGTTATTGATATTGTAAAAACATTTCACCAACGCTGGGCAAATTCTTGCCTTCCCTTACATGTGCTTCATTTTTACTTACGTCCTAAAATTACATGTGTACTCTTACTCCCTTTACGTCTTTTCAAACTCCAGCTGAAAAAATAAGACAGACTTCTCCAGCATAGACAGTTTCACCTTACCTGGAAGGTATGAGTCTGCATGAACCCGATGAGTTTATCCATAATGAGGTTGTCCAGCGAGCTCTCGTCCAGGCCTCTTGGAACTGCCTCCTCAAGGACTTCAACCTTGGCATCTTTATCCTTCTTTATCGTCACTCCATTCAGTACATTGATCTCATCACTCCTCGCCAGTCTGTTCAAAGTCTTCGCCAATTTTTGCTTCAAGCAGTGCGCGATATCATCACCACTACACTCCTTGTAAGTCTCATAAGCTAGCTTCAACTCTCCGAAAGAATCCTCTGAACTTTTCTCAACCTTATGGTTTGCTGTTCTGGCGCTGACGGTGATCGCCAAGGTCAATATGAGAAGGTAATGGGGTACCATGTTGATGTCGTGATCACTTCGATGCTGATATGGGTACTGTGTTCGAAACTAGACCACTGTAAGCGTTTATATGCGCTTGGTGTCACGGTACACTGGAGTCTCTGAGAGGGATGCACCGATGCATTTATGCAGTTGGGTGGAGTGGTCGGGACAAAAGTGTTAGGGTGTTATTTTCAAAGCAGGTCAGAAAAGCAGTCATTGGATAAATACTGGTTTGATTGATAATTGATGGTTGGTGCAATTACAAAGTCTCTAATTTCTCTTCTTGAAGGCCGGATGTCGTTTATTAGAGAAAAGTCTGGGTTGTCACACATAAAATTAAAAATGTGAACGTTTGAATACAAGGATAAATTTATTATTTATTTATTAGTGATGATTATCTAGATCTAGATGATTATTCAAATACCACAAATCATGATATTAAATTGACAAACTTCTGCCAGTGGTCTTGCACGCATTTTTCGAGATAAAAATTGGCTTATTATAGTTATCCAGCTGTGCGATTACGCTAAAACCGCCCATCCAAATTGACATTCTTGAGCCATTTCAATGGCCACCGCGCGCGTCCTTTCCATACAATTTCAAATTACGAAGGCCAGTAAAAGGGCTTTCTTATGTCAATTTTGGATGGGTGGTTTTAGCGTAATAGCACCGCAGGTCTGGAAATAGGAACATTCATGACAGTTCAGTAATAATGTGATTTAGTATGATGTAATTTACTGTTCTGTATAATGTGCCTTAGCTTATGTTCATGGGTACAACGTCTTCCTCTTCTTCTGAACCCGATTGGTTGGTGGTAGGCTCTTTTATAACTGGTAACAAGTTCTTGCGGTCTGAAGCTTTTTTATTCATATGACTTTATATTTAATCTTCAAATTCATCTGCATTATCATACCAACGAGTGGCGTCCTTTTATTTGTCAGTCAAGCTTACGTATTTACAAGTACAGCTATTGGTCTAATGCTGGACTCAGGCATCCCTCTGGTTACTACCTTATTGGATTCTATTATATGGGGGGTATAGTCCATAATCCCCACGCTGAGCATGGAGGTTATATTGCAGTTTGGTTGTAGAATAGTTCTGCAGGAGGCGCTGTTACCTGCTCCT
This sequence comes from Eupithecia centaureata, assembly GCA_944547425.1. Lineage (NCBI taxonomy): Eukaryota > Metazoa > Arthropoda > Insecta > Lepidoptera > Geometridae > Eupithecia > Eupithecia centaureata. The sequence continues at coordinate 11,110,465 of OX155696.1, forward strand.
TAGTGGATATCCCTTAATTACCTCGTACGGATCCTGCGGGATTTGTTGGGGTGGCTAAAATTTTAAGCCTGTACCACACAGTCAGGTAGGAAAGACGAAAAGAAAAAATCTTTTTTATACATATAAAATACATACATTCTATTCATCAGTATAGGCATAAAAGGCGGCTTTATCGCTATAAACGATCTTTTTCAGGCTACCTAGGGATGGACTGAACCTTAGAGAACAATATCGACGGTGGTAGTTACACTAAATAAAGTAGACAAACTAAAAAATTATAAAAGCGCATAGACATTTTTGTCCGCCACTGTACAATTCAATATATCACGTCTTGGGTCTAGTTCGATTTCAATTTAACTTTAGCTCATAACACACTTTTAAGTAACTGTACAAAATAAGATTTCTTATTGCCTGTATTTGCTACTGTTTGTCCCACTCAATAGAAGAATTTAATATTATTGATTACTAGCGACCCGCCCCGGCTTCGCATGGTTTTATTATACATATAAACCTTCCTCTTGAATCACTCTATCTATTAAAAAAAACGCATCAAAATCCGTTGCGTAGTTTTAAATATTTAAGAATACAAAGGGACATTGGAACAGAAAAAGCGACTTTGTTTTAGACTATGTAGTGATTCTTCAGATAAGGCCAAAATTAAATATTATTCTTTACTAACTTAAAAAAATATTTTTAAATAAATACAGAAAAAGTTTTTGACGTTGGCTTGAATTTGTGGGTTTGAGTGCAAGGCTCATTATTAAGCACTATAAATACATAATCCTTTTTAAATTTATGTATTGATTTAATAAGAAATATTGGTTCAATTTTGTATTCCTATTCATAGTGTAATAAGGTTCTCGCAAAAAGCAAATCATTAAAAATAAAAATAAAGTATAGCCTTCATACAAGTAAATAAAATTTAACTTAATTTAAAAATATCTAGGAGTCATTCACAATAATAAAATACCGAAATTTATCACTTTATTGTACAACCAAAGATAGGAAACATTACATACAAGAACAGAAATACTAAGAATTGAGAAAGTATGAAGGTTAGCTTTCTTGCTAAGAGCGATCTCTTCCAGACAACCTTGGGATAGGCCGGACATTCAATAACATTAGTTATAAATTGTACCTATTTGTTTATTAAATAAGTTTGGGCAAAAGAGAATAAATGGAGGTCTGCAAGTGAAAGCCTTATCCATAAATTTAATGCAGTAGATATAGTGAATTATTTTATATTATGACTAATCAATTTAGTTTAATTTTACAAAAACACTTTTTCTTTCAATGGGTTCGCCAAAGAGACCGTATTTACATAGAAAGCAGGTTTCATTTGAGTTACTTCTTATTAAACTTAGTGATTCTTGTTGTACTTAATCATTATAAAATGACAGTCATGTTTTCAAGCAAGATTATTTCAAGGTCTAAAGATAATTAATTAATTAGTCTAAAGATTATTCAAAATCTAAATTAAAAACATAGGTTGCGGGGATCACAAAAAGACTTTTGTCGTTGCGTTCACCATCACATATGCAGGTTTTCTTTAATACCTAATAATAATGTGATCATGCCTGCTTTGGTTAGGTTGACTGTTTTAATAGTGTTAACCTTCACCTTCCAATATCTTGTCACTTAGAGCAGGTAGTTGACCTTTATGGCAAACCTTACCAGGCTAATCGTATGCGTAAATAGTAGGCTTCAAATTTTAAGCCATGGCTTTGCATGATATTTTTTCAAGAGCCGTATTATCCTACATGGTACAAACACACATCTATACCGTGATTCAAAAACAGATGTGTTTTAAATAAACCATTAAAAAAACCACAAAAATATTGGTGTAACATATTTTACACCTGTGTGACATGATAATATTATCAGAACAAGCTGCAGATGGTTTTCATTCATCATTTCATTTGTCTCTCATTCGATATCGAACTCGAACTTACATCTTTTTCGCTGTGCTTTCTCCTTATTAGAATAATAATTCTTAAGCGTGAATTACGCTAACTGTGTAATATCAGTTTCTGTAAATTAGTTCTAAATAATAAGCAACCGTTGGTTGTATATAGAGCGATCATGCACAGATATTAACAAGTGAGATGAGGTGAAAAAAACTTGTTCGTGAGTTGCGTGGGCTGTATCTATAGCTTGAACATTTAAAGTGAGCAAGCTGAATAGTGTTTGTGCCAGACAGCTAAGTGGCACATTGGATGATTGTTCACCTGTGATACAGAGGCGGGTTTGATTACTGCCGCGTGAAAAAATAATAGTAAAAGTATTTTTATTGATCACTTACACACAGTACAGTAAAATAAGTTCCTTTATACTAAGTAAGTATTACTGTGGTGGTTTTCTCCTTTGTAGGGATTTCTTTAAATTAATGTTAAATGGAGCCTTAATAGGCTTCCTAACAGCTGGCTAGTTGTACAAGAATACAAGATACAAGAATACAAGATTTTATTCGTAAAAATATCATTTTACACGTCGGTTGTAAATCGTAACTAATATTAATTATAATTATGTACTAAATAAATTAATAATATTTGCTACAATTGCATAATATAATATTTAAACATCTTCTTCTTCGTCTTAGAACTAGCTAATAAGTTGACTGGGGGGGGCTCTACTACAGTTCGGGTAATTTAAGGAATTCACCCATGCTGTAGAAAACCTTCTCCAACAACCATTTCTTTAAACGACCCTTATACACTGCGGTGGAAGCTGCATTTCGGATATTATCTGGCAGCCTGTTGTAGACTGCCGGGCCCGAGATGTAAACCGATCTCTTCGACTTGCTCAGCCTATGTGTTGGTGTCACCAGCCTGTGCTGGTGTTTATTGCTGCGGAGAGCGCGTTCTGCGTTAACTCCACGGTGGTGGAACAGGTGCAAGTTTACGTAGCTTTCGAAGATTATGTCTCGAAGTTTATGTAGCTATGTAAGTGTATTATAGTTAGTATGATCTACTGGCATTATTTGTTCATACCCTACCGTGTATAAATTTTTTATATCAATTACTGTCTAACTATAAATCAAGCTTTGCATACTTTGGAGCCATGATAGTGACGATATAAATTGTCTTTATAAAGACACGACTTATATTAAAAAGTATACTAATATAGAGACCATAATATTGATAAGACGCATTAAGTCTCAGGCATCTTGGAGGTAGACTGCAACGCTACCGCATAGCACATAATTAATATTCAAATATGTGTCTTAACTCGTAATCTTTAGATATTTTACAGTGAAAACATAAAATAGCAGATCAGAGCAATCGGGAAAGCGAGCATGCCGCGACGTAGCTAGTCGTTGGTATACGACGTGCTGACCGCAAGCTTCAAGCGAGCAGTCTATGTACAGGTGCGGACCACTCGCTTTTTGTCCCATGCACGCTCGTCAAAGCTGTACAGCTTTTTGAGCGTTCATGGTGAGCGAGCTTGCTGCTATCTGACTGGATGAAAAGCGTGCTGTGCGGTCAGCTAGATCTGAGGGGTGTGGTTTTGCGAGCGGGTGTTATATTGAATCTAATACCTAAGGCTCGACTACACATACGGGCGTCTTTCTCACTCTGATTCTACTTACCTAACAGGATTTATTTTCATTTTATAAAATACTGGGACAAGCACATTTTCTTTTAGCGCTCTTATAACAAGCTGTTTTACGGCTTCTATGAAAGTTGTCAGTCAGCGACCGACCTACAAACGGTGGATTGTTACTGTTGGTGGTAGATAGGTATATATAGTACCAACTTAGTGGATTTTTTAATCTAGAGTCAAAATCAGGATTATTTCTTTAGGTATAAAGATAAGGATCATTTACAACAAGTCTCAACGCGAAATCAACATGCACTGATGCACTTTTCAAATCTATCACACTTGTATTACGAAAGTTTGGATGGATATTTGAATGTTTGTTAACTTTTCACGACACAACTAGGTCACAACTAGGTAGATACCTACTTATCTTCCGTCGGATTTGGATATCCTATCTAAATGTGGCTTAATAGCCACAAATGGTTTAACAATATTCTGACCCTTAACAAAAAATAGCTTTTAACATATTATTATCAATCAAGATGTCGCTAGAAATGTTATAAAAGAATTCAAGACTTGCATGCGCTATTTAGAACAATAAACAAAATTTAAAATATTAAATGTAAAGAAAGAATACAAAATCAACATAAAAGAGAAGCTTGTTTCTTAAAGTTATTCAAAGAGAACAAAAATGTACCATGAAATCGTATGATAAAATGATGAAATTTATCAAAATTCGTAGGCTGGAAAAATATATAATGTGCTTACATAATGTCTAAGAATACATCCTACACCAAGCGATGTCTCGATGTCACTTTCTCGTGTGTGATCTTGTATTACGTCGCCTGTTTATTATCTTGGAACTTGTGTTTTTAGTTTTAATTTGATTTAGTTACTCTGCTTACTGAATTTCACTTTCAATTATTGTTTGAGAGATTTTGAAAGAGGAAAATGTTTCAGTATTTCAGCAAAAAGTACAATCAAGGAATAGAAATAAATTAAAACTAGTATATACAATTGACGTAATTGAGTTAACCGCAGATGGTGCAAAAAGTCTAGAGGTAGGTCAACTGATCCATGTCAATACCATTTGGAAGCGTCCCCAAGACACTGGCTGCATGACCACGGTGTATGGTAATCCTGATCAGTACCTGTAGGAACTTAAGATTAAGAGAAAGGGTCAAAAAGAATATCTCTGGGAATGATATAACTTACTAAGAGATATATTATAGGTACTTAGTTGAACGAGCTTATAGTAACATACACGAATATTCGAAGGCCAATGCCACAGATCGTATTAATAACACACCTCGCATGTTATTAAAATAAACTTTCTTCTTAACTTTTTTATTTGTTACTGCACACGTATTAATATAAAACTCCAAATCTATATACTAAAACTATAGGTATACCGATGTCCTTTTCGTCGCGTAACCAGAATGCAACCATCAAGTGAGTAATTAATTAAACGTCACAAATGTACTAATAGTATGTCTATTTTTCATCTAGACGCAGTTCTGATTTATCTAAACATAATTTCTCCCAAAATCTAGCTGCAACCCTTTGATTCTCAAGCAAACGTTCACCTTGCGCTTGTACATCATAAAGGATCAACAATTTGTAGAACTCATGCTTAGACACACATATCATGCCAAAGGAAGCACCATGTTTCCATTATTTGAGTTCAACGATGGGAACTTAAAGCACACTTATTTCAAAAAGCAAGAAAACAGACAATCATCAATGATTACATCACAAATATAGGTAGGTATTTGGGTCAAACGCACCCACGGCATCCTTCTTATAAGAAAAAAGAAATTTCACTTCACACGCGTTCCTGCGTCCGGTTCACATCCGAAGCTTTTCCTTTAAAATACCATAAACACACTAGAGCCTCCACAAACTACAAACTAAAGCCGAAAGCAACCATACCTCAACGCAATAAGACCCATCCGAACCAGTGGTACAACTTTCTCTGCAGCATGATAGACTTTGTAGAACGTCCGACGAACACGGCGAAATACCGGTTCGTAAATTTGTAAAACGCTTAATTTTAAACCTTAACACCTCGTGATATGAAGAAAAAGAAAGTACTCACGTGTAAAAGCGTGTATGAGAAGGTGTATGAACCACTGACGGAGTCCACTATAACCAAGATAATACTACTACCGATGATACGACTGCACAAGCTGATAACGACCTTACGGTTTCAATGCTAGATACCAAAATTGATCTTTTAGTTTTTCGTATATACGCAGATGATGCTGGAAGTGCTAAGAGGGGGAGGTTACATAAAACAAGTGAGATACAGAAATCAGATGGCCCTCTGGCTACAACAGCGAAAGCAGCAAATTGACAAATGTATGGAGGTGCAGAGGTCAAAATACCTTTAATGTGATACGTTCTACCTTTCGATATTTTGAAAGGATGAATCTTATAAGTAGGTTCATGAAAATCACTTGAATTTTAATAAAAAAACATATATCCATTGTTGAACATTGTTTTAAAATAAAAGTTCAATCAAAAGTGTTAGTATATGTTTCGATTTTACTAAATGGGATGAAAAACAAAAATGATCTTTAAAATGCTCTTTTTAACAGCTAATGAAAGTTTTTCAGCTGCATTGAAGTTATAGATCTCGAACATTTAATATGATTCGGAAATCCAGATTAAGAATTTGTTAATAATACTCCTTTTTTATCTAAATTTTCGAATAATTTATATTTTTAATTCTTTTTTTTTACAACGCCTTATATAATTATAATAACCAAATTTTCCAAATTAAATGAAATTCTTTTAAACATATTTTTCATTGATTTTTATAATTAACAAATCGTTTCAATTTTACTGTGAACTTAGAAAAACACCACATAGGCAACTTACAAAGTACTTACTTTTGTTTTAATCAATATTTTTTTGTATAATTTTTCGCAATCAATATTAAGGATTGAGTGTGGAACCTCCGGCAACATTTTATTTTTCTGACTACCCATAAATTATTCAAAAGGAGTCCGTAAATACATTTATAAAAACGTTTAGGTATTATTAATAATTTGTATGAAGCAACGTCAATGGAAGTTATTACATCAGAAAACTTTTACTTAAGAACCGGACACTTGAGAAAAAACACTTTCACTTCTAGATGATGTTGAAATACGAAATGATTCCGGATCCCAAAAACTGCTACGGAATAATCAATCCTAAGTGTTAGATCGTAAGTATACAATAGATGACGCAATAGTTGGAACATCCGACGTTTTAGATAAAGTAAAAGCTAGCAGGTTGTAAGACAATGAAGGGGTCAAAGGCTTTGAACAAGAGCTTACAATAACAAAAGATTTGCTTTAGGTGTTATTTCAATGAGTCATATCATTCCAATTTTATTGGGAGTCATTGTTGGTTCTTTTGTTACTTCCTTGATAAATACTAAGGATATTATGTATGATTTAATTGATGACTTCAATGGCGCATTTGATAAAGGTCTGCCTTTGATACAGAAATTTGTGCGTTCACTCGCTCAGAGGGACTTATGTACAAATCACCAGTTATAGACTTTAGGCAGATGCTGTATGCGGCAAGCTGAAGACAGGACGCTATGGCACACATTAATGGAAGCTTATGTCCAGCAGTGGATTATACATAGGTTGATGATGATGATGATGGAGATCATCTGGTTCCATAGAGAAAACCCGTTTTTTTTTTGAGATGATGGTGTTTGGTAAAAAACATCCAATTTTGTTTATTCAAAACCAAATTATTGTATGACCCGATTGAGTTTTGAAAAGCTCATGATACTATGAATTAAATCTATCAGAGGCTATCGAGAACATGAACTTCAATCATATTGACGAGAAATTTATAATGACTCGACCTTTATCGTGACTTTCCCGCAATAAGTTCGATCATGAGAACTTGCTAATGGCAAAGGTTTATAACGTTGAAAGGAATACTGATTTAGGTACTAATTATTTTTACTATGCTGGAATATGTTTATATTTTAAAATACATATATCGCGACCACAATATAAAAACCCCAATTCATAATACTTAAATGGATTAAGTATTATGAATTGGGGTTTTTATATTGTCGGTGTGGTTTTCAAATAAACAAACCTCATAACTCTGATTGTTCTAACTCGTGGTTTTAACCATTGTTATTTTACCACTGCGAAAATATCTCTCTCAAACACTAAATTAATAGGTTAGGTAGTACATGATGCAATAACTAAAACTTTACAAACTGTTATTAGTAAGATAGTATGTTCCTAATTCCAACTACTGGTCAATCCTTATTAGCAGTTTCCATTTTCATGTTTTCTTCTTTTATGGTTGTATTTCATGTAAAGTCCCTAATAGTAAATATTTTTGTAAATAACCAAATGATTCCTGCACTTATCAGAATAAGTTTATAAATATTTCTTTAGGTACCAGATGGCCAAAACGACGTGTGATTGAATATCTAAACACATGCATGCAAAAAGTTACGTCATTTACGTAACCGAATGTAACGGAGTCGAGATCACTCTCACGATAGCTTTAACTAACCAAGACGAATTTTCACCCTATTGTCGGTCCGTGCGAATACCGTGAAGCCTCCGGATTGTCGCAAACGAGCGATAGCGACGCCGAACAGAAATGTTGCCGAATATTGCTATCTATGGTGGAGCTTAGAGTAAGCTGCAATGCAAATTATGTAAAAATATCGAAACAACTAGTTTTGCCATATTTTTTTTAACTTTTTTTTTAATTGATTAAGTAGCTTAGATAGATATAAAATTATGTGTTCACACTCAAATAAAAATTATAATTTGCAATAAAGCAACATTGACTCAGTCACTTCTGACGGTGTAGTGTAGAGTATCAAGAGTGTGTTGTTAAAAGTTGACTACCTAATTTCCAATTTACAGTAATGTATCATTCATGAATACTTCTTTAGAATTCCGAATGACAAAAAATACTCAAGACTATACGAATCGATAATTTTTGGTTCATTAGACAGCACAATTCTATGTAGAAAAACTTGGTTCAAAAACTAAGTAGGGGAAAGAAAAATGTTGTAATTTATATGAATGATTTTTCTATAATAGAAAATTAACTTTGCGGTTCCTTGTAAAGTCGTTCGTTTGAGTAGGTTTTCATCCAAACAATGGCAAAGTTCACCCAGACATAACCAGGGAAGTCTATATAACCAACGTTGCCCTGTTACAGTTTCATACGTAATAATTCCTTTGTGCAAAAAAGTTGTGTTTGGATCGGACTAAATCTGGAATCCCTACTCCATTTAACTTATCTCTTTATTCCTTGTTTTAATTAAGATCATCGTGTCAGTAGTTCTAAAGCTAATTATCAAGCAGCTTAGAAAAGCTTTGACTTAGCAGTGGTGTTCTTAAAGTTAGAGTTTCATTGAAATGTAGATCCTCATTCAATCCTTCAAAAGCTGTATTTTCATTTCAATTTCTTGTAACGATGTCACCAAAATCAACTTTAGTTCTTGTCCTCTCTCTTTTATCAGTAGAAGTGATTCCAATCCAGTTACAACAAGGAGAACAGATTGACAACGATGTAGAGGATTCTCAGCTGAACGAGTGTGTCAGTATTCAGAGGAGTTCTGAACTGGGGGTCTGTTTTGGAAAGGAAGTCTTGAACAGGTTGAATAAATACGATGAAACAGAAAGTTTCAGCTTGGCAACAGGAATATCTTTTGTTAGAGATGAAAAAACTCCGAGAGACATTGGCAGCTTTTTGGATAAAGATCCTATGGATTTTCGGTAAATTTTTGTTCAATATTATCGTAGCATTAGTTCTGTATTACATTTTCCATTACAATTTAGATTTTATTTATTTTATTAAAAATAGCTTTCAAGCGAGGTTCTAAAATGTCAATCAATGATTTGATGCATTTGGGTTCCTTATCAACAAATAATGTTTAAATGATAAAATAACTTAAATAATTTAAGGAATTCATAAACTAAACCTTAGGCCTAAGTCCAGCGGTAGACTAATATAGGCTGATGATGATGATAAGCTAAACCAAGTTTTTTAAACAAACAGTCTCCTGTAATGTATTGTTAAAAACTAGCTTAGATAGAAGGTGTAAAAATCCTTTTAACTAATAATGCAATCGCTGCACGATTTACCAGTAAACCTATAAAAGAAATTAAAGTTTAAAGATAAATTCATTGTCCTAGATCGATAATTGAAGACGCCAGCCACCTGATCTCAAAACGTTCTCTACATTGGGATATGAGCATGCTATATCCAGGACTGGTGATGAGGATCGGTCCAACGCTAGCCAATGGGGTGCTGGAGTTCGTGATGGATCCAAGAGTCAAGGACCGCTCTTACAGCCACAACCAACATCATCAAGAAAACGGTGGACTTTCTACAGGTACCTGTTGACCTTATACATTTGCTTTTCTTGGCTTTTGAAAAATATGCGAACGTTTATTGCGTCACCTTATTTTACAAAACCTAAACGGTTTTGGTAAGCTGAAGATAGAATGCTATGGCGCTCATTACGGGAGGCATATGCCCAGCTGTGGACTAGTACAAGTAAATGAATATGATGATGATAAAGTCGATTTTGTAGCCTCCACTAAACTTATTCAAATACATTTATTATTATTATGCTTGTGTAAGGGGGACTCCACTCTTGTCAGTGAAACATACAACGCTGCATACTCATTTTAAAAAGATAAAAGCAGCAGGGTTTATTTAATTCGCAGAAGTTGTTTATATTTCTCGTATGCAGTTTATGTCTTTATCAGAAAAAAAATATACAGAGGGCGCTTTACACCCGGAAAGCTGTCAAAACACAAAATTACATTACGTACTCGTCTATGCTGCAGATATCCTATCTATAGATATATATTATCTGGACTGATAAAATTTCTCTGTGGACCGTAGGTACCTGTTTTAGCTCAAATTATAATCTGATTATTTCTAATTCATTTGTTGATATTTTACATCTCAAGCCAGGCCCCACTGTGCTGCCACCTATCCAGTTGCTGTTGCACTAAAGAGAAAGGCTCTCAAGGTTTCAGCATTGAACTTGACTTTCTCACAGTGGCGCCATCTCGTACTCTGTCCTTGAAATACAATGTTCTGTTTGAAGAGTTTACTCTTGCGCTCACTTGGAGCTTTTTTCATGGCGTAGTCATCGATTTTACTCGATCAACCGCTTGCCATTATGACTTTTAGATAGCCATAATAAAGTTTCAGGTTCAATCCTTATTGAATAATAATTTAAAATAAGAATAGTAAGGAGTTAATACTCATAGTTTGCTCTAAATATAGAGCTGTAGGTATTGTAATGTAGTACGTATCATTACAATGATACTTATGATATTTCAAACTTTAGGAAATGATGCAAATTGCAAGGAATGTAAAGAAACTTTTTCTAGTAGGAAATAAATTTATAGAAATGAGTAAAATTATTTCCATAGTCTTTCATTGCAAGCAAGCACTAACTATGCCTTTAACCAAAGCAAAAAAAAATTAAGGCAATAATAAGACACTTGTTTTGCAGAAGTTTTGCAGAAAGTAGATTTTAATTAGAGATTTTTTTTATATTAAGTGTTATGTGTGAATATATTGATTTTGAGTCCCAATGATCGATCAATATTTTCATTATTATTATAATTATTTTAATCATGTTTCAGGACGACTTCTAGCCAGAAATCTTCTAGTACCTTTCCTCCTCGGCTTCAAATTCCAAATATCGACTCTACTTCCAATACTATTGGGTCTCGTCTTGATCGCCAGCAAGAAGGCATTCCTCCTGGCTAAAATAGCATTGCTGGCTGTGACAGTGTTCTCCGGTGGATTTGGACAGTCTTTTGGAGGTCTCGGGGGGTACCCACCTCCAGCGTTGTCGGGGGGATACAGCTCGTATGATCATGCTGGATATCATCATGACCCTCATATTTCTGGAGGTGAGATTTAAGAATTTGTTTTTAAGAAGTTTCTCTTAATCTAAATAACATTCTGAACATAATATGAAATATAGAAGGAATAATAGAAGTAGTAATAGAAGGAGCTACATTTCTTCATAATAATATTTAATTTGTCTGTTGTACTGTTTTTATTTGATAAGATTTAGATAAACTTAAGTAACAACGAAAATTACAATCAAGGAAGAAAAAAAATAGAAATTAGTATACAATTGAACAATTGACTTCATTATTGTTCTAATGTCAAAAAGGTACAATAAGTGTGCATTCATTCATTCAAAAATACTCGGACTCGGAAAGCTCCTAGCCAGCGCTGAAATACCTAACCAGTGCTGACCTGAATTAGAACCCGTAACAATGTTAAATAATATCAGTCTATAGATGCAACGAAACCGTGATCAGACAAGGTGTAAGCTTGATCGTAAAGTTTTCAGCAACAGTTTCCATCTAATAATTTTGACTCATTCATCAGGATGTTCCATTTTAGGATTTACAGGGCTTTTTTGGCATTGATTTATAAAAAAGGTAGACCGATTCAATAAAAAAATTCCTGGACCATAATTTCAGATTTTGTTTATGATGTATTGCTGGATTGGTCAATCAACATAGCATCATCTGACCAAAGACAAAAGATAATGGGTGCCTAAATATATCCATCATTTTATAATGAATTTGGGACATAAAAAAATTGCCCTATATCTAAAGCTAAATACCTATACATGTAATCTTGAATGCCGCCATCTTGTGGTTATGTAAGCTGATATGTACAAAACATAATCTTTCTAAACCATTGCAAGGTCATTGACAACTTTTCCAATAAACAGGTTCGTTGACCTCATGTCGATGCTCTGTATCCAACCCAAGCAATGATGCATTCCAATTCAGATATAAAGGACTCTAGTCCCGTACATTTACGATTGAAACTTCACAATTTGGGATTAGTGAGTACTTTGAAATATTTGAAGCTTGGGGCTAGGTGTATAACCTATATTAGAAAGCTTCTAAAACGGTCGGGAGAGGAGAAAGTAGAGTCAATCACCCTTTTGTTTGACATAACAAGAATTCTATGCTATGCAAATCCAAATCGAAGTTTGGAAATCCTTTCTGGTTTTGGGTTCTTGTAGGTTCTACAGATTTCTCCTTTTATAAATAACCAAATTTGATTTAAGGAATCAATAGTTTTTGTCACAGTTTAAGTTTTGCAGGCTGCTAATATCATGAACAAAAATATTTTAAAGAGAATAAAGCTAACATGTTTTGTTTAATTGTTTTCCTTGAGGGCAAAATTTTAGAGCTTTGGTAGGATATCAAATTTGGCCCTGTGCTTTCTAGCAGTAAAAAACTGTTAAGAAAATGAACTGAAATATAACTTAAAGGAGGGGAAATAAAAGTACACGTTTGGCTATCATCAGTTTCAAAATCAAAATAGTGATATATTTTATACCTACTATCAAAATTAATGTTAGTAACACTTTCAAAGCTTAATAAAAACTAAGAAGCAAACAGGACTTCACGATATACAAGCAACATCTTCGGATAGCTTGACGGTTTTATGTGCACTTTGAAAATAGAAATGGACCAATAATAGATACATTAACACAGGTAGAGTCACGGATTGAAGATATTCCACTGCTAACAGCCAGATTCTATTTGGCTCCTGTATTTCGCCCATTTTTATTCACCCCAACATATCTATTCACCCCATTTAACCGTACCTTTTAGTCGAAACTGTCTTCAATAATGTTGTTTATCTCACAGGTTACTACAATCGTCACCATCATCAATCAGACCCATACTACTATCGAGAGAAGTCAACTGATCAGACCACAGCAGCTCCCATCACACCAGATGAGCTGAGAGACAGATTGGAGAGGTTCTTCGTAACTAAGAAAGAAGGAGATGAGACGAGAGAAGAGACGAAGATTCGGAACGCTAGGAACTTTGCTTGGACTCCTATCAATGGATGATGTTTTAAACGGAAATGAGAAACAATCCTAGTTCGACAGTTTATCACTACATAGTATAAAACAAAGTCGCTTTCTCTGTCCATATGCATGCTTAAATCTTTAAACTACGCAACGGATTTTGATGCAGTTTTTTTAATAGAAAGAGCGATTCAAGAGGAAGGTTCATAAGTATAATAAAACCGTGCGAAGCCGGAGCGGGTCGCTAATTCATTATAAACGTAATCAGGTTCATAACGGCTAAAGGTTTTTGTTGGAAAAAACAAATATTCGCTCACTAAGTAATACAAAATTTTTGTTCTTCCAATGAAAACATATATAGGTAGTTAACTCGCTTACATGCATGATACATTAAATAAAAACTTTTTATTTTATATTTTATATAATATTTTGGAAAAGACAACCCTGTTATACAAGCCTCTCTTACGAGTAGTTTTGTTTTCTACGGTTGATGTACAGATTTTTATGATTAAAGGGGCTATTTATGCTTTGTTCTAAGGTGTCCACTTCTTTTAAAAAGTTAGTTGTCAAAAAAGTCTATAGGATAAGTCTGAATTTTTTGTTAATAATTTAAATAACCAATCTAAATGGAAATGTTTATGCTTACTTATACATTCTTCTTTTTTCATAGTTCTGAAAAGATAAAAATCGATTCGCACTCCATTAAACAGCACATAAAAATATCTTAGATCTAGTCAAGATTGATGAATTAAACGTCTTCATAAAAATTAATTGTTGTTTTTTTTCTTAGATAAGAATCCTCGCATTTCAAATAGAAAAACGAAACCAATACCGTATCATTAGTTTAGATACCTACTGTTAATGAAAAAAATATAAGAGACAATCAAAACCCTATCAGTAGGTTAGGGTTTTGACAAATGCGTAGAAGCGGGCGAAGATTACTTTATATCAAAGTCTTCACATGCGTTTTTCGATATAAAAGGCACCATATTTAGCTATACATTTAAATAACACAGGTATATAGGGCATACTATCTTACCGTGGGAATTATGTGCATTACCCCCAAATGATGAGCTCATTAGGGAAGGCCTATGTCCAGCAGTGGACTAATATAGGATGATGATGACAGGGTAATCAGTAACAGTTCAAATAAAGAGTTTTAATCTAAGTATAGATAACAAGCGATTTAAACAGAATTCGAATTATAAAAAGATCATAACGTCTTGTTGGTCTTCATGCATGCTCATAGGAACAGTTCAAAATTCAAAGTGCTTTATTTCCTTAAGACCTTACAGGACACTTGGACACGTCATAAAATACATGTTAAAAAATCATTGAAATAATATGAAATAAAGTGCTCACTTGTGAAATCCATTCGCTTGTTTTGTCGTCTTATCGTAACTCACAAACATCTTCCCATCCTAACAAACTTTCGCCTTTATAATAAAAAGGAATCTATCACAAGTAATAAGACAAATGCACTTTCACGAGTAAATTAGGATAGAAGTCCGGAACCACTCGGGTATTGTAAGTGAGTTCCACGACAATCAGAGCGTATAGCGCACATACGCATCGCCATGTGAAAACTAGAGAGTGGTAATGAGAACCGTATTGATCGTAGGAATCTAGTAATTAGCAAAGAAATCATGAAAACGTTTCATGATGGACCATAAAGTACGGTTGTGTCAAAATTTGATGAGGTTTTTTCATCAAGATTGCATTCGGACAGGCCTTATGGGAATGTTGCCATTGTTTTTATATTGGCCTTTTTTAACAATTTTTTTTACAAAAATCAAATACACACCCCGTCGAAGATTTTAAATTTAACTATCTAACCATAACATAAACTACTTCTTATTTATTCCATAGCCACATATTCGTTACAGTCACTTTTCCAAAAAAAAAACATATGGAAACATTCGTTTGGAACCTACAATGTTATGTTTACTATGTCACAGACTAATAAATTCCATAAAAATCCGTCTTCGTTTTCATCTGATATGTTCCACAATTCAGTTCATCGATTTAGTCCATGCATCAAACTCATTACAGTTATCTAGATTTGCGTAATCTTCATTAGTGATCTTAATGTTATTTCATAATTAATTTACCGTAGTAAAACACACGGGTTTGGATTGCGCACGTATAAAGTGGGATACGATAATATTCTGTACAATATGTATGTATATACATCTAAGCTACATAAGTATACGTCTATACATTATGTAGCTTAAATGTCACTGCAAATGGGTTGACTCTAAGATCAAGTACTACGTTCGTTACTATAATACATCTTTGGGTTGACTAACCAAACGTTCAATCAACTTCTTATGATATTTTTATTTTCGCAAGGTGGCTATCGATCGTAGCACTGCGGCCATGAGAGGCCCATTGTGATCAACACTTAGTGTTTTCACCCTTGAAGATGCGGCGTTCATAATTCGCCACTTACCCTTGCAGCTGCAAGAAACTGTAGGATTTTCTTCGGGGTGATTTTTCTTAGCTCTGGGCTCAGTAGGTTTGCCCAGATGAATGTTTCGTTTTTGCATTAGTGCTCCACACATATCTAGCAAATGAAGATGTTGATCCTTAGATATTGTTCAAACTCTGCAATGAATTTGAGGCACACTGTTATATAGCGGTGGCTTTGCTCTACCTTCTTCAAATCGGTCAGTTTGAACAGTTTTTATTACAATACTCGCACGCAAACACTATTTATTAGAAAAGCAGTCATTGATCAAATTAGTTTGCTCACTGTTGGTTTTAATTATTTCAAACATGTTATACGCAGAAGATACGCAAAGAGGGGGAAAGAAGTGTTTAAGTTTTTTTTATGTTTATTGTAACTCTTTAATCAATAACCTGATTAGCTTGAAACTTACAGAGAATACTGAAAGCATAAAATTCCTTACAACATGGTCAGGATTTTTCAAAAACAAATCGGAGATAAGGGTTATCAAAGTTTGAGATTCGCAATTGGCTCCATATTGAAATATGCGTAACTTTTTCAAGTACCATTTTTATGATATAATCTGATATAACCAAAATTAAAAACACGTGTTTCAGAAATTTTCCATAAACGCATAAATAATTAAGAAAAATCGTACCTACAGTCTACGCAGATCGAAGCCACAAGCTGACAGTTTACAATAATGTTTATTACACAAACTCTACTTATTTTTTAATGTATATTTATTATTTATGTGTAAGTATTTATTTAAAATGAGGAAATTAAGTAATGTCTTAAATTTTATTCACTTCAATCTTTTTAAGAAGCGAAGAAGAAAACTTAACCTTATTGGGTTAATAGTTTTCTAATCGGATCAAAACTCTTCTAAACCTTTTTTATCCTCTGAAAGTCTAGATAATGTAACATTTCGTTGTAAGCCTTTTTACAAACAATAGTTTTGACAATTTGTTTGAATTTATTCTTCTGGAAGTTTTTGAAAAAGCGGGTCCTTGGAAGATACGTTTACCTTATTTAGCCTAAAAGTGGGCAAAGTGAGTTCATTCTTATTTCTAGTTTATTCTTACTTCTAGACTATAAGAGTGTCATTTTGTATCATAGGTTTAAATAAATGTTTTTTTATTATATTTTTTTGCATGCGGCCAACCAAAGAATCTATTCTTTTAAGAGTTTTCTGTTCCACATTGTTCTATGGAATAGAACACTGTTTATTATACAACCTACCACACAAAGTTTTATCGAAAACACAACGTCAATACGCTTCCGCTAACGCTCCGGTTATGCACCAAAAACTTACTTTTATTATCTACTAACGGACGATCCGTGCAGATAATGTATGAATTATACAATGTAAGTAATTGATAATTGATATTTCATGCCAATACCAAGCATGCCTTACAGATCATTGCCTCGTTGATCATTGCATTCTTTTCCTGATGCGAAATCTCGATCATTGGCCTCCTAAATGAGAAATTACAGTAACTATTTACTGTAAATTGTGTAACAAAGGACTGTGATCCAAGGTTGCAGCTTCCATTCCCTCCTCAGGATAAATATTTGTGCGATTTGCAGATATTGGTTCTAGGTGTTCTTGTTTTCTATAAAAATATTATTTTAGTAAAAAAGATCTAATGTAATATTTTGTTTTAAGAATATAAGTGAACTAGTACCTAGGCTCTGCTTAGCTTGGGGCTAATAATGCTGTATCATTTATTAATTTTAGCATAATTTTCACGATTATTATCATAATCACGGCCACATTTCCCAATAAGTAAATTATTTCCTACAATTCATTATGAATGTAAATGGGTTATCTATGAACCAAGGGTTGGAAGAAGACCAACATTTTGTGCCTCAACGAAGTGAACTCTTCCAGTCATAGTGATTTCGTTTTGATAATATTTATAGCTGAAGTCTTATTGCTAATGTATACTTTTTACCCTCTATTCCCGTGCTTCTGTCTGCGATCTTCCAAATAGTCAATCATGGTCGTCTTGCACTATTATTGTTTCCTAGCTTACAGTAGCTGCATCAAAATTAGGTTATCTTTTATCGCTTCTTCGTTCGTAGAACAAACTTATCTTATTTTTAACTGCATTTGTATTTGTTCACTCTATCAAGAATGTTATGTTTGCTTTTTCTACTTTATAAAAGTTTTATTTACATTTTTTTTGTTCAATATCCTAATTTATTAAAATGGAGTATCACATAATATAATCATTGATCACAAATTCTAACTGAATAGTTGCATGGTTCAATAAAAGAAATCAACCAAACAATAAAATAGTTTTATTTATCAAAGATGATTATCAGAGAAGAATATTCAAATGAAACAAATAGTGAAGTTTAAAGTTTTATCGACTGCCCTCTTCGTTGTTTTTTTTATTTAATCGTTAAAACATTTATAGATGTAAACTTAATTATCTATAAATAACTTCCAATACACCATGATTATTTAAAATAATAACATTCATAAACAAAAGGTACTCGCGTAACCCCACCTTGATTATTAATAACTTAATTAATATAAAATTGCTATAAATATACGATTAACAACATAGTAGCACCACTATAAAATATTATGAATAAACACTTAACCTATTTATACAAAATTGGACATAACAAACTCTTTGAAATAGAAATGCACAGTACCCGTCGACTTAACCTAACATAATAATAACAATAAAACATTAGCATAGTTATATTATTTTCAAAAAACATAATTTTATTCTAGTCAATAGAATAATATTTGGTGCATTTTTTAAAACTAATATTCTAGCAAACAAAATGTCACGCAATCGCGTATGCAACTTATTCTTATTTACATATTAAATTATGTATTTAAATCTAAATATTGTTATTCCGTAACCATTACACCTAAAAATATTATGTGTCGTTTGATTAAGCAATATATTTCTTTGGAATATACTTCTATCTGTTTAAATATAAGGTTCATTGACCTTGCATGACAACCAAAGCTTTGCTGTAATGGTGCATAAATGCCTCGTTGTAATTTGTAAGGAGTCGTAACTTTAGTTTACTGTTTCTTAGCGTACGCGTTGTAAGCCCTGTCTTGTGCCGCGGCTTCGTCCTCTACACTCCTTCTGTAGTGACCACCAGGTCCCGTGGTATCAAAGTCTCCTCCTCCATAGTGAGACGAGGAGTAAGTGTGACTCTGAGAGACCTGAGGATGCTTCACGATCTCATACGTCGTCTTCTCATGTGTATCTCCTCCAGTAACCAGTTTCTTCAAGCCAATAATAGCGGACAGAAGTAAAGCAACCTTACCGATAAGCAGAGCCTTTCCAGCGATGAGAGCGATGGCCTGGAACGCGATGGCGAGGAAACCTCCCTTCACGAGTAGACCGGCAATGATGGGACCCATCAGTTTCTTCATCTTCCCCCTGGCTTCACTCAGAGACCTTCCGACGTCATCGCCGATGGTTGCCGGAGATATGACGACTCGGTGACTCTGCATCAGCTTCGATGTAGCCATGAGGAGGTATTTATCGATCTGGTCTGAGGGTAGCGCGTTCATGTCACCTTCAGGAAGCGATGTGGGAAAAGCGCGCCCTTCCGATCTGGAAACCAGGGAGATTCCATCCAGAATCGGAAGAGTTTCCATCCGTGCAGCGCGATCGATGAACTTCGCCGCTTGGATCTTGAAGCACTTGAAGATCTCATGGGAAGTTTCACAGTTTTCATACATCCTCCCGAGCAGCTTCAGACTAGTTTCGAAGGTATTTGCTGAAGACAGAGCGGCGAGGCACATCAGGACTATTGCCCCGCGAAACTCCATGGTTGAAGAGTTTCTCCGATGTCCGGTCTATGCAGTGGCGACTATAGCAATGTGCACAGAATACATGTGCACCGGCATTTATCTATTTTCACCGGGAACTGCATTTATCTATAAATCTTTTAGAGCGTGCAATGGTTGCAGCGTATCGTTGAGTGGTGAGCCGCTCAGCCGTGGGAGTGTGTGGGGTCTTATGGCTCTCGATGCATGGTCATTGCCAAGGACGCGATGCAGCTAGGCGGTTCATCAAATGTCTGGGTATGTATATTAGTATCTATTTTATATCGTCTCTATTTACGATTCAGTTTCAGCGGTGCAAGCTACTGGGGGATAAACACATGTGCGGTAGGTATACATAATTTCTTTTGTTGTTTGGTGTCGAATAGGCCAATTTTTGTGCGTTAATTTTTTTTTGTATTTAAAGGCCAGATTTGGCCTCCTTTCGTCTATTTACCTTACGAAAGTAACTTTCCCTGGAAAGTTTTATAAATTTTCGTAATATGAGTTTGCAAAATACAAAAAAGAGAAGATTTGAAAGCTGTACTATTTAGATTTTACGTACTTACTAAGGGAAATCATCACGACAAACGTCTTGTAACGTTGAATTCAATCATCAAAACGACCCTAATCACAATTTGATACAAACTAACATTACAAAAAATATAAAATCGTAAAATTTAACCCTAACTCAATTAATCACTCGATTGATGCAGACATTGATTTTTCCAAAATCATTATTTTCTCGATCAAGTCACCTATCAATAAGCAAAAACCGTACATGTACATGTACAAGTTACTTTTCCCGCTGAAGTTTTAGTAATCTGACAAATTGACTGTAAATACAAACAACTGCAGCACATACGGGATGCGTAATAGATTCTCATTACTGCAGTGAGCTAACCGATTACCCTACATCCGATTCAATTACAGTATCTGGGTGAGTGAACAGATCGGATGTGGGGAGGTTACCCTAGCCTTACTTAGGGTCTAGTATTTGCTTTTCCTTCCTGCGTTAGTAATAGCTAAAGAGTCATTAAAAGGATATCAGTAAATCAATATTTTTATTTCTTTAGGCTTACAAAATAAGCACTTATTTAGGTACATAATTATCAAAATAATATAAGAAATAAAGTGATCATTGATTTTCCCTTCGCTTCAATCTCTTGTCAGCCATGATTTGATTACTTTTCAGTATTTCGATATTTCGGCACAGTTTCATGCGCCATAATCACAAAAGATCATGGTCACTGTTCTTTTGTGATCATGGCGTAGTTTTAAATGTTAGTAGTTGCGATTAACACAATCGCACAAATAAGCTGAAGCAGAGTTGACAAAATGCTCAGTATCAAAGAGTTTTTAGAAAAGGCCTACATTCTCTTGGATACAAATGTTACGACACAAATAACTGACACTCGTTATCACCTAACCAAGATTGATTAGAGACCTTATTACTTATGTAATACAGCCTAATTGTCTCATAACGATTTTTTTCTTTACATTTTTCTAGTAGAAATGCATTTAAATAAAATTTTATTTTGATCCTTGATAAAGTTTGTTTTTTACTTGAAATGGTCGACCGTTTGGCAATTATCTCTATTACGTACCTAAGTAAAGACTAAGATAGACATGCTTTCCCAGAAGAAACTTATACACTCTAGTTTTGAAATCTCCGAGATCGTATTCCGGCGGGAAAACAGACTCAGGAAGCTCATTCTACTCTCTGGCCGTGTTTATTATGAAGGTAGAGCAGAATTTTTTGGTTCGACATTGTGGAATATCGACCAGGTACGGATGGTATTTTTACGTGCGTTTACTGGTCCGATGGTGGAAAGGAGAAGATGGAATGAAGTCGCACAATGTCTACGCACAGTCACCAATGTTGAAAGACTCAATCTGTTTCTTTATACATAGCCAATACAACTCTTCAAATTTGAAACAAATGCACGTTGGAACTTCACTGAAAGACTCGGGCTCAAAAACTTAAACTCTGATTAAGAATCATAGATATTTTTGTAAACAAAGGCATTAATATTATAATATTAATATATATAATATTAATATTATATATTAATATATATAAATATAATATTAATATATATAAATATAATATTAATATTATATATATATTATGGATCTTTGTTATCTGAAAATAAACAATTATTATTATTAATTAATGAAAACTGAACAAAAACTGATAAGAATAACAGACAGCAGCAGGGTAACAGCAAGCTAACAACTAAAAACCAAAATAAAAACTTCAAAAACGCATAATAGCTCGAGTACAGCGAAAAAGATGAAAATTCTAGTTTGAAAACGAATGATGAATGAAAAGTATCAAAACCAGGAATTATTTGAAACTCCAGGTCCTGCAGCTTACTCTGATGTCGTAAAATATGTTACACTAACATTTCTTTTCTTTTGTAACACATTTGTTTACAAAAATTATCTATGTTTTTGAATCGCAAAATAAGGTACACACAAAGTCATTGCAAATTCTTAAAACCTGCCATCTACATAATTCTGTTTGAACTACAAGGTATTCGAGCAAAAGTAACTTCGCTATCCACAGCGTTGCGCTTGAGTATAAATAAGCAGCCTTTGTTTTTAACTAAACTCATAGCTAAGATAATCTGAATAATAAAGCGATTTTTAGAGTCCTGTTTATTGAAATATATCGCACTAGTTCTTATTTTTCAGTGACTTCAAATAAGTGTTGTATTCAATTCAACTAGAATTATAATATTTGCATTGCAGTCGGTTCATAGTTTATTCTAAGCATATGTTTGTTTTAACCACGTCAAATTATGTTTATTGTTTTATTTAATATTTAGCTATTTTTACAAAAAAGGTTTAGCTAAAGCAAAAGAGTCACCCTGATAATTAAATTAAAAATAAAAATTTCTAATAAAACTAATTACTTCTATGTTACTAATTACGATTACTTACTAAAATATAATTTACTAGCGACCCGCCCCGGCTTCGCAAGGTTACATTATACGTATAAACCTTCCTCTTGAATCACTCTATCTATTAAAAAAAAACCGCATCAAAATCCGTTGCGTAGTTTTAAAGATTTAAGCGTTCAAAGGGACACGATGACATAGGGACAGAGAAAGCGACTTTATTTTATACTATGTAGTGATTTTGGCCTCGTTTGATAATGGATTTGAATACTATCACAAACACCAACCAATAAAAGTTCTAAATTACAATTATATGCTCTTGCGAGTTCTGGACACCTTCTATGGAATGCTTAGGCTTAGTTCACGCTTTATGTTTCGTCAGATTTTGGCAATGACATGACCGGTCAAGCTTAACCTCATCCATTCTTTTGCCGCCATCTTCAAGCAATAGGCACATTAGGCCCCATTTTTGTCATCAACGAAATAAGCAGTGAAAGTCGGACATTATTTTATAAAATGTCGTGAGCCTTCCCATGACAAAGTTTATGGTGATTGTAATTGCGATGATGTTTATTGACCTCATGACTATAGAGATGTCAATGTTATTCAAGATTGGAAGTTATATGATAAAGACGACCGATGTGGCGCAGTGGGCGAAGGTCCGCCTGCGACTCAGGAGGTTGATTGTTTCGATTCCCGCCTCGGAACAAATTTGTGTACGATCTGCAGAAATTTGTTTCGTTGGTCTGGGTGTTTTCTATGTATAAAAATATCTATCTATGTAATATATGGTATAAAGTATATCAGTCATCTAGTACCCATAACACAAGCTCTGCTTAGCTTGGTGCTAGATGATGCTGTGTGGACTGTCCGAAATTATTTATTTATATTTATTTATAAAGGTAAAGCGGTACTTCAAATGTCAGATTTTGACGGTGTTACCCTTGTTGGGCGTGTTGGGTTGTTGGGTGTGTGCTTCTATAATAAGCTTCCATCTGAAGCAACTGAGCTCCCTATTCGTAATCTTCTTCTCAAAAAGGCATATTACTCCATTAATTATTACATCAATGACATTAATGCTTGGCCAGATGTCGCTAAGAACGAACCTACAAGTTTCCCTGTGGTAGATTTTCTGGCACATCTTGCTAAAAACTCTTTATCTTGGTATAAGATACTAAGATAAAAAGGTTTTTAAAGGATCGATAGGCCATTCTTTCGCAGTCCCTATAACAATTATACAGCATCACCTAGCTTCAAGCTATGCCTGTGTTATGAATACTAGATAACTTTATAACTCAGAACTGAATATCTTTATTTCTTTAGGCTCACATAAATAAGCACTTAGACAAGTCACATTTTAAACCATATATTATTACTAATATCTGCCCGCAGCTTCGCACGTCTTATTTCTATGGAAACGTTTCAATGCTATTTCTATCCCATAGGAACTGATTTAAAGGATGAAAAAATACTTACAGCCTTACCACAAAATTCAAAATCATTTAGACACGTGTTTAACAGTTGGTAGCAAAATTCATCCTACAAAACCGATCCGTTAAGTAGTTTTAGAGTGAAAGATTATCAAACATTCATACACATTAAAGAAGTGAAAAGGCAAATATACCAGCATGTTAATATTTAAATAATGTCTGTAATACTTGTTATTTTAGTCTGATAAAGAAATTTAATTACAATGCAATTTAAAGCATTGATTTGAATTTAAAAAAGCTAAGCACTTCAATTTTTATATGTACGTCAGTATGGAAGTAAGCGACATCTACCCAAGCTACTTATACGTAATTTATGTAATTGTATTGATACTTTTTATCATAATAAATTTCATCATTTATAAATCACTACATAGTGTATGTAAAACAAAGTCGCTTTTTCTGTCCCTATGTCCCTATATCCCTATGTCCCTTTAAATGCTTAAATCTTTAAAACTGCGCAACGGATTTTGATGCAGTTTTTTAATAGATAGAGTGATTCAAGAGGAAAGTTTATACGTATAATAACCGTGCGAAGCCGGGGCGGGTCGCTAGTTATTTTATATAATTAAACTTTTTTTTTGTAGATTATGTCTCAGTGCCGATTTTAAACTTTAAACATGAAAATCTTAGGGACCAGCGAGGCTAGCGGGGAGGGAATGATAGGTACATAGTATAGAATTCAGTAGATTGCTTATTTATTAGTCGCTTTGTCACAGTGGACTTTTTTCAAAATTTTGATCAAAAGTGCCGTTACTGGTCATCCAGCAATCCAAAAAAAACAGTTCAATTCAGACCGAACGCTACCGTTTTTCCTCAGTCTAATCCCGCTTGTTTTAAGAGCCTTTACATAGAAGACACCCATATATTATATCTACCTTGTTGGTAAAATTACGTCTAGCCACGATATGGTAATAAAATAGTACCTGAGATAACAGTACACTGGCAGTTTCTAAGAGTTACAAGAGAAAGTACTTGTAAAATTAGCAATAACGTATTGTACAATTACTTTTTACACTGTAATTGGAATGTTGGATTATTCATGGTGATGTCTTTTGAGAAATTTTGGTAATTTAGATGAAAATTTATGATTTTTTGGTGTTTTTTTTCCATGTTTGTTATCTTGGCACAACAAATCTTGTGAACGAATGCGGCTGGTTTGTGTTAGTCTAGATCTAGATCTTATCAATTCCTCTGATATAGAATTTACCTTTAAACTTTTCCATAGAAACGATGAATGCAAAATTGTGCTAAAATAATTTAATATAGTTTCCATGTTCTGTGTATTTTTAAGTGTGACCTCCGAAAACAAAATTAGTGGTTCCTAATTCAGTTTGCTTTCTTAAACTTAAAGTATACATACATGACTAAGTTCAGCCATCTAATGGGCATACAATATGTGACTAAGTTGTTTTCTTCAACGAGTATTCATAATAAAAATATCTCAAAAAAAAAAAACTTGGAGCGACGACCTAATAAATTTTGTTTTGAAGAATTGTTTTAAGATTTCATTAAAACAAAATTCTTGGGCACATACAAGTACATGTATATCTTGCAGAAATACTTAACAGCCGCGTAAAAAATAGCTCATACCGTGTCACTTCAGTCACGAGGGAAAAGCTAGCAAGAATATATTATTTTACTGGGGTAATGATCAGAGGTTATTTCTTATTCCCCTGTCATGATCGCCGACTGGTAACGCGGATATGTTTCTATCATTCAGGTCCAGATTAAGCTTACATCACTACAAGCCTAGTTTTATTTCATCATCATCATTCTATTTTTATAACTATGTTTGAGTTGTATAATAAAGCTTTTCTATATACCATCTAATTACACCTACTTCACAAAGAGACCTACCCTAGCATCCACCTATGCTGGGGTAGGGTAGGGTAGGGGCAGGTAGGGATGCTAGGGTAGGTAGGTCTACTGTAAAAAGGTGATATTATATTTCGTTTCTTTTTTTTTACATAGTGTTACATTTTTAATTTTTTTTCCATTTGTTCATTTTTATATTTTATCTTTCGTATTATAATATTTTTTATATTAGATGTTTTTAAGTAACTACCTATATATTATAAGTAAATCCTACATTGTAATACCTGCTTACTTTTTTATTTTCATTAAATTGTAGGTACTGTTTGTGATCCAAACAATTAATCTTTCTTTTTCATCATCATTGTCAGCATCTATTATTCTAGTAGCGGATTACATTCCTCCTTAATTTCTCAATTTTTCTCTGTCTCTAGTTCCACGACTTTAAGCCAGCTAAAGTTCTCATATCATCGTACCATCGCGCTTTGGGTCTCCCAGATCACCTGCTTCCAGCAATGCCAGATCTACCGATTTATCAGTAGATCTACCTGTTTTTTCAGGCGTCTACCGATCTTCTGATTTATTTCTAAAATTTAGTGAAATCTACCTGATTTTCTCGAGCCCCTATAGCTCCGTGACTAAATAGTAATTTTAGGAGGCGCCAATGTACGATATTAAACCGCTCTCACTCTCGCATTTTGAATTTTCAGTCATTAATATCTACCTACTGATTTTTATTCCAATCTACTGATTTTTTACTGAACTTTCTACTGTTTTTTTTCAGATTCTATCTGGCAACACTGCCTGCTTCCCATGCAAGGTCTCCATCGCGTTAGTTCAACGCCTCCATCTATCTTCTGAACTTCGCATAGCCGTTTCAGTTGGTTTATGTTATCCGATTCCCTACATCCGTGACCTTCTGTGGATATCATCACTTCGGATTCTAACCAGCAATGACAGTCTAGCGTGGACCTTTTTATTGCCCTTTGAGCGACTTTAGGTTTCGTGACGCTAGGATTACGGTAGGATGGAGTTAGGATCCGTGATTTTCGAAGTTTTGCAACCACAAGTCAGCTTTGGAAGTAAAAACTGATCGTAGGCTTCTACAACTAAACTTCAAGAGAGTTAAAAAAAAATATCACTTTAGAAAAAGTCATAATAGTCTTCTTTTGGAACTACGAAAATCTACGATAATGTCAACTGCATTCGGGGTTCGGGTCCCACAAGCTAGTTAGCTTTGCAGGGGTATTATTTAATATGGAAATCCACACGTATTACACAGATACAACAAGAACGCGTGGAATCAAAAAAACCGTATTTAGATCGCATTGTGACGTCACACAGTTTGGACGAGGAATCTCCTATGTCATAGTAAATCAACCCCCCGATATTGACCGGTTGGTTTTCGACCGACGGGGCAGCCAAGATAGAGTACTACAAGCGAAGGAATGAAGGGAAACCCGTGTACAAGATAGGAAAAAATGGCAACTTCTCTTATCAAAGGCTAAGACACATTTCCGGTAGCTAAGTCTAAGAAGCAAATATTTAAAATTGATGTATTATAAAAAACCCATTTGTGTTTTCTGTGTCTTTACTATGTTATAAAAAAATCTGTCTGTGTACCTACTAAATATAAACCAATATAAAAATACCTATATAGAAATACTGTAATGAATCAGTCAATCCTTTTCTTATAAAATATTGGATTATGTTCGTATATCTGTTAACTAGAAGCTGAAGCTCTGCTTTTTCTGTGTTTGTGGTGCTGTACATATTGAATTCTAGCATTTTTATTTATTTAATATGTGCTTTAACCAGCCTATGGCAACAACATAAACCATGAAGACACACATTTTAAAAATATAATTGCTTAATTGATGAGTAACTTCATAAAATTACTTTTTTACTACAGAACGTCTGTAACGTGAACGGTACCCAAGAATCTTAGAAAAAGGTGAATAGATGTGGCATTTGAAAAATAAATGAGCACAGTTCTTAAATGGAGAGAGCGAATCAGAAATGAGTATGGGTCGCCCTGTGGCCAAATGGGATGACGAATTCATAAATCAAATTCAGAAATCAATAAACTTCATTTCTTACGGTACATTTACAGAAAACATAGAGTATAGAACATTGAATAAACTAGAGTTGTACAAATATTGTTCAATACACAATACAAAATAAGAGAAACAGTAAACAAAAGAGTAATGAAAGAAAACTGCGTACCTTCTTATAGACAATTTTGATTACTATTCCTTAGTGAACTACGAGTATGACTGATAAAAATAACACGTATTTATAATTATTTTAACAAGTATAAGTCCGCGGTTTTGCATTGATTTTTCGGCATCAAAAGAAGTATTTATGTAAAGCTAGTTTTATGACTACATACATAATATTTCAAAAAACTAATCTCACATATCTAAATATTTGCATTTTAGTGTGATATTGGTTACAATTTATATGAATTTTAGTAAAGACGTAACGACGGTTTTCATTAAACTTGTTTCAAATTCTTCTAATACTTTTTCAAGTCAGTTAATTATGAAATTTACGTCTGACTGAAAATAGAATGTTGGTTCCCAAGCTCTAAGCTAAAGTGACTAAAGATGCCACCTCCAAACATTAGCTGCTTGCTTCCGACCCCTCACAGCCACGATTTTCCGTTTCGCTACACACACAGCCATCTTTCATTCATTCTGCATCGCTCTTCAACAGAGCTTCCTAGCGTTTATATACCACCGTTAACAGCCACTATCCGTCAGTATTTTCCGAAAAATCACACCGTTAACAACATGTACAAACTCCTTCTCTTATCAGTGCTAGCCACTGCAGTGGCAGGGGATGATTATGGATCGAAATTCCTGATGAAAGTGGTCAATGACTGCTCGAAATCGGACGGGGTGTTCCCTTGCTTGAAAAAGAAGGCCATTCTGTTTTTTGACCGGGCAGCAAGAATGGAAACGATACCATTGGCGGATGGAGTGGAAGTGGTCAGGACATCGAATGAAGAGCTCCACCCTATAAGTGAGAATGAGATAGACGCAACCCTTCCAAGGAATTTAGCTGATAAGGATGAAGCATTGTCGGATATGCTGTGGGACAGGATAGCTGCGTTTGCAAATTCCAGGACGATACAGTTGTCTTTGCCCAGGATGTCAGGAGAAGACTTAGGGAAAGGGGTTGAAGAAGGTAAGAAAAGCATGTTATTTTAAATATGACGGTGCGTTTTGTTCGTTTTAAACTTTAAAGTTACTTTTTGTCACGATGACCTATATGTATATCAACAATTGTCACACATATAAGATTTGTCAATGAACACCTCCAGAACCATTAATATCCAAACTATTACAGGCCTTATTGCTAAAACATAAGTAAACTTAGGGGTCCTAGCAAGGAAGAGATCAACAAAGTAAAATAACTTCAAGCTTGTAGTCATTTTTTGTTGCAATACCGTTTATTAGAAAAGACCAGAATGTACTTACGTCTGCTTAGGTATTTCTAGGACAAAATTGTAAATAGATGTAGCTCATTTAATGTTGCACTAGAGGTACATAGTAAATTCAAATTCAATATTTTTTGGGTTTTATCCCTTATGATTATAATATCTACCATTTAAATATTTCACCGGCAACTTTGTTAGTACATCTCTTTCTTTCATAAGTCATTTGCTACCAGTTTTTTAATTCCCTTTGTTTATGTCATGTGACTCGGCTAAGTCCGAGGGGAACGATACCGGGACATCCTTCCTCCACTGATAATAGATCGCAACTGGTTCCATTTGTCTATTAACTCCATTGATATTAGAACTATGAACTATATTAGAACTACGATGATATTAGAACAGCTAACATCCCTTTTCTCGACCATATTTTAAGTAATGCACATTTGTACAACGTAACTTGTTTCATATACACTATACAGGGCATTTCACAGCCATGCCACATGGAGAGAAAGTACATTATATATTGTAGATAAAAAATTTACTAAAAAGAAGACTTCATTTTTATATTAAAAAGATGTAAGAAGTAATGGCATATATTTGAATAGGGAACCTTCCAAATTGTAAAATAAAAATTCTACCTACTTTAACAATATCGATCAAAAGGCTCAATTGATAAAGTAAAAGAAAGGATAACTATTTAAAAGAAAAAAAAAAAGAAATTGAAGTCCTTCCCCAGAAAACAATCTAAAAAACCTTATCAATAATATAATATAGTTTTTCAGTTATAATTCGTTAAAAAGTAAAGGCAAAACTGTCTCTTCTTTACTTTTTGCATTATTATCATTTTTATAAACAACAAGTATTAGACAGCGATTTCGTTGTAAAGATTACAATTCGAACAGAAATTTAATGGTCATTTTATTGCTGAAAGCATCTATTATTAAAAGTGTTAAATTACCATTTTATTGTTATACACACCGTATAATCCGACTATACTGCCGAAACAATGCAGTTATTAATTCTAATACCAATAACCATATATTTTACACTAATAAAAAATCATGTTTCATAATGATTATGGTAATTTGAACAGTTTGAAATGTAAAAAATTTCTAGCAGTAGTATAGATGATGTAGATTGTAGATCATTGTTTTGAGAAAAAGATGTGAGAGATTAGTCTTATTTTAAAAGATAAAGAAAAGGAGAACTTATAGCTTGAAGGCATTTGCCCGTCGATGTTACAGGGCTTTCTTAACATAGTACAATATTTAAGCCAAACAAATAAAATACTAAAAATACTACAGAGGTACTTTCTTATAGAAATAAACTTGGTATTAACCCAGATAAAGCGTCCGGCCTTTTAAAAGGCCCAAAAAATGCATTAAATGTACCCGCATTTATCTCTGTTTTTTTCTATGTGGACATGATTTTTTTAATAGTCATGTTAACCAGTACATATTGATACTTGATTAGTGATAGTAGTATTGACAATCAGATACATTTTTTTTTAAGTTTTTGATGTTTCAAAACATGCCTGTGATATTTTATCGCTGTGGCTGTAAAAAGGTAAGATTTTTTTATATTTGTAAGAAGAATTTGAGAATATTTCACTTTGGTATTTGATTTTGGATGTCTTATTTCTAGGATTTGGTCATTATTTCGATTCTTTAGTTAACTTTTTTGAACCATTTTTACAATTTAAGTTGATGGCCTTTTAAAAGCCCTGTAGAATGTATCAAGGCACTTTTGTTGTAGACTGGCACACGCATTCTCAATGAGATTCTTGGCAAGTTGGAGCGTGGTGATGAAGAAAGTTTATTCCTAAGCTATATAACAATTTTTCTTCTGCCTCTTTAGTAACAGATAAAGATGCTGGTAACGAAGAATTTATTACTTTCCTAAATTCAGAATCGCAACTTAGAGATCTAGCTGAGTTAAATTTTGGTGACAGTTTGAAAATTATGATTCTTTATCAAGCTACGCTATGAGAGACGGACAACAGGTACAATTACTGATAATAGCGAAGTAGTGGACATCGACAGCTGCTTCTCCTGAAACTGTAAAGTCCGAGTGGGTTCGAGTTTCATTCAGACAACAGTTGTGAGAAACCAAAGTTATTTAGCAATGAGAGATGAGCATTCACTCCCGTCAAAATAGGACTTCAGACAGACAGACAGAGGTACCTATCAGTACAAAAATCTAATGTACCGGAACATAAACTAGTTTGCTAATGCTTGTCTGTCAGTCTAGATATGACTGAACTGAACACAACGCATCAGTTGTATACAAACGAGGTGGAAGACCGTATGATCTTCTTGGTTTTCGAAGAGCTTTAGCAAGAGGAAGAAGTAGGAGAGGCTTTGTTCGTTCAGCTAGATCACATCAGGAAGTATCTCGATATGATGGAACGAATCATCTGATAGAATACAGAGCATCGCAGCTAAGGTGCAATTTTATTTGCAAACAATGTGACATAAATTTACACCCTAAACACTGTTTTTTTTTGCAAACCGTGTTGAGGATTAAAAAACCATTTTTTTAGTGTTTCAAGCTAATTTGATAAATAAAAATTGAAATTTCTATGTTTAGTTTGACTTTTAGGATTGCATATAATCGACCCCCCATGTTACTACAGGCCTTTTAAAAGGCCACCATTTTCCGACTTTCCTAGAAAAGTAAGATTTTTTTACTTCTTATCCTAACACTATTAGGGCATTTTAAACAACATATTAAAAAATCACTATGATCGAAGATAAAAAATAGTTTCAGTAATATCTGGGTTAAGAGTTGGAAATGGTATTGTAATGGATTTATTTTTATTGAAGCTGTAATTTTATCAACAAAGTATCAGTAAAAACCTACCCATAAAATAGAAAACAACATACTTGTCAAAACTCTTACCTTCAGTAAAATTTCTAATGTCGGCAATTATTTGTAGGTACACCATAAACTCATCTATAGTTACTGATGTAGAAATTATTACAATGCCCTCTCACCGAAATTTTGACAATTCAAGTAAGAACACAGAATAAATGGTAGTACTTTGCTTCAAAGTTTTACTTTCTTCTCTATCTAAATAATTGGTTTACCAAAAAGTACGACATGTTACTTTGACATATAAAAACAGTTAAACAAGATATTTCTAGAACTTCTAGCCTGTCTTTTCAGGGCTTAAATTTTCTTTTCTATTAAATCTTATATGCCGTTCCCATGGAAACTGTTAAAAACTAAGATATAAGTGGAATAGACGTGCTTTGACCTTTTGCGGTTGAAAATTTCAAGTAATGACTTCCCTTTAGTAGATATTTACTTTCTCCAGTTATTATTTTTGTGTAGTTATGTTTTATGATCACTAATATAAACTGTCTCTACATTTTTTATATAATTTCATTACTTTTTGATTGATTATTGATGTGATGATTCAAGGTTTTCACTTTTTACAACACAAATTTTTCTAGAGAGGTCATGAAAATTTGATTGACGAACCATGATTTTTTTTCTAACATTTAACAATTGTTTTGTAGGTCGAAAGAAAATGAAGGACCCAAAAAAGAAAATTTTGAAAAAAATTAAAAAACTAAAAAAGAAACTAGGTAAATTGCAAATTTTCTATCAATTGGACTTTTTTATTGGGTGCTTAGTTATTTTAACTCTTTCGTTACTCTGGTCTTGTCTTTTAACCTTCTTCATAACTTTCTTCTTTATTAATTTTCAATATCAGGTCCCTTCCTATTTTCTTCTTTCTCTGTCTGTACATATTTCCATCATCTGCAAGATATCATTGCAGTTTTTGCCAAAAAAGATTGAATTAAAGAATATCACAGCATCTTAGGATTATATTGCAAAAAAAAAGCGTTACATTGTTTGGTTTGGTTAGAACGAATTGCAATTTGTCAGAAAACTGTTCCTATAAAGACCTATTAGAAAACAGTAACAGTAGCTATCGATGGCCATACAATTTAACGGATCTATAGCGACATGGTTTGAGGTTTATTGACCATTATGGAGATGGAAGACATTAAGCGCTAAGCGACTCTCATACAATGGTGAAAACATTTCATCTAGTTCAAAGAAAAATGTATAAACCAACTTTTTCCGTATAGTTTTTAAATAAATAACTCCTGCGTATTCTAAAAATTCTTCATCACATTTACAAATTGCGAAAGTATTATTGCTATTAGTTTATTTGTTTCTGCTGTTAACGCTAGTATTTTTTAATAAAATAATCCATCCTTCACAAGTCATCAATTAGACGCGGTACATAAATTAGTAAGGAAATAAACTTTAATAACTAACGATCTATCTAATTAATAACTACTTCTGACTATGAAAGTAGAGCCAAAGCTACATGCGATCTGTTTCCTGGTGAACAAAGTAGCTATTGTTTTTTCTGTGTTCTTTTCTTTAATAACTTAGGAAATGCAAATATTATATAAATGTATATCCAACATTCCTTTTTATAACATATCGGGCATTTGTTTTCAAATATTTGTAGTTCTTACGGTTAAAAATAATTGTTTTTTAGACAGCAAAACAAATTGGCAAAAAACTTGCAATGTACAGATTTTTGGCATTGGATTTAAGGGATTTGGGTATGCATAAAGGACTATTGGGTGGCTGGGGCAAGCTCAAAACTCTTTGACGAGAGAGCTAGCCATAGTATGATGATCGTAGAAATTATCCTGACAATCTCAAATGACATTGGAAACGACGATTGTTAAATTGACAACGGTTGTCATGCTAAGCTTGAGGAAAAAGGATTATAAGTGCTTTTGTTTTTGTCGTTCTGTTGACGCAAAATTTTAATGATGATTTTCTTGTCTTTTGATTTATTATCCTTGGTAAAAAAATAACTCAATCTAAAAATTAATTCCTTGACATAGATATAGATCATAAATTGATGAAAAATTTGGATGATATGCTCAAAGTACGGAAAATCATCTTAGTTTATAGGAAGCACTAACACTCTCATTTTGTTTCTTATCTAATTTGTTGATCAAACCAATTCCAGGAAGGGGTAAAATGAAGAAGATGATGTCGATGATGATGATGGGAGGTGCGATGAAGCTTATAGCTCTGATGCCGCTGGCGATAGCTGGGCTGTTCGTGCTGGCTGGAAAGGCTCTGATTACGGCTAAGGTAAATTAATCTTTATTTTTATTAGTTCAATGAACAACATCTTATAACATACGAAAAATAAAATAAATAACAATCTCGGAATATTCAAATCCAGAGTGAAAAAGATTCATCTTGGAAATTGTGCACCATCTTAGGCCAGATCTTTACTTTTTATGTGAAAGTGCTTTACTATTTAGAATAGAAAATTCATAAAATCTTCTGGGGCTCTATGACCCAAAGTTTCACTTGATCGTATCTTAGTCCTTCGATTCGATCGTTATGATGCGTATCGAAGTCTTTTTGAACGATTTGTTTTTTCTAAAACTTGATAAGTCCTAGGCCTGTTTTAATTATCTATCGAACTGTGCCGTGAAGGTGAAAACTACCGATATGCCTTCGTTTTTTAACTTTAACCTTCTTCCATTGTGACGAGTTCCCATCCGACCCATGGGAATAATTCCATTAGCTTAGACAACATCTATGAGAGTACTCGATGCGACGATAACCTAGTTTACATCCTAAGCTTTCTTGGGACCACTGTCCAATGAAGCGTTGCTTGCGTGTGCTTAGTCAACTATTATTTAAAGACTAGCTGGTACCCGCGACTTCGTCTGCGCATGATAAGTATTTCGAGTCCTCGCGATTTTACTTGCGTAATTCCCTTTCCTGTGGGATTTTCGGGATAAAATAAAGCCTATGTATTATTCCAGCTTATAATCTATCTCTGTGCCAAATTACATCCAGATCCGTTCAGCAGTTTTTGCGTGAAAGAGTAACAAACATCCATCCATCTATCAATCTATCCATCCATCTATCCATTCATACTTACAAACTTTCGCGTTTATCAGTTCAATTCAGTTTGGTTCCTGGGCTATACGGGTTTTCAAAAATTTCTCACAGTATCTCAACGACGCGTACACACGCGTCGTTCAGAAGCTGTGAGAAATTTTTGAAAACCCGTATAGCCCAGGGGAACCAAACTGAATTTCGGGATAAAATGTATCCCATGTCCAATCGTCCCGAGTTCCATTCGAATTCATTCACTTCCGTCGTGATGCGTGGTCAAAGAACTTTTCTTTCACCCTCTCTCCCAGGGGAACCTTACCGAATTCCGGGATAAAAAGTATCCCATGTCTTTTCTTGTAGTATGAACTCAAATCGTCCCGAGTTTCATTCCAACTCATTCAGCAGTTTCGGCGTGATGCGCGGTAAAGGAATTTTACTTTCATACCCTCTCCCATGAGAACCTTACTCAATTCCGGGATAAAAAGTATCCTATGTCCTTCCTCGTAGTATGACCTATAATTATGCCGAGTTTCATTTCAATCCATCAAGTAGTTTCGGCGTGATGCGCGTTTACGATACAGACAGACAGACAGACAGACAGACAGACATGAAAGAAAAAAAATACAGTTTTGGCTTGAGTATCGATAATAGAGTGCCCTCCAAAAAAAATTTTCAAAATATCTTCAATGTACAGAATTGGACCTGTTACAGTTTTATTATAAGTATAGATAGATTCTTATCAGTTGATTGCTGATGTTTTTGTAACTTTAGTTTATGGGTTGATAGACGCACATCATTTTAAACTAAGCATTACTTATACTGGGTTAAATAAATACAAACGTTTCTTTAATAGCATAAACTGCTTGTAGTTTTCCTAAACTATCGTTGTTTAGAAAAAATCTACAAATGTGATATTAAAATTACCTTCAGTTGAAAATAATGATTGTCTGTACCTGTAATAACCTAAAAACTAGTTTGCTACCTCTAATATAATACATTCATACATTTGCTTTGGTAGACGTGAGCTTCAATGAAATCTGATTTATCATCATATTCGCAAACACGATAAGAATTCTAACGACTTGGAAAAATTTCCAACTTTTTCTTTATTTTCGGAGTTGGAATTTCAATTCTTTGCTTGGGCCCATCAATTAACATAAAAATTAAGCTGTTTTGGGTACAATTTAGGGACTATGATAAATTATTTGATAATAGTAATTTAATTGATAAATTAACACTGAACTTAAAACATAATTATGAATCACGTGAAAAATATATTATTTAAATCTATCAACCATAAACAGTAGGCGTTATTGCTGACAGCGATTTCTCCAAGCAACCTCGGGATGGAGAATCCCTTAAATATAGAACAAACGATACTAATTTTAACGAGACTTAAAAGTCTCGTTGTGTCTAATAATGTTTTGCTAATAAACCTTAGTTCTACAAATTATAATGCCCCGACGCACGAAATGCGACAAAAGTTTTAGGTATTTGTTTCGCTTTCTAAAACGCACGTACTCCAACGTTTCTTCTCACAATCGTCTTGGTTGCCTTGAAGAAATCACTTTAAGGAATAAGGCTGCCAATTGCATTGCCATATCTTTCATAATGTTTAATTTGGTATTTCCTGTTTTTAAGCTATGCAATAAAGTATTATATATCTTTATATATAATATAAGAGTTTATAGAACACAAACAGTAAAATTATTACAAATAAGAAGTAGTATAGTGAACTGTATAAAAATATACAGATACACATTAGTCATCCGATGTGTGATGCATTGTGTCGATGTTTACGATAATTTAAAAGTGATAGATGAAAACACTGAGAATGCCCAAGACCTGACACAAATACAAGATAAGTAACATTATTGTCTTGCCGCTAGTTTAGTACTAGAATTATAATCTGTGGTTAATGTCAAGGTATTGTTACGGAGGGTTTGCAGAAAAGTAAGGAATTAATCGAAAAAAATTATATACCGAAAGTAAAGTTATTTCTGAATGCAAATTTTATAATATAACTAATGAATAGGAGACCAACATTGCGATTTTACGGAGTCTAGAATAAAATCAATTTCATAAATTGTGGATGTATGGAATTCATAAAAATAAAGCTAAAACTGTAAGTGGCCATAAAAGTATAAAGTACTTTCAGTTTTAATCGCGAAATGTGTGAATATGAAAAGTAACCAGACTCTAATTTCAATAGAGCTTGAATGTATTTTGCTGTACAAAAGACCTATAATTACTATAATTGAATAGATAGTAATTAATGAAATAAGTAAACAGTTTTTTAATGTTTTTGTAAAAATGTTTAACATCTAATGACTGGTAAACTCATCACAAGCACCACAAAATACGTTTTGATTGTGATATTGGGCAATTTCATGACGCGACCATTACGCCTGGAAATAGATCTTACAATTCCCTTTTCACGGTTTAACGGAACTCTTTAGGAGAACAAGGGTTACATAAATGTAAAAATACAAACACTATCAGAAGATAACTATATAATTCGTAAGTAATTAGGCAATCATTTTGAAAGACTAAAATAGCGTTTAATCATTTTGAATCAAATTCAATAACATTTCTCTCCATTGGACAGAGACTTTTTACTTCAATCCGAAATAAATAATTAATAGAAATAAGTTATGAGATAAGATGACCTTCAAAGCCGTTTATAAACTTTTTAATTTAAGTTGCGACCTTGGAAATTACGACCGCTGATTATAATAATAGGCCCTAGCCTGTTGATCGATAAAGCTCTTATACACGAGAGAAGTGTTTAGCTTTTTCGTCCAAAAAGTTAAGTCAGAGCTTTTTATCCGAAGCACGCTACGTGCGGGTGTCTAACAGTTACGAAAGAATATCAATGTTTCGTTGTTTATATAAAAAAGTTACTTTGGCGGGGAGTTCTATGACCACTGATATAGATCTGCCCAACTACCCTCATGCAAAAAATTCTTACAAAACGTTTGCAATAACCTGCTTTTAATAAGTTAGTCTTATTAAAAGCAGGTTTTTTACTATAACTCGTAGGAGTAGCTTCATACGAGTGTACTAGAATAGCTGTTGATATTATCATAGTTCACTTGGATGATTTTCGTTATTGTTCCTATTATTTTTATCTGTCAACGTCGACGCGGCTTTAGCTTTTGCTTAGTTTTCTTTGATTTGTTTGGGTTTGATTTTTTTCTTCCATCGCTACCGCCCTAACTGATGTCCCATTACAGGTAGAAAGGAACAATGTTCTGTTTTAAATCTGGTACTTCTGAGTCACGATTCTAGCTTTCCTTTGTAAGCTCGCGTGCTTATCGAAATGAACGACAGCTTCCCGCAGCTGGGGTCGTTACTTTGAATTTTTACTTTATATTCAAATTAAAAGGGTAGAATATAGCCTGTCTTAGATAATGTTCCATCGATTTGAAATTTTATATTCCACTTTTGTTTTCGGTTTTATTATTCGGAATTTGAAAGAAATATTGTAACATCGTCAAAATAGGTTTACAATAACATCTACAAGTAGTCTTTATGTTGTTGTTACTTCCCGTGATAAGTAGTATGTGTAGCCTCTTTTATATGATGATTACTCAAATTTCAATTCAATCAACTGTAGGGTAACTATCTTTGCCCAATCAAGTATTAAAAACAGTTGCTCCATCTTGCACAGTAGAAAAGTTAAAATATAGTAGTTAGAAAAACTACCAGGAAAACAATTATAGGAAAAAATACCATAACTCATTATAACAGTCACAATTAGGACAGTCTCTTGTGAGAGTTTTAAATAGAACAGGCAAAAGAAGCATCTACTACTTTGAAAGTCATTGATTTCCATACAAACCTAGATCCCCACATAAATGCTCTCGATGATGCCAATGACACAGTTTGAACTCACAAGAAACAATAATGAGAAACTGATGTGAGAATGTTTTTTTAGTAAATCGGAAGGAATCGTGCAGTCTTGATGAATAGCGAGCAAAAAGTTATTAATAGAGCTGCTCTGGTTATAAGAGTTTAAAACTGTGAAGTTAGAAATAATTATAGAAAGAATGATAATAGCTTTATTGCACCCAGTCATTTATCTGATGATCTGATCGACTAAACATACCTAATGGTCGGCTTTTGAGAACTCTTTTCAGCACTAACTAGAAACACGCTTTCAGAGTTGTTATTAAATAATGTTCATTGAAACTTACAGAGCTCTTGAATATTATTAGAAATTCCATTTTTTTAGAGTTTAGTCCTAAAGAAACAGTACAATTACCTACGTTTCTTTCATGCACCACAATGATCAAAGTTACCTGACATAATCCCCATACAAAGACGCTACAAGAACCGGCCCATTTAACCTTAATTAAAACGTTATCACTTATAGAATATAAGTTATATACAAGACTGCAATTTCATGTACTGGGTTCCCAATTTGACGAAGAGCAGGTACTATTTCCATTTTGTTTATATCCGTAAAAGAACACTGGATATTTTCACACTAATTCATGCTTCCACAGTAAAAATGTTGTTAGAGGTAGTTAGGTAATAAAAATTTTAAAAATCTTCTCTGTTCTTTCGTGATTATGGCACATGAAACTGTGCTGAAATATCGAAAAACTCAAACAATTTAAATCATAGACATTATCCTGTTTTAAATTACCTTATCAGATGATAATTTTAATTTGATAAACTTAATACATCAAGAAAACCTAAAAGATATAATCAGCTGATCATTCAACCATTAGATCTACAAATATATACAACTTTCCTGACAAAAGAGACACCAGTAAAAGTTAAGCCCTAATAAGGGAAAGGGATAATGAAGCTGTTAGATGTTGGCAAGGCCTCAAAACTTTGATTCCACGTTACGAGAAAGTTAACTATGAAGTAATGATTTCAGCCTAGATAAAGAAGGGAATCTAGCAAATGGCGTTTCTAGAAACGATTTAGTTGCAATTAACCTAGTGCTAGAAGCCATGTCGTGTCGTGATATATAGCTTTTAATTAAAACATCAAATCCTACCTAAAAAATACCTACAGATTAAAGTTTTCTAAAGCATTAAATTATGTGAAATCTTATTGGAAATTTCATAAAAAAGCCCTGGAAATACAGTTTTTTAGCGTATATCTTATGAGGCTAACACTTAACGTTTTCGGTGTTGAATCTTTTTGGAACCATTCTCAGAGAAATTACTGACACCTATAAGTTATCTTACAACCTTTTTTAGACTAAATAATGTCAAAGATAGCTTAAAAGATTTTGCCATCTTACTAATTATATGGAAAGTATAATTTTATTATTATGTGAATTTCGCGTATTCTAAGGAAAGAGCTTGTTATTTCTCAAGTCGTGAGTATAATTCTAAGATGACGTACCTCAGTACGTGTCGTCGAGATGATGCTTTCTAACATGGCCTTTGGCATCAATCGGATCTCATAATGACATTTAGATTGTTATTTTTAGAGGGAAGTTTGAATTTAATAGAAGTATGTAGACGTCGAATCGTCTGGCGAGGAGACTTGACGAGTTCCAGCAACTGGAACAGGCCAGGTTTCGCGGAAGATATGGCTCCATAAAACACATTCACACAGTGAGGCAGATTACACAGAAGTCTGAATAGTATAATCAGCCGCTGTGTCTCGCTTTTGTGGACTATGAGAACGCCTTTGATTCCGTCGAAACTTGGGCTGTTCTGGAATCCTAACAGCGATGCCAAATAGACTATCGTTATATCAAGGTGCTGAGATGTCTGTACGAAGCCGCCACTATGAGTGTCCAAGTACGGGGCCAGCAGTCTAAACCCATCCAATTGCGCAGAGGAGTGAGACAGGGGGATGTCATATCACAGATACTGTTCACGAGCGCATTAGAAGATATGTAATTCATGAGTATAAAAAACAACGTTGTCGAGATAATGCTTTCTAACTTGGCCTCC
The DNA here is from genome assembly GCA_944547425.1 of Eupithecia centaureata. NCBI lineage: Eukaryota > Metazoa > Arthropoda > Insecta > Lepidoptera > Geometridae > Eupithecia > Eupithecia centaureata. The sequence goes on from OX155696.1 coordinate 11,151,629, forward strand.
GACATCAATTTCATATTTTATTATATTCTCATATTGATATTTCGATTGTTCTTTTTTTCAAACAAAGTTGGAATATAGAGACGTATAATTTTGTGTTCAAAACTTAAAATCTCTGTAAACCCGGCGTATATACCTAAGGGGAGGCTTACTCCCCTTTCAGTTGAAATTTTCACAGATGATGTATTTCTGTTGCCGCTATCAGCTTCAACCTAGATATTTAAACAATACAGTACCTATCTTGTTAATATAACTTACAGTCTTTATTGAAACAATAACAAAACGACTAATTACAGCTAGTATTTACAATTATAACAAACTTCTAAAAATCTAAGCCGTCACCAAAAGGCAGAGTACCCAGAATACTAGCAGCATTGCCACGTTGAATGGAAATGCTAATTCGCCGACCAAAATGAGAAGTTCTCATAGAGTCCACAGGAGATCGGAATGCTGGCTTCTATTTCGGTCAACGAATTAGCATTTCCATTCAACGTGGCAATGCTGCTAGTATTCTGGGTACTCTGCCTTCTGGTGATCTTTATAAATTGAGTGTGCCCCAGGACCCCAAGGACCAAGGGTTTCCACCCCAAACGGTGCACTTAAACAAACCTTAAATATTAATTTCGCCGTTTGAGGGACTCCGCTGATGAAGCTGCGGAGCCAGCCCTTGCTGATGTCCCTGCCTGATGTGAAGGCGCTAGATAATCTACACACGTGGCATCTTATACATAGAAAACACCCGAAATCCCTGTAACCAATTCGCAGATCGTAAAAACATTTGTCCCAAGGCGGGAATCAAACCCGCAACCTCATACGTCGCAGGCAGACCTTCGCCCACCGTGCCACATCGGTCGTCATAACTTCAATTACTTATCTTGAATCTAGATCGAATCGTATATGTTCCATTACTTTTTATATCTACCATTTGTTTATAATTTGAGGTGAATGAACTTTTATCTTCGTCACTTTGTTTTAGTAGTTATTCGTACAAACATCATTTAAAATTTAAGTAATTTAAAAAGATCTTCACTTCTATACTAAACTTTATGCTGATGTAAATAAGAACTTCAGTTTGACGATGGTTTGGAGCACCAAATTATAAAAGGAAATTAAACAATAACTAGTTTAACATAGGCGTCATAATTGCTTGAAAGTATAGTAAACGACCTTCGGTGGCTTCGGTAGACCATTTTAGTAGCGTACGCTTTAACTTGCGCATTTTGATAAAGTTCTGTGTTGCCAACGTTATAAGAACAGACATGTTTTTAGGAAGAAAGTACGTATATCAATAAATTATATACTCTATATTGTTGTTTATCATGTTTTGATGTTGCGATAAAGATATTTAATTCATGCAATGATATTATAAAAAATACAGTTAAAGTCATAAAAATATTTTCTCAACAATGGAGCGGGGAAAATATGGTGTATGTGTACCAATTAAAGGTTATTAGTAGGTATTCTATCATGAGTATCCACAAAAAATCGTAGCTTTCTTTTGGGCCAAATGAGGCTGAGTGAAATCCAGGATCATTTATATAGTGTATTCCTTAATTAGTAATTATCTAATTGAAACTAGTTTGGGAGATAGCAGAAGTCGATAATAAACGTAATAATTCCATGTACCTTTATTCTTCATTTCAAATAGAGTAGGTAGTACTGGTGTAACTATGTGACGTAATTTAAAAATAAAAACACTAGAAAATAGTACTTAGTCATAATTGCTTCAGAATGTTTGTAATATGGAATTAGGCACCTTTATAAAAAAATGCTCAATTTGTATACAAATATGTCGGGAAAACAAAAACTCGCTGCTGGAAACACTGTAGTTGGTACTCCCCGCAACTCCGTCCGTTCAGTCATCTCGTAACCACGCAAACAATCACACAATCTACTACTAAACTTTTGAATTAATAAAGCTTCAGTTCCTTAAACGTTTGACGGAAATTTCAGCTCAATTCTTGAACCCAAAAGGATCAATTTCAGTCGGTGCACGCAAGGGAAGCTTAACCTTTGGATAGAGCCACGAAGTTTGTTCGAGAATGTTCTTTTTCTGTCGTTTTAAGTAAATCTCGTGCGGCTTGTTTTTACCAAGCCGCACGGGATTTACTTGGATCGATGGTAGAGATCTCAGCGGAAACTGGCAACTCGTGGCGCGGATTGGTTATCTCTGGTGGATTGGTCACGTGATTCTTAATTTGAATTATGTTCGATTATTCATGTCATTCGTCGTTTGTTTGTGTATTTTGTGAAACTGTACCAATAACTTTGCTTGCTTTCTGTTCTTTATACAAAATAATGTTAACTGTATGTGACGAATTAACAATAACGCTTACCTACCTGTGACGAACCTAAAATGACGAATTTACTTTCAATGTATAAATAGAGTCTAAAAAATGTGACGAACTTTGTCGCAAATATACAATAACAAAGAAAAATTAAAACTAAAATTATCATGAATCATTTGTTATATAAAAACATCTGATTCCCAGTAGTTCCCAAGTCCATTTGTCCAAGTATCTCCTTATAATGCAACTTTAACCCAATTTACCTCCTATTTCCTTGTAGCCTCTTAGTATAGCTCAGCCAACTATAAGTCTCCAGTTAAGAATATTAAGTAGTATTTCTATAAATAGATAGGCAATAAACGTGTTCTTGAGAAGCCAGTCAAAACGGATAAACACAATGAACATTCATGGGCAATATCTGGTCCTTCCTAGAGCAAAAAAAAACCAGCTAAGCCTGAGTCGGACTCACGCGCATCCTTACTAATATTATAAACGCGAAAGTATGTATAGATGGATGTTTGTTCCTCTTTCACTCATAAACTACTTAACGGATTGGGCTGAAATTTTGAATAGACGTAGCTCTGAAATAACACATAGGCTACTTTTCGTTGGCTTCGATCAGTTCCCATGGAATAAAACAGCCTTTCTAGTTTCCATTTAAACAATGTGTGTGAGTCGCGGGCCGATCGATACTAATCACTACATAGTATAAAACAAAATCGCTTTTTCTGTCCCTATGTCCCTATATCCCTTTGTACGCTTAAATCTTAAAAACTACGCAACGGATTTTGATGCGATTTTTTTTAAATAGATAGAGTGATTCAAGAGGAAGGTTTGTATAACTACATAGTATAAAACAAAGTTGCTTTTTCTGTCCCTATGTCCTTACGTCCCTTTGAATGCTTAAATCTTTAAAACTACGCAACGGATTTTGAGGCGGTTTTTTTAATAGATAGAGTGATTCAAGAGGAAGGTTAATATGTAGTATAATAAAACCGTGCGAAGCCGGGCCGGGTCGCTAGTTATCAATAAAACTGCAAAAAAAACATGTATGTTGTATGGCAGTTCCTCGAATTTATTTCTTGCTGTTTTTAGTATTCATTGTTTTAGACGCAACAGAAATACGTCATCTGTGAATATTTCAACTTTCTTATCAAGGTTCATGAAATAGAGCCTGGTGACAGACGACGGACAGACAGACAGCTGAGTGTTAGTCATAGGATCCTGTTTTACCTTTTTTTGTACAGAACTCTAAAAATGCTAAATAGGTACATAAAATTTATCGGCAATTTGGATTTTACAGATCATATTTGTACGATGTACAAATGATTCTGATTATTTCACAAAAACCTTGAAAATAATTTTGTTAATGTCATCATAATCATTGTACAACTTTGTCCCTTCAAGTCTTATATAAAGGCAGAATAAACCTTATCATTCTTCACCTTCTGAAATACTATTTTATATTTGGCCGCATTTTCTCATAGACTAAATACCATTGTATTTCAAATACATCCTGTATTTCAAATACATACTGTATTTGACACTGTGGTTAATCTAATTATATAATAATGACTTTGCATTGATTGTTTTCAATTATCTATCTAAGTCGATAAGCATAAATTAATCAGCGATCACTTTACATTAACTTCTTATATCATAATTATCTAATCCCTAATTTTGAAACAGATGCTCAGAAATACAAGCTGTTGTGATTCCTTTATCAGTTCTCCAAAACAAGTGGGTTGTTTGTTTCTTATCGCTGTTGTATGTATGTTTCTAATTAGTGTGTAAACTATTAGTAAACTAGCAAAGATTACTGCGCGGATTTTTGTCTACGGTTGTCGTAAGTCTTCTTCCACTGGTGGACAAAAGATTGAAGCGAACTGAAAATCAATAATTATCACTTTATTTCTTATATTATTTTGATAATAATGTACCTATAGTATTAAATTTTACTTGGCTAAGTGCTTATTTTGTAAGCCTAAAGAATTAATAAAGATATTGATTTACTGTTTTAAAAAATACTTCTTTAACGACTTATAGATTATTTATTTTCTTTACTAATATAATTAACATGAAGTTTGTTTGGATGTTTGTTCCTCTTTTACGCAAAAACTACTGAACGGGCTGACATTTTGAGTAGACGTAATCTAACCCTTGAACAACACACAGGCTACTTTGTATCAAATAAATCAGTTACCGTGGGATATAAATACCCTTAAAAAGTTTCCATGGAAACAAGTATTTGCTGTAGTAGGTACCCACTACAGCAAGTACTTGTTTCCATGGAAACTTTTACTTGTTACAAATTAGTTCTAGTACGTTCGATTTCGGCTTAGGAAAAATGTTTTACGATCTCCAAATACGTGTTCCAGGCTTCTGGGTGTTTTAATAATATCTATCTTAAAATATCTATCTATTTAATCTAAATTATGTATATCAGAACCCATAACATAAGCTCTGCTTAGCTTGAAGCTAGGTGATGATGGATTTGACAGCATTATTTATTTATGTTTTAAAATAAAAGCAATCTTACAATTTTTCGTAATAATTTCTTACTCTCTCAAGAGTTAAAATCCCGCCGAATTCGAAAAATTTCGATGCTCTTTTATTTTATAGATATTCCCCGAGTGCTTACGCATTATAATTGAATAATACATCTTACTATTTTACTAAAATAAATTCCAGATTGCCCTCCTTCTCGCTGGCATCATGATCCTCAAGAAGCTAATGGCAGCCAAGGGCGGCGGCAGCAGCAGCAGCAGCCACGGGGACAGCCACGGGTGGCAGTCCAGTGGCAGCAGTGGAGGATACGACAGAAGAGCGTATGATGCCTCTGAGCTAGCTTATAGCGGGTATAAGCAGTAAATGACTAGGTTTAACGTCTTATGCAATAGCTATTTTATTTGATTTATTTTTATTTACGTACCTAAAACTTATTGCTAACCTTTCTACGGTAAATCTTTTTTGACTATACCGTCAAAAAAGATTTACCTTAAAAAAGTTTAAGGTAAATCCTTAAAATGAATAACCTACTTTTCACCGATCCTAACGATGTTTAAAAAAAAAACAACATCGGTATTTTTTTTCTATCAAGAAAAACTTTCAAAATCAGTTTAATAAAAATAATTTATACATATTTAAGTTATTTCTTAGTTAAATAACATTTCTATGTTTTCCTACCAAGTTTAAATAATGCTTTTATACCAAGAAAAAAGAAAATATAACGAAAATCCAAACGAAACTTCCAAAAAAATATTTTATAAAAATAATATCGAAAACGTTTTTTTTCTTTTAGAATTTTTTTTCAGTTGATAATAATGATATTTTTTACGAAATCATTAATAGCTTTTGCATAAGACAGTAATATAAATATTATGAGATTGAAGTTAGAAAAATGTTTTGATAGAATAACGTCTATTATTTATTTTTCGTAGTGCATATTTGAACCAAACACCGAAAATGTAGTTTATATTTGGTTAGGTTTGTGTTTCCTCTCTTCTTTGATTAAAATTGTTTTCAGCAGTATATTCATTAGTTAGTAAATTCTTTAAAACCTTTAAACTTTCACAATAATTCAAGTACCTATTCAGCTTGTTAAGTACCATAGAAATCCCTGTTTTTGTATCATCTTATTGAACTCCATCTTTTATATATTTCTATCTTCATTGTCATCATCATCATCATTTTAATCGACAAGATCATTTTCATTGACAAATATTGTAAAACATGGATGCAGGCATTTTCCTTGAAAATACTCTTGGTACTCAGAGCTCTGATTTTTTTTAAATTTCATTATCATTTTCTGATTATTCTATGCTTTTCATATTATCATTCTCTTTTTTCTTTCCTTCGTCTATTTCCTTCAACAGAAACTGAAACGGGATTTTTGTTAGCGATCAATAAATTTATGTACTTATATCGAGTCAAACTCGAATCTTACTTTTTTGGTTGTTGGTTTCTATAATTTTAGTGTTAAGAAATGATGTACTTATTTATTTTTAGCTATATTTTTAAGTTTCTCTCGGACGCTGGCTGTACCTGATTTATTTATTCTCATGTTTTTTTAACTTTATTTAACTACATACACAATTGTTCTTGATGAACAATTTAAAGTACTTTTTATGAAAGTAACTATTTATTTTAGAGATAAGCTGTAATAATAGTTTTTAACTGTGCCTGAATACTCAGATATTTATTAAACTTGTGACAGTAAAAAAAAGAGTTTTTTTATCTTCATATTTTGTTCCCTTTCTTTCCCTCTCCCTCTTTTACAAAATATCATACAACACATAACATAGTCAGTTATTTTATTAAACAAAGAAAACTTTCAGAATATTCGGGACAATTAATATCTGCAGATTGATACAATTTGTCCCGGGGCGGGATTGAACCTGCACTTTCCCCCCTATGTCTCTAACGTCTTACAGCAAACAATTAATAACTAAAACAGATACTGAACAATCTACACAGCATCATCAAGCCCAAGCTAAGCAGAGCCTGTTTTATAGGTACCATATGACTAATATACTTAATACAATACATACATACCTACATATTTTATCCTACACTAGTGACCCGCTCCGGCTTCGCACTGTTTTATTATACGTATTACGTACGTTACGTTTTTATTGTGGTGTACAATAAAGAGTATTTGTATTGTATTGTATAAACCTTCCTCTTGAAACACTCTATCTATTAAAAAAAACGACATCAAAATCCGTTGCGTCGTTTTAAAGATTTAAGCATACATAGGGATATAGAGACAGAGAAAACGACTTTGTTTTAAACTATGTAGTAATACAATACATTACATACATACATATTTTATACTATATTATAAAATATCCAGAATCCAGGAACATTATGCAGATACTACAATACAAACAATAAAAATGTCCCAAGTTGGGAATCGAACCCGCATAACTACTCACAGACCTTCGCCCGCCGCGCCACATCGGTCGTCATTAAAAACACTCATCCTAAATAACTAACTAGGCAGGCAAGTATTAACTGACGGTTATTATTTCCAATTAACAGTTATGCCTGACGCATTAACTTGAATTATTTTGCTGAGGAACTTAATATACCATTTTGATGATAGAACATCCTAACTAATATTATAAACGTGCAAGTTTGTTTGGATGTACTTGAAGATTCGGTGGCGCGGTGGGCGAAGGTCCGCCTGCGACGCAGGAGGTTGCGGGTTCGATTCCCGCCTCGGAACAAATTTGTGTACGATCTGCAAAAATTTGTTTCGTTGGTTTCGGTGTTTTCTATGTATAATAAAAATATCTATCTATGCATATAATGTAATTTGAATATATCAGTTATCTAGTACTTACCCATAACACAAGCGTTGAATAGTTAACTTTGGGGCTAGATGGTGCTGTGTGGATTGTCCAGCATTATTTAGTTACTTATAAATAGATAGAAATAATAATAAAAAAGATAGATTTTAAAAATCAAAAGAAAGGACAGACACAGAAATGCCAACATTCGAAAGAAGACAAAAGTTATTGATGCTCTTCACCACTGCCGAAGATTGAAGTGGAAATGGGCAGGTCATGTGGCAAGAATGAATAGTAAAAAATGGCCCAAAATAGTAACTACTTGGCAAGGACCACCCGGTAAGAGAAAGAGAGGAAGACCACTTGAAAGGTGGTTAGATGAAATTCAGGAAGCGGCTGGAAAAGAGTGGCAAACTATAGCGACCAACAGAAAGGAATGGCACAGTCTGGAGGAGGCCTTTACTCGAATAGAGATCACAGAATAATAAATAATTAATGTAACGGTACCTAATCTAATTAAATATAATGTAATAAATGTTCAATAATTTAATTTAAATGTATTCCATAATTTGTAAAATGCTTGTAATTTATTCTTTGATAATAAATGGCTTTATTATTATTATTATTATTAAATAGATAGAAAATAGTTTATTGCATACTATTACACTAAGAAACAATTTACGTAAGCAATTTATGCTAACTTAAGCTACAATTGGCGGTCTTATCGCTCAAGAGCGATCTCTGCCAGACAACTTGGTATGAATAGGATCGTCGGATTATACATAGTAAGATATGCGTGCTGTATAGATATATGAATGTATGGATATTTGTTCCTCTTTCTCGCAAAAAGTACTGAACGAATCGGGCTGAAATTTTGAATTGACTTGGTACTAGCCCTGGAATAACTTATACTTTTCACCGCATAAATCAGTTCCATTGGTTTAGTAAAAGCCTTGAAAAGCTTCTATAGATAAAACGCGAGCGAAGCCTAGAGCAGATGCTAGTAATAATTCAGAATAGAATAGAATAGAATAGAATAGAATAGAATAGAATAGAATAGAATAGAATAGAATAGAATAGAATAGAATAGAATAGAATAGAATAGAATAGAATAGAATAGAATAGAATAGAATAGAATAGAATAGAATAGAATAGAATAGAATAGAATAGAATAGAATAGAATAGAATAGAATAGAATAGAATAGAATAGAATAGAATAGAATAGAATAGAATAGAATAGAATAGAATAGAATAGAATAGAATAGAATAGAATAGAATAGAATAGAATAGAATAGAATAGAATAGAATAGAATAGAATAGAATAGAATAGAATAGAATAGAATAGAATAGAATAGAATAGAATAGAATAGAATAGAATAGAATAGAATAGAGTAGAATAGAATAGAACAGAATAGAATAGAATATACAGGGTGTTAGTGTGAACACCGTTGTCCTTGAAACCAGAGGTTCAGCATCATGAGTAGAATCCAAAACCGATGAGAAAAGCACCTAACACCTATTTTAGTTTTGCAAGATTTTGATATTTTATGTCTTCGCTATCGTACACGATGCCATAGTCACTCTACATACTTTAAGTACCTACCTACGTAAGTACTTATACCCGCGCCTTACTTGGATCGTAACTTCATTACTTGTGCCCTTCAAAAGACGGGATATTCGCACAGAAGGTGATCCGACACTGAGGTGCACATGCCACGTGTCACCAGGTCGAAGTTCTTGTGTCACGTGTTTGTGAGCAAACGTTTAGTATTTATAAAAATTTTCTTTAAAAAATGAGTAAAAAATAGAATCATTTTTTTTCATCCCTTTTGGATTCTACTCATGATGCTGAACCTCTGGTTTCAAGGACAACGGTGTTCACACTAACACCCTGTATTTTTATTTGTTTAAATTACACAATAAACAGTACCTACACTTTATATAATTAGACTAAACTGAGACTAAAATGGACTAATATAGCGATTTACAATCAAATCGTTACATTTACTTGACCGATTCAATTTTTTATGACAATCGATGTAATTGCAATCAATTTTGTTAACATTTCTTATTGCTTTATTTATTTAGTAAACTCTTAAGCGTGTAAATTTGTTTTTAGAATTAGAATAATTTCATACAGTAAAGTAATATTTTCTTCATCCCCTCAATCTCGGGAAGACTATTTTTGCTCGTCGATAATCTTAGTGCAAAAGCTATTACTATCCTCTAAGCTAGAGGAAAAATAAATTGAATTTAGAACATCATGTGCAGTAAGTTTGCGAATTAAAAACATCATTAATCCTTTTTATTTTTACCTCCAATGTGCCTTTATCATACAAACTTTTTAAATTTGTCAACAACTCAGAATCTAAACCTTCTTGGTGTAAGTTCTTTTTATAAAATTTTCTTTGCATGCGCCGTTTTCTTTTTTTGCATTTAGTCATTTACTCACTGAGGTGGTATAAAAAGATACGTGTTGCACCTCGAATGCAAAGATTTTTTAAGATTTTATAAATAAGCCCATTGAACGAGTAAATTTAAACGACCACAATGTATGCAAGTAAACCTAATTTTATGTACAAACCCTGTTCTCAAGTGTAAGTGACATGTTATAGGTATTTGTCTTTTTGAGAATTAATGATTACACCATCTAGAGTTCTCTTTTAATTGAAAGGAACCCTGACAAATTAGATTCCGCTTTTCTAATATACGTTGTTAGTTATTAGCGGATTGGAAGTGAAATATTTCCGGATGCGTGCGTTTTGCATCGCTGCATCCGTTTGATGGTTTTATTCAGACATGCAGGACAGACGCGTGGAGATATGGACTAGCTTTTTACCGCGCCGTTGCTTCGGGTATGTTGGTGGTAATCACGTTGCTATTTTTTAAGACACCAGGTAATTGACCTATCCCTGGGATGCTATTTCTTGGAAACGTTACCCGAGAGCTGGTGAGTATCTGGCTCAGCGCATCAGCATTGCCATACAGCGTGGTAATGCAGCTAATGTCTTGGGGACGCGACGACTGGAATAATTGATATGAATCAGTAGACTCCTAGCTATAGACCCCGAGCTATAGACTTTGTTTGCAAAATTTAGCCCTATTGATGTATTGTTAATTCTTGTTTTTAAAAACTTTCATATTCATTGATTTTAATTTCCTTTGATAATAAAGATTCATTGAATAAATAAATCAAGCCAAGCATTCCACACCACATCATTTCGTACCCTCAAACTAAGCAAAGCTTGTGTTATGGGTACTTGATGACTGATAAAATACTGGGTATATTCATAGATTTTTTGTTATTATTTTACCAAGAACCCCCGAAAAAACATTTGCACATCGTTCAAACACAAGTCTCAAGTCAGGAATCGAATCTGCTACCTCATGCATCGGTTTACCTACCTTCGCCCGCCATGGCAATGAAGTTATCGTCATTTACATGTAAAAATTGCATAATTATTGATTTATTTCATGAGTTAAACTATTCTGCCATGAAAGATACACACGCATACAATATTTTTTCAATAAAATTTGATAATAAATCAAATAATATATGAGTCTGAACGAGTCTCTAATTACCGACTAGTTACCCCAAGACAGTTGATGACTATAAGGGTGCCTGTCCATTGGAGCGGAGCGAGCTAGCGGAGCGGAGAAACGAGGAAATATTAACCAATAGGATTGCATAAAAAAGCGGAGCGGAGATTTTATGCAATCCTATTAGTTAATATTTCCTCGTTTCTCCGCTCCGCTGCCTCTCTCCGCATCAATGGACAGGCAGCCTAACACGCGCGCTACCAAAAGAGGACAGAACGACTACAATACTACGTCTGCTTTATCCGTTCACTGGCTACGTCATATTTATGGTACACTAGATACGCCCCGCGGCTTCGCCCGCGAAGCAGAGTTTTTTTCATACAAATTTCAGAAGTTTATTGCACACCCCCTACGGGTTGTTGTGTAAAACTAAAAAATACGGGTTTAACTATTCACTCCATAGTTTAATTATACCAAGTTTTGAAAAAATCTAACCAAGAAAAAATAATTTTCCATTCAAACTTTACCACCCTATTTAACCCCTCAGAGGTTAATTATTCGAAAAAATATTAGCCTATATGTTATTCTAGGTCCTAAACTATCTACTTACCAAATTTCATTTGAATAACTTAAGTAGTTACGGAGATTACGTATGACAAACATTGACACAGACTTTCCTATTTATTATAATATTATGATTCCGCAATTTACCAATAATGTCATGGAAATTTACTCTGACATGTCCAAGGTATAAAGGAAATAAATAACTTTGAATGAATTTTGCTACTTAACCACCGGGACACACTTGAGCAGCGTGAGTAGACTTCTCACTGTGCACCCTTGAGCTGCAAACCTGGCATTACTCAATTTAAGTTAGGTTAGTAATTAATTATTTTATGTGTTTTAGTTATTTAAGTTTAGGTACTTACCTATATTATTGGATTATATACTTTAAATGTTCAAATTTCAAATTATAATAGCTAAGATTCTATTATAATTTGATTTTTATTGTGTAACGGATTATGAATTTACTTATCTGAAATAAATGAGAGAACGAAAGAAAATTCGTTTATTTGGTCCTTTTTTCATAAATAACAATAAAGGGAATAAATAACACATATAAAAGACTCAGAAACAAAAAGGAAAACAAAAACAAGAAGAGTAAAACTATATTTTATAATAATAATAATTAATAATAATTAACATCATCAGCTCTTGCAGGCCCACGGTTGAATATATGTCCATATCGCTATGCCCACGATGACGACTGATGTGGTGCGACGGGGGAATGTCCGCCTGCGACGCAGCCGCTGCGGGTTCGCAATCCAACTTGGGGCAAATGCTGTACGATCTGAAAATAATTATTCCGGGGTTATGGGTGTTTTCTGTGTATAATACCTAAAATATATCTATCTATATAATGTATTGTATTAAGTACTAACGACCCACCCCGGCTTCGCACGGTTTTATTATACGTATAAACCACCCTCTTGAATCACTTTATCTATTAAAAAAACCGCATCAAAATCCGTTGCGTAGTTTTAAAAATTTAAGCATACATAGGGACATAGAGATATAGGGACAGAGAAAGCGACTTTGTTTTATACTTTGTAGTAATATCAGTCGTCTAGTCATACCCATAACACAAGCTCTGCTGAGCTTGTGGTAAGACGTATGGATTATCCAGAATTATAAAAAAATGAATATCATCGTTCCATCGCTTCTGTGTAACTTCAAATTAAAATCTTTTATCATTAAATGAATTCCTCTTTCCTTGGTCACTCATCTTAGAACAGTTGCAGCGATTTTTTTTTTTAAGTTTTCTGATGAGTAAAATTTTCTTACAGAAGGAAAAGTTAAGAATAACTAAACGAAACTATTCTAACTTCGCGAGTTTCCCAGTTCGCGCGTTTGATGAATGTGAAAAAGAATTTGAAAAAGAATAAATATTTTTCTTGGGGACGCTTCCGACTGGTATTGACATGGATCAATTGAGCTACTTTTAGACTGTTTGCAACCGTCTGCAGTTAGCTCAATGGTTTCAATTGTATATACTAGTTGTAATTTTTTCTATTCCTTGATTGTAATTTTCGTTGTTAATAAAGATAATTAGACATTTTTCATAATATATTCATTTTAAATCACGACAGAAGAAGGTTTGTCGGTTCCTTCTGGGGAAAGCGTGTTCCATCTTAGGCCACATCTTAACTCAGGTAAACTAAAAAGTGGCCAAACGCTCGACCATTTCCAATAACAATAATAAATTATTTTGATTGAATGCGATTACGATCTATCATTATGTCATAAAACGCGTAGGTCAAAATTTATTTTTTTCAAATTTAATAATTTACTTATATCCATTGTACACATCAATCATAAATCTTAACTTAGTTAAAATACATAGTTTTATTCATCTATAATTTTTTTTTCATACACTCGACTGTATCATAAACTAGGTATACTATAAAAATATCATAAAGCCGTACATTTGATTTAAGCACTTTTTTACTGAAACACAGGACTTTCTAGTTCACATTCGATAGTATAAGTTACTAGCGATCCGCCCCGGCTTCACACGATTTTATTATACGAATAAACCTACCTCTTGAATAACTCTATCTATTTAAAAAACCGCATCAAAATCTGTTGCGTAGTTTTAAAGATTTAAGCATACATAGGGACATATGGACAGGGAAAGCGACTTTGTTTTATACTATGAAGTGATAGTGATATGTAGTGATAATTATGTAATGTAGTGATAATAACGTACTTTAAAACGTAAGACTATTTTCTAAATTTCCGTTTCTTTAATAAGCAGTACAAAAACTAGTATCGTTCAAGTAAAGCGAAGCGAACCAAAGTAAATTAAGTACCTTCTAAGCGAGTTCCTGAATAAGTCGTTGCGTTTTTTTTCTTTTTGCCGCTAACGCTAGAGTATTAGGAGCCTTTGAAATGAATTTCAATTGTCTTAAATCGTTTAAAAAGATTTTTTTTTAATTATCTGAACGTCTGGTCGATGCGACGCGTGACTCGAGAGCTGGTGAGTATCTGGCTCAGCGCATCACCATTGCTATTCAGCGTGGTAATGCAGCCAGTGTCTTGGGGACCTTTCCGACTGGTAATTACATGCATCAGTTGAGTTACCTATAAACGGTTTGCAACCGTCTGCAGTGAGCTCAATTGTTTCAATTGTAGGCATATTTTAAACAAGTTTTAATTTGTAATTTTCGTTAATAAGGTTTCTATTTTAATAAGTTGTCTCAAATTGTAAACTCTTGTCAACCTCAATGTCAACTTGATAAATAACATTTTTATTGTTAAAAATAAATATTTCGTAGGGGTATTCATTCGGATAACTACAAATTCGAATTCGATTCCATTGCCGTCAAATCTTCAGAACAGTATTTTGATTTCATATCCAAACTAAGGAACTAAGATCCCAATTCAAATGACAAAGTTTCCAAATTAACTTGTTTAAATAGCGTTCATCGTCAAAAGTTTCCGACATCGAATCCGAAGGCTTTTCCGATGAATTAAAATACCCTTGCTGAGTACTAAATACCTACGGTAAACGCACATTGCACTGTATATTATCTCTCACGCGTCATTATACACGCACCGTGTTATTATATAAAGTTTAGTGTTATCTTAGACGATGCACAATGGAAAAGACGATTAAAAGAAATAGTTTTTTGCTCCCATAGGTAGAGTAAACCTAAGAGTTCATTGATTTCATACGCGTCCCTGAGAATTACCCTCCTTGCGCACTCGGATAAAATTAAAGTAGTGATTATTTTGTCCCATCGAATGTTGTTCAATGCAAAAAAGAAAGAAAACTTTCAGTTTTTCTCAATAGAATATTGAAAAAAACGAAAAATCTTTTTGTCTTCAAACTTATTAATTCCGTGGATTTTTCTTGGAATCGGGGAAGAAATTAACAGCTAGCTGGTCTTTTCACTACAATTTGGGAGTCTGTAGTAAAGAGCACCCTCTTTTCGGTTACTTCGAACTATTCTTTTAGAGTAGGAAAACGACTAATAACATATATTTTTACAAAACAAACGGAACAGATTATTGTTGTTATAAAAATTACAAAACGTCACATATTTGTATCTTAAAGGTACATTAATTACATTGAAAGTAAATTCGTCATTTGTTGGAGCAAAATGGTAAAATATTTGACCTAGAAGTATTATTTTGTAATATTTATAATATTATTGTTTTTGACGTCAGGCTGAAACACGATCGGAAAAACAGCAAAAAAAAATTGAGTTGGGATTACATAGAAATAGATAGAGAGTTTGCACGTATTATGAAAAAAAACGATTGTAACAAACAATTTAAACTTCACCTATTACATCATACGTAACAATATAACAAGCCACATTCATAATTTAAATCTTCCAAATCACAGTAAATCGCGACATGAAAATAACGATATCACGATGAAATTATCCCCGCCGGTGGAAAGCCTGATCATAAGTCGGTGAGCATCGTAGAGTTCATTAAAACCTGAGCACTAATACAAACCTAGCACTGATATACATTTAACTCGGGTTTGTACTAAGTTTTAAATTACAGATTGAGAATCTTAGAAGTGTTCGAAAATAAATAAGGCATCCATCCAGCTACCCAAAGCGCAATAAATTGGTAGTTACCAATTTATAAAAGTTACTGCCTTTGTTAAAAGTAAAAAACAACAGTATTTACACGATTCTGCAGATTTTAAAGAAACAGTAATTTTTACACTGTAATGCAACGTTACTTTGCGTGTTACTTCATATTTTAGCAAAAGTACAGTTGTTCTCTTGCTCAGCTTATTTCGACCGCAGTCTGCCAACTATCTTCCGATCTCATTGCCTGTTGCTTCGCCGCATCTGATGACTGGTCCATTATCGTAGGAAGCCGCGCATCACAGACGCTACAGCCCAATATCTGCGACCATTTCTGCCAAATCGGTATCGCAGCCCGCCGAGGAAGCCAGCCGCCCATGCGGAAACCGTCGGGAAAAACGCAACTTACTTACACATGTATAAAACTACCAACAAACAACGCCAGTGATTCAGTTTAACGCGACCGCTTGCTACAAAATGCTGACGACGGGGGTATTCTAAGTGATAAACAGGGAAAGTGAACTGACTGATTAACCATGCAATGTGTGACTTTGTTTTTATGCCTTCTGGCGGTGTCTGCTGAGGATTACGACAATAAGTTGACCAAGCTTTGGTCTGTATCCAGTGTTAGTGATGGCTCCTCTGTCTTCAACGTGACCAGTGCTTCTATCGTGATCCAACCCTCGAACTACGCTGACCAGGCGAGAACTGCCAAGCTGCTCCGACCGTATGGCTTCAAACCCCGCGCTGTGCCAATTCAGAGGCGACAGAACAGACCAGAAACTGTCTACTATGATGATGATAAGAAGTACAAATCTGAGATACTTTTCCCTGGCAATTATTATTCAATTTCCAAAGAGAAAAGTAATGGAACTGAAGAGGAACGGTTTAAGCCGCAAGCGATACCCTTGATTAGGAATGATGAGTTTCAGAAGCGGTCCTTAGATGAGATCCGGCCGGATTTTGAGGAGTCGGAAGTTGAGGCTTCAGCTCAAAGGAGATCTATCGGGGGTCAGTAACTTAAAACTTAATAATAGTGTCAATTCAGATGAAGTTCACAGCACTAAATATTGTCGTCCCTTTCTTATGGATTAAGATAAAAAGGATGGCATCAGTTTTAGTGCTGTTATCATCAATGCTTGAATTGACATAATAGCATTAGTGTTAAACTCAATACTATGATAAAACTCTTTAAGTTCTTATAGCATCTCTATTGGATCTAGAGCTTTGATAAATCGAAAGCATTCTTGAATTATAAATCAAAATAAATAAATAATGCTGGAATATACACACATTATCCTCTAGCACCAAGCCAAGGAAAGCTTCTGTTAAGATAACCTAATAACTTACTAATTTATAAACACAATAGTTTGTCTGTATGGATGTATAGAGGTTTGTTACTCATTCACAGAAAAACTACTAAACGGATTAAGCTGAAATTTTAAATAGACGTAGTTCTAGCCAAGGAATAAAGCAAAGGCGACTTTCATCTCATAAATCTGTTCCTATGGGAAATAGCCTTGACACGTTTCCATAGAAATAACGTTTGCGAATCCGCGGTCATATATAAATCTATACATAATGTATATATCTGCAGATCGTGCAAATATACCAAGGCGGGAATAGAACCCGCTACTTCCTCTATCACAGGCTCCTTATCTTCGCTATAATTAATAATCCATATGCCTTATCAGCTTATTAGGGGAGGCCTATGTCCAGCAGTGGACTAATATAGGCTGATGATGATGATGACTTATTCACAGTTCCATATTCCATGTGAAAGATTTTTTTGGAGATAAACCATTGTTTGTAACAATTTAAATGCTGGCTGGCCGATATATTTCAGTAACAGATTTTATTGATCAAAGTTCATTATGACTTTTCGATAGCTTTAGGAAATTAACATGAAATCAAATAGACCGTGATGATTTTAGGGAAGCAATTGACTTTCTTCTAAGTATTATTTCAGTCATTGACACTGAAATTAAAAATTGTTTATGTAAGTCACCTGTTTTTAGCATTCTTGAGTCAGTGATGCGTGACTATTGTTTAAGTATAGCCATTATGATCACACTAATAATCAGAATTTTAAATGGGAATGTTTAGATAGATGGATGAATGATGTTGGATACCTTTTCACGTCAAAACTACTGAACGGCTCAGGTTGATATTTTGAATAAACGTAGTTCTAGGCCTGGAATAAAACATAGGCTTCTTTTCATCAATTTTCACGAAGGTGAAAATGATAAGAATATTTCAGATTTGGATAAGAAATTAATGAAGTTTAAAACACAATAATAAAAAAATACGTGTACATTTATATGGTTCCGAACTTCCCTAACTA
This sequence comes from Eupithecia centaureata, assembly GCA_944547425.1. Lineage (NCBI taxonomy): Eukaryota > Metazoa > Arthropoda > Insecta > Lepidoptera > Geometridae > Eupithecia > Eupithecia centaureata. Next base: position 11,169,705 of record OX155696.1, read on the forward strand.
CCTATTCTTTAACTTAGCTTGACAAATCTAGTTTCAGATCCAGTTTGGATCTTATTAGCTGAGAATGCTGGTTTTATCAACAAGATGAGATAGTTAAACACTTAATTATCTCATTAAAAACATGCAGCAGTGCAAGTCAAAGAATATTAATTGAAAGTTGAAGATATAATTATATACTCTACTTTTAATTTTACACGCATTTTAAAAGGAATTATTTTTTTATTCATAATTGGTATCTCACTTCTGACAAGGAGGTATATCCCACTTCTGAAAAAAATTTAAACTAGTGCTATCTAGGTAAACATAACATAGCATTTTTAAGTAAATGCCTATTTATTATGTAGATCCTTTTAACTTATGACCTCATAGCTAGGATATCAGTCATCTAGTACCCATAACAGAAGCTCTATTTAGCTTGGAGCTAAGTGATGCGGTGTGGATTATTCAGCATTATTTTTTTTAAAGTAAATTTGAAAGAACCACAGAAGACGCATATTTTTGATCGAATTATCCTAGAAATCAAACCCGCTATTTCAAAGACATTATCTGTCGCGTCCGCCCACCACTCTCACCGATTCACCAGAATATGGACGTATTTACACAAAAAGCTGGTAGCTTTTACAACAACACTAAGCCATGCTGGTGCACCCTTGGCCAGCTCATTAGGTACTGCGGCATGAGTTTACACCGAATCTAATACATAATAAATTCACTATTTTGGGAGTGCGAACGAAATGTTTTACTTCGCTTTTCTACTTGATCTTGAACTTCCCGAAACACCCTGTTCAGTTCAAGGGATTTTATTCCTGTTCCAATAATAATATGCTACTTATAATTATACCAGATTCTGTCCGCGGACTCGGTGGTTATATAGAAATGTAAAAAGTATATTTCTATCCCATGGCAACTGATTCATAGGATAAAAAGAAGTCTTCAATTTATTTTAGCCTTAGAACAGTTAGCGATTTGGCGTGAAAGGCAACAAACATTCAAACTTCGCGTTTATTACAGCATCGGGGAAATGAGATTTCACTACCGGACATTTCAAATGCAGTTAGGTCGAAAATGAGTTATGGTATGGTGATAGTAATGATGCATTATCTTATTTACGCACGATGACTTGTCTCACTTTACATAATCATAATCTAGCCCTGTATTTACCACAATTCTTCACTAAAATCTATTACCGTCTCAGTTAACGGGCCTCCCCTGTTTTCTGTGTAAATGTAGCTGAGTGACTTTGTACCAGAGCCCTGAATTTCAATAAAGCCAACTATTATTTCCGCTTGGTTCAATGTAAATATCCATCGAGCCGGTCGACCGACCGTCGCGGTTGTCGCTCTGAATCATGTACAGCAACGTCAACGATGGGTAATGATTGGTTATTACCTTCAAATTGTGAGGGAGACAGATAAATATTGCAATTGTTTTGGAGGTAATGGAAGCGAAAGGGGTCTTAAACTTAGCTACTTATTTATTTGGGTCTTAAGTTTTACTTGAGGGAAGTGTTTTCTCTACAAGAGAGGAGAACAAAGTCAGAATTATTTTATTTACAAAATGTACCTTATACGATAATTAACACTATCGTTGAAACATTTGACGTCTCTCCTTTCTTCGAAGTTTTCTTATGAACAATGAATGTTTGTATTTAGCGATTGTAATATTCATATAGGTATATTTTATAGGAAAAATAAAGCGAGGTTTTTGACTATTTATGTAATATTTGGGGTTAAAGTTTTCAAGCTGGGGATTTTTACATCAAATTAGGTATCAATTAAAAGATACCTATTAATTTACATCTACAAATATTTTAAAACTTTTCGTAGTTTACACATCTATTTTCAAATACATTAAAGAGGCGAAGAATTTATATAGGCGGTATAAATTGATAGGTAGACCATCCGATCGTCTGGTGTAAAGTAAATTCACCAATACGGTCACAAAAACACTAGACAATTCGCATTCTTTTTCAGCCTTTAACGCATTTTGATCCTGGCCTGGACATTATCAAAAATAACCTTGCCTTGCTTGAAGGATTTGCATCGAGAAACACAAGTTTAATCAATATCGTGAAATGTAAACACTTCGGATGTTCAGACGTTTCCTATTCACGCAACGCGCCGCACGCATCGGTTGATTCATGCTAGGTCCATGTTGTTCATTCAAGCGAGGGCGGAAAGTGACAGGTTCCTTATGAAGATACTAGATTTAGTCTTTTACTTTACTTGCACGTAGTTACATAAAGAACTATTTAGACATTTTGGTAACTAGAGAGATCACAGCACATTTCGCTTGATTACGCGGAATTTTTAGTGAATTTTTAAATTAAATTAAAATTGAATAAAGACGTCAATTGACATTTTTACCATATTTATAAGCTACTACTTACACTGTAGTAAGTAATATCTCGATTAGGGCTAGATGATGCTGTGTGGATCAACCCCTTGTTTGGGGAGGTATATTCAGCACTTGATGTTTGAGTGTTCGTCTTACTGCTTTTAGTCTGCGTTGAGTCTCGACTCAGCGCAGGCTACAAGTGCCCCGCTTTGTTCCGACTCACCGGGGATACATCTCGACTCAAGCGTTCTCCCGTCCCCAACCTCATCAAGCTCATCGCATCAGTCTCGACCTGACGACGAACTAAGCTGGACACTAGACATGCTAATATCAAAATAGCATATCGACCTCTAGCATGACGAGAGCTATACCACAAATTACAATCAAATATCACTATCACTATATAAATAAAATAAAAACAAAGTCGCTTTCACTGTCCTTATGTCCCTATCTCCATAAGTCCGTTTGTATGTTTAAATCTTTGAAACTTATGGGTATGTGAGACAGTTGGGCCGACCCGGTACAGGGTAGATTTTCCCCTGTAACCATTTGGGGGAATACCACCTTTACTTACCCCCAATTTTGTAATGAGATATTGCACGCCACATTCTGGCAGAATACATTGACTCTATATGTAAATACACACGTGTATTTCCCAATAAAGATACTTTACTTCACTAATACAAATTACAAAAATAGTTATTTTTATCATACACTAGCGACCCGCCCCGGCTTCGCAAGGTTTTATTATAAGTATATAAACCTTCCTCTTGAATCACTCTATCTATTAAAAAAGCCGCTTCAAAATCCGTTGCGTAGTTTTAAAGATATAAGCATTCAAATGGACATAAGGACATAGGGACAGAAAAAGCGACTTTGTTATATACTATGTAGTGATAAGTCAAACTGCTTTATTTCTTTTAGACCTTACGGGACTCTTGGACAATTCTCAAAATTTGTGTTACAAATTTAATACTAGGAAATAAAATGCTCATAAATTTTTGTTCACTCAAATATTTTTCAGGTAAAGTAAAGAAGTGAACAAGAAACCTTTACCTGGTTAGGTTGTTATGTTAGTTTTCGGGTTAGAGCATAGTATACACGTAACAAATAGATCGTACAAAAATGTATCCGAAGGCGTGATTGATTCTGCCGTGCCACATCGGTCGTCAAAGATATAGTTCTAGATCATGATCTATTTTGATTTTTCTATGTCTGGAGCACCTGTATGTTATTCTAAATAACAATATAATAGGCAATTGTAAATTCTTGGCAAAATGGGCATGAAGTCGACGAAAGTGACTTAAGTAATATAAACCTCGTAAAACACACGCAAAACCATCGTTTCTAGCTTTCAAACAAAGAATTTACTGGAGATCTTGTCAGGGTAATAAGTAGCTTAGCGAAGGAATAATTAAATTACGTCTCTTTAATTATTTACACGCATGTGATTAGTGTATCTTTTTTAAGAAAGAGGTTCCATTTCTAACTGTGCTTGGAATAATATCTAAGTATTGTGAAGTGGTTTCACGTAAATGTATTCTTTGTTTTCACGCTAGCTGAAGACTCAGACTCAGACTCGGGCGGTGTTGTGTTCTTATGGGGAGATGTCCAGCAGTAGACTTATTGACTTCGATGATATTCTTTGTTGTCATGTGGACGGATCCTCAAACAGACATTAACAGACAAACATACAGTTTCTAAAAAGGACAAAAATCCAGGTGTACGAAAAAAAAACTAGGGTATTCTGACTCAATTTTGGACTGGAATCCTGTGGCCCCGTAAAAATCAATTCAAATTACTTTGTTGGATATGTCTAGTTAGCTAGTTAGGAAGTTACAATCCTTTATGTCAAAACTTATGAACAGATTGAGCTGTGAAAGTGTGGATGCTCTTTCTATCTCAACGATAACTCATCTCCACTGTAGGTACTAATTAGGCTCAAGCTTAATAAAAACGTTATATAAAATTATTATGTATAGTCCTCAAGAAATATATATATTTTTAATTAATTTTCTATATTAGAATTCACCGGATAGATCGATCCTTTAAAGGCTTTAATAGAAATAAAGCATGTAAAGCCACGAGTTGAAACTAGCATATTATTGATGTAATTCTGACTTAGAACATCAAAATATCCTCGAAAGTTTAAGCAAAAGCAAGTCAAACCATAAACTAACTTCCATCTTTCTTTCTATTCCAGAATACTTTGGCGTTGATGATGACGACGACGAAGATGACGACGGCGAATACGAGATTGAAGAACTAGAAGATGGAGTAGAACCAAAAGACAGGAATAAGCCGAAGAAACCGAAACTCAAACCAAAGAAATTGAAGAAATACATGCTTCCACTACTTTTGGCGTATAAACTGAAATACGCAGCACTTATACCCGTTATGGTGGTAGGCTTGATACTGCTCGTTGGAGCCACTGGTATGGCTGGATTCTTCTTCGCTCTATTTGCAGCTGTCATGGGTCTTCAGAAGGGGGGGTACTAAGATGAGTAGAGTCTGGATTATGGAGACCATAAATGTAAAGTTACTGTTGTAACTTTACACTTGTTGCTTCTATAACCAGAGTGGAATAAGGTCGATGAACTCGCAGTTGCCATCCAAACTAGTTAGCGTTATCATTTCAAATAATTTTTGCTCAAGCTAGATCCTAGTTCTTTTGGATGTTTGATACCTCCACCGATTTTCCAATCTCCATTTCGGAATTTGTTTTGTATCCATTTCGAATAATTTTAATTCAGTATTTTCGAAAACTGTTAAGGCTCATACTATTGTAAAATATTTCCATAGTTTTAAGTTTAACATAACTTATTTATTGAATAATTTATTATTATTTAATTAAAGTTAGTTACCAATAAAATAGGCAGTTTGTATTGAATGAAATAAGTATTTAAACGTTGGATAAATTATAAACGATGATTTATTTGGCTACTGAGTTTTATTAATCCAATTATGGTAATCATGAATAAGAAAGCCTATTAAGACGAGAAAACCAGATAAGATAAGATAAGACCAAGTAAGGACCCTAAAAAAATATCTGGTTCGTAAACATAAATTATTAATCAGATATTTATGTTTTATTTGGCACATAGGTTCGCTTACCAGGGAGGTTTAAGTCCAGCAGTGGCCACGAAATAGTACACTGTTACCCTAGTATTAGTCTAGTTAGTTGAAAGTAACTTATTTAGTCCCGAGACGGGGTTTGTAGCCCGAGTGTTAGCGAGGGCGCCAAAAGTTCGAGGGACTAAATAACTTACTTTCACCCGAGGTAAAACCCTGTGCTTTTCATGCGTTGTTCGTTACACAATTAAATAAATGTAAATAAAATCGCAAGTTAGCTACAGAAAAAAAATGTGAAAATTATGTACCTAAAGTGGCGCTCTCACAGGAAGAGATACAGAAACAGATTTTGGTGGCCACCAAAGGCAACTTCGTATCTCTTCCTAAACTAGACAAAATAAAACTACTACAGATGCATTAAAAATAGCTTATGATAGTTTTAACAAACTGTACGTGTGAATTTTGGAAATTCCTTTGTTTATCGGAGTTATGTGATAAAATATGTGGGGGCGCCACTTTCTTGTGTTCTTGAGTCTAAGGCTCAAACATTTAGGTGCTGTTTGAGCCTTAGACTCAAGAACACAAGAAAACAAATAAAGATCGAATGGCCGCTTTCCCGTATTTTAGCTTCACCTTCAGCCATTATTTTTCCCATTCTGCCATTATCATGGTTCAATAAACGTGATAGCTATCAGCTGAAAACTATAGGGCTGAAAAGTATCACTCTCAACCCGCTCTTCAGGCAAATTCAGACCTACTTTCCGATTATGAGTAATGAAAAAGCTATGATGATAGTAGCGTTTTTGTTATAGAGAGCCATTAATTCAGTTGCCGATAGTATCGAGACGAATTTTTGTGAGGGATTTCTATAGTTTCCTGTCCTCAGTATAGAGGACAACCAAATTAAATATAGAAATAAGGTCGCAAAGAAAATGCTTAGAAAGGCCCATAAACTTTCCTAGACAATTAGAGCGATAATCGCTTGTAATTAAAGCTGTAAGGTGTTGTTAAAAAGCAATGCTTCATAGGCCATAATGAACTCGATTTGACTCGCATAAAACCGCAAGTTCAAGTTTACATCAATGCATTTGCATACACCACACTTTGTTGACTAGACGTCGACAAAGTGCAAAAAATACTTACTGATATAAAGTCAAACAACAAAACACAGTGGAATTTAATAACCGCTCAACAGTGCAGACGTCCATTTTGGGCATCTGTAAAATATCCGTCAACAGTGCGGCGGGCCATTTTGGGCATGTAAGCTGGCGCCTAGTTTATGCTCAACTTCACGTTTGTTTATGTTTCTATCTTGCTTAAACCTATTGCATTGCGTTCTTGTTAGAGCAAGATAGGTACCTAGTGCTAGTCCACATGTTGCGTCATGCAAAAATTCCGAGAAATCCGTAGTCGAACTTCACTTGCAGACAAGAAAAGTTTGTGATTGTCTATTGATTGTTTTGAGTTTTACGCGGATTTATTCGAGTGAAATTGTTTTGGAAATACAAGAAAAATTTAAGTATTCTTAATTTTAGTACTCCTGACTGTCTTTTTAGTACTTTTTGTGTGATAAAATCAGATAAGAAATGGTCCTGGTGCTTGTAACCGACCGCATCCATCACGGTGTTTCTAGCTTTTCATCATAACACTGAGACTTATTAAAGGTATGTAGCATGAAATAGATGGTATAATAACTCAGCTATTCTATAAAATAGAGATTATAATAATAAATGTGTGGTAAATATAGTATTTATACCGAAAATGTGAAGTGGTCTATGAGCAACCAAGATAGGGCTGTCGCACTGTCTAGGTTTGACGTTTCAAATGAACAACAAACCATGGTGCTGTTTAGTGTGGATGGATTGAGGATATCATCATCATCATCATTCTAGCTTGAAATCATACACATTTTACTTGTGGGGAACAAATATTTTTATCTGTATTTTTATTTGTACAGTTGATAGCTCTTGAAACATTATCACACTTCACACTAATATTATTAACGCGAAGGTTTGAATGTATGGATGTATTTTCTTTCTTCACGGTAAAAGTACTGAACTGATCGGGTGAAAATATTGATTACACACAGAGTGCGTTTTTATTTGTGGGGACAGCCCCACAAATAAAAACGCACTTTGCACGCAAATTTTCTTTGCATTTCACTAAACACACCACTTACGCAGTAGAATGTCAAACGAGCGGCAAGAACATAAAACATTTTCTATATCTCGGAAAGTATACCGCTAACAACATTTCATCACGGAATACGTTTGGTTTGTAATGTTTTAGTATGTCGATTGGCACCTGTTTCAACCATAACTGAAAAATAGAGGTAAAAAAATCAAGTAGGTACGTGTTTGGAAGTCTTCCATAATTGAATCCATACTTAGTTAACCTTCTTTGTGATGAAACAGTGATTTTTTGCAATTTTGATTCGTAAGTTACAAAAGATTTTTGTATGAAATGAAGATATTTTATGCTAGTAATTTGAAGAATACTTATTGTAGTTTTCACAATATCTGTTAATATAAAAAATTAAACAATTTTTGTATGAAAAATCACTGATCTAAGAAAGTGGTTATTTGACTGGCTGAAATGGACTCATTTTGGTTTTATTATTGTACGGAATCTATTGAACTAAAACCTGTAAGTTTTTAAATATGGAAATTTAATATGTTCAATTTTTTGTTTATTTATTTGCCAGGTCCCCACAGTGAAATATTCACTTAAAATAATTGGTACTAAGATACCCACTTGAGGCTTGTTAGTAAGTGTACCCAATTGGTGTTCAGAGTTTAGAAGTGTAATTTTGTAAAAAAAATGTATGATGAGGCTGCTGTTTTATTGTTTTATTATTATTATGGGAATGTAAGCTTATACTAAAACCTAGTATATATGGGAGAAGTAGTTTTATTTTGGAGTACTATCCAAAAGTAAGGCTAAGAATTAGGTGGTTGAAGTTACAGTTAGAATACTATACATTATTTTCTCTTGCATGTATCATTTAAAGTACATGAAATGGTAATAAAAATATTTCTTAACTAGTTTGTATCTAAATTAGATAGTTAAACTGCATAAAAACACCAAAAACGCAGTTTTAGTTGTTGCACATCTTCAGAAAACCCCAACAGTGCGGGCAGCCCATAACAGGTCGCACTGTTACGCCATTTTCGATATATTCGACGTCACTGTTGAGTGGATAAGGTTATTGATTTAACGACACACGCCCAAACGATTCATCGTAAAATTAAAAGTAGTGAAATAATTGAAATGTAGTATATGTTTTAATTAATTTAGCCTCATTGTATATTTAAACTAGTGTAAATTCCATCCAAATACCTAGTATTCATTGATCTGATTTTAAGGCTTATTTAATAACTTTATATATTTAAAAACATAACTTTACGACGACGAGAAAACCTATTGCCAGAAGCAAAAAACTTACGTAAGGACTTATAAAATTGTGTATTAAATAAAATCAAAAATCAAGTACAACAAAATGTTTCATAACAATAAAAATGATCAAAATTCAGTCAATAATCAACCCAACATCGTAAATATTGTTACACTAATTTAGTAAAGCGAAGAAAGGAACTTCAAAAATGCTTTCATATTCGCAAGGACTAATAAACAATTCAAACTACGGGATTGTGAAGACTGAAGCACTTTTTGGTTTTGGACCTAAAGACAATGACGGCATAAATGCGTCCAAACCTTTAGAGTGGTTGCTTTCACACAACTTTGCTCCGAGATCTTTACAAGGTGAGTCGCAAAATTCCGTTCGCACTGCATAATGTTTTACAGTATTTAATTTATCACTTGAGGTTCATTATAGGCAGGCAGTTATTTCAGAAAAAAAAACACAATTTAGAAATAAGGTATATTGTTTTTAGTTGTTAAACCAGACATGCATTTTCACCATGGTAAAAACGTATGTAGATTTTGTTTAATTTTCCTGAATGAACTCTTTTTGATACTTTGTTGCATGTGTAGGGATAGTCTAAAACCCCTCGCCATGAATTTGCTTAGCATGGGACTAGATGATGCTATGGATTTTCCAAAATTAATTATTTTGTTTATTAATTATTATTTATAACCATTCTCATATTCGACTACTCAGTTTCAGGTGAAGTGGAAAACCCAAGGGGATTCCAAGTACAAGTGACAACACCGAAGCCCCGTACTTTAAAAACGCCTAAAAAAACACAGAAACACAAGAAGAGAAAAAGCAAAGGAGTTAAGAAATGCATCGTCAAGTTCTTGAATAAGGGAGGAGAGGATAATCAAATGGGTGGAGGTGGAGGTAAAAAGAGGAGGTAAGAATGGCCCTCCGGCCAGGAGGAATGACCATCTGTGAAGGACTGCTGGCAGATGGTGGATGCGGCAAGCTGAAAACAGGGCGCTATGTCGCTCATTAGCGGAGGCCTATGTCCTGCGGTGGACTAATATAGGCTGATGGTGATGACGATGAAGAATGAGAGTTGATATCCCATTAGTATTTGGAATGTTTATTTTCAAAGAAAATTACAACTAAGCTAACTGCAGAAAGTTGCTAACAGTCTAGAGATACTTCAACTGATCCTTATCAAAAACAGTCGTCGAGTCCCCAAGACGCTAGCTGTACTGCTCGGCTGGATGGCAATGCTGGTGCAATGCGCCAGATACTCACCAGCACTTGTGTCACGCGTCGCATCGTTCAAATAATTTTAAAATCCAGAGAGCCTCAGTACCACACTTTGGTAATGAGACCAAAGTATTATAAAAAAAAAAAAATTTGTGTTCTCTTCAGAAGATATGTATTTTTTTTTATTTCCTAAGTCATTAAACTTGACATTTGATTTTTGTAAAACCTGCAAAATATACAAAATGCAAGGTATTAACCCCGACGGAGTCATTATATCCCAATCATCCGACTATCTTTAATTTCCAGACGACAAGGACAAACCAAACCTTACATGAAAATGCAGAAGCGATACATGATACCTCTGATCTTGGGTCTTTTAGCTGCGAAGAGCCTGCTCATTCCTATTGCTCTGAAGGCATTGGCTTTCCTTTCTGCTAAAGGTAAGAAAATTATTGACTTGCTAGACATCCTGACAAAAAATACATTATAACAATTATAACAATAAGCATGGAGGAATAAGAGACCTGAGATAGTTTGGATCACTACCTTTCGTGTTGTTTGTTGCAAAACAAAGCTGAGAGTAAATTAATTACTATCACAGACCTATCATCTGTAGTAAATACATTAAACCGACTCTAAAAACAGAAAAGGTTCTCAAGAAAAATAGTTTAAAATTTGACTTGTCTAGGTGTTTATTTTATAAGCCAAAATAAATGAAATTGTAGATTTCTGATTCGACTGAATTTTTTTGGTTGTGTCCTCGAAATTTTTTTTGGGTTAACCGATATTGATCAATCTTTTTATTTGAAAGCTGGTGCTTCTCATGCAGTTCCATATGAATGGGATGAAGATCTGATCAGTTATTTTTGAGTCATACTTATTTTAGCGTCTAATTGAAATTGATAATATTCCCATTTCGCTTCAAAGAAAAACACGCTAAATTATTTTAATTTTACCATTCCAGGTCTCATGATGGGTTTCTTCTCCACCGTAATGGCATCCGTGCTCAGCCTCAAAGGCATGTTCGACCACTCCCATGGTTACCAGCACCGGAAAGACGACTCTAAAACTCAAGTGGAAATCATTCAAGTACCATCCAAGAGCGAAGACCACGTTTACTACAACGATGAACATTACAGGAGGGGCGATTCTGTTAGAGACGATTTAATACGAGATGATTTAGTAAGAGAAGATTTAGTCAGAGAAGATTTAGTCAGAGGGGATTTAGTGAGAGAAGATTTAGTCCCAGCCAACTTAAGGGATGATTTAGTAAGAGGTGATTTAAAATGGCAAAGAGAAGATAACATCCGAGGGAATTTATTAAGGAGCGACTATTACAGAGACGGTTTGGTAAGAGTAGATAATTTGAAGGGAGGTTTAGTAAGAGGTAACTTAATCAGGGATGATTTGGGTCCAGTTCGAAGTGATTCAAATCGTGGGGACTTAGTTCGGGATGATTTAGTGAGAGGGGATTTAGTGCTTGTTAACTAAAAAACTGAGACCATTTTTAGTTCACTGAATGCAGTTGTTACAGAAATAATCATTGTGGCGGTATTTACGAGATTAAATACAGCAGTGAGGGATTGATTGAGATAATGGACTAAAATTGCTAGTTCTGATATACATTTTCTTTCTAGAGTAAAAATAAATTAAGGTACGAAAGCGTAACTCCACCATAGTTTTAAATAAATATATTTACTTAAATTCATTGCGAGTTTAAATATTTCCTTTCCTCTCATACTTCTAAGTGATATGGCCTGGCTAAAGTGTAGCTAAAGTAAATGTCATTTTTATTACTTCGTGCTAAGGACTTGTTTCAAGTTACAATCTTAGTTACAATCATTTAATTAACTAGAATCTGGCCGTTGTCGCTTAGTACTCGTCGTTTCTATGGAAACGTCTCAATGCTATCCCTATCCCATGGGAGCTGATTTATGGAATGAAAAGCCTATGTCTTATTCCAGGATCAGAACTGCTGTCTATTAAAATTTTTAGCCTGAATGGATATTCAGCAGTTTTTGCGTGAAAGAGGAACAAACATCCCACACATCCATACATTCTAAGCATACATTCATATAAACTTTTGCATTTATAATATTAGAAAGAACGAAGGGCTGTCGCATTGATTTCGTCGCCCAGTGCCGACTTTTGTACGCAGGAGTCAAACCTTTGAAACCCGTGAATAAGGGTGCCTGTCCATTGGAACGGAGCGAGCTGACGGAGCTGAGAAACGAGGAAATATTAACCAATAGTATTTCATTTCATGGCAATCCTATTGGTTAATATTTCCTCGTTTCTCCGCTCCGCTGCCTCTCTCCGCGTCAATGGACAGGCAGCCTAAGAGATGTGTGAAGTCTTTGTCTTCTTTCCTCTTCCTAACCTACTGTATATTTTTCATCTCCAATGTCATCACCATTCCAGCTGCCATTGGGTTACGTCATGATTAACAAAACCTAATTTATGGTAAAGGTTTTAATCCAGGATGTAAATCCACAATTGATACAGAACAAAGTAATCTAAGTACAAGCTTATGCCAAAGAACTGATGGCCTTAACTTCTGTGGCGTTGGCCGTTACGTCTATTGCTAAACAAGAAATGGAATTCAATGCTGTATGGGACCCTTTTCTGGTATGCTGTGTTGTCTGGTTGTCCATCTTCAGCTATGAATTGGGAATATACCCCCGAACTTCACATGGTCTACTGTATAATGCAGCGATCTTCATAAAATTGTGCACTGAATGGGTTGTCCATCGTCAATGTGCTCTCCGCTATTTTATCCCGTACCTTGTCTGAAACGGTGTATATATTTCCAACCACCTTCTTCATTTTTCTTTGGATGTACATCTTTGGGCTATGCTTGTGCATGAAGGCTTTTAGTCTTCTGTGTCGAAGCATCATTTTTCTTCGGATGGGATGCGGTCTTCGGAACACTGACCGTTTTTTCTTGGGGAATAATCGTCGCCTTCTTTTGCCCATGTTGGATGTATTATATTCTTGACTATGTTAGTTTTCGTGCTTCATTTTTTGCGATTTTGTTAGTAAACCAGCTGGTCGGTTATTGAAATGGTTTTTGGAGGGGATTGTAAATATTTTAGGGATTCATTTTATTATTTTACATCGCAGATTTTGCGAATTGTTTTTGTGATTTTGATTACGTCAAAATGATCAAGTCAATTTTTGTTTCGAGAATCTTTGTTCTTTCAAAGAAGTATTAAATGACAGAATTCAACCTTCTTTTCTATATGAAAACTAAACGATAGTAGAGCTATCTTTTAATAGTACCATCACCTATTATCAAACGGATACATAACAAATAAAATAATTGGTTGGAGCTTAGCTTATATTACTTCATTCAAACACACCTAATAATTAAATGAAATTTTCATCTTTTTTGCTTTACTTGACATATTGTGGAAATTAAAGAAGTTCAATTTCATTTTATATGAACACATGAATTGAATACATTTTGATTATAATTATGTTAGAACTCTTATCAAAGCCTAGGCCACAATAATATACTCTTAGCAGCTATATTTTACCTGGGTAAACTAACTACAAAATAGATACCTATTCCAAAATTAAATAAGATAGACCTAAGCTTAGCAGAGCTTATATTATGGGTAGGTACTAGAAGACTGATAAACTTAATATATCTAATCCATTAAATAGATTGATATTTATTATTATACATAGAAAACACACAGAACCCCGAAACAAATAATTTTAAACATTTGTCCCAAGGCGGACATCGTACCTGCAACCTCTTGCGTCGCAGGCGGACCTTCGCCCACCACACCACTGGGGTCATTAAATAATTATTCGTCAATTCTTTTCAGTAATTTTATATTTGATTTGATGTTTTTCGAATAAGTACTACTTAAATTATTTAAAGAGTTTATTTAAACTGTGAAATGGTTTAACTGAAACCCTCTTAAAGCAGTGTTCGCCAAAGGACAATCGATCATTTAGCAGCTTCATAGATTTAGCACTAAAATATTACATAATAATTTACTTTATAAGTAGAGAAGTTTAATCTGACTGAACACTGAAAAATTGACAACTGAAGTGGCAATGGGCCGGCCATATCTTGCGAAGAACCGACAACCGTTGGGGTAAACGTGTTCTTGAGTGGAGACTGCGATTTGGCATACGTAGTGTAGGACGCCCTCCGGCCAGGTGGGATGACGATCTGCGAAAGACTGCTGGCAGATGCTGGATGCGTCAAGCTGAAAACAGGGCGCTATGGCGCTTGTTAGGGGAGGCCTATGGCTAATATGGGCTGATAATGATGATGAACTCTGAAGAAGACTGACCCTAGTCTCCGTTTAATACGAAAGGAACCTGAACCTATTCATCTAGATAGCTAGATACCTTACAGAATTAATTGTGAAGATCCTTGCTAGTAATAAGCACATTGGGTAATTTAAAACTCTAAACTTTAAAAATTTGGCATTAGTTACCTTTTATTTTTGACATTGTACATCTAAACAGGGGCCGAAGCCCACTAATTTCAAAACAAAAGTCGCCTTAACGCCATACTATCAAGATGGCTAAAATGACGTATGTGCTTGTGCATTTGGTATTCTACTATTTTTTGCGATTGAAGGGACTTTCATTATTAGAATGCGAAAACTGTCGAATTGGTTGTCATAAACGTAATCGTCACAGCTATGAATGAACCTCAAAAAGTTTGTGCTAGTAGAATACAAAACTGAATTCGCAGACACTGTCAATTATACACGATACTATTTAAATGGTGAAGAGATTCATTCAGTGGAATTCGGGCCATGGTAGAGGTCTTTCCTACATTTCCTGTCTTATAGTAGACTAGCGACCCGCCCCGGCTTCGCACGGTTATATTATGTACGTATAAACCTTCCTCTTGAATCACTCTATCTATTAAAAAAACCGCATAAAAATCTGTTGCGTATTTTTAAAGATTCAAAAGGATATAGGAACATAGGGACAGAAAAAGCGACTTTGTTTTATACTATGTAATGATGTATTGATGAGACGTAGGTAAAAGAAACAGCCACAAGCTTGTAGTCCACGTCTGTTACGTGTAATGATGCAAGTTTGTAGGCCATCGGACCGAGAACCGGTCGGTTGTGTAACGCTCACCCATAACTTGCATATATTACGTGGAGCAGTATACACGAAGGAATCAGATAAATCAAGTAAAAGGGTAAAATAAAATCATTAGAAGTAACTGTACAAAAAAGTTGCAGGTGATAAAAAAGGTAGGTACTTATTAATACACTAGCAACGTCCTGCGGTTTCAACCGCGTAATTCCCGTTCCCGTGGCAATTCCGGGATATGTGTTATTCCGGACTAAAATCTATCTCTGTGCCAAATTTCATGGTTTTTGTGTGAAAGAGTAACAAACATCCATCCATCCATCTTACAAACTTTCGCGTTTATAGACAGATAAACAAATTGCTGCTTTACAAAATACACAGTACAAAACAGACAAAATTACATGTTACAAAGTTACACGTTATGATAAAATATAACGAAAGTAAACATCGGTAACATGAGAAAAATCATTTTTTTAAGTATTTTAACTACATTTTGAAAAACAGAGCTGGGTACTAAATAACATTTGCAAAATAATTCCTTTTGTTATAAAAAAACTATTTACATCGCAACTGAGTAAGAATGCATAAAGGATGCATGATTTATCTGTAACCTGCTAAACTACTGCGTCTAGATCAAATAGAAAGTGCAGTGAAGTTCAGTGGCTCGGCCTTGACTGGAGCAGGATAGGGAGAAAGTGGCCTTGACCTTTCTTCAGCGGCGGCAGACATCATCGACGACCGGTGGAAGAACATTGAAGCACGACGGGGCAAGAGGTCTGTCGTCGCTTGGATTTATTAACCGCAGTCGATGTACGCCTGTAACATCAGAAATGTTACTAGTTTGTACTAGTTTTTTTTTATTGTTACTAGTCTTAATGCTTACTAATATTATAAATGCTAAGGTTTGGAAGAATGTATGGATGTTAGTTCATCTTTCACGTAAAAACTACTGAACGTATCGAGATGAAATTTAGAATGGACGTAGTTCTAGCCCTGGAATAACACATAGGAAGTTGTACAATATTTTAATACATAAATTAATACTACTACTACTTAATACTTAATACATAGGCCACTTTTAATCCCATAAATCAGTTCCCATTTGAAACAAAAAGCCTTGAGACGTTTCCATAGAAATAACGCGTGAGAAGCCGCGAGCAGATGCTAGTAATTACTAAATTAACAACCTCTATTGCATAGTCTGGTTGCTGGTTTGATAGATAAAGTTCCGGATCTAAAAATTTTTCTTAGATCGATAATTTTCGGCAAAAACAGCATTCAAAATAGACTGAGTCTAAAGCGAATCACTGTAACTACCCCACACAGGCTCATTCCATGGACATAGCTCTGCTCAGGTAGGTACGTATGTAGAAAAAGTAGGAATACAATAGTAGGGACAATGCTAGCTCAAATCGAAAGAAAAACAAAAAATCTCCTCATGCCGCGCTGGCTAGTGCAATGACCAACGACGATGTGTAATTGAAGTATTATCTAAATCAAATAGAAAGTGCAGTGAAGTTCAGTGGCTCGCCCTTGGCTAGAGCAGGATAGAGAGAAAGTAACCTTGACCTGTTCTCATCGAGTCTCTCGCAGCCATCATCAACATTAACAGAGGGAAGACAAAGATTAATTAATATGCTTCAACATCTAGGCTGCGGTAACCGTTTTCCATCAGGCGGGCCGCATGCCCGCCATTGTTTGCCACCTTTGTGATATAAAAAAAATCTTTATAGACAAAAAAATAAAATCAATGAATAGAAACATTTTAAACTAGGAACTACTTTTAAAACAATTAAATTAACCATAGACGGTTGCAAACAGTCTACAGCTATAATTAATTTGCTTCAACATCTTAATAAACAACAAAAATTACAATCAAGGAATAGAAACATTTTAAAACTACTATCTGTAATTGAAACATTTGAGCCAATCGCAGTCGGTTGAAAACAGTCTACAGGTATAATTTATTTGCTTCAACATCTTTATTAACAACAATAATTACAATCAAGAAATAGAAACAATTTAAAACTACTATCTGTAATTGAAACATTTTGAGCTGATTGCAGACGGTTGCAAACAATCTAGAGGTAACTCAACTGATCGATTAACTTGGGGCTAGATGATGCTGTGTACATTGTTCAGTATAGGTACGCCAATATAATAAATTAATTGATCCATGTCAATACCAGTCGGAAGCGTCCCCAAGACACTGGCTGCATTACCACGCTGTATGGCAATGCTGATGCGCTGAGCCAGATATTCACCAGCTCTACCTATATATTGAGCTACCTTTAGACTGTTTGCAACCGTCTGCATTTAGCTCAATGGTTTCAATTGTAAATACTAGTTGTAATTTTTCTATTCCTTGCTTGTAATTTTCGTTGTTAATAAAGGTACTTATGTTAAAAAAAAAAAAAAAAAAATTAATAATAAAATAATATCATTATTTACTTGTCTGAGTCAAGAAGTTTACAAAACCATTTCCTCTATAGAGAGTTTATGTTATTTTGGGATGTGTGTGACACTCAGATCCTTGTGAAAGTAAATAAATTTGTTTCGTATGACAAATGCCATGGAATGCTTGAATCATAATGTAAGGTTTATCGCCAAGAAAGTTTCTCTTTCATGAACTAAAGAGAATCAGTGAATAGGATTATGAGGATCACGACTATACTAGCATCTTCCGGCGGCTTCACATGCGTTTTTCGGAATAAAAAGTAAGGTATATAGTATTTTATTTCATATCCAGATCTTTAGATGCAAAATTTTAGCCTGATCTATTCAGTAGTTTTTACTTTGTTTTTAGAAAAACATTCTAACTTCATAAAAACAGAAACCACCGAGCATCGCTTTGATAATATTAATTTTATAACTATAAATAATTTTATGATTTTTTAATTTGATGCCACTGTGAGATCGAATAGGTATTACACTAAAACTAAAAAATAATAAATAAATGAATGGGTCTTAGAATAGGGCCTCTATCCGAGCAAAATCTAATAGTAACTATTATTATGTATTGTTAAGATAGTTTAAAACTAATAAAATAATAAATAAATGAATGGGTCTTAGAATAGGGCCTCTATCCGAGAAAAATCTAATAGTATCTATTATTATCTATTGTTAAGATAGTTTAAAACTAATAAAATAATAAATAAATGAAAGGGAAGAGGAATGTTCCAATAGTTTATTGATAAAGCTAAATCATGGTTCTTGAATCAATTGATTTCTGGCTAATCATATTTTCAACAACATATTTATTGAAAACTATAATTTTGACAACTTTGACCAATCAGCGAAATCTACTTTTAATTTAGCAAGTTTAACTTGCCCTAGTCAAAACAAACGTATTGATTTAGAATCGAAAATGTGATATGATTTATAAGAAGGATGTGAACGTATTTATACGGCTGTTTTATATCGGCATTATTCCACAACTTTTTTTGTCACTCCCAGATGAGCGCCATAGCGCCTTATCTTCAGCTTGCCGCATCCAGTATCTACCTGCAGTCTTTCGTAGATCATTAGGCCACCTGGCCCATGTCCAGCTGTGGGCATAGGCCAGGTTGATGATGTAGGTTGATGATGATGTTTTGTACATGCTACAACATACAGTGTGATCATGTTTTATCCTATGGGTACTTTTATTTACCTTCAAAATGTTAAGTTACTCGATTTCTGCCATTACAGTGCCAACATAACACTGAATGAATAAAACCATTTGTTGACACCTACTTACTACAACGTACCAGAGAATAACTAAAAGTACCTACAAACATTTGTCAGAGCCTACCTCTTTGTTGTTACAACAAATGTACGCAACCCAAGCGTATGAATGAAGTCTACGTACGTGTTGTATTGTAACCGGTCTTGATACTTTAAGTTTATGTTACTTTATGAAGATTAGAAATATTTAGTTTATGGATAATTATTATTGTGTTGGCCTATGTCCAGCAGTACACTTATATAGGTTGATGATGATGATCATTATTGTATTTCGTTTCAAAATCTTGACTTTCTCATCTATCTGCACATGCATATCTAGACGCCATGAAGGATACAAAACAATAAAAATTTGACTTAACAAAACATTCAAAAAGTCGATGATTTAGTTGGTTTAACTCATTCTTTATAATATGAAATGAAGAATAAGTATGATTTATATTATCCTTTAAATTGCTATTTTGTATGTATATAATATCCTTGATATAAAAAGATAGGACTATTTGACCCTTTGCCGAGTTTGTTGATGACAACAATACTATTATAGAAACTAATCGCAAGTGACGCTAAGATTTTTAAAGTTAATTTATTAAAATAACATCTATACCTGTGCCATCGATCCTCACAAATGAGTAAGATGTGGAAAGTATTAGAAAAACTTAACTCTAAACAGCAAATATCAAAACCACTAAATCCTCTATTCCTTCAAGTTCAGAACTAATTTCGTCACCCAATATAAAAGCGGGCTATCCCGAATCTTCTCATTTTATCCTCGACTTTCGAAGGAGCCGGTTCTAGATACCTATCTGATCATGAGAGTGATTTGTGTAGTTTTGGTTGTAGCAGTGGTGGGGTGTTTCGCGGCCCCAGGGGGGAAGGAAGAGGAAGGGAGGATAGAGCTGTTTTCTGGAGTCGCTATTGAGAAGTGAGTATTATTTGTAAACGCTATTTATGTTTCCTAGGTGAGCCCCGCGGCTTCGCCCGCGAACCAGAGTTTTGTTACACACAAGATTCAGAAATTTATCTCACACACCCCCTAGGGGTTATAGTGTAACAATAAAAAATACCTGTTTTGAGTTTTGAGTGAATCGAACCAAGGAATAATTATCATCCATACAAACCACCCCATTTAACCCCTTCAGAGGTTAATTCTTCAAAAAAAAATCTACTCTTTATGTTATTCTAGGTCCTAATCTACATATTTACATACCAAATTTCATCTAAATAACTTAAGTAGGTACGGAGATTATTATAACAAACATTCACACAGACTTTCCCATTTATTATAATAGTAAGATAGTAAGAATTAAGATATATCTATCTCATAGTCGACTGAGAATCTATAATACCTACAAGCATTAAAACGACTGAATCGATTTTTATAAATATATACAAAATACTTATACCAGACTCCTATTATGGTTGAAAGTGGTCAGTTCGAAAGAGGTCTCCTCTACCTTGTTATCATTCTCTACGTATCCTATATTAAAAAAATGCTTTACTAAGGATAACTCAAATACCTGGACCACCTTGGGATCCTCCTCTGTATAAATAATGAATTATTAAGAATAACTCAAAAACTTCAGATATTGTCAAATTTTACGGGGACAATACGAGAAGCAAGGTGCTTCTTCAAATAAAAAAATAAAAGTTATCACTAAACATACTTAAAATTACAGTCGAATTGAGAACCTCCTCCTTTTTCTAAATTTGGTTAAAAAAAATGAAACGCACCTTATTACCTGTAAAATTATTGTTTTTATTACTACTTTATAGTTTTTGATTATTCGAAATTACCTCTTTTCTAATATTAAAAAGTGGTTGTGCACCAGTTTTTCAGACATAAAATGTACCTACGTTATTTTTTTCCTGGGTTTTCATCTATATTCTGCTATAAATTTCACTAAGATTTGTTCTCCTGATTAGGTGCGAAGGTAGAGATAATTTTATTATAAATTATAATTACAGTGTGGATAGTAAAGCTCTTATTTTTTATGTAAAACAAACTTTTGTTATGTGTTTAGCTATTTTTTTAATAAAGGGAGTTAGTTGTAATACGAAAAAAAACTAACTACTAACGTAGTATAATAAGTTGGGTAGGTAATGTGTTCACGTGAGAATGTAAAAAGATAGGACAAAAGATTGAAACGAAGATAAAATCTATTATAACTTAATTTCTTATATTATTTTGATAATTATGTACCTATACTTTAAAATTTGACTTGTCTAAGTGCTTATTTTGTAAGCCTAAAATAAATAAATAAAGATTACTGATACAGAACAAGATAATACATAGTTCAGTAGACATTATGAGGGCTAAAGAGGGCATTTTGTACGCAACAAAAGAAATCGAAAATTAACAAAACAACACGCTTTCCAAAACAAATACGGTGAAAATACAAGAACAATACTAAAGAGAACTAATTTACGTAAACCATTTGACTTGTCACTAGTATTGTGACACAGTCATGCGTCGGTAACCGTCATGTACTTATAACAACCGTGTATTCATAACTAGCTCCTGTCCGCGACCTTACGCTCTAGTTTCATACTTTTTGGAAAAATAGGTTTCATCATCATCATCACCATCAACCTATGTAAGTACACGGCGGGACACAGACCTCCCATAATGAGCCTTAGAAAAATAGGTTTGAAAAGATCGAATTTCTTAAACCCCTGCCTAAAAAGATTTGTAAATTCGACATATTTGTCTGTAAATCTGTCTGTGTCGATTTAAAAGGGATGAACTGATTTTGGATATAGTTTGTCTGAAAGATGAAATGATCGAAAGTAATTTATTAAGCAAATTACAATGAAGGAATAGAAAATTTTAAAACCATTTATACAATTGAAACTATTGAGCTAACTGCAGACGGTTGCAAACAGTCTAAAAGTAGCTCAAGTGATCCATGTCCACCACCAGTCGGAAGCGTTTTCCAAGAAAACAATGTTTTTGTTCACTCTTACTCTTCCTTATTTACTCTTATTTATTTACAAGCTGTAGGCTGACTCTATTTTGAAGAATCGACAACCGCGGTAATACAAGTAATACTCAAGAATAAACAGAATTTATTTATAATTTGATTTGTGTTGTTTTCGTCCAAATAAAAATCAAACGGTGGTTACAAGCAAAAATTAAATTCTACGCGGCCGAAGCCGTGGGCACAGCTAGTCCTTACTAATATTAGAAACGTGAAAGTTTGTATTGATGTAGGGATGTTTGTTCATCTTTCACTGCAAAACGGATCGGGCTAAAATTTTGTACAGACGTAGTTCTAGCCCTGGAATAACTTAAAGGCTACTTTTCATACAATACATCAGAGATATCGTTTTATAATAGATCAATAGGTGACCAGTACATACTTTTGGTTTTTTTTAGGGACTTTTGTCTGTAAAAGACTGGCATAGTCTTTTAAAGACAAAAGTCCCTAAAATATTGAGAAATAAAAAAAACCCAACAGTATGTACTGGTCACCTATTGATCTATTTTATAAGGGACTCAAAAAGCACTAACTTCAAATATCCAAATAGCAACAGTGAAAAAAAAGTAGATATCAGTTTTTCGTTTATCAGAACATAAATATTATATAATTTTTATACACTTTTTCTCTTATGGAATCCAAAGTTTTCTTATACACATCTCCATAGAAGTAATTCTCTTTCAAAACTTAAGAATAGAAAGTGAATCTTCCTTTTGTACGCAAATGAATGAAATAATTTATGAATATCATATTCCTAACTTATTAGCACAATGACATATTCTAAGCTCTTGTTATGTAAGCAACGATAGATTCGCCATTTGTCCGTTTTGGATGAGTTTTTTAATTGTTTCAAGAATCATCACGGCGTCCATAATAAAATCCAAGGGTTTTATACACATACTGTCATCCTTACCTGTAGGGTTCGTGTGAAAATGGTGCAATAGGCCTAAAGGGGTTTTTCAACAGAATACAAGAAAAGGAGGTTCTCAATTCGAATGTGTTATTTGTATTTATGTGCTGTATCAGAACTGTTTTCTAAATGAACTGATTTTCATGAAAGACGCACCCGTCTTATGTAGTCCCATATAAATTTGATCAATATTCAACCAGTACCTTTTGATTTATTTTCAATAATTCCTGTTTTATTGACATCGACTACATTGATGATATTCTCATTTTTGCCTTAAAGAATTTAAGGATTTAATAAAATATCTTTATAACTTCACAAAATCTTTAAAATTATGTTTTTATGCATTTCAGGGATCAAAATGGAGAAGAGAAACTGAACGTGAAGTTTGAGCCGGGTGAACTGCGGGAAGCCGCCAGGACTTTCGAAGAAGGTAACAAGTGGTATGCCGTGTGGTGCTGGCTTAGAATTGCACCACCCCAACTCTTCCCGTGGGTGTCGTAAGAGGCGACTAAGGGATATACCGGGGGGTGGGCAGCAGCACCCCTCTAGAACAACCCCACCACCCAACTGCAATCCCAAACCCGCATGCCCAGCGTGGGGATTATGGGCATTACCTCTCAATGTTAAAGGCGCTCATTGGGGGAGGCCAATGTCCAGCTGTGGACTAATATAGGTTGATGATGATGGTGATGATTGTACATACAGAAGGTTGGAGTTTCTCTGAGGGATAAAATTCGTCAAAATTAAGACAAACAGAGTTATCGATACATCTGAAAAAATTAGCAACCTAAAGTGGCAATGGGCAAGCTTTATAGAGATGAACAGACATTGCTGGGGTCTGTGTTCTTGAGTGTAAACCGCGATTCGGTAAACGAAGTGTAAGATGCCCTTCGGCCACGTGGTATTTTATTCTGCGAAAGGCTGCAGGCAGATGCTAGATGTAAATAAAGTGCAGTATAAATAGGTATTACACCTCACTAGATGTGACAGATTTTCCACTAATACCACACTTGCTTTTTGTCTTTATTAGTGTGTGAGGATCAGTTACAATAATAAAAAATCTAAACTATAACGCATCCTTTACCATATGAGGTTAGACAGACAGACGTTCTAAAACCACGCTTATCATAATTAATCCATGAGTTTATTTAGTAGCTAGTGTAAAAATCCCTTTTTTCAAACTTTCGATATAAAAGATGTAAACGCGCTCCTTTTGCTTTAGAATATTGTAAGAAATATACAAATCTAAATTTAACCCCGAATGTTATAAAATGATTTTTTTAATTTAAATCATTTCCTTACTACATATTATAACTAACTAATTCTATTCATTTGCTTGTAATTTTCGTTGTTAATAAAGTATATATTATTACTAACTAATATTATAAACGTGAAAGTTGTATGTTTGAAACTTTCTCAAAGAAAAAACACCAGAGAACTCTGAGAAGCCGTGATCAGATACAGGTATTAAAGATAACGGTTTAACTAGATTAAAAAAAAGAAATTAAAGAATAAACTTGAATAAGTCGTCTAGGAAAAGTGACCGGACGAATGAAAAGTTGACTGACCTCTTACGTGAGTATATGTAATCGTCGGGCCAAGGTTGCGATGCAGTGTATATCAAACAAACGACCATAAAACTACAAAACCACAAGCAAGTTACTTGTACGACGAGCGATAAGACCGCCAATTGTGACTTAGTCTTTAAGTTGCTCTATTTTAAGATATTGTTTCTTTTTTATTTAAGAGAGCAGTAAACTATTTTCTGGACAAAAATTACGAATTGTAGGATGACTTTAAGATAAAATTTGGTTCAAAAATAGTTTTACATAGAAGAAATCATAGACGATACAAATCTTATGTATGACTTTTGGAATAAATCATATTCCTTGAATATCACTTCTTCAATATTTCGAACAAATTCTCGAATAGATTGAAGCGAAAGGAAAATCAATTACATATCACTTTATGTATTTCATACATTATTTTGATAATAATTATGTACCTATTGTTTAAAATTTGATTAGTTTAAGTGCTTATTTTGTAAGCCTAAAGAAGTATAGTAATTGATTTCTGATTACACGGATAAATTCAGCAACCTTACCATTTTTAAACTGTCTTTTAAACACAGCAAAAGAACTGACTGCTAACTTCTTCGTTCTTCTTTTGCAGCAAGAGGAAAGATCAAGAAGTACAGCCCTCTCCTGGCCGGCATTGGAGTGAAGGTCATCACGGTGCTCGGTCTTCTCTTCGGAGGCCTGACCCTGCTGGTGACCAAGGCTCTGGTCGTCGCCAAGCTGGCATTCCTGGTCGCAGCAGCGTTGGGCCTACAGAAACTGCTGAGCGGTGGTGGACTCAACAGTATTAGTGGAAAGGTACAACAAGGACAATACAGTACAAAAATTTATTTTACAACAGATAAAGAACATTACATAAAACAATGATAGTGAATTATCTTAGTTTAAAAAAAGCAGGGTTGTGCAACTGATAATTTAAAATAATATTAAGATCACATATCGTTAAAATACACACATAAATAGGTACACAATTTTATTAACAACGAATATACAAGCAAGGAATGGAAATAATTAAAACTTGTATTTACAATTGAAACCATTGAGCTGCAGACGTTTGCAAACAGTCTAAAGGTAGCTCAATTGATCAATGTCAAAACTAGTTGGGAGCGTCCCCAAGACACATTGAAACACAAAAAAACCACTGACTCAGCATTAAATGCTGTATTGGCATGGCTACCAGTGCAGCGCTGTTTTAGCGGCGCCAGAATATTGCAGCACAACACCAATAACACCAAAACTTACAATAACATTTACAAAAGTATAAACCAAGGTACTTAAAGTTAGTTAACGTTATTATCTTTCTTCCAGATTGCCAGCTTCAACGCGGCGCCCCAGCAGTGGACGTCGCCAACTGCTACCGCTGGATCCTATCCGTACGCCAGGTCCTCCAGCATATCGCAGGATGGAAACGATCTCGCATATAAAGCACAGATTCCTTCATAAATACAATAAAACATTCATTAGTATTAGGTATTGTATTAAGTATATCAATCATGTAGTACAAATTACACAAGCTTTTTTTAGCTTGGGGCTAGATGATGTTGTGTGGATTGTCCAGCATTATTTATTTATTTTCCCCTTCATTCAGGATATGAGCGGGTTTACTGTTACAAACAAATAGTAAGTCTATTTATTCGTCTTACTACGAGCCTTGTTTATGTTCGAGCATACGTAAACTTTAGTTTGCTCGAACGTAAACAAGGAAATCCATCATGAGATTTATTTTTATTGCGTGAAAATAACCCGCTCTAATTCATAATGAATTTGTTGAATTACTATAGTATGACTCATCAATTACAACAATAGCAAGCCCGTGCGGGCGTTAAGAGGAAATACTGGTTTCCAAAATTACAGTTTAAAATAGTTAAATAAATTTAGGCTAGTTTGACACTGATTTCCAATGATCTTATGTTTGTCTATGTGAATAGCTTTACGGAATGTTGAAAATTTAAGCTGAATTTTATGGTGCTTGAGTTGTTATAATTTAATATTAGTTTATTATTTATTTTATTATGATAAGATAAGGTAAACTGTACAAATATAACAACGTTTGGATATTGCAGGGTAATAAGATCTAATAAAAAGATATTTGAACTTTTTTTAATAAATTAACGGGTGCTAATGTGTCATAAAGTATTTAATGATTATTTATTATTATTTAAGTATAGTTATTGATAATGATGAAGACTGTCTTACCTATTTATTTTGTAGTACTTACCTATTTAAATACTTTTTTACTAAATAAAATAAATTATGTCTTAACTCGTATTTTTTATTGATCCATTCCAACTTAAACATCATCATCACCTATACTATTCCACTGCTGGATATAGGCCTCCCCTAATCAGTGCCATAGCACCCTGTCTTCAGCGTACTTGCTTCAATTTGATCATGATAATCCAAATTATTTGAAATTATTTGAAGGAAAGAAAGATAAAATTGTCAGAAAGATAAAATTATATATAAAAAAGTGCTAATAAAACTAAAATCATTAAACCGTCTATTCCTTTTTAACAACGAAAATTACAATCAAGGAATAGAAAAAATTAAAACTAGTATATACAATTGAAACCATTGAGCAAACTTCAGACGGTTGCAAACAGTCTAAAGGTAGCTCAAATGATCCATGTCAATACCAGCCGGAAGCGTTCCCAAGATTTCTTTCCCCATTATAAATTCAAAGTGCTTTATTTCCTTTAGACCTTACAGGACACTTAGACACGTCATTAAATACATGTTAAAAAATAATTGAAATTATTGAATAAAGTGCTCACTTTGATTATTGTTCACTTCAGTCTATTTAGGTAAAATAAAGAAGCGAACAAGTAACCTTTACCTTGTTAGGTTGTTAGTATTAGAGTTGGAGCAAAACTCGTCCCAAGCTTTTTTATCATCTAAATAGTCAGATATTTTATAGTAAGCCTTTTTACAACGAATAGTTTTTATAATTTGTTTAAATTTATTTACCGATAATTTTTGCAACTCACTTGGAGTTTTGTTGTAGAAGTATATACATTGCCCTTTGAAAGATACATTAACCTTGTTTAATCTAGTTGTGGGCAAAGCGAGTTTATTCTTATTTCTAGTATTTACATTATGTATGTCGCTATTTTTAGTGAACATATCGATATTTTTATGAGTGTACAACAAATTTTCATAAATATATTGTTATGGTACTGTCATAACGTTTATTTCTTTGAATTTAATGATATATTTTACTGCAATTGCTCGATCGATAACTCGTACTGCCATCTACCGGTGTCTTATATTTACGTAACTACAAATGACTGTAGGTCCATACAGTCTAGAGATGATAATGATAAGTCTAGGTAATGCGATAATATTTACCAAAAAGTGTACCTTATTCTGAAAATCAAAAAAGCTGAATTATGTGTGGCCTATATAAAAATTTCTCGATCGATTTAGATCCGTTTCTAATTTATGTCATACTAGCAGCGCCTCGCGGTTTCACCTGTGAAATTCCCCTTCCCGTGGGAATTCCAGGATAAAGTATACTAATTAGCCTATGTGTTATTCCAGACTATAATCTATCTCTGCCAAATATCATCCAGATCCATTCATTAGTTTTTGCGTGAAAAAGTAACGAACATCCATACTTACAAACTTTCGCGTTTATAATATTAGTAGGACAGATTCAACGGTCAAATCTTCCTCCAGTGCTTATAAGGTCGGTCTGAGATTCTTACTATGTTAACCAGTTTGTCAAATAGTAACTAATCTTAATCCATTGTCCATTCACATTTTTAATTATTATGAACATGTTTTATCACCAAACAGTTTCATAAAAATCGATGGACAACTAATTAGCTAACGAAAAAGTGTCTGTTTGGAATTCCCTTTGTTTTAATGCATTTTATATAGCATTTTAGACAATGTAGCTAGGTACAAGTGGTTCTTATCTCAAGTGGACTTTCGCACCATTCTTAAATATTATGTGTCTTTATGGAAATACTAAATAGAAAATAAAGTTTCGTTCAAAATCAAAAGGTCTTTAGAGACCTTTTGGGGTCTTCACTATTGCTTAGACATTTTGTAAAAAAAGAATTAGTTTTTCTTGGATAAAAAGCATGTGTTTGACATGTGTAAAACAGACCTGAAATACATCATATCATAGTGACAATCAGATAACCCTCCTAAAATAGTATTCGGGTAAAATGGTTCTTAGAACCAAAATCATTCACAAAAAACAGCTTTCTCCAAAAGAACAAGAGAAGCAGCCTCTTCCCATAATAACGGATTAGAAACTAATACACGAACACGGACGTGCCGCCTTTTATACAAGTTTCCAATGATAAAATGCGAAGAAAACTGTATCCAATCACAAAGTAAGCTATTCAGGTGGTCAAAATAAGAACTAACTATTTTCATACAACGATTCTACTAAACTGTAGGTATAAATACATCACTAGCGCCACAGTCGACGGCATAAGTAAGTTTGTGCGACTCTACATGCCATCTTCTCTAACACATAGAAAACGAACGATTAGCTTACAGTGTACTTACACGCCTTTCACTTACTCACACATTGAAAAGTATTACGGGAACAGAAAAATGATGGAGTATTTATTGATATTTTATATTTTTAAGCCATCTACTATGTTGTAAATAACAAAATGAAATAGTATTATAACTTAAAAGTCAACAATAATCTTCTATTTAGATACCTGCATAATTTATTCTTACACATCCATATACCTATATATTTTCTTACTGTACTTTCTTCATCACTACATCGTATAAAACAAAGTCGCTTTTTCTGTCCCTATTTCATATTTTTGTATAATAATTATTCTTGAAAACAACACGGGCTTTACTTGTCCGTAAAAAACGATATAAAATAATCTTTGGAATTAAGACGTATGTAGGTTATGTAGGTTCACTCATTTACTCATGAAACCATTAAAATTCTTCCTCTTAAAAAACCCTGTTCGCCTTCGAACTCAATATTTATGACTGGGACAATCTTTCTTGATTGAATTTGAATTGATAATTTTTGTTGTTGATAAAGTATTAGTATGACTGGGATCTTTTCAGAAAAAGATAGTAGTAGTTATTTAGCATGTTTATCATACAGGGTCTATGTTATTTGATTTAAAACTTAAAGCATCTTTTTAGTCTGTAATGTCATCTAATGAGTGAACTTTCCTAAAAAAAATACTTATTACTTGAAGCACCTCCATCAAGAACTAAAAAATAATATTTACTTCTACTTTTAACATAATATTTTTATACAACAACTACGATGTATTGCCTTCACGGGCACGTACGTAATGTTCACCTCCTTTTTTTTAAACGAAAGTAGTTATAAAAATACTATTCAAGCTCTAGTGTCTAGATTTGAATTCACAAATAAATTTTTAGCAGAATGTCTACTCAAATCTTTTTTGTCTTGCTCTGAAGCAGGTGGCTTTCTCCACCCACACACAGGCATTCTGTGTCAGTGTAGGTGCCACTTTCACTAAACCTTTTTTCTTATTTTTCATCCGTTTTCTTTAATCACGGACTATTGTGCGTTTCTTTTGATGAATTAGTAAGTAAGTAAATATTCTACATCTTTTAGGAAACAGTAAAAATGTTCTCAAGTCTGAAGTAGATTATTGTGTAATTTTAGTTAAGGTCATGCTAAGATACCTCAAATAAAACAAATTAATTCATTTTATACTAAAATTATCTCTTATATCTTAGAGTAGTTTAATATTTTGTATAACTCAAAAGAAGTTTCTCTATATAAAAGTTCCATACATTCTCTCTTTTTCAGTTATCACTGAAGTTTTAAACACTCAATGATATATTTTTTTGGAATTGATACCAGAATTTTAATGTATCAAATGGTTCAAAGGCAACAATAACTAAGGAGTCTTTTCCCATTCTGAAGAAATATAGTTAACTTTACGACAAAGCATTATCAGAATAATACAAAAGACTCAATACAAGAGAGTCAATATAGAGAGTTGAATTGACATGCTTCGATGGTTTGGTCGTAGTCGATGGATTAAGCCGAATTCTACAAACCAATCGCTAAATTATGACTATGGTAGCCTCGCATAATCGAGATGGAAACAAAAGAAACTTGTAGTTTCTTCTTACCTTTATAGAGCATGAGAAGATAGATGCAAGCTTAACACTTTTGACAGGCGTCCTTCCATCCAAAGAAACTTGAATCCTAAAATGAATGAGAAGAATAGAAAGAATGCTAAAAATGAATCCTAGAATGCTAAAATGTGTCATACTGAGACGATATCATCGTTATAACGCAGCGGTGCCCTTATTGTGGCGTCATTGTTCTGAAGGTACCAGTTCACACGCTTTGTTTCTATGGAAACGTTTCTAGGCTTTATATCCCATGAGAAATAATTTATAGATGAAAAGTAGCCTCTATTTTATTTCAAGGCTAGAACTACGTCTGTTCAAAACTTCAGTCCAATCTGTTTAGTAGTTTTCGCGTCAAATCAACCATACATGTATCTATACAAATATATCCATACAAACTTTCGCGTTTATAATATTAGTAACAATAATGTATTATGATTTTAACACTGAAACCGCTTGTTTTATCTATGTACCTACTTAAGAATAAAACGAACACCTAACTATAAGTTTACCGAAGATTGATAGACTTATAATTCGACTTTTTTTTCACATACCAAAAAATGTTTTCATATTTCACGCATTTTAAACGATAACTCAAAAACCAACACATGAGCTACTTTTCATCCCTAAACTTAGTTCCTAATCGATAGAAATAGTCATGAAACCTTTCCATAGAAACAAAACGTGCGAAACCGCGAGCATATACTAGTTATTTTATAAATTATTCCTCAAAAGTGTTATTATAATGTACGTAACCTTCATAAAACACCTGTTCTATAAGATACGTTTCACTGAAGAAGAATTTCGGCATCGCGCCGCCTTTCTCTTCGCTTTCTACTGCGTAGCCCCGGCTTACAAAATCGAGGCCCTAGCAACTATAAATAAATATTCAATGACTTCATTCTTTGAGGTGTATGCTATGGCATTTTGGGCAAAGAGTCACATTCTATCTCATATGATAAATATTTAGGTACGGGTATTTATTGCGTTTATTTACCTATTCGTACCTAAATATTTTTAATATTATATGTTCTGATCGTGTAAGGATAAAAATCTTTATTTTATCTAATGTAACTAGATATAACTTCGATTCTTGTAGAAGGATAAATGATTTTTTGATGTGCTACGAAAAGTATGCCTCGAGTTTGGTACCAATATTTCCTAAATTCTACCTAACTACTTACTTTTGTCAAGATAACATAATTCTACAATCTTTATGTAACTAGTTTTGAGATTACAGTTATTTAGGAAGTGCAAAACTTCTTAGTTGATGTATTTTTAGTCAAAAACTAAAACTAAACAGGTGATCAGTAGAAGCAGTAGAGAGAGTAAAGAAAGTGTGAAACTTCTCAGATCAAGTACTATGTTTCAAAATTTATAGAACACTGGTAGATTGAAAGCATCTTTTAAAAGTCTGACATAACATTCGACCTTCTACAAGGGAACAGTAGAAGCAGTAGAGGAGTCATCGGTGATACATCTTTGTATCCTGTTAAACTTGAATGAGACAGTAGTAGACAATGTAGACATTTGAGACAGGAATCGACGGTGCACCTGTGTTTACGTACACACTTGTGTTTCCGTGAGACAGGCCACCGTAGTCGAAAACCGGCAATAAAATAAAAAAGACCTTTTCAGAAAATGAAGGAATTAAAATAATGTAAAGATTTAGCAATTATAATTATTCAGTTACGAGTACATTGGTTACCAAGGTGATAAAGCGTGCGTTTCCTTTTCTTGTTTTTTTTTTATTTCCCAAGCAGAGATTAACTAATCAACACTTTTATCTTAATTCGTATATTATTTTTAAACTGTTTCGTAATAAGGTTAATGTTTTTGTTCGCTTCATTATTATACGTAAAAAAGATCGAAGTACCTAGTATTCCATTAGTGATTAAAGAAACAAAAATTCAAGTGGTTATTTTTTCCCTAGCTAAACATTTGCAATTTAAAATTTCTGACGGGTTCAAGAGCAGGACTTTTGGACCCGACAGAAATTTCAAACGAGTTTCTTTTTAAGTTTTGATAAACATTGATTGATTTCTTGGACATCCTTTAACCTTACGGATGTTTATTCCTCTTTAACGCAAAAACTACAGAAACGGATCGGGGCGAAAATTGATTGTTCCTCTTTAACGCAAAAACTACAAAAAAGGATCGGGCGAAAATTATGAACAAACGTAGTTCTATCCCTGGAATAACACATAGACTGCTTTTCAGACCATAAATCAGTTAGAATGGGAGAGAAATAGCCTTCAAAGTTTCCATAGAAGCAAAGCCACTGGCAGATGCTATTCATATGCTTAAGTACGTGGCAAGTGGCAGGTAAGGGCAAACCGAGAGCCCGTTACATCCTATTACAAAACAACTTTCGCAATTCACAGCCGGATACGTTTTTTTACCTTACGGAAAAGGAAAGTGGCGAAGTGGCACACACTTGAAAGTTTGAAAGCGAGCGCGGTAGGTGGCTTAGGTAATTTACAAGATGGTCTGATTAATTTGGGTACCACTTGACTTCTTTGGGACTGTTTTTGTGGGACCGTTGACAGAGGTGGTGTCTCTACGTAGCGGGGAATTTTCATTTTATATAAAATAGCTAAGGCAATGAAGTTCTACTAATAACTAACGTTATTATAACATACAGCAGAGTGAAATTAAATGAACATGATAAGGAATGCAGTAGCATTTCTCTGTAATCGTTTAGTAATGTATTAATGATGATTTTATTGATGATACCTATTAATAAATATAGATAAAAATATACTTTGAAAGAGATCCGAGCGTGTTTGCATCCACTGTGTGTAAGAATGGCGTTTTAAAGATGATTTCCTTCATCTTTAAAACTCCATTTTTTCGAATTATTCTTTTAGGTATAACTTATGTAAAGCATTGACAGTTGTACTGCTATGTATTGATTTGCTGCTTTTGAGGAACTAAAGGATAATTTCCCGTTATAATTATTTGAGTTCAAAACCATCACCATTTTGAGTTAAAGACGTCCAAAGACGGGATCCAATTGGATGGGATTGAATACAACAGAGGGGCCTATGGTATTAGTAAATCAGTAAATGAAACAGTAAATAAGTCAGTAAATCAAAAACTTTATTTCGTTATGCTCACAAAATAAGCACTTTATACAGGTCAAATTTTAAACTATAAATAATTATAATAGAAATAAGGTGTTAGGTAATTGATTTTCTCTTCGCTTCAATCTTTTGTCCAATTGATGATGACGATAAGTTTACGATTCTCTTACGTTTATTGACTAAATAGTATAGGACCAGTCACGGCCTAAGCGTCGAGTAGAAAGACCTAAATTCTCATTGGGATTATTATCAGCTGATAGCAGGTTCACATATTATTATATCATTATATCAGTAAACTTCAAAAACCATCACCCCACAGCTGTACTTATATCATTAGGAGGAGTTGTCAAGTTCTTCATAAAGTGATGAATGATTTCTAAGTGCTAAAACAATAAATGTAGCTGAACTGTTCTATTGTCTTTTGGTGAACACTGCTATGCTGGTTTTTTAGATAAGCTATTAAAAAAAATTAAGTACTTACTTGTAAATAAAAAAATAAAAAGATAAAACTTTAATTAGGTAGGTACCACGCTGGACATACGGGTTGGGGATCACCAGTTTGGTGATTAATCGTTTCTGAAGGAGGTGTTATTAACAGCATCCCTGAAGCTATCCTTTACGAAGCGGGAAGTTTTCGGGGGATGTTCATTCTAAGATATCCCACGACAAGATCACCGAAAGAACAAATCAGATACAAGTGCAAAGTTGCTATAGAAATGCCGGTATCAAAGTGATTTGTCGCGCTCATTTGCCTTTCAAACTAATGATGATGATGATATCCTCGAAGCCGATTTGAGCTACGACAACTGAGACTAACTAAAAAACAAAGACTGATAAAGACTATTTATCCTTGGGCAAGATTCAACAAGCAATTATCGTGATTCAAAAGGGCTTTATTTCCTTTAGACCCTACTGGACTCTTGGACACATTCAAACTGTGTGTTTTCTATATAATAAAAATATCTATCTATGTAATGTATTGTATTAAGTATATTAGTCATCTAGTACCCATAACACAAGCTCTGCTTAGCTTGGGGCTAGATGATGCTGTGTGGACTGTCCGGAATTATTTATTTATTTATTAAGCTATACAACAGAAAATTCAAACTTATGTGAAGTAAAACTTCGAAATAAGTTGTTCACTTTGTGTTTTGTTTATTTCCATCTTTTTAGTATTAAACAAAGAAGTGAACATTAAGTCCACTAACTAACTTTTATTTTGTTAGTATTAAAGTTTATATTTATGTTTATATATTATTTGTTTATATATTATAGTTTTAAAGTTCGTTAAAATTCTAATGGATAACATTTTTGTCAAGAAATAATATGGTTTGTACAACTGATTGTTCTCCGTATAAACCAAAATAAATAAGTGGTATCGTTAAAATAAAAGATATAAAGGCTTATTTAGACATATATTCTATCTTCCTAGTTTTTGTCTTTTTATTCTTGTGTGGTTCCAATTGCATCAAGTAGATAATAATGTATAACAAAAATGGCAGAGTTAACTAATTAGATAGACAGATAATCCTTTATGACAAATTACTTCTTAAGTTAACTCCTATAGAGTCTTATATATTAGTAACCCATAGAAGAATCATCATCATCATCAGCCTATATTAGTCCACTGCTGGACATAGGCTTCCCCTAACCGCGGCTCCACATTTGTGCCGTGAATTAACGCGCGAATTCTCGCCGTGAATTCACGGCACAAGTTGTACCCTCCACATTCACGGAATGCTCACAATCGTTCGTGAGACCCGCCGCGAAATGGACGTATGTAGGAGCTGCTGCTGCAATAACTTTGCTGTAGCTTTGTTTGCTGTGGCAACATATCACTACTTCAACGTCCAAAACATGAAAGTTTTTGGATAAAATGTAGCCTAAGTCAGACTATAATCTATCTCTGTGCCAAATTTCATCCAGGCCCGTGCAGCCGTTCTGGCGTGATTGAGCAACAAACATCCATCTATCAATCCATCCATATACATTTTCACATTTATAATACTAGTGGCCCACCCCGTCTTCGCACGAGTAAATCATAAGTAGCCTATGTGCTATTCCAGACTATACCTTTGCGCTATCTATCTCACTTTCAAATTACATCCCGATCCGTTCAGCCGATCTAGCGTGATTGAGTAACAAACATCCATCCAACCAACTGAGCGACTGAGCTTCCTAAATGTGATTACACCCTTCCGATTTAGGAGCCGATGTAGATTTAGAGCGTCGGAAGCCATTTTTCTTCCTAAATCGGATGCTACCTTCCTAAATGCTATTAAACTATTCTGAATTTAGGAACGACTAAATTTAGTCTCCGAAATTTAGGAAGGTTTAATAACCGATCAAGGTATGTTTGTTGTTCACGCTCGACTCCATAGCGCGCGCGCAGCAATTGCACACGTCTGTACGCCCTTGTAGTCTGGAGTAAACTGGCACGGGGCCGTGAATGTGGATGTGTACGCGTGAACACCGCGCGAAAGGGGCGCGAACCCTTTGTCGCGGGATAAAATACCGACACTGATCGGGGAACAGGCGTGAAAACGCGTGAACCCCGCGAAAACCATCCACATTTACGTTCACGCCTGTTAACGGAGCTTCACGGCACAAATGTGGAGCCGCGGTAATAAGCGCCATAGCGCCCTGTCTTCAGCTTGCCGCATCCAGAATCTGCCTGCAGTCTTATAGAAGAAAAACCCAACCCAGAATAGAAAGCAATGCAAAATATGTCTCTCAAACAGATCGACTGCATTCCGATCACGCTACACCGTGCTACATACCACCGATTTGACACACTTGTATAAACACCTGTTTTACCAGGCTTTCTGGTTTGGTCATAAAATTATGAGCGACTCTACTTATTTTGAACGCGGTCTGGCCTCAACCTTACTAATATTATAATAAGAAAGTTTGGATGTATGGATGTTTTTACCTCTTTCACGACAAAACTATTAAACGGAACGGCCTGAAATTTTCAACAGACGTAGTTCTAACCCCTAAATGTATGGGTGGGATAGAAATAGCCTTCAAACGTATCCATAGTAACAACGCGTGCTAGGCCTCATCGTAACGTAATATCATACAAAAATAGTTGAGATCAAATAATTACAGCCGCGATACCAAACAATTTAGATTTTTTCAAAATTATAGACTCAGTAGCTTCAGATTTAAATAAATGTAGGAACATTCCGAAATGAACAAAAATTTTATAATCGCATAGATGCACTGATAATACAAGAATTTATCAAAAAAATCACCATACACAATGAGATAATGTCATTTTACAGTTCACTGCTATAACTTTTATGAACCAAACTGCGCATAGTTTTATACTTATTTCCTGTGTACTTCTAAAAAGTTCATAATAAGGCTAAGTATACTTATTAATGATACTAATCGGAGGTCATGAGAAAGACCCACCCGGACCTTGTGTTTTTAGAAGAGGCGTCTGAAAAGTAACCCTAAATAGTACTCTAATGGAAGAACCTACATAAAGTTTGCTGTGTCACGGGTTCCCGCTCAGCCAGGCTAGCAAATTGAGAAAACGGGAAACCGTGATAAGTTACTCCTATTTCGCTAACAGGGAATTAACGCTAATAAATAAAAAGAGAAAAGTTTCATTTACAAACCTTATATTTTGAAGTAAACTTAATATTTAGATTATCAAGTAACAAATTCTTCAATACCCTGTAATTTACGAATCACCTTGTAACTTCAATCACCTTAACTAAATATTCAAAATTATTACTTATGTCACCGACCGCTCAATGGCTTTCTCAGTTTTGTTCTTTTGATTAAAGTTTCTTCCTCTTCAATAATAAGATCGTTAACAATAAATACTAGAATTTAACGGGGAAAACCACTGGACGAAAGAATGCATTACAAAAGGTACTGAAAATAGGTAAAGTTAAATTTACTTAGATTAAAATATCTGACGGTGGCGTTTAGGCTAGAGTTTTTGCAGAGAATTGCTGTAGCTTAGTTTACTAGTCAGTTACCTAGAATGTTGTTGCCGTTATCGACAAAGATATAAATTAGTCATATGTGTATAAAATCGTAACCCTAACTAGTTGCCAACCTATTCGCCTAATTCTTCCGTATAATTCCCTAAACCGTAACTTCCCTAACACGATATTGTGAAACTTCCGATTTATAGACTCAAAAGACACAAAAGAAATATGACCGACCAATACAAACACACCCTAGGATTCTGGAAAAAGGAAAGGGGGGAACCGACCCCCGAACAACTAGAAAGAACACACCTTGTTCTAGAAAGACGTGTCGCCGCGCCGTATTCAACGGTCGCCGAACACGTTCGCCCCTCGAGTCCTGGAACCGCTCCTGTCGCTCGGTGCTCCCGAACCCGAATTTAGTGATCATATTTTTTCTATAAAGAAATTATACGTTCTTTTTCTTTTTATAAATGCTAAAATAATAACGTATTTTGGCTTCCTCTCCAAATCAATACCAATAAAAAACCGTTTCTTATCCCTTTCGATCCTGTTGAAAATCCTAAGACTCAAAAATCACTTTGCAATTCTTCTTGACCCTGACCTGTCCTTCACGAATTTATTAGTGCACTTGCTGCATCATCCTGTACAAGTTAGCCGCTAGTGGTATCTCCAGTTACTAATAGATGGCGCGGTAACCGGTCTGTAATACCAAAAATTCTCCTGCGACGTGACGTGTGCCTCCTTACTTCTTCTTTCGTAAGGATGCAGGATTCTTGCGTGTCTTCCCTTTCCAACAGACAGAATTAATTTTCTAACTGCGCTTTCGCTAAACAACTCAACGCCCGTCATTTTTATACACCACTCGACGACAGATGGCGCTGACCTTATTCTGAACTTGAAATTATGGTTCCAGCACGTTATTGATTTGTGTATCTATGCATCGGTAGATGGCCCTAGACGTCACCAAATAGATTTACTTGTTACAATACCCTCCCTCCTATTCAAAGTTTCAACCCCAGGTTGAAACTACGCTGCCCTCAGCGGTATCGTTGTCAAGAATTGGAGCAAAACGAGAGAAGGAGAAAAAGAATATTAGGTACTATTCAACAACAAAAACAAAAAATACAAATCCACCAAAATCATCAAAAAAAAATAAACAGCTAAAAAAAAACTAAACATTGCCCTATAACATACACCAAATCAACAAAAAAAAAAAAAAAAAAACATTTTCAAAGTTAAAACCACATCTTATATTAAAACCTTGCGAACAAATTAGGTAGAAAAAATATATATCATCTATACTAAACTTATTATGCTTAAAGGTTACTACCTAAATTAAAACCAATATAATTTATTTATTTAAATCTTTAAATCCTTGATATGCCATGAGCCTAATACTTTCCCCTGCATACTTTCCAATTCAACAACCAACGGTGATAAAATTTCTTTCACTCTAACTTTTTCGTACTTGGGACATAGTTTTGCGGCCTTAAACTTAGCTGCATCACTCAACGGATAAGTCTTCTTCCATACAACATCCCCCACCTTTACGCTCGCTTCTCTTCTTCTCAGGTTATAAAACTTTGTATTCGTTTTATGCGCCTTTAGCATGTGTTGTCGGACTTCGTCGAAAATACCACGTAACTGTCCCAAATTACCGGCATATTCTTCTCTCGGAATCCCTGGTTCGTAGTCCCCGTCTTCTGCCTTATAGAGTGAACCATCCACCACCGGTTCTCTACCGTGTACTAGGAAAAACGCTGAGAACTGTGTAGACTCATTTATAGCACTGTTAATCGCGAACTGGATTTTTGGTAAATTTAGGTCCCATGATCTGTGGTCTTCCTTTACATAGGCTGACACCGCCGTCATCACCGTTTTATTGTATCTTTCTACTAAATTCACCTGAGGTGCGTAACGCGGAGTATAATGAATTTTAGGAACCTTGTAGCTTTCTAGTAGTTTACGGAATTCCGATCCCGTAAATTGCACTCCATTGTCTGCAATTACGGTCTCTGGAACCCCGTGAGTCAAGAAAACGCCTTTTTCTATTTCCGTTGCGACCTTTGCGCTGGTTGCCCTTCTGAGTGGGAACAGAATTGTATATTTCGAGAAACAACAAGTAACTACTAACAGAAATGTATGACCTGCTCTAGATCTCGGTAAAGGACCCACCAAGTCAATCGAGATCACCTGGAATGGGCGATGACAAACTTTAGGTCTCCCCATTAAACCTGGGATTGTGCGATTACTTGATTTATAAGCCGCACAAACATCACATTTTTCTACAAACTCCTTTATGTCCTTAAACATCTTTGGCCAATAATAAAACAAGCTTACTCTTCTGTGTGTCTTAAAAGTCCCTAAATGTGCAGCTGTCGGATCCACATGGTTTGCCTTTAAAACCGCTTCTTTCTGGTCACATCTAACGACCTCTTTCCACTCGAATTCCTCACTAAGTGTGTACTTTGCCTTGGAAAATCTCATCAGTTTATCGCCTTTCATGGTGAAATTGGGGTAGTTATTTGGATGTAACCTTATCCCCTCCACGATGCCATCGTACCACGGGTCTAACACCTGCGTGTCTGAAATGTTACCTAAAACCTCAACCTTTAACAACCTAGACAAGGCATCTGGGACCACATTTTCTGACCCTTTCCTGTGTTCTATGTGGAAATCGAACTGTGATAACCTGCATCCCCAACGTACCAGTCTACCTGTTGGATTTTCCAAATTCATGAACCATTTCAGTGATGCATGGTCAGTTATGACTGTAAAATGTCTAGACCCTAAATATGCCTGAAATTTCTCAATCGCAAAGATTACCGCCAAAGCTTCTCGTTCGGTAGCGCTGTAATTTCGTTCTGCCTTGGATAACGACCTGCTCACGTAGGCTATCGGGTGTTCTGCGTCGTCGAACTTCTGTGTCAACATTCCCCCTAAACCAAACGACGATGCATCACAATGAACAATAAATGGCCTATCGAAATCTGGACACGCTAATACCGGAGCTGTGACCAAACTTTCCTTCAATTTTGTGAACGCGCTGTTTGCTTCATCTGTCCAGGTGAATTTCGGGGCCTTTTTCGAAGTTGACGTTAGTGCATTTAATGGTGCTGCTATTGATGCAAAGTCCCTAATAAAACGTCTATACCACGATGCCGTTCCTAAAAACATTTTCACCTGTTTTGCCGAATCCGGTACTGGAAAATCTAAGATCGCCTTGACTTTGTCTGGATCTGTCCTAAGACCAAATTCGTCCACCACATACCCTAAGTACTTTAATGATTTCCTGAAGAATTGACATTTTTTGAAATTGACCGTAAGATTGGCATACCTGAGCTTATCTACAACCCTATTTAACAGAGTAAGATGTGACTCTAAGCTTGAACTCACTACGACGATGTCGTCTATATAAACAAAAACCATCCCATCAATGATATCATCAGCAAAACCAGTATTAAACAATAAATCCATCAACCTTTGTTGCCTGGCAGAAGCCCCACTCAATCCAAACGGCATAACCTCGAAGCGAAATAAGCCCCGTCCTGGTACTGAAAAGCTCGTTTTCTCCTTAGACGCCTCATCCAAAGGAATCTGCCAAAACGACGATGCTAAGTCTATGGACGATAAAAATCTTGCTTCTTTCAAACTGTCTAAGATTTGAGGAATATACGGCACTGCGTAAGCATCTCCTTTCGACACCGCGTTCAATTTTCTGGAATCTAGACAAAACCGCCATTCTCCTTCTGCTTTCGGAACTAATAGGACTGGGTTGTTCCATGGGCTTTCGCTGGGTGCGACCACGCCTAGTTGTAACATCTTGTCTAATTCTTTTTGCAGAGCCTCTCTCTTCTCCGGTGATAACTGGTATTGTTTTGTTCTGACAGGGTTAGCATCCCCTGTGTCAATAGTGTGTTTTATCAATGTAGTCCTACCTAAACCCGCTACCTCCGAGGAAATTTCCTCAAATCTTTTTATCACAGCGTCTGCCAACACCTTCTGCGATGACGATAGTGTTTGGTAAGACTGAATTGTGTGTACCGGTTTTTCCGACAAACTATTTACAAAACACCTTGGTTTAACTGCCGAAGTCACGCTCCAATCAAAAATTTCTGGAGCTATACCAAAACTTCTCCAAAAATCTACCCCAAAAATGACCTCATTTGTAGCACCTGGTACTATATAAAAAGACAACACCCTTGTCTTATCCTGAAAGGTTATAGGTAAACTCATGATCCCTGTTATCTTCATGCTACCTCCATTTGCCGCTTCGACCACCTTGTCGAGTGGCTGATAAGTGTAACCTAACTCAATGAGTTTCCTATGTGAATTATTCCCTAGTAGCGAAACTGAAGCTCCTGAATCTAATAAACCGCAAAATTCTAAATCTAATAATCTTACTTTTAAAAATGGGCGTGAGTCATCCGACCCTGGCAAAAAAAGGACCGAGGCCACACCCTTTTGGTTCTTACAAGAATTCCAATAATTCCTGATAGATTCCAGCCAGGCTGCCCACTCCGACTTTGACGTAAAACAACCTCGGTCCCTCATTCGTTTTTTGGCTGTGACTTTGACTCCTGTTTTGGCGAAGGTGATACCAACTCTTTATGATCCTTCGGGCAGGACCTGGATGTGTAACCAATTTCACCACAGACAAAACACTCTACCCGTTTATTGCTACGGCTCCTACAGTTCCTCGAAAAATGACCCTCCTTGCCGCAACTGAAGCAACGCATAACCCTCCGCTGTCTTGGAACCTGGGACTGATTTGGTACTTGTGCCTTACAATCTCTAACGAAATGCCCTTTGTTACCGCACCTGAAACACGTTTGGACTGCTGTGGAAGGAGGCGTAGCAACTGCCTGTACAGCCACTGCTGTCTCCGATGTAGACTGTGGAGAAGGTGGTTTCGACACTGCTGCTGCTGCTTGGTTTTTCGGCTTAGCTGGCTTGTAAGCTAAATTGGGGTGAAGCGTTCTTTGGTTTATTTTCGCTGGTTCCTCAAAGTACTGTGATCTCTGGTGAGCCGCCTCTAATTTCCTACAGAAATCCTTTAATGCCGAGACTGACTTAACATCCACTAAAGCCAAATGTTCCGCGAAAACCGGACGAATGTTGTGCATCAATATCTCCAGCTGTTCCTGTTCTGTTGGGATCACCTTCAACCTAGCAAACATGTTTCTCATGACTGAAAAATAAATATGTGTCGGCTCATCTATACCCTGCGTCCTCGCCCTGATCTCCCCTATCAGTCTGTAATTGTAGTCTATAGGGCTAAACTCCTCCAATAGCAGCTTTTTCAGTTCATCCCAAGTTTCTACCGAGTCCCTAATCCCTCTAAACCATAAAAGACCCTGATCTACAAATAATTCAGCCGCCGCATTAAAGAAATTATCCTCCTTGACGTTGTTTGCTTCTGCCAGCTCCTGTAATCTTTCTATAAAAGCTTGGACATCCGATAACCCATCAAATTTAATTCCCCACCTCGAAATTGGGATTTTTGGACCTCCGCATTCAATCACCGTGATATTTCCCGCATCTCTATTTTCTAAAGAGGAAGCTGGACTACCTTTTTCCCCTGACAGCAACCTATTTTCGACCAGTGGGATGTTTACAACGGACTCATCTTTCCCCAATAACTTCTCTAGATAAGAACAGACAACCTGTAAATCTGCTTCCCTTAAAGCCTTCACATCCTCTTCTTCCCCTTCAATCGGTCTCGACAATCGAAAGAAAAGATGGATTGCCAACGCTTTGGCCCGAGCCATGTGACGTTTTTCTCTTGTTGCCTCGAACTCAGTCCATTTCTTTTGCAGCTCCGCTACCTTTCCCTGAACAAGCTCTATCTCGTTCACTGAAAATAAAGGAACTTCCAAAATTTCTTCTGACGGCACCTCTAAGATAAGTCTTTTCAACTGAGTCCTCAGTTTCTCTACCGTGGACTCCGGTGTCTCTGACCTAATGAAAACCTCGTATTGCAGTTCATCTTTGGACAGCGAATGTATTGGCAACGAGTACGATTTTGATTCCATAATGAATTTATAGTTTAAAAAATTATGAAAATAATTTAATATTAATTTCTATGCGTAAGCAGCCAAGCTCCAGACCTGGTAAACCAAACTATTAAAAAAAAATTTTTTGAACTCCCACCAATGAGGTGGAGCACGCTTTCCCAAACAAAAGAGAAATAATGTGCCTAGGCACCACCGGTTACAACAAACTAATAATACAAAGGTTCAGTTGTACCTAACGATAACGAAGTATATACCCTTAAATACTATGTATCACAACATACATAAAAAAAAAAATATACATGAGAAATGTTCAACATCAAAGAAGTACAATACCAGGCAAATAAAAATAAACTTAAAAACTAGCTAGAGTGTGTTTGTATTGGAGTCAAAATCGGAAGAGTCAGAAAAAAAAATAATTACAAATCCAAAACAACAAAAAAAAATTTAGCGTTAGTTCCTCTGCAAAAAAAAAACTGAACAAAATACCTAAAATTTACCGTTGGGCGCCA
Source organism: Eupithecia centaureata (assembly GCA_944547425.1). Lineage (NCBI taxonomy): Eukaryota > Metazoa > Arthropoda > Insecta > Lepidoptera > Geometridae > Eupithecia > Eupithecia centaureata. The sequence goes on from OX155696.1 coordinate 11,213,684, forward strand.
TTTGTCACGGGTTCCCGCTCAGCCAGGCTAGCAAATTGAGAAAACGGGAAACCGTGATAAGTTACTCCTATTTCGCTAACAGGGAATTAACGCTAATAAATAAAAAGAGAAAAGTTTCATTTACAAACCTTATATTTTGAAGTAAACTTAATATTTAGATTATCAAGTAACAAATTCTTCAATACCCTGTAATTTACGAATCACCTTGTAACTTCAATCACCTTAACTAAATATTCAAAATTATTACTTATGTCACCGACCGCTCAATGGCTTTCTCAGTTTTGTTCTTTTGATTAAAGTTTCTTCCTCTTCAATAATAAGATCGTTAACAATAAATACTAGAATTTAACGGGGAAAACCACTGGACGAAAGAATGCATTACAAAAGGTACTGAAAATAGGTAAAGTTAAATTTACTTAGATTAAAATATCTGACGGTGGCGTTTAGGCTAGAGTTTTTGCAGAGAATTGCTGTAGCTTAGTTTACTAGTCAGTTACCTAGAATGTTGTTGCCGTTATCGACAAAGATATAAATTAGTCATATGTGTATAAAATCGTAACCCTAACTAGTTGCCAACCTATTCGCCTAATTCTTCCGTATAATTCCCTAAACCGTAACTTCCCTAACACGATATTGTGAAACTTCCGATTTATAGACTCAAAAGACACAAAAGAAATATGACCGACCAATACAAACACACCCTAGGATTCTGGAAAAAGGAAAGGGGGGAACCGACCCCCGAACAACTAGAAAGAACACACCTTGTTCTAGAAAGACGTGTCGCCGCGCCGTATTCAACGGTCGCCGAACACGTTCGCCCCTCGAGTCCTGGAACCGCTCCTGTCGCTCGGTGCTCCCGAACCCGAATTTAGTGATCATATTTTTTCTATAAAGAAATTATACGTTCTTTTTCTTTTTATAAATGCTAAAATAATAACGTATTTTGGCTTCCTCTCCAAATCAATACCAATAAAAAACCGTTTCTTATCCCTTTCGATCCTGTTGAAAATCCTAAGACTCAAAAATCACTTTGCAATTCTTCTTGACCCTGACCTGTCCTTCACGAATTTATTAGTGCACTTGCTGCATCATCCTGTACAAGTTAGCCGCTAGTGGTATCTCCAGTTACTAATAGATGGCGCGGTAACCGGTCTGTAATACCAAAAATTCTCCTGCGACGTGACGTGTGCCTCCTTACTTCTTCTTTCGTAAGGATGCAGGATTCTTGCGTGTCTTCCCTTTCCAACAGACAGAATTAATTTTCTAACTGCGCTTTCGCTAAACAACTCAACGCCCGTCATTTTTATACACCACTCGACGACAGATGGCGCTGACCTTATTCTGAACTTGAAATTATGGTTCCAGCACGTTATTGATTTGTGTATCTATGCATCGGTAGATGGCCCTAGACGTCACCAAATAGATTTACTTGTTACAGCTGTCTGCCTATGTATGTAGGTTTTATTTTATTTATCAATGCCTTCGGTAGTTATTTTCCCCTAAGGTCTCAGGACGTATACGATATAGGCGTAAAGAATCATCGCTATGAATCGAAGTAGCCCGGCCCGGGTTCATTGACCGACTTTCTATCCGCCATCTTGTTACGTCATGCGCCGGGCGAAAGCAGTGGTTATGCGACTATTTTAGGTGTAATACATTGTGCTGTAAGAATGAAACTTCTAACAAATGCTGAAGTCTGTTGAAACTGTATTTTTAAACTTACGACCTCAGTGCAATAATATTCAAGTTTGGTAGTTTTTATTTCAAACTAGCTGCGCCCCGCAGCGTCGACCGCGGGGAAATTTATTCATTTGTCAAATATCATATTTTTATACATAATATGCTATTCATCCAAAAACACAAAAATCATAAAAATCGGTCCAGTCGTTCTCGAGTTATAAGTGTTGTAACAAACACGACTTTCTTTTATATATATAGAAATAGATGTAGAGGATGTACGACGCCGCGGGCTGATGCTAGACTGTCATAAAATAAAGTTACTGTTTTTAAACTTTGCATTTTATTTTGAATGCTTACTTCTAGAACAATCATTACACTCCAAAAACTCAGCAACATTAAAATCTAAACGAACGCGTTGATGTCTTTTGTAGGGATGGATTGGACGTAAAGTCTAGGAGCAAAAGTTTTCAATTTTATGGGTCAAGAAAACCAACCTACAAAAACTGAGGAAACAAATTACTTTTTACTAGTTTTTGCCATAATTCCACTCGCATTGTTTCTATGGAAACTATGGAAAGGATTAAAGGGTATTATGCTTCTATGGACACTGATTAATGAGTAAAAGCAGCCTTTTATATTTTTCAATAGGTTTTAAAGTTTGCAAGAGAAAATAGTTATATCTCGGTAAATAAGAAATTTTTTATGAAGCTTTCGTAGGTAATCATTATCAATCGAAAAACTAATAAACATTAAAATCGGAAAAAGATCAGCAAAACTATCGTATAAGATACATAAAAAAAACAGGTATAGTAGAAGTAACTCCTCAATATTTTCTCCGGTTGAAAATTCCTTGTGTCAACTCTGAAATAATACTAAACTTTCATTCTCCTATTTTTCTTTTTGTTCATTTTCAACACTGCCAACGCCATCTAGTTATAGCACACACAAAGTTTCTAGCGCCATCTGTAAGCGAACGTTAACAATAACAGGCAAGGTGATGTACAAAAGTTTTACTTTTTGTAAAAAGGAAAAGTAATCTACGTTCGCCGAGAGAGAGTGTTGTTTTCATCTTTTTATTTTTTTTGTAATAAAATTGGATGTCACGAATGGTTTATTTTTATTTTGCCTGTAACAAAAGAAAATGAACGCAATTGTTAGGTACAGCTTGGCAAAAAAGTCTTGAAACGGAACTAATTTTTTTGTTTAATGGCAACATTCTTAAAACAATGACGTTTGATGTAAAATTGTAAACAAAGATTACGAATTCTCGGATTTTTTACTTGGATCGGTCAAGCGGTGGTGATAAAGTGACGAAAAGTGAAAAATAATGAATAAAACAGTTAGAAGTGCTGCCAGGGAGGTTATTTATAAGGTATACAGGCGATGTCTGGCAGAATTTGAGGCCAGAACTATTCTTTCAGATCTCAACAATGTTTTTCAAAGAACCGCTGATATGACAGGTTTGTGAGAGTTTGTTTTGTAATTTTAAGTTGAATCAAAGGTAACTTGATGGTCCTAAAGCAGGATTAAATCAAAGTTCCACGGAACAAGTGAAATATTCAACAATAAACATCGGGCAGTTAGGTTATGTTTACGTTTGTTCTGCGTACTCTGCTATAGCGCGGGCATAGAATTTGATACTTGAGCTAGACTAGCTAATATGTAAATCTATTTCTACATAATTTAAATGTTGTGTTATTTCTTTGTACTAAAGTTACTATAGCGTTTGTATTTTAAATGGTCTAGAAATTAGGTGCCTAAATAATAAACTGAAAAAGGTAAGATAAAGGTATCATAAAAAGTTTCTTCTTTATAGGAAGCCGCTGAGCGTGCTAAAACGGAACGGTTCCAAGCTATTACGGAGGAGGATTGGGAGAATTCGTGCCAGCACGTAATAAAAATAGAAAAGGAATACTGTGAGAGAGAACTTACAATGTATTAATCACAATGTATTAAATTTTAATTTACTTTTATATTTTTTTCTTTATATTCTTACATAACGAGAACCTTGCTCAATTAAACAATATTTACTGATACTAGTATACTATGTGTGGATATGAATGTACGTATAACAGAAATATACACCTAAGTATCAAGACTAGCTTGGTGCGCTATAGGTGTTGCCATAAGGACCTACAGTGGCGCCCCCATTATTTTCTACTCTTTTTTGCCAAGCTATAGTAGGTTTATTATGAACGAAGCCTGACAATTTTTTCTTTACCTAATCATAGCTACAAAGTAGAAAAGTACTAACATAGGAACCTACTTCGAAAGGAAAGAAAGTTTTTTAATTTGTACCCCTAAAATACCTATAAAATATTGACTTAATGATATAAGTACTTAATCTAAAATATATCAATACAGAACAATACAATAGAAAAAATAAAAAACGGGACTTGTGTATGTAATAAAAAGGTCCATCTCACTTCAGTTTGTTTGGCTAAGCCCAATGCTACGCTGGTTTACAGGTAGAGCCCTTTTTGTGAAAACCTTTTTAGGTTTGGTTCATTCCATGTGCATGACCTTTATTATATCATAGGTACTTTCTGATGCGGGTTGTTATTGAAGATGTTGGTACCATGGAAGTAATAAGTACTAAGTAGTACTTATTAGTTCCATGGTTGGTACAAATACATCGTACGAAAATGTGGTACTTACTTGCTGTTGAGATCGGATGTATGTATACAATAAACAATAAATGCGCTTTTACCACTCAACCCTGAACCTTCACACACTTGTTATAAGGATTATAATTATTTTCTTGTATTTTTGTAAGAACAAAGATATTAATATTATGTCAAAACATATAAGTTTTAAGGCGGGCGGATTTGTATGAACAGACATGCACAATTTCACACCTTGCTGGGGGAAAAGGTTAGATAATAGACTAATGTTGCTCAGAAGTAATTGACGTATGTGACAAGTGATAAAGTATCGTTTTTTCTTTAAAAGTTTTTTATATTTAACGAAATCCTTTTCTATTTATTTACGTATAATAATTATACACTGACTAGTACAAAAAATAATCGTCGATGTTATCGGCACACGGAAAATTGATGTAAAAAGGTTTAATGAGACCCGTTCTCAATAAATTAATGTATCGAAAAAAGTTTCACCAATAGTGTTTCTGTTTTTCATTTATTTAGACCACATCCTAAAGTAAACAGTGTATTAATATTAAGCTTGTTTCTTATACCGTTACTGACTAAGCATGAAACGCAGCGAGTCCATATTTTAAACTTCTATCATTAAAATGTATTACTTTTAGTGTTCAATTAATACAAAATTGTATTTTTTTTTATATTATTATTAAATAACATACTTTTAGGCTATAATTATGGGGTGAGAAGCTTGTCGGTGACCAGCGCTTCGTGTCCACGTTCACTGCAACTCGATCGAAACGTCGTCGTCGGGGAAATAAAAATAAGAGGTGATAAATACCCGATAAATTAACGTACCTAATTATCATCTCAATATGTCTTATAGATTGAAGGTTTATTATACACACTTCAGCTGAAAAACGCAGATTTTTTCGTCAGTTGGTCACTTTACACTATTTTGTAGTTAATAGATATTACTTATTAACAAAGAAAATTTGATTCAAGGAATAGACACAAATTAGCTCCCCCAGCGTTTTGGACATGCTTCCAACTTCTATTGATACTAAATGCACCCTGCGGCTTCGCCCGCGCACCAGAGTTTTTTTCGTATCAATTTCCGAAATTTAAACCATTGAGCCAACTGCAGACGGTTGCAAACAGTCTAAAGGTAGCTCAATTGATAAATGTCAATACCAGTCGGAAGCGTCCCCAAGACACTGGCTGCATTACCACGCTGTATGGCAATGCTGATGCGCTGAGCCAGATACTCACCAGCTCTCGGGTCACGCGTCGCAGCGACCAGACGCTCAGATAATTTTTTAAAACCAGGTGAGCCTCGGTACCCCACGGATAATAGTACAAGCAATAAATCTCAATCGACCAATTGTCACGATTGATATGAATAAAGCCAATTCAAATGTCTGTTTTGACCAAAAAAAAACAAACAACAAATTACTTTGATGCCAGAAAACTCTCTACATTGTTTCCCTACCTAACAATAAACAACCAAAAGTAATAGAATCTAAATAATCATAATTTTGATCAACGCCAACCAAATTATGCACAAGTGGTCTGCGTTCAGAACATTGTCAAAAATAAACAAAACCGGGTACGTACGTGCTTTCAATCCGCCAAAACTCATCTACAACTTTGGACAGAAGTACTTACAGTTCAATTTGCAATATAATATACCATAGACTTTACAAAAATAGACAAAACTGACAAACTTAAGCATGTAGATGAGGAAACAAAACTATCAAACATGTTATTCTAATCTGACTTCTCGACACATGCAATAAGAGTCAAAATAGTTTCAAAAAATCCAAACAATCGTTGAAAATTTGAATTAGAATGCGACTAGACCAGGGTAATCATCTAACCACAAGATTTGAAATATAAAAGGGATACCATTAAAATAGAAGTACACAGTTTTGAGTGTCCGGTGGTCACGGACGTTTTAAAATGAATCAATTCATCTTACTTACTTTAATTGCGTCGTCTGTGGCGATACCTACAGAAGACACCAGTGAAAAACGTGTGAAAGACTGTGCCAATGGAATTTTAAACCCTACATGCTTAAAATTAGGAGCTATCGTCCTAATCGAACGGCTTAATAAGAAAGATGAAGTGTCGCTATTGCCTGGTGTTACTCTTGTGAAAGACATTAGTGAGAAAAAGGAAACGGCAGCTGAATTCGCAAGATCTTTTGGAAAGGATGATAAGTTGGATAAGAGTTTGATGTATCATATCGGAGACTTCTTGGATAATCATTCAGTGAAGTTGAGGCTGGTAGATGACAGTGCAGTTAAAGAAGCTACGGAGATCTTGGAAGAAGGAAGAGCTAAGGGGGGCATGGGTGGGGGGAAGAAAGGAGGCATGGGAGGTCTTATGGCCATGGCGATGATGATGAAAGGTAAGGGAATTTACCTATGTTTATTTAAATATAGTTGTGCCCGCGACTTCGTATGCAAAAATGCGTTTTCAAAAATGACGAAACTTCGACACAAACTTTCATCCCCAATTCCAACCCCTTAAAAACCTAATTTAATTTTTAAAAGTAGCCTTTGCCCTTTCTCAGGCTCAAGACTATATCTGCACCAAATTTCATTTAAATCGGTTCAGTAGTTAAGGCGTGAAAGCGTAACAGACTGACAGACAGAGTTATTTTCGCATTTATAATTTTAATAAAACACAGTAGGGATATAGCACTAACGCAGTATACACCAAAACTAAAAATACAAGGTTCCGCCAAATGAGAGTGTCGAATATCCAGATTTATGAGCTAGAGCCTCCAAAAGAACAAGGCCTGCCTGTCCTAAAAAATCTACATTTTTAGTAGGATTTTCGGAATCCGGGGCAATTAGGCCTAATTACCGGAAACGGGGCAAAACGCCAAATTCCAGGATATTCCCGTAAATCCCGACCATCTGACAACCTTATTTGTAGGCAAGCTCAATTACAAAAACAAAATCAATTGCAATTACAGCACTAACGTAAAGACTAGTAGCCTTATTAATAAAAAAGCTGTATTCCGAGCTTATTACGCAACTACTCTTAGACTAGTTAATCCAAGACTAGCCGAGTATATATATATACTAGTAAATACGGATTAGAATACTTCCTTCTTACTCTTTATTTATTAATACTGAATCTAACTACTACGGACTTATGACTTGGAGTAAAATTAATCATACGTTAGTCTTTGTTTATAATAATAATAATAATAATAATCGAGCGTGTCATCTTCCAGGGGAGACCCTTCGTCATATACTTTCGGGTTGTTCGCACCTTGCAAACTCTCAGTACTTGCACAGACATAACCAAGTAGCCAAAATTATACATCAACAACTTGCTCTCCGATATGGCCTTACTGGTCCTGAAGTTCCATACTATAAATACACACCGGCGCCAGTTCTCGAAAACAGCCGTGCCACGCTCTATTGGGACCGGTCTATCATTACAGACAGGACTATTCTTGCAAATAAGCCTGATATTGTACTGATAGACCGGTTAGAAAGATGGGCGGTGCTTGCTGATGTCACCATACCACATGATGTTAACCTCGTTAAAGCTGAGAAAGATAAACTCAGTAAATATCTTGATTTGGCTAACGAGGTTGTCAGCATGTGGGATGTTGATTCAGCGACCATCGTCCCGATAGTCGTTTCGGTTAACGGGGTAATAGCGAAGAGCCTCGATAAACATCTCAAGAGACTCTCGCTAGGAAGTTGGATCAAGGGTCAGATCCAAAAAGCGGTTCTCCTGGATTCGGCACGTATCGTCAGGAAGTTCCTCTGTCTGCAACCCTAGTCACCGGCTGCTTGAGCCTAGCTTCGTGGCCGGTGATCCACCGTTTTGATATATTTTTTACTGTAGATAAGTTTTATAATATTTTTGTATTTTCTATAGTAAAAAATGTATTTTTTAACGAGTATTAAAATAAATAAAGTGAAATAATAATAATAATAATAATGCTGGACAATCCACACAGCATCATCTAGCCCCAAAGTAAGCTACTCAAAGCTTGTGTTATGGGTACTAGATAACTGATATATTTAATACATTATATACATAGATAGATATTTTTTATTATACATATTAAACACCCAGACCAACGGAACAAATTTCTGCAGATCGTACACAAATTTGTTCCGAGGCGGGAATCGAACCCGCAACCTCCTGCGTCGCAGGCGGACCTTCGCCCACCGCGCCACATCGGTCGTCTGTTATAAATAACAGTATAGAGGTTTATTTTGCCTGATCCTGTATCCTTACTAATATTATAAACGTGAAAGTTTGAATGTAGATGTTTGTTCCTCTTTCACGCAAAAACTACTGAACAGATCGGTCTGAAATTTAAAGTACCTAGTTCTCACCCTGGAATAACAAATAAGGTTTGAACTACGTTTATTCGTAATTTCAGCTCGATTCATTCAATAGTTTGTGCGTGAATGAGTAACAAACATCCATAATTCCACACATACCTAAAAATTTTGAGTTTGTGGAATCGTCCCTAATTTAAGGCCCATCAACTATAAGGTCTTTGTTCGCCCCGCACTATAATCATTGTCCAGATTTGCCACGTATTGTAAGTATATACCTACAGCTAACGTCAAAAATCTATATCGCCACAACCAAAACTGTGTTCATCAATCATTACCTCTATAAGTTAAAGACTAATAAATCTGTTATATACCACGAAGCATCACCACCGCCCAAAAGTGATGGTTCTTACCAGTATCATAATTAACCTGTCTAGTATTATTTATCAAACTACATAAGTCAGCTGGACATAAGCCTCCTTCATACGCCTAAAATCTGCTCCATCTGCCACACAAAAATGCAATTTTGAAAAAATAAATTGAAATAATACTAACTACCTAATTTAATACTTCCATAGTCCAGTCTCAGCTTTAAAACCTAACGTGTCTTGGCGCACTAAGCTGGTACGAATTAACTGCGGGCAAGTAGTATTCGTTGTAAAACACAGAATGGTCTATTATGATGATAAAAAGCGGTTGATTATCTTAATCTTCACTGGAACTAATTTGTCTCAGGCTAAGCGCTTTTTATCATTTCATCTATCACCATTACCTTACATTGTTGTCGTTTTCTTCTGATAGATAATTACTATATTAGTTAATTTTAAACCAAGAGAACTTTTGAACGATTTATCTCCTTGGATTATAGTCAAAAGTTAAAAGGGAGGTGATTCAATAGGACCAATCCAAGCGTGTTACAAACCTAACAGCCTGTCCAGATAGGGCGCTTTACGCGCGCTTTACGCGCGAGTGCCCTCGCGCGTTTCAATTTATATTGCGTCCAGATGCGGCGTTTTACGCGCGCTCCACTGTTTGCCCGAGTATTTCGACTCGCGCGTAGCACGCGCGAGTCAAGAGTCCAGCGCTTTACGCGCGTAAAGCGCCCTATCTGGACAGGCTGTAAGACAAGTCAGGGGCGTGGAATCGGATAAAATCGTATTTAGAACACATTGTGACGTCACACGCTTTGAACGTGGAATCTCCTGTCTTAGTGAATCACTCCCCAGGTTTCAAAGCTATTTACACCATTTAATATTGAAATTTATGAATAAAAATAAATTTCTCATGAGGTAAAAGTTCTGAAACGCACGGTGACTTTATAAAGTTGTTACTATATTAAAAACCCATAACATAACATGGCATTTAAATCACGGACTACTCAAATGAGTGCTCGATGTAATAAACCAAAACACTTCTATGCCTGACGAATATAAACTCACTTATTGGTTACATAGCATCTAGTTTTGATTGCAAAGAAAACAACTTTTTGCAGGCAGTGTTCTATGAAAATATAATAGACGCAGCGTACATAGTAATCTATGGGAGACATATATAAGATGGTAGAAGCAATTGCCTTATCAAAGTCAAATAGTATACCATTCTATACACACGTATCAACATGTATAGAATTTCGTATATTTTACTTATCGCGAGTGCTTTTGCGTTGCCTAGTCCTGATAAAGAAAATGAAGCTAGAATCTTATCGAAGGATTGCTCAAATGGAATTTTCAGTCCAACCTGCTTAAAAATAGAAGCTATATCGCTTCTTGAAAAGCTAAACACTAAGGATGAACTCCGATTGCTACCAGGTGTAACTATTGTGAAAGAAGCTAAAGAAAACAGTAGCAAAGCGGAAGAAATCGCAGCAGAGCTTGCGAGGACTTTGCCAACGAAACCTGATGAAAGACTGGATAAGTTCCTATTGTACAGTTTGGGAAGCTACCTTGATACCCACACGATAAGGTTGAAGTTGCTGGATGATTCGGCAGCGGAGGAAGCCAGGTCTTTGGTGGGAGAAGCGAGGGCTAAGGGAGGCTTCGGGGGCGGCGGCAAGAAAGGGGGGATGGGAGGACTCTTAGCCGCTGGGCTTTTAATGAAAGGTATGCTTGACAATTTACCATATTCTTCAATGCAGAATTTTCTAAGACAAGTTTAATTTACGTAATAACACGCTTACTTGATGATGCTGTACGGACCACAGGTGTGGAATGTACGGAATTATTTATTTATTTATTCACTTTAAAATCTATGTTACTTTAAAAGGTGGTTCAGCTATTAGCTTGGTTGATGTTGACAGATTTTTGTCGATACAAAAAAGAATTCCGGAAAAAGCATTTTATAGGATCATCTTGGGACCAACATTTACAATATAATTCATTTATAAATGAATAATCAAAATCAATAGAAGAAGGAATCGACAATCATAAAAAACTTACATATAACTTGAACACCATTTTTATGATGTTTAAAAAGAACACCTAACAAACATCTCCCGCCGAAGGATAGAAGCCAATGGCGTCAATTTATATCGTTATTTAAACACGACCTATTTGGCGAAGTGAATAAAGATCCTGCGACGCAGGTGGGTTTAATTTCCGTCTCAGGTGAAAAGTTTGTACATTCTACAATCAAAACACCCTGAAGCTAAGTAAACGCTAAGTATATTAAAAATAACTTTCTATATAAATTAAGTACCTATCAGTTATCTGGTACCCATCATAAGCTCTGCCTATATGATGCTGTGTGATGTGTGTAGAATTATTTATTTACTTATTTTATTAAATAGAGAAGCATCATCATCAATCTATATTAGTCCACTGCTGGATATAGGCCTCCCCCAATGAGCACCAACTGACTGTAGAGAAGCATAATGCTCCTGTGTATTCTCTGGTTTTTTATTGTTTTTCATAGAAAACAATCAGAACACCATTATCAAATAAATGGAGATCGTACGCAAATTTGTTTCGAGGCAGGAATAAAAACCGTTTCTTCGATCGTCCTTTTGTAAATTATTGGATTTTGATTGATTTTGAGAAAAGTAGCCCTATGTATGTTACCGTAAACGGTAAAGAAGTAAACACACACCGCACGGCGTGACGCGAGCGACAATCACGACTGCACGGACGTGACATGTGTTATGGCTGATGATAATGATGATTGCCGGTACTTTGTAACGTCAAAATAAGTGACCATTTTTTATATCAATAAGACACTCGTATCTACGAGAGCGTGAAATGATAGCGCATGGCACTTTTCTCTTACGAAGGTCTTTCTATTATCCGACTGTCACTTTAATTGGCGGTGATGATTAAAATGATACTGGAAGTACCTACTGGGTATTCATAATAGATAATTTGGCTCTGGTAAAGTAACAGCTGTTGAAATGGATGAAAACATTATAGTTTTTTAATTGCACCTCCAAAAGAATTTGGAAATGGAAGTGGCCTAATCAGGCCATATCTCACAAAGAACTGACAATAGCTGCTGGGATAAACGAGTTTAAGGGTGGAATTAACGTACTGTTCACTCAATGTATGTATGTAATGTATTGTATTAAGTATATCAGTCATCTAATACCCATAACACAAGCTCTGCTTAGCTTGGGGCTAAATGATGTTGTGTGGACTGTCCGGAATTATTTAAAAAAAAAAATTAGGGGTTTCTCTCTCATCGCCTTTGTTGGTTACTTACCTACCCTACCGTACATTGCACTGCCTCCGTCAAGCGAGAGGTTCTTTAACACTAGGGTGTTCTGTAAAAAACTAAGAATAACTCGAATATGCAAGATGGTAAACAAATGGTTGTAAGCACAGGTCAGGATATAACCTGAATGGAAAAATTCTTCTGGCATGAGTTATTGAAAACTATTAATCAAAACCGGTACAACCTTCGCATTATAAAAAGAACCTTACCTGGAAACTGGCGCCTTAATAAGCATAAGTTCAAATCGGGGCTAAGCGAATCACAATCATGCAGACTCTGCAAAGAGGCGGTGGAAACACCTCTCCATCTGGTAGGAGAGAACGGATCACTAATACAAAAATGTAGCTTTCATCTAGGCAAGCACCTACAAAGCCAAGAAGAGCTGAAAGTTATCACCCCGAAGAAAGTCCTATAGTTCCTTACAGCTGTAAGGATAAGTGGCGAATTATGAACGCCTAATCTTCAGGGGAACGCAAAGTGGCGATCACAATTAGCCTCATTGATACATGATATTGCAAAAAATAATATTAGTGAAATGCCCACCACCGGTGGATATCCCTCAGTCGCCTGTTACGAATACCGCGGAGGATAGGAATGGTGCAAATTCTAAGCTGGCACCACATAGTCAAGTTAAAGCATTGAAGTCTTCTTCAGAAAAACAATTCCTTTTCCTTCGTAATCCTTTGTGACTGTCACGATGGCACAGTGAAAATTTATGTCCTAGATGGTTTTGCACGAAGGTTGCGAGTTTAATTCCCGCCGGTGCTATTTGAATTTTGCATGATTTGCAGAAATTCGTTCCGGTATAAGTGTATAAATATTAACTATGCTTAAAAATATTACTTTCAGCATTGTTATGGTCACAGGGCATGCATCCTCTATGCATTGATCAGATTGGTTTAGGACCTCTACTAAGGCCGTCACAGGGATTTCGTACTAATCGAGTCTAATTCGTCCAAAAATTGAACTTGTAGGGGCTTGTGTGATGATAATGATTTCTATGATATTTTATAGTAGAACAAAAGCTCTACTTACATTGGGGTCAGACGATGCTGTGTCAAAAGTACAGTATTCCTTAAAGTAAAACTTTAGCTTCTTGTTTCTAAAATAACCCTTTCTGTTCCAGGTACAATGATGTCCCTTGGCATGGGAGGCCTAGCCCTCCTTGCCGGTAAAGCTCTGATGACAGCCCTCATGTCCCTACTCCTCTCCGCCATAGTTGGCATCAAGTCCATTTCTGGAGGCCAGAAGTCCACGACTTACGAGATAGTTTCTAAGCCTGTGTATTCCCATTCCCATTCTCATTCCACCGCTCATGAAGATGTAGGTGGTTATGGACATTCGGGGTATGGGAGGAATTTGAATGTAAGGAGGCGGAAGTAAAAGAGTAAATTTTAAGCTGATTTTGTCCGACCGTTTTTCCTATGCAACCCTTTCGGTGGTAAAAAATTATATGCGTATCAAAATTACAAGACTGGTTGACTCTTTCGTGATTTTGGTACTTTTATAAAATTTATAATGTAAATGACATAGTAAATAACTATAACTTGTAATTTATTAAACGTACTTTTGCTATTTTATAACAGATTACAAAATACGGAAAATATAACTAAATAACTTAATTTATTCATTTTGACGACGATATAAGCTATGAATACTGACGTTACGTTAAGTTTTCAAAATTGACTTTTTAAAAATGAAGTATTTGACTTTATAAGGAACAAATATTTAACTGTGAGATTATTGATCACAGTTACGATTGTGATATGTTGTGATTTTGACAGTATTTATTTACTTATATCAAATAATAGAAACAAACTAGAACTGTAATTTACAATTGAAACAATAGAGCTAACGGAAGACTAGCTCCACTGAATTTATATGAATAAAATTATTACTTAATAAAGTCAATGATTAAAAAGTGACAAAACCTAGATTAGTATTTATTGAAATAATTTATTTCTAGTTGTACTTAATTGTAGAAAATTTTTCAAGATGTATTGTATCTATTTTAATTTTATATACTTAGTGTAATCTGTGTAATATTTTATTTATCTAAACCTGATTTATTATTTCCAAATAATTTCAGCTTTTACTATCTGTTGTCAATTTCTGGTGTATTTTATATTACGTGTATTTTATTATATAGATAGATATATAATTCTTATATTTTCCTTATTACTAAGCCTTATCAAGCATTAGTTCTTTAATATCAGTAATCTATTACTTACTGAAACTTTTTTCCTTCTATTTCTATACTTTGTTTATTCAATAACATAATATTTCAAATACACATTCATTGTATTTATTACCATGACATAATATATTAAGGATACTCATTTATAATACATAAATTGTGAAAAATACAATAAAATACCTAAACTGAAACACTGCCTTATTTATTTTGAACTGTTGTTTGACATTTGATCCCAAAAACTGTCAATTTAGTAAGTTTTAACAAATGTACTAAATCGACATTTATTCTAGGACTTAATTTAATTATTAAACAATATATCTACAGAAAATTTAAAGATTTCTTATAGACTTAGTAAACAGATATTATTATGTACTGATGGCTAGTTTAGTATTCCCAAGTTTTAATCTAATGTTGATAAAGTCAAAAGCAAAAGCAGCCACGTTAATTCTATGGGCAGAGTTTGCTTGTTTACTTGCTTTGCTTTGTACTAATCACAATTAAAATTTTAAAACGATTGATACTATATAAGTAATTATTGATACTATATAAGTTAGGGTACTAGACGGTTTGTCTGTAAGCCTCATAGAGCATTAAATGTTTGTACGATCAGCAATCAGCAAAATTTTATACAAAGATAATTTATCTATCTTTGTGAAATATCTATGTCTGTATAAAGTATCAGTTATCTAGTAGCCATACCACAAGTTCTGCTTAGCTTGGGGCTAGATGATGCTGTGTGGATTAAATATATCTCCCTACCCTACCTCTGGCCAGGTGAGATAACGATCTGTGAAAGACTGCAGGCGGGTGCTGGACGCGGTAAGCTAATGACAGGGTGCTATAGCCCTCATTAGGGGAGGCCTATGTCCAGCGGTGGACTGATAGATTGATGATGATGATAATTAAGGTAGAAATGAGGGTAGGTCTGTCGATAAAAACTCTCTGACTTCAGTTATCGCGCACTCGGTTAGTGAAATTTCTGGCAAAATATAAAAAAAACTGAAATACACTAAGGGGGTGTTTATAAATCTTTCTATAAATCTTTCTTATAGATCTAGGTTTACTTACCAAAACCAAATGGGCGGATATTATATTAATTATACAGCACCTAAAGTGGCGCCACCAATTATTTTGTCATAGGCATTTCCAAAATTCACACGTACTGTTTGTTAAACCTATCATAAGCTTTTTTTTTAATGCATCTGTAGTAGTTTCAATTTG
Source organism: Eupithecia centaureata (assembly GCA_944547425.1). NCBI lineage: Eukaryota > Metazoa > Arthropoda > Insecta > Lepidoptera > Geometridae > Eupithecia > Eupithecia centaureata. The sequence goes on from OX155696.1 coordinate 11,229,406, forward strand.
TCTATTATAGGAGGAGATACGATAACAGTTTGATGGGCACCAAAGGCATTTCGTATAATAATTTATTACTTTGTTCTGTCAAAATGTAGGTACATATTAATATAAACGTTAATACAATTACTATCAAGGAATATAAAAAATTAAAACTAGTATATACAATTGAAACCATTGAGCTAACTGCAGACGGTTGCAAACAGTCTAAAGGTAGCTCAATTGATCCATGTCAAATAGGCAAAAGTGACTGTAAAGTGAATGTAATAAGGTCAGACTGAGTAAGAAATAAAGTCGTTATTTAGTTGCTCGTCCAAAAGTAGGAAACGTGCAGTTTGGACTAAATTCGAAGAAAATAAAAGAAATTCCTTTTCATTTTAGACAGCTCCCTCAAATGAAAATGAATGGAGAGATCCTGAATGCAAGTGCATGAGAGATGAAGTTATTGGGCCCACAAAAAAATGTTACGACTTAGACGCGTGTTTAACAGTTGTTGAACATCATTTAGTAGGATGACTTTTGCTAAACAACTGTTCAAACAGAAAAAGTTACGATTTAGAACGTGATCATTTTCTGAGTATTTCTAAAGCGAAAGCAAAAACGGTTTAGTGCCAAACGTTCACGCAACGTGTTTTTTTATGTTTCTGTTAAAAGACTCAAGCATATTATACGTATCCTTTCCAAAAGCCTAGGTACTTTGGTACTAATTTGAGTTCGGTGTCTCGAAGATATTGAAATAACATTAGAAAATCGTCGTTGCGTTCAATAGTTGATAATACCTTACAAAGAGGAAAGAAAAATTGGTTTTACTCTTGATCCCGGCCTTGACAAATTCAACACTCGCGGATGCGAAGTGAACAAAATAAGAGGCCAGAGTTGCATTGCATTTACGTTGAAAGAGACGGTAACGTTGGTTGGTGTACTCCTATATCCGCATTTAGACTCTGATCGGTCCATTATGCGTGGGTTTTGCTAGCATAGCCAGCCCAACTCCGTCCAGAAGCAGAGACGGTAACATTTTTTGTGTGGTCTAATTATTTTTGTTTATATAAGTTTTTGCGACATTACAGTTAACATTCATTAAAACATTACAGTTCGCTTTCAAGAATGTTATAATGATTCAACATCATAGGTATTTACTTCGAATTTCAAATTTCAGTTATTGAAATTCCTAAGGAATATTGGTATAAAATTAATATCAATAAATCAGTAGGTTTATAATATTTCTTAATAGATCTAAGAATAGGTATAATATGTAATACCAACTGTATCAACACTTTTAAACTAGTTCAGGAGCTTTATGTATTATTACTTATGTAGTTTATATTACTCATTACTGTCTGTAAAACTATTATTTTGTGAATAAAAACCTTTTTTCTTATTAACCCTCGGCATGCCTGGTGGAAAAAAGTCACATGGTATGCCTGGTGGGTCTGTGAGACCCGGATCTTGAAATATTTTTTTCGCTAACAAAATGATGTTAATAAGTCTAATTTACGGTTTCATAATAAAAATGAAGATGCGTTTTAGGATTTTTAATAAAATAAGTGTTCGAATCCACAATATTTATCAATAAAATTTCTTATTAAACTAAGTACCCGTTTTTTAACATAAAATCAGACATCTTTTGTTTATAATCATGCAAAATCAACTAAAACAAATGATATCTCAATCTGGCTTTGGGGAATATTAGGCACACATATTATCTTATATTATATACTTAAATAATTAATTTTCATCATCATCATCATCATTTTCATGAGCTTCGTTTTTGAAGCATTTTACGCACTGGAAAATTGAATGATCCAGGAACAAATGGCGCTTGCACATCTCACAGATGTGTTGTGCTTTGCGGTCTTGTTATGACAGACAAACGTGACATCTACGCCTGACACCTGGAGCTGTTTTTTTTACCAGTGGGCCATCTTGGAGACCAATACGGTTGGCGATTCATTTATTGATCATATATTCATTTATTGTAGGAAGACGATTACTTTTCAGTCTTGATTGTAGATGTGCTTTTATCAATGAGAGACCCAATCTTTGATGAAATCTTCTGGAATTTCGTGAAACATCACTAATTTTTTCAACTTTGTCAACACCACTTTTAGTTTTGAGAATGTTGTACCTGTTGTTTTTGCTTTTCGCCTGACTCAAGATCGATTTCCTTATCATTATGGAGAGATGAAACCATGAACACATTTTTTCTGGGTTTTGGGATGGAAGATACCAAAGTCACATCTTGTTGAAATCCGAACAGCGATGAATTCAGTTCTCGATTTGAGTTTTTCAGGCATGCAAGCTTTGTTTGATTTCATTGTACCAACAGCGGTTAATTTATGGTGGTTCAGCAAGTGTTCATATGTTGGATAACTGGTAAACCAGTTGTTCACACTATTCCTCCCTGATTGGGAATAAGATGCAACTAAGCGATCGACTACATCATGTGGCTTATTGCTGACCTTATATCGGTCCCTCTGGTTGCTTGCCTGCGTAATTCTCTAAATTCAATGTTTCGAATGTTCGCAAATGAGTGCAAATATCTTTATTCCATATTTGGCTGGTTTATTTGGCAAATATTGGTGAAATTTGTAGCGATCACAGAAAGCCACGAGCTCTACATCTATTGTTAAATTTTCAAATGGCGTGTAGTGTAGTTGGCATTTGGTAACAAATTCATTGACTAGATTTCTAATCGGGGCTAGTCTATCCTATGATAACCTTTCTTCGCGTGTATCAACATCATCAAATCGCAGATGATTGACAATAAAACCAAATCTTTCCAAGCTCATTGTCATAGTAAATATAGGAATACCGGTTCCATCATTGGACCACAAGTCTTGTAAATTTTGTCTGGCAGATTTTTATAATCCTACTAGGTAAATTAGACCAACAAAGGCCTTAGCTCATCCATAGACATCTCTACATAAGCGTAGTAATTTGGAGTATTCAAACCAGACCTAGTTCTTAGTATCCTCACATCTGTGTGCATAAGTACATATATCCAGCAACATCGACTCACTCACAAACAAGTTGAAATACTCTAAAGGTGCATCTCTCGCTAATACTGTAACACCCGGTGTTCCAGATACTATTTTCATGAAGTGTTCGAACGTTTGATCTAGCTGGAATTTTGTGCCACATAGTTCCGTTATTACCTTTGTAAGTTCTTTCTGATGGTTGTGAAGTCAACTCTGACAGTGGCACGTCCATTTCAGAATTAGAAGAGTTCTTACCAGTGACTGCTTCCTAAATGTCTTCCGCCAAAGCGTCAAAATATGTTTCATGATTTTCTTCCTCATGTGTAACCTCATGAGACTCTTCGTCACTGGAATTGAAAACAATTTCATGTTCCTTGCCTTCGTCATCCTGCTCGAGTAGAAAAAAAATGATGTGTTTGTCACGGAGGTAGCTCCCTGTTTTGAACTATAAAATAATACAATAAAATACTTTGAATTTAAAAAAATCTTCGTGAATCGAACTCAGCAAATTCGTAAAATTTTCAATAAACCGAACTAAAAAAATCATAATCTAGCTTTTTTTTATAAAATCGCGCTAGTAGTTATTATATCTTGTTTATTTTTAATAATAATTTTAATAATAAAAATTTTAATACTTACATAAAAAAGTCACGCCGTATGCCTGGTGGGGTCTATGAGACCCGAGCGCACTTTATACACGTCCTATCACTACTGGAACGCGCCCTGGACTCAGGAAGTCGATGGAGGGCGTTAAGAAGTTCACTACGGTCAGCTACTGAGAGCGGTTGCGCTCAAAATTCAAATTTGAATGAATTATAACGATTTAACTGTTGCGGTGGGTCTGACAGACCCTACCAGGCATGCCGAGGGTTAACTTTTACATGGTAGTTAGAAGCTATCACAATCACAGTCGAGATTATCTCAAGAATGAAAGTAATTCTCCGCACTTTCGACTTTTCCACCATCAAAACTTTATTTACTTTTATACAGTGATTGCTTTGGCGCGAACAATATAGATAGCTGCAGTTATCTTGTTCCTTTTTCTCGATTAGTTTATGTCTTTTTGCACCCACCTGGTATAAAATAAATTGCCCGTTGATCAGATGTCAGTCTAGTTTGTATTACGAAATGAGCAGTTGGTGACTGCAGTGAAAATGTTTGAGAAACAAGTGTTAGTGGTTGCTGCTCTATGCATACTATCATCCACCGCTGCTATAGAGGGAGCAGGACCGAACACAATCACAGAATCCCCTAAAAACGTGACGGAAAGAGCAGGAAGATCGATAAACACGGAATGTAGCAGTGTCCTAAGTTCAAAGTGTCTTAAAATCCATGTTCTATCCTTCATAGAGGACCTAAGCTCTCGCGATGAGCTAAATTTGCTCCCAGGATTGAGCATAGTGAAAGACCAGACTAATTCTTCGAATGCTGAAGAAGTAGCTGCGGAACTATCTCGCCAGTTTCCAGGGAAACCTGACGAGAAACTGAATCGCTTTTTGCTGTACCGTCTGCAAGACTATTTGGATGGACATTCGATAAAGTACAAGCTGCTGGATCCTCAGACGACTAAGGATGCTATGGATATGACAAAGGGGGATCCGGAGACGAAGGGAAGGAAGTCAGGCGGTGGTGGTGGTGGATTGGGGGGAGGGAAAGGGGGCGGTGGAGCCTTACTTGCTGCTGCTTTGATGATGAAAGGTGAGGACCAAAGTGTACGATAAGTTGACGGTATATTTTAGATAATTTTAAGGAATGGAAGTGATTTGTGACGAAGTTTAGGTACCCACTAAACCTGGAAAAGGGTCAACCGCGCTGTTGTACCGTCAATTATGATGATCGATAGTTATAGTCAGTAATTTTTAATTGATAAGACTATAATATATTCTATTTAGTAATCAGATAAAAAAGTGAAAATTACTATCTTAAGTCTCGGAAAGAAATGTTTCTTCATTTTTTTTTGTTCTTGAGTAGAGCTCGCTTACTTTACTGTAGGTACGAATATACCATCATTCATATGAATAAGGTGCAGATAGGGTGCCTAATATAATACATCTAATATATCTTTTAATATTTAGACGACCGATGTGGCGCGGTGGGCGCAAGTCCGTCTGCAACGCAGGACGTTGTGGGTTCGATTCCCGCTTCGGCACAAATTTTATACAATCTACAACTATTTGTTTTGAGGTTCTAGGTGTTTTCTATGTACAGTAAAATAATATATATCTTGGTAATTGTATGGCTATGGCGTTCGTTAGAGAAAGGCCTATATCCAGCAGTGGACTACTATAGGCTGATGATGATAATGATGATGAATGTATCGTATTAAGTATATCATTCATCATTACCCAAAACACAAGCTCTACTTATCTTGTGGATTGACGACGCTATGTGGATTCTCCAGCATTATCACTACATAGTATAAAAAGTCGCTTTTTCTGTCCCTATATCCCTATGTCCCCTTGAATGCTTTAAAACTACGCAACAGATTTTGATGCAGTTTTTTTCATAGATAGAGTGATTCAAGAGGAAGGTTTATACGTATAATAAAACCGTGCGAAGCCGGGGCGGGTTGCTAGTTTATTAATATATTTAATATATTTCAGGAACCTTAGCAGCCGCCGCTTTAGGAGCCCTAGCACTCTTAGCCGGCAAAGCTCTCATGACAGCTCTTATGTCGCTTCTCCTCTCAGCATTAGTGGGGCTGAAAGGTGGCGGCGGCGGCGGTAAGACCACCTATGAGATCATCGCGAAGCCTGAAGTCTCCCATCACCACTCTCACAGCCACGAGGAGCATCATGAACACGAGCATGGCCATCATGGAGGGTACAGGAGAGCCTATGATACCGGATATAATAGCTACATGCCGTATGATACGACTAGTAGCCAAATGTAGCTATAGTTTAGATGAGACATCTACGAAAACAACACGACACGGGAACCACACGACACGGGATATCATACGGGAGTTGAGTCATACGGCATATTGCTGTTATTAGCTACATGCCGTATAATACGACTAGTAGCCAAATTTAGATTAAGTTTAGATGAGTTATCTACGAAAACAACACGACACGGGATATCATTCATACGGGAGTCGAGTCATACGGCATACAGCCATTATTAGCTACATGCCTTATGATACGACTTAGTAGCCAAATGTAGATTAAGTTTAGATGAGCTATATACGGAAACAACATATGATACGGAACATCATATATATGCTGTATGATACAACTAGTGGCAAAATGTAGTTTAGATGAGCTATCTACGAAAACAACTTATGACATTTTTTTTTATTTTTTTTATTTATTTGGGATATAATGGGATATAATAGCTACATGCCGTATGATACGACTAGTAGCCAAATGTAACTTAAGTTTACATGAGCTATCTTGCAATAGCTGAAGTTATGTAAAGTTGATTTTGGTTTTCTGTTTATTTATTTATTTTTTCGTTTCATTTTGATAGTGATTGATAAATTCATTCTCTTATTTATTTTACTAGCCAAAACTATCGATAGAAAACTAAGTTATTTCATTAGTTTTGTAACTTGATGAAAGTTTGAGCAGATTTACTTATATAAGGAGTGTAGTTATAAGTTATTTATTTTTATTGTTATCAATTGTTTATTTATTGCAGTATTTGATAGGCGTGTTAAAGTTGTAATTGTAATATTATTATATTTATAAATATTATTTATTTAATGTTCTTTCCTATTTGAATATGTAGATCAATGCCATTATTACTTATAAAATGTATATATTTGCTATGTACACTTATCTTTTATACCTATCTATATATTTATCTTTCTTCCCACCGCGTATTATGTATTAACTACTATATTTTTCAAAAATATTTATACGTTACTAATAGAATTATTGAGTAATATTTATATTATATTGGGATGTATTCAGTATATTGCTTTCTAGACTTAGTCTTTTTATTTATTTATGCATTTACTATTTATATTATTAATATAATTTTTTCAATTTCTTTCTAGCAGTATGCATACTGTGATAAAGTATTCATTTATTTATTTAATTTATGCGAAACCAAAAACTATAGAGCGTATTTATGCTAAGTTCAATTTAACTATTTATTATCTTCTGTAAACAAATGTATATTATTAATTGTTTTTATATTAAAGAAATAATGAATATATGCCTTGATTATTTAAAAGTAAGTTTACATACTGCTCTTGCTTATTATAATGTACAGTGGCGTTCAGTATTTGCTATAGACAATTCCTAAAACATACGCCAACAATAATGTAAAAGAACTTCAAGCGATCTTTAACTAAGTGCAAAACAGCATACACGGGCGATTTCTTCTGCGTGGACTTTATTAATATTCCATGGACCCCATTTTGACAAACCTAGAAAACGAAAATTCCAAAAGTCCCTTCGTAACGGGTGTCTACGTCCTAAAAGGAACCTTCATGAAAAATTTCAGCTTCGTAGCTCTTTTTGTTACATTACAGAGCTCTCTTGAAGAGTCACACAGTTTTCTCTTTTATAAATAACTAGCGACCCGCCCCGGCTTTGCATGGTTATTATACGTTTAAACCTTCCTCTTGAATCACTCTATCTATTAAAAAAAACGCATCAAAATCCGTTGCGTAGTTTTAAAGATTTAAGCATTCAAAAGGACATATGGAGATAGGGACATACTCGTAGGGACAGAAAAAGCGAATTTGTTGTACCTATACTATGTAGTGATAAGTCGTAAGACGTTGTCCAGCCTTTGATTCGAAAATCATAGACTATTATTTATTTACAATAATAAACCAGCGCTGATAGTGCACATTAATCAAACGCGCAAATTGACAACCGTTGTTAAAATATAGTCGTTAAATTTTTTTAAATTATCCAATTCGCTGGGCAATTTTCCTAACTTTTCTTTCGTTAAAAAACTTTCAACCGAGTTTTAGAAAACTTTGTTAATAAAAATATAATGAAATCGATTTATGTTTATTATACCATGTTTTAGTAGTATGTAATCGATTAATTTTTTCTCAAGATATGGCATGTCCAAGAGAAACATAAATGCCTTTTTAAAAATAGAGGATAATATCAGTCACCTAGCACCCATTACACAAGCTTTGCTTCCCTAGGCCTACTACACTACTATAAGGCCAAATGATGCAGTGTGAAAATTTCCAGTTTATTTATATATGACAATGAATTTGAAAATTATTTCAATAGGCAAGTATCTTCACCTTGAAAATAGCTAGATCCTCACCGCAAACTCATCCCATCTCATTACTTCTAATCATAAAAGTGCTGTCGTCACAATCACGGCAGTCATAGAACGGAAGCTGGGAAGTATTCAAACTCAACCTCAAAGTGCTATATTTCCTTCAGACCTTACAGGTCTATTGGACATGTCATAAAATTCAAGTTTTATAATTAAAACAAGAAAATAAAGTGCTCACTCTGATTTTTGTTCACTTCGTTCTTTTTAAGTAAAGTAAAGAAGCGAAAAAGAAACCTTTTATTATGTAAGGATATAAAAAATAAATTCCATGAACCAAAAACTCCTACAACATACAATATTTTTAAGTTTGGAAAACTATAATACATGTCCAAATCTATCTTTCATTACTTATAGAAGATTAAGACATTATTTTAAGTACTGAATGTTTTCTTTCAAGCAATGTTAGGTACTTTTACTTGCCTATGCTACCTAACCTAGTCGTCGAGCGGCCGCAAAATGTCAAACCCATCATCTTATAAAATGTTAGTTTTAGAAAACTACCCACTTTCACATCCATACCATGACTTCGACCCTATTACCTACAATCAGTTAATAAAATAAACAAAACAAAAGCGGTGTAGGTATTTCATTTTGAGCTTTTATCTGACTAAGATGGGTCTTAGATTATTTTATTGTTTCACCCTCTTTTCTATCATTAAGGCTTTCAATAATGATACGGTCAATAATAGTATTAGTATTGTACCGGATAATGTTTTCAACGGGGTGTATTCTGAGTGCTTTCTGCATTTGTCCTATTCATGTCTGCAAAGGAAGACTTTGCTTTATTTGAAGGAGTTAAATAACTTGAGTGAAGTGTCGGTAATAGGAGAATACGTTAAGTTTGGTAAGTTTTAAACTGCATCACTTCTTTCATCGATATAACAAATATACTAGTATCTGCTCGCAGTTTCGTACGCTTTGTTTCTATGGAAACGTCTCAAGGCCAATTCTATCCTTTGGAAACTTATTTATGGGACAAAAAGTAGCCATTGTGTTATTTCAAGTTTCGAACTACCTCTACTCAAAATACAGCAGTTTTAGCATGAAAGAGGAACAAATATCCTTAAATACATACAAACTTTCGCGTTTATAGTAGTGGTATGTAGGTATAATGGCAAGTTTATGTTAGATCCATGAGCCTTGCCAGTATTTATCTCCATAACTTGTAGTACTACTTTCCTGAAAAATATTTTTATTTGGCTGCATTATAAATATAGTCAGAATTTACAAGACAAAAGAGACGTTTCACAAGAGAAAAGAATATGAGATGTTTCAGTATGTTAGAGTAATTTGTACCCTGAAAGGCTATAGAAAAGTCTAGGAGAGTGACGTGTGGAATAAATGAAAGAATGTGTGGGTTCGAATCCTCTGATTAATCACAAATTTAGGACAGTGATACTCGGCCACTACGAAAATATTACTTTTATTTTTTACCCTATAACAGCTAAAACAATTCAAATTGCAGTGAAAATAAATAAAAGTGACACAGAAGAACATGAAGACACAAAAACAGGAGACACGGAAGAACTAGCTTTCAGAATAGACGAAGCTGTGGATGACTTTTTCGACAGCCACGTTTTGAAGTTCTACGCACTGGGAAGAAATATAACGATGCCGCAAAATGGTAAGAGTCCGTACACACGGCGCGTTGCGTTGCGTTGCGTCGTCGCAACGCAAATATTTTGACGCATACCCGGCCACACAGGCGCTGCGCCATCGCAGCGTTACTACGATGCAGCCTTAACGTTCCGTCGGCGCAGCGGCGACGCACACCCCTTCCCGCTTCGTCTCGGGGGCTGCTGTCCGTCATGTGTGCGTTGCGACGACGCAGCGCGCCGTGTGAACACCTTGGTTATTTGTATGTAAAACAACGCAGCGGTAGCGCTGCGTCGACGCAACGCTGACGCAACGCGCCGTGTGTACGGACTCTAATTCATACTATAGGTAACATATATTAAAAATATACAAGCAAGAGGCAGACAGACAAACCGAACGAATTAAAAGACACTCTGTTTATATTTTCGCATTGGAACCCAAAAAGATACACGATAAAATGTGAATATTTTATGCCTTACTGTTTCTTATTAGCAATCAGCTATGGCTACATTAACATTTAGTAGGAGAGGTAGGCAGACGGATAAATTTACACGAAATTATAGTTTTACATTATTTATTTGCTTAAAATATTAAATATAAGTGAACAATAATATGTCATCCATCTAAACTTTCTCATTTATAAATTACTAGCGACCCGCCCGGCGTAATACGTCTAAACCTTTCTATTGAATCACTCTATCTATTTAAAAAAACCGTATCAAAATCCGTTGCGCAGTTTTAAAGATTTAAGCATTCAAAGGGACATAAGGACATAGGGACAGAAAAAGCGACTTTATTTTATACTATGTAGTGATATTCGTTAGATACATCAGGAAATAGCTCTGTGTTATGACCAGCGTTGATTTTAGATAGGTACAACTACAGAAATCTAAATAAGCCTTATTATTTAGATTTCTGTAAGTACAACTACCTACCTCATAGTTACCTACTGAAATGGGGACCATTTTCTCGCTCAAGAACTTCGATCTTATTCTTCTTAATTTTATAGTGTCTCAAATACAAATAAAAGTGAAAATCTTCTAATCTAGCTAGGTATTATTTTACTTATTGTCTTCTGTATAGAAGCATTTGTTGGACGAAAGAGGAAAGGCGGTGGCGGCGGCGGCGGCGGTCACGGTGGCGGTGGCGGTCATGGCGGCGGTCACGAAGACGGCGGGAAGAAGAAGATGATGATGATGGCGATGATGTGCATGAAGATGAAACTTATGATGGTGAGTAGGTACCCTACTTATGATAAGACTTATACAGAATCATAGATGGATATAAAACCTTATAAGCGCTAGACTGGATTTTATTATAGCAGCCAATGCCTAATAATATAATATAATCCCCATGCTGGGCATGTTGGTTGAGAGAGAGAGAGCGAATGTTTTTTATTTGCCTTAATCTATAATCCTAGGTATACATATCGCTTGCCCCGGGGAATAAAGCGGTAAAGCACTATTACGACTGTTTTATTGTTATCTCATTTTTGACATCCTTAGGTGATGTACTATATGTGTAATTTTTTTCAGATTTTTTTCTTGACGTTTTTTTAAGAAAACTCACGTAGATGTCTTTATTCTACGGAAATTATTTTGTACTCAATCTCAGTAATACACGTTTACATAATTTTACTTTTCGAAAATAAAACGCAACAATCATTAAGATAGTTTTAATTTAGATTGTAATTCTACAAAATTATCGTAAAAGTTAATACGACAGTTTTGAGTCTGAAGCCGCAGACGCAGCGAAACGTAAGTTGCTATTACCGATCAGAGAAGTTCATAAAATATACGTAAAGAATCATTACGACTTTCTTGGCGGAAATAATTCGCGATCCACTTGATGCAACATGTCATCGAATTTGTTGTTATTCTTTGGAAATAAAACTCCACTATAGGTACAATGATTTGTGAAAGTCCACCCGCGATGAAAGAGGTTGCGGGTTCGAGTCCCGCCTCCGAACAAATTTGTATACGATCTGCAGAAATTAGTTCCGTTGGTATTTTCTATGTTTATAATATATTAAATATATCAGTAATCTAGGACCCATAACATAAACTTTGAGTAGCTTACTTTGACGCTAGATCGTGCTGTGTGGATTGTCCAACATTATTTGATCATCAGCCTAAATAAGTCCACAGCTGGTCAAAGGCCTCCCCCAATGAGCGCCTTAGCACCCTGTATTCAGCTTGCTGCATCTGGCAACCACCTTTCACGGATCGTCATCCCACCTGGCCGGAGGGCATCCTACACTACGTTTGCCAAATCGCGGTCTCCATTCAAGAACACGTTTACCCCAACGGTTGACGGTTTTTCGCGAATTCTATCCTTCAGAGAAACTCCGAGCACAGCTCTTTCCATAGTTCGCTGAGCGACTGATGGACAAGCCCTACCGTCATCCACGCCTTAGGAGTTCTCCCTCTGTGAAAGACTCTGAACAAGCGATTCGCGAAGATGATACGGGGCGACCTTCGGAGCTCTAGCATAAGCCTCATTGATGAAGCGATATAGCGAAACCAACCCCAGTATGGACGGTATTACTTTAGAGTTTCTGGAGGCAGGGGGAGCCCCCGGTGAGGACGGTAATACTTCAGAGCTTCTGAAGGCAGTAGGAGCCCCCGTTATACAGGAGCTACAAAACCTCTTTAAATCCGTCCTTCACAGTGGGAAAACTCCTAATGCGTGGAGCTGGAGTTTGGTGGTGCTCTTTTTTAATAAGGGTGATAAAACCCACTTTAAAAACTATCCATCACACTCCTGAGCCACGTCTATAAGCTGTTCGCGCGAGTGGTCACGAATCGTCTTGCAAGGACTCTCGACGAGTTTCAGCCACCAGAACAGGCCGGGTTCTGCGGAGGATATGGTGCTATAGACTACATTCACACAGTGAGGCAAATTATACAGAAGTCCGAAGAGTATAATCAGCCCCTGTGTCTCGCTTTTGTGGACTATGAGAAAGCCTTTGACTCAGTCGAAACTTGGGCTGTTCTGGAATCCTGACAGCGATACCAAGTAGACTATGGTTATATGGAGGTGCTGAGATGTCTGTATGATGCCGCCACTATGAGTGTCCAGTAAAGGGCCAGCAGTCTAAGCCCGTCCAATTGCGCAGAGGAGTGAGAAAAAGGGATGTCATATCCCCGAAACTGTTCACGAGCGCATTGGAGGATATGTTTAGGACGCTGGACTGGAAAGATAAGGGCATAAACATAAACGGTATTTACATCTCACACCTCTGAGCCGCTGATGACATGCATGATGCATGAATTTGGATAAAACCAAAGTCATGACGAATGACCACATTGATCCAAGACAGGTCGTCGTAGAAGGCCACCTTCTCGAAATTGTGCCCGAAAACACTTACCTTGGGCAGATTGTGCAGTAAAGTAAGGTTTAAACAATTTTGAGGAAGCCAAGAGGAGGATTCATCTAGGTTAGGCAGCGTTTTGAAAACTACGTTGAGTCCTTTCGTCACCCATATCGCAAAGTTTGAAAACAAAAGTTTTTGATCAGTACTTTCTCCCCGTAATGACCTACGGAGCTGAGACGTTGACACTCACGGTGGGCTGGTCCACCAGTTCAAATTCACCCAGCGAGCTATGGAAAGCGCTATATTCGGAGTTTCTCTGAAGGATAGGATTCGCATCCGACAGAGACCCAAAGTTATCGACATAGCTCAAAGACTTGCTGAAGTGGCAGAAGGCCGGCCATATCTCGCGTCGACCATTGGGGTAAACGTGATCTTGTTGCTGGCAGATGCTGGATACGGTAATTTGAAGACAGGGCGCTATGGCGTTCATTAGGGGAGGCCTATGTCCAGCAGTAGACTAATATAGGCTGATGATGTCGATGATGATATACAGCTGGGATAGTGAAGGATCAGGTACGCTACCCTGGTCGACACATTGGAGATTTCTTGAACGTTGCTAGAGAGGGCCTTATTGACGAGAAAACCTACGCCACCCTGGGATGTTTTATCACCCTCGCGAAAGTAGAGAAGATGGCCCGAGTCTAGGGTTACGGTGTCCTCCCCCTCTCTACAGACTTCACATTACCCGAGAACATGACATTTAATGTTCTCTAACTCCACTTCCAACAACGCTAGATGATGGTGATGGATGCACTTACTGACATACCGAATCACAGTTATTTGTTAAACTATTAGAATAAAGTAGGTAAAATATATTATAAAAAAATATACTAGCGACTACATAGGTACGTTAAGGTATGTAAAGGCAATAGGGCACTTCTATGTTTGTTTCCTCTCTCTCTCAAAGCACTTGCGATTCAATCATTTCAGACTCTTTTAAAATAAAGAGTGGTAATAATATCTCACTGTTTCACGATGTTCATAATATTTCCACGAAAAGAGTGGTAATAAACTATTACGATCTAGGTATTCATCAATAATACCATCGCAATGTACGGTTACTGTGTCTTTTGAAATTATGTTTAAACAGTAAAACTATCGTAAAAGCTATTGCTCTTCAGTCTAATTAGATAAATTATTGTAAAATACATTTTGTGAATTTTAGCTTATTTCTGCTAATTTAATAACAATAATTTTAATATCGTCAAATAGGGGAAAAAATTAGCTTTCATTTGATATACAATTTGTAAATGTAGTGTATCTAGGAGCCTAGAAATAATTGAATTACCTTCTTTTATTTTTCCTGAAAAAAATAGATTTTACTATTACCGCTTTATTCCCCGGGGCAAGCGATATATATGTTTACCAGTTTGTGCGCGTGATAAATCTAAATTTTACACAAAATGTGTAAAAAGTCTAATTTAACCATAAAAGTGTAATGATGGAAATTGGATTGGATGCAGAAGAGCGATAATCCAACGACAATTTTCAAAGGAAGAAGTTAATTTTACAAAAAATCGAAACACACGATTGGATTTATTTGTAATCAATAGAACATTTCTATGAACCAATTTAATGTTAATTATGGTCCCATGATGTCTGAAATAAATAAATAAATGTAATATACTTGCATTATCACCGTAAATAAGAACACTCTCCACGTCGTCGAAATATAGATATCTAAAATCATACCGAATTATGATATCACCATATACTTAAATTTAATTCACTGACCTCGACAGCCCATGGCACAGATATATACACGACAGCTTAAGTTTGATTAAACAACATTATGTTATTCACAATTTCGGTTCTGCTGTCAGTTGCGTCGGTGGTGTAATGGTCAGCATAGTTGCCTTCCAAGCAGTTGATCCGGGTTCGATTCCCGGCCGACGCACTTTTTGCACTTCCTATTTTATTTATAATGTCTTACAAAATACCTCTTCATCTAATCGGCACACACGTGACTGTTAAATATTATTATAAGTTTATCTATGCAAAATCCGTCGTTGGTTTATGAAAATTTAAAATTTAGTTTTTTTTAATTCCAGATGGTGCCAGCAATGATGGGAATGATGGGCATGATGTCTTTCAAAGGAATGATGTTTAGCATGATGTCATTTATGATCTCGAAAGTAAGTTCATTGATAGAGTATTGAATGGTTTCGTCGACGTCGACCTAACTCCATACTGTTTTGTCTTCACAGAAAATAAGTAGTTACCTATCTAGGCTCAGTGGCCTTCTTTGATTGTTGACACTATTGACGAATTCCAAGTCTCAAAATATGTCTCATGGAAACTTGTAATAATTAGCACTCAGTAACATATTTCATGCATGTTACCTTAATCTCCTAATAATTTTAAAATCATATCAGATCAAACCACAGAGCATGTACAAAAACTCCGTGGATCATACAGTTTAATCAGATACAGAATCTGTAATATCTGTAAATCTTGATTTATATTAATATTTCAAACGTTTTAGTAATTCAAAAACTATAATCATGGTGTTCCTGCTCTTAGCAAAGGTATGTCCTAGAATTATTTAACAATCAAATGTCTTTCAGATGATGTTACTGATGAAGATCTTGGAGAAGAAGGGCGGGGGAGGCCTGGGGGGAGGCGGCGGCGGGGGCGGGGATGGAGTAAGTATACAATTTGATTAAACTAAGTTGCGATTTAAATTTAAAGAGATAGATTTTAGTCTGGAATAACACATAGGCTATATTTTATATCCCGGAATTCCCACGGGAACGGGAATTACGCGGGTGGAACCGCGAAGCGCTGCTAGACACTACATAGTACATAGTATAAAACAAAGTCACTTTCTCTGTCCCTATGTCCTTATATCCCTTTTTATGCTTAAATCTTTAAAATTGCACAACGGATTTTGATGCGGTGATTAAGAGGAAGGTTTATACTTATAATAAAACCATGCGAAGCCGGGGCGGGTCGCTAGTAATTAATAAATTACCTAAAAAATTTGCTTGAAAAATCTTTAATTTAATTCCAGGGCTGGCCAGCAGGGGGCGCCGGAGGCGGAGCGTGGATGCCAGCAGGTATATTCCCAATTTAATAATGAAAAGTATCCCAAACACCAACTGCACAACTAAACAAACCTTCCCACAGGTGGGCAAGACTACGCAGGAGGCGGTGGCGGTGGTGGATATGACGCAAATGGACAATGGCAAAGCAGGTCTATTGCAGAAACACTTGGTCAGTACAAAACTATCGACTATGGTCCCACTTTGAGCCCTAACAAAGTCTTAGTCGATAAAAAGAGGCTAAAAGCTGACAAGCTAAATGATAATAATCCCTACCAAAGAGTATGGGAAGGCAAAGAAGCGAATCCAGTTATAGTCAATGACAATCCAGAAAACGATCCATGGCAAAACACACCAGAAATCAGCTTCGTAAAGCCAGTAGTAAGATACAATAACAACGCAGAACAAGAGTCTAAGAAAAATCCAGTATTGGTTTACAAGAGATCGAATGTTAATTTCGAATTTCGTGATCATGGAAATGGTATTGGACAACGAGATAATGAGGATTTCGGAAAAAGATTTAAAAGAGATATAAAAAGTGAAAACCAAAGAGATAATGAACGATTTTATACTGATAATGTGGATGATGGTAATAACTGGAATGAAAATACATTGCCAAATTCTAGCTCTGAATATAAGACAGGCAATAATAAAAACTATGAAAATGAAGTATCCAATGATTCTAAAGAACGTAGACGAAAACGAAGCATTGTAGAATTACTACAAAACTCATACATTTACTGGATAAATAAAGTATTGGGTATAAACAATAACAGAAGAACGAACTTTCAGAAATACAAGATGGTAAATGGCATAAAGTACGTATACTATCCGTATAGAATCCAGAAACCAAAGATGCCAAAGTTTATTCAGCCAAGTGTAGCCCAAAACGAAGACTTGAAGCCATTAGTAGCTGTGGATGATTTCAATAAAGGGGAGATAGTGGAAGGAGGCATAGAAAGTAGAATGATGAAGAAGAAATTTAATAAAATGAAAGACACTGTGAATGACACTATGGAAGATAATCCATGGGAATGACTATTTTACCTTATGAAGTTCTATGTTTTAGAGAATATTGTAGTGCCGGACTTTAAATCGTTTTTATTTCTGTAGTTTATAAGTACGATAAGAGAAAAGTTTATTTGGTTTCCACAAAATACTTAAACAGTGGAAGCTAAAACTAAAATAACTACTAAGTAGGTAGGTATCTTAGTACCTATTTTCTTTACCTGTAGTATGTAATATAAGTAGTTATAATGAACTTTTATGTAAAAGTTAATGTTTATGTAAAACTTGGTTAAATAAATAAGATTTAAGAGAAAAGTCTCCATTCCTATATTACGATAATGCAATGCAAAACAGAATTTATATTTTAATATTAATAGTCATATTAATAAAATTTACTATCTATAACAAAAATGTTTTTTCATTACTCATACTCGGAAAGTAGGTCTGAACGAACATGCCTGAAGAGCGGGTTGAAAGAGATACTTTTCCGCCCTAGGGAGAATCGTTTTCAACTGACAGCTATTACGTTACTATTGAATCATGATAGTGGCAAAATAAATGCTGAAGTTAAAAAAAAAATCGCCTTTGCGACAATAATAATTCATTGAATTCAAAAAATACCTACGAAAGACAATGGCTTTATGGCTTTCGTCTGTTCTAGATGGACTAATATACAAAAAAAAATTGCGGCAATTTGATTAATTTGTTTTCTCATGTTTTTTATCCTTGTATTCATAACTAGCTGGTGCCCGCGACTTCGTCTGCGCATGATTAGTATTTCGAGTACTCGCGATTTTACTTGCGTAATTCCCTTTCCCGTGGGATTTTCGGGATAAAATAACCTATAACACATAGGTGTTATTCCAGCTTATAATCTATCTCTGTGCCAAATTTCATCCAGATCCGTTCAGCAGTTTTTGCGTGAAAGAGTAACAAACATCTATCCATTCATACTTACAAACTTTCGCGTTTATCAGTTCAATTCAGTTTGGTTCCCCTGGGCTATACGGGTTTTCAAAAATTTCTCACAGCATTTGAACGACGCGCGCGCGTCGTTCCGAAACTGAATTCCGGGATAAAATGTATCCCATGTCCAATCGTCGAATTCATTCACTTCCGTCGTGATGCGTGGTTAAAGAATTTTTCTTTCACCCTCTCTCCCAGGGGAACCTTACCGAATTCCGGGATAAAAAGTATCCCATGTCCTTCCTTGTAGTATGAACTCAAATCGTCCCAAGTTTCATTCCAACTCATTCAGCAGTTTCGGCGTCATGCGCGGTAAAGGAATTTTACTTTCATACCCTCTCCCTTGGGAACCTTACTGAATTCCGGGATAAAAAGTATCCTATGTCCTTCCTCGTAGTATGACCTATAATCATGCCGAGTTTCATTTCAATCCATCAAGTAGTTTCGGCGTGATGCGCGTTTACGATACAGACAGACAGACAGACAGACAGACAGACAGACAGACAGACATGAATGAAAAAAAATACAGTTTTGGCTTGAGTATCGATAAAAGAGAGCCCTCCAAAAAAAATTTTCAAAATATCTTCAATGTACAGAATTGGACCTGTTACAGTTTTATTATAAGTATAGATGAAAAGCACAGTCTTTACCTCGGGTGAAAGTAACTTATGTAGTCCCTCGAACTATTGGAAATAAGTTACTTTCAACCCTTGGGTAACAATGTACTATTTTAACATTGGGTAAATTTTTGAACTTTGAAAAGAACTATCCGCGTACAATTTGTTTTTTAATAATGGAACTTACAACCCATACCTTCCTACCTATTTTCCAGCAGTGACATCTGTGGCAAACTGTGCAAACTAATTCTTAACAACACACGATGACAACGTCATGATTGTAACGGCGGCCATGGTCATAGCAGCTACGGTGGGCAAACTTGAATCAGCCATTTTATAAAGTATTGTTTCATAATTTAACTAGATGGCGTTGTTATCGAATTCTTGGCTTTTTAGCTTTATTTTAAGAAATCAGTTGTTGATAAAAATAACAGGCGAGGAGTTTATACATTGATTGTTATCATTTTCAAATAGAACTTATAAGTTAACCCTTTTGAATTCTGTGAATATAATGTCTTATAATTTCAACACAATGTTCATTATCCGATATGGTCTAGTGGCTAGGATACCTGGCTCTCACCCAGGAGGCTCGGGTTCGATTCCCGGTATCGGAATTTCTTTTTGCTCTATCATCAACATCCTATACAAGTCCGCTGGACATTTTAATTATTTGTATGTCTAGGTACGATAAAATAAATCTAGTATATGTGTTATTTTGTGAAACTTTCTTTTACTTCGTCATATTTTATGTTTGATAGATAGATAATAATAGGTAACACTTATAGTCCTATGAACAAAAAAAACCTCGTATTAAACTAAGTACTTACGAAAGTACAATCCATTATCACATTTACAGAGGAAATAAAACTTCAGATTAATCTATTTCTATATAGTTGACTGTAAGTAAGTTATGAAGTAAAATCGAAATTTTATCACTTTCAAAAGTGATTGGCCATTTTGTTCAAGTGTAATGGGTGCTGCTTCTGAATTTGAACGGGCCGATTGCAACATGATCTTAACCGTTCAATCAAAAATAATAATGGTTGAAAACTTTAAACTTTTTGACATTTGTTTTCATTTGGTAAACCGCTGAAGTAAGGAAAGTCCCTAATATCTAGGTACCTTCTTAATAACCAGGTACAGCCAACGGCAATCAATAGCTCCTAAGGAACAATTAAAAAAACCGGTTATTTATGTTTAGAAAATGTTAAGTACTAAGTAGTAATGTATTTTCAACCGACTTCAAAAAAGGAAAAGGTTCTCAAGTCGACTTTACTTAAGTGAAGATTTTGATGATTTGTTATAAGTAAATTTTTTAAAAACTTCTCATGAGAAGCTTTTAAATAAATAACATGTCTTATAAACATTATGAACTGAATCTCTAATCCTATTTAATGCGTATTACACCTTAGTTGTTTTCATTTTTGCTTTAAGTATAGAATTTGCAGTCAGTTTATATTTTTTTTTAATCATGAAAATAGTATTCGTTCACGTTAAATTATCTAGTACACTCGATTAGCGCTTGGATGGGCGGTATATGTAGACTAATTATAATTAATGAGAACTGGAGCAGAATTTGCATTTTAAACACAATCGCATTTGCATTCGGGTCAGGATGCAAAGCTACGGGTAGGCTAACCGACCGTTACTCGCATATACCACAGTTTGGTGCAAGTGGCTCTTTCCTTGCGGACGTATACACGGTCAGAGACCCGGCCGAGATCTTCACCTTGCTCTTGACTCGGTGGTTTGACAATCTAGTGATGTAGCTGTAGGTGCAATGAAAGTTTATCGATAAATTTTAAAAAAATAGTCACTATAGTCTTTTTCACATAGGAAGCGTTCCGTGACGTTTCAGTTTGACAGTTATAGAAATGAGTTAAGTGTAATCGTAAAAATTTGATTCGATTTTTGACTTGATTTAGTAACGAAAATCGATTATTCGTAAAATATTTTCATTAATTTTAAATGACTTTAACAAAGTAAAACATTAAATTAGGTCTATATAAATAAAAACGATAGTAAAAATCCATATTTCCAATAGGTAATGCGTCATAACCTAGAAATAGGACGGTAATAATATCAGCAGATAAGTAGGTAATTAAAAATCAATAACAAATAACCAACAATAATCATAGGTATGTACTTGCGTGATAAAATTTTAAAATGATGGTGTTGAAAGTTACGATTTTAATTTGCGATAATCGATTTATAGATTTGCTGGAATAACATTTGTTTGCCTCAACTCTATTACGTTCTGTTCTACGCAAAACAAATTGCCTCGGATTTCATAAAATTATTGATTTCTATTTTTTATTACGCGTGGAGGCTAAAATAAATTTATTTTTGGATAATTTGTGTGTCGTGCTATACTTCTATAGCTTAATTCATATGTTTGAGATGAAATAAAAATTGTTTGAATTTTGGAAATTTCAATTTGCCAAAATCCTAGTGAATTGAAATGAAACGCATTCCATCTGTCAGGGAACGCTTCCTATGTGAAAAAGACTATAATTACCATGCATATTTTTGTGTTTCTTGGTGAAAATGAAAAAGAAAGAAAGTGGAAAGTGGTTAAATACTAAAGTTATTTATCAAAATTTAATTCCGAACAAATTTTTTAACGGTGTAATAACATTTTTCTAATAATAATATGTTTTCAGATTTCATTGACATAACATACCCGAATGTTTCTAACAAACATAGCCATTTCTTAAATATACAATGTGATTTTTCGAACCTTGATCAAACGAAATGTGCGGATACACGACACATATTTATCGATAAAAAAAATTTAATGTTATTTTTTTTAAACACAAGTCAAGTACAGATATCAACAGGAATCTCAACTGATTTAATCTAAATGGCAGAAAGTACCTAATTTAAATGGTGAATAACATGACAACGGAAAGAGATAGACCCCCAGTTTTTGAAGGATTTGTAGAATAAATTATGAAGTTTAATACAACATGCAAAAAAGTACACCTTAATTACCCAGTTTTAAAGTTACAGAGAAAAAATAAAATAAAAATCGTTTTTTTTGTGTTATTTCTAAAAAAATACTGTTTTTACTACGTTTATGTATCGTATTTGTATTTTTTATTTATTTTAATAGCTAGGTAAACTATCTAGCTTTCAAATGAGACTACTTCGAATAAAATACACCATTTACTCAAAAAGAAACGAAGAAAAAACCAGATGAAGTAGTCTTCATTTTAAAAATTATTAAAATTGCTTTGTTTTTGAGATAAATAACATATAATTTTGTTTATCTTGATTTTTACCGATAAATATGTGTCGTGTATCCACACATTTCTTTTGATCAAGGTTCGAAGAATCACATTGTATATGGCGAAGGGAAAACCAAGCGAAGGCATGTTGTACTTTTTGAAAAGGGGTTTGCAAGAACAAATAATTTCATACGGATAATGGCTCATACATTTTTTTTAGCATTTTATTACTTGGTCGACATTAGTAGAGTTCCCCCCAACTAATAAACCATACGCATCTGATGTCCATATTGAACAAAGGCTATTTATAGCCCATATGGGAACTCAATCAAGGGGTAATTATTAGGAGGTATATCCTATACCAGACATTTAGATCATAGGTACATCGCTATTATTTGGTAGGTATGCCAAATAACAGGTTTTTTTGATATTTTTTTTCTAGAGGTATTTGACAGCTGGACCTTCTCAATTGCATGTACACCCTTGTGATGCGTAAAATGCGAAGTAGTTTTTTTTAATTTTTGTATACTTACCTAGTCAAGCTAGACAGTGGGCAGCCATCGCTAGTGCATCTCGCGTGCTCGCTACATTTCATCGATAACTTTCTCCCATCACTAATCGCGCAGTGCGAAAGGTCCGCCACTCTCTCGCAAGATGACTTTAGTGAGCGAACCAGTTGCGCGCGCGCCGCCCGTGTGCGGATTTAAAAACAGTGACCTCTTTTGAGCGTAAACAAAAACGTGCGTGGATTTCTATTGGTGACGATTCCGGTAACTTTTTTGTTTTTCTTTTATTGTTTCTTTTCTCTTTGAACTTGACCTTCACTTGTTTTTGTTACACTTTCAATGCATTTATTTTTGTTTTATATAGTTATATCTATTATAATTTTTTTATTACAGTACCTACTGGTATATGTACCTACAGTACATATCGAACTATCTACTGTTGAAAAGGCTGAATTCACTTTTTAGTGTGCCGAAGAAATTCTCTGAGTTCTAAAATTTACAATTCTAATTTTAACTTTCATTGTGTCTAAGTAGACACATAACATAGAAAATACTTGTGGACGTGTTTTCATTGTTATTAAAATACGGAGCTTTTATAGCTTTCAGTAAAATTTATTGCAAAACTTCTGGCCGCATTGTAAATTAGGATCAATAATAGGATGGAAGTTTCTTTATAAAAAGCATCACTATTTTATTTGATTCACCTAAGACTACAATATCTTGGAGATTCCATCATCATCATAATTTCACCACCTACCTGAGAACGGGTTCAATCCTTGCGACTTCCTGCGCTAGTCTTTCCACCTAGTTCTTCTGATACCATTGTAAGACATCCTACATGAAAAGTACCTGCCCATTATCCATCTGTTATCTTCACCATACCACCTAAAATGTTCACTGAACAGTTGTATTCCAAAGATCCAAATACCGGTCTATTTGGATCTTTGAAATACAACTGTTCTATCTTGGAATACCACTACCATCAGCTGTAGATTTACTGCGACCTTCACCTGCATTAGGAAGCTGACCTCGTGGAGAATCTGCCCAAGCATCATGAATACCGACCAGTTCTGCTTACAAGGCTAGATCACATCTAGATCCTATACTGGTTACTAGTATACGTAGGTTCTCCCTGATGACCGCGTTATTGGGTTTTATTACTACGCAACGGAAGGGGGTAGTGGTCATTATCCCGCAGCGTTTATGTAGATTTAGGAGGAAATGCTGCTTCCTGGATATCCCTTAATCGTTCGTCCCTTTTCTCACGTGTCCTAGGTCGAAAGGAAATAAAGCACTTTGATTTGAATTTCAATTCGTCTCTTACGTCATCCGCGGGAAAAGTTGGGGTGTTCCAAATTTAAAACTGGGCTATATGTAGGAACATGGGGAAGAGCGGGTAGAATTTTAATGTGCAATTGTCCAGCATTTGTATATCAGTCATCTAGTCCCTACTCATAACAGTCATACATAACACAAGCTGTGGTTACGTGGTTAGCCTGGTGCTAGATGATGTTGATGTGTGGATTGTCCAGTATTATTTATTTATTATTGATTAGATAGTACTAGACACAAGGTATAAGGTCTAGTATTATCTATATACCATATAGTAACCCTTGCTCTACCCATTTTGTGGCATTTTGTGCCTCTACTTGGTATGATATTAAATAAATAAACATCTTTATTAACAACGAAAATTACAAGCAAAGGAATAGAAAAATTACAACTAGTATTTACAATTGAAACCATTGAGCTAACTGCAGACGGTTGCAAACAGTCTAAAGGTAGCTCAATTGATCCATGTCAATACCAGTCGGAAGCGTCCCCAAGACACTGGCTGCATTACCACGCTGTATAAATAAATTAATGCCATTACATAGAATCATCTGAACTAAAATCAAGCAGAGTTTGTGACATCAGTTAATAACTGATTGAATACTATGGACATTATCACACAACATCGTAAGCAGAGCTTTTGATGTATTGGTAATGAATTACTGTTAGACATAGTAAATTATGAGCCCATATTCCGATTATGAGTATAATAACCAACCGATTGGATCCTCAATGATCAGATTTATCGGATCGGATTAGATATCTGGTTACAGAAACAAAACATTTTGTCTTGTGGCGGGAATCAACCACGCTACAGATGATATCAAATCCATCAGAATCATTAATTTAGAATGTTTTGTAATGTATTTGTTGTAAATGTTTTTAGTTGTGATCAGTAGGCAGAAATTCCACATCCACGGGCAAATACATCGCGAGTCAATAGAAATAATAGCGGCATTTATTGCCCCGTGCGACACGCACCTAAATTCAAGATTCTTCGAAGCCTTTTTTCTTTTTAGTTGTCTTCATTGATTAACGGTATTTCACTTAGTTAATTTGACTAAACAGACACCAATTATAAAATTCTGGTGTTCAACTACGTGTGTATAGTTAAATCAATATCTTTTTTGTTTTTATAAAGTAAATTAGATTTTGATACGATAAAGGTCAGGTCTAAAGGAAATAGAGCACTTTGACTTGACTTTGATTTACTTATGTGAACACAAGCTCTGATAACTTCAAGACCAGATGCTGTGGGAGCTTTTCTCACGGCCTTGACTCTGACATATCTTAAGATGTGTGAATAAAAATAGACGAAAATATCCATTAGATAAAAAGAATGTTACTATAATAATAAATGGGAAAGTCTGTGTGAATGTTTGCTATAAGTAATCTCTGCAACTTAAGTTATTTTAATGAAATTTGGTATGTACACAGTTTAGGATTCAGAATAACACGTAGAATATTAAAATTTGGAAACTTTTACCTTTGAAGGGGTTATATAGGTGGTAAAGTTTGTATGGAAAATTATTATTAGTACTTGGTTTGATTCACTAAGAACTCGGAACAAATACACTGCAAAGTTAATAATTAAACACGTAATCTTTATTTTCTTTTAATTATTTATTTTTTGAAAATACCCTAGGAGGCGTGCAATAAATTTCTGAAATTTGAGAAAAGTATATCCATGCGGGCGCAGCCGCGGGGCGAAACTAATGAAACAAAATAAACACCTTAATTTGATAGTCTAAAGTAAAAAGTAATATTTGGCAGAAATACTTTTGAACCAGCAATTTTTTAAATAAACGATATCGAATCCTTTATCGACCTTATTTTACACTTCACAAGCAAACTGGCTTGATTTCGCAACAAAGAGAGTAAAAAAAAGAGTAAACAGGGTGAATTGAAACTGAACTGAATAGAAATGGGCGAAATACTAGATCAAGACATCATCAGGCTGATAGCAGTGGAAGTACCTACCTATCCTCTGTCCGAGACAGTTCACCTTCTGAGTCAGTGAATCTGACCTCCATTATTTCATTCATTTATATTTCATTTCATTTATTGCATGAAATATGATCATACATAAAACAAGGTCTTCAACATTAGAATAGTGTCATACTTCACTGAAAATTGGCATGCGAAATATCTTAAAAATAGGTTTCTACTTCTACATATAAATTGTTTTTATATGATTAAATCATTTAAAATCATATTCATCTTCAAGTCTCTATTCACCCTGTTTTACCTGGACGCTTGTACAGTAGAACACGAAGAGAAGAACGCTGCTGATGATGATGATGCACAAGACATTGAAAAGTTAACGTAAGAATGCGTTTACCCATCCGTACGAATAGCTTCGTCTCTCGCGGACACGCAACGCAGATATTTATGAATTGATTTAGTTTCTCCATCAGTTTTGTTGATAACTGCTAGAGGTATTTGATATTTTTCACTTCTTCCGTTGCTGGGAAAAGATTTGTTCTTTGTGAGTGTGATGAAACAATATACAAACCTCAGTGCTGTATTAATACAGTACCATCACAACATTTAATTAACTACAAGGGTAACTATCTACTTTTCAATCAATGCGTCTTATCCAGTCCTACCGATACTAACTTACGGAGCTGAGACGTAGACACTCACGGTAGGGCTGGTCCACCAGTTCAAAGTCGCTCAGCGAGCTATGGAAAGAGCTTTGTTAGGAGTTTCTATGAAGGATATGATTTGAAATGAACGTACATATTTATACATCCAACCGAGAACTAAGTTATCGATATAGCTCAAAGAATTCGCAAGCAGAGGTGGGAGTGGGCCGGCCATATCTCGCGAAGAACAGAGAGAGTAGAGTAGAGACTACAACGGGAGAGAGTAGAGTAGAGACCGCGTCTGGACAAACGAAGTGCAAGACGCTCTCTTGCCAGATCGTAAATAACGACCTGCAAACGAGTGAAGGCTGGATGTGGTAAGCTGAAGATACACATCCCCCGTGGACTAATTAAATAGTACCTATGTGATATATTCTTTGCAATCATTTTGTTACCACGTAGAAAAATAAAAGTAAGTTCTACTGATGGTTTCTACCTTACCGAAATTATGTTACTGCAGTCACAAACAAACTACACCAGAAGTCAGCAACATTTTCAGACGGTAGAGCCAAAGTTATAATTTACAAAATTTCCCGGTTTTTAAAGAGCGTCAATTTTTTTTTGTTTCTTCATTTACAGTTCATATTTCATCATCGTCATCACCCTATTTTAGTCCACAGCTGGACATAGTCCTCCCCTAATGAGCCCCATAACGCCCTGTCTTCAGCTTGACGCATCCAGCATCTGCCAGCAATCTTTCGCAGATCGTCATCCCACCTGGCCGGATGGCAACCTACACTACGTTTGCCAAGTAGCGGTCTCCACTCAAGAACATGTTTACCCCAACGGTTGTCAATTCTTTGCGAGATATGGCCGGCTCACTGTCACTACGTTCATATTTTGATTTCTTATATACATTACAATTAAAATTTACTCTGGTTTCACTGTTATCAAATGTAATATTGAACTCATTTACATCTGTACTGAAGTCATTTGTTTAACAGTTGCATAGGTTTCATTACAATATGATATACAATACTATTATTATATATTATTATTATTATAGAGGTATATATACATTACTACTGAATGGATCCGGCTGAAATTTTGAAAAGACTCCGTTCTAGGAATAAAACTTGAGCTACTTTTCATTAATTTTCTCGCGGTTGAAGCCAAGGACACAGCTAGTAAATAATAACTACGAGTAATTACCACGTATTACTAATTAGTTATATCACAACTGTAATGGAATTCACATAATATTTTTTATTGATTCAAAAATCCCTGCTAACCTAACATTTTCCCGTCCCGGGAATCAAACCCGGTACCTTCTTTTAGTGTATTCATTCAACAATAAAAAGGGCCTATAATTATTATCTCAGAGTATATGCATAGAATACCTCCGTGTTTCTTATTAATCTTTTAGAATGGAATCTCACTACCAACTTTCTACAAGGAAACTCATTTCATTGGTCACAACTTTTGCTTGTTTTCTTTGAAACCGGAGTTTAATGTTTACTGCACTATGGTTTATCTATTCAAGCAACTCGTGACTTTTCATAATCAGAATCAAAGAGGTGTTTTATAAAAAAACTATAAACTGACTTCATAAATTTGTAAATGGCATAATATTAACTTGAGCTCCTTGTAACCGGACCTTTAGAGCAAAAATAGGTTATATCAGCCCTAAGCGGGCTAAAAATCTAAGCCCATAGATAGTTACTCAAAGCCAAGTCTCCGTAGCCGAAATCGGCCAGGAAGAATATACATGTATTATATAAACTGACTTCAAATAGGATTCAATTTTTTACATCATCAATGTAGTTTGATATATTTTAACTAAGAATTTAATTTTTCTATTCCTTGCTTGTAATTTTCGTTGTTAATAAAGTATTTAGTACCTATTAAAAAGAATTTAATCGTAAGTACACTGTACACCCCTGCCTTTCTTAAATTTAACATTATTCTTTCCATCATATTTATTTATTTAAAGGTTGCCTGGGAGAGATCGCTTCTAAGCGATTAGGCTGCCCATTGTACTTGTCTTATGTACATATACTATGTATTTTCTTGTATGTAATTTCTTTAATTAGTGTTCTTTTTTCTAGTGTACAATAAAGGATTTTTGTATTGTATTGCATTGTATTGTAGTTGAATTCACTAAAATACGTGTCACACCGATATATGTAAGCAAAAGTTTGGACGGATGTTTGTTACGTCTTCACGCTAAAACATACTGAACGGATTTGGATGAAATTTTGATTACACTTAGTTCTAGGCCTGAAATAAAACGTACTTATCATCAATGTTAACATTGTGAAGCTGCGGAGTGCAGCTAGTTAAGAATAAGCCAAAAACTACTGGACAGAGTGTTAACCATATTTATTTGGGACTAGGTACATGAGACCACCAGTTTTCAAATAAAAAGTAATCGAAGAAAATCATCATCAAATAGGTTCACTTAGAAATAAGTACATAAGAATAGTTATTTAAATGATAAAGTTGAATTTAGAACACTTACCTTTTTTAAACCTTTCTGTTTCAAAAAGTTTTTACTTCATTTTGTTTCTTACAAGTCTTGTACACGTAAACTTCATAATCATTTCATCGTAACCTTGTAAATGCAACAAACATCCATCCTTCCAAACTTTCCCATTTATAATATTGTGATAATACGTAACTGTTACAATCGCTACAAACACTTTCGAGTTTAATAACCTTATCTGTAAACCAAACTACAGCAATCTATACTATAATATGAGTACTCAAACGAAACTCCTAAAAGCGAAAGTATCTATAACGCTGTTACTGACCATCGGAATGGAATTCGGCTTGCTTCGAACCAATTATGTATTTCAACATAGTCATTTCACCCGGCTTTGGCTGCCAAACCTGAGTGATATCACTATCAGAACATAAATAGTATAAAACAAAGTGATTTCCCGCTATCAGTCTGTCTGTCTGTCCTTATGTACTTAGATCTATAAAACTATGCAACGGATTTCGATGGATAGAAAGATTCAAGAGGAAGGTTTATACACCCGTGCGAAACCAGGGCAGGTCGCTAGCTTTTATCTAAGTACAATGCTTCTAAGGGTGACAAATCTAAATCGAGCTGTGCTGTGCTGTACTGCGCTGTGCTATGTTTGGTCAATAGAAACAGCGTAGCCTCGCACAGCGCAGCACAGCATGGTTAGTTTGTATCCTCATTAAAACATTAGACGAGCGAGTTGACCAAACATAGCACAGCGCAGTACAGCGCAGCACAGCTCGATTTAGATTTGTCACCCTAATACTTCTATTCTGTATAATGATTCTACCTACATAAGGTAGAGATAGTTTGTAGAGCAAATAATTAGATACAGATTTGGTCAAATCTTTCAATGAACCGATTCGTCACACGTATTTATGCGTCCTGCCGGGCTAGCACGCAGTTTCTTGTCTTCTCTTCCTAGAATAGAGTGGAAAACTTTCTTGTCTTCGAAATTTGTCTCTTGCTCGAGCACACCGTTTCTCGGAACGAACCCTAGAAAACAGTTTCTTCGTAGACTAGCTCTTTCTATAGCAACGGGAACGAAACCACAGATAAATTATGAATTGTTGTAAAAAGCTCGTTCGTAGCGTTTCATTACCAAAATAATGTCAACAAGGAACAAGAAGTTTCGCAAATACGTAAATCGAAACGTTTAACTTCGACATTGATTTGACGTTCTAATGATTATGAAGTAAATTTACGTCACATCATTGACTTTGCCAATGTCATTATGTACTATTTAAATCATAGTCAAACCAGACGCAGAGCCATAATCAAGAAGTTGAAGTTGATTGTTTTTGTTTATAAACAAACATTATTTGATTTATTATTCATTGATTTAGATGATGGAGAGTTCGTCGGAGAATATCATGCTAAAAGGAACACTTTACAACTCTCTACTCCCAGACTTCTAACACTACCTACAAGACACAGGCCACCAACATTTTTATTTCAGCTCTGGACTGGAGCTTCAGAAGTATTTTGAAAGTTACATGCTAATGCTCATTATGTTATGAGTACTAATTAATAGGTATATTGAAGAGGTTTATTTGCAGCAAGCAGTGGTCACTAATGCGCTGCAATGTTGTGAAAGTTTTCTACACATCCCAGTTTTGATGTTTTAATTATTGATAACTAACTTCATTAAATACTCTTGTTTTAGGATCTAAACAACAACCTAAAAAACATGACTTGGAGAAGATACAGATGAGAAACTTCATGTAAAGTTTTATTCATAGGTGTCTAATTTATACAGAAAACAAAACATGTAGTTATCAATAACGGTTCCATGATACATGTCATGGTTCTTACTTCTGATTAAATTAATAATTAGTTACTTTTTATAAATTCAAATATACATTGGCAAAAATTATAATTTATTAAATTCATACTAAATTATAAACTGTCGAAAAGTTCATTAAATGTATAACGACATTGCTCAATTAGCCAGAACTTTAGTTTCGTTTTGAAGGACTGCGTTGAGGAAGCACTGATGATTGTAGATGGGAAGCGGTTTTAGACAGCCAGCCCCATCACATGCACCAGCTTCGAGGACTTCATGAGGCGCCTCGGGAAAGCTCTCAGCTTGTGCGCATGACGAGTAGGCTACCTGTGACCCTCCCCAAACTTGGAGTATATCTACATATAGTACTGCTTGTATCATTGCTGGCATTTCTTGCTCCATACCTGGAAAATATAATAAATTAATGTTAATAATTACTTATTTCTTCTTATAGATTAACTTAAGTTATAATAAAAACATAATATTTCATACTGTGTTTTCACTCAATAAATAAATAGGTAGGTTACCTAGTCATTGAAATATTCCCTCACTAATCTGTTGTTTGTTCCGTCTCATGTGGATTGTGGGGATCAACTCTCACGACCCTGAAAAACAAAATTATTAATAACATGTCGGCATTTCTTAGGAGGTGACTAAAAGTACTTGTATGTAATACCTAGTGAGAATTTCTCAAACCTGATTTGGTTTCATCATGGTAAATATCCCATTTGAAATGATAATAACCATGATGATGTTGTTGGTTGTCATATTTATATTTAGTGTTTTGGTTTAAACTGTGTGTGCGTGTGTGTATTATGTAGGTATATTTGTAATGCTAAAACACCTCTCTGGTAATGGCCAGAAATCAATAGGTACTTTGTGAACTTTGCTCCCGCAAATATAAAGGTGAAAATAAAATTATCAACCGGACATAACCTATAAATGGTTTTCATTAAACTTGCAATGAGACTTATGTATAATTTAGTAGGTACCTAGTTGACTAGGTTAGGTATGTACTTACTTTTACGATTGTTGGGCAGTCTTGTTTTGTGTGAGGAGACAGCTCTTGGCACAAATATTATCCTTCATTATGAAATAAAATCTCCGAAACTAGGCCTTCGGCAAATCGAAAAGAGCTCTTGAACTGCGATTCTTTCTCTTCTTCGGTCATTTTTCTCCTCGTAGTGTCTAAGAACCCAATTCCTACCCCGTTTATAATAGCCAAAGACCATAATACTTTTACGAAATACGAGAGAAACGCTTGTCTAGGCCTCGAGAGGTGTAGAGAATTTTGGAAGAATACTTTCTATTCTCAAATGTCAAAAATAGAGTAAATTGATCGCCATGCTCGCAATGTGTAGACTCGTCTCTAGGGTAGAAAAGAAACCTTTCTATCCGCTCATTCTTTCGAACGCCATGCTCGCAACCGAAGAAAGCTTTCTACTCTCTACACCCAAATGTCACTTTTATATCATTTTTAGTCTTGTCTACCTAGACAAGAAAGCCCATGCTAGTCCTGCTGTAAGTGATGGTAGCAGCAATCAGCATATTATAAATTTTGTTACACAATGTTTTTTTATTTTTTATGCGTTTACTATTTTTTTTGCGTCTGGTTTGTCACAATTCTGCTAATATCAGTTCTTTTGCTGGGGGTTGAGTTTTTCTTATATACCTACCGATAATATAATAATTTAACCCATTAAAAAAACTATAAAATGACTTAAAAATTATTAAAAAACAAATAATTATTGCTGGACAATTTTATAACAATTGTAGAAATAAATCTACTAAGTTTGAAAACAAAAGGGGAATACCTCTCAAAGGAAAGAAAAGGGAAAGGGAAGATTGCAACAAGAATTTAAGTTGAATGGAAAAAAGGTCCAAGAAATTTTATTGTCGCGCATCTTAATGTAATTGCAATTCTCGTAAATTTCATTCAGTAAATTATTGCAAAAAAAAAAAATTAAATTACACACGATACTTTAAAATCTTTTTAAGGTGCGGAATGAAATATTTCAAAAAGGGCAGGTACTTTCTACTTTAAAACCGGATTCAAAAACCAGAAATTATCCAGTTGTCTTATACAGGTGAATAAAAAACAAAGATTATTCAAAGTAAAGGCTAGGTTTATGAACCTTTGCTAAAAATAAAGTTTTCTATTATAAATAATAACTACTATGTAGTAATCCTCGCATGATAAGTTATAATTTACTATTTTGAGCAGCATCGCGGTGGAGCTTACTTTTCACACTTTAAAAACTATACAGACTTTTTTCTTAAGTTCAAACACAGTGCTTTATTTTCTTTTAGACCTTAAACAAATCAGACTCTTGAAAATTAACATGAAGATACAGTCTTAAATTAATAACTGATGACTAATTAATATACATAAATTAACATTTCATTATCAGGATTATCAACATCCAGAATACATCAGTAACCAATATGTGTTCCAAATAGAAGATATGTGTTCCAAATAGAAGATGTGGAGGGGAAACAAATAAAACTCATAAGTATCTATCTATATAAGAAAAGAAACTTAACATTTTGAATTTTATACAAAAAACGGATAACGGTAACTTCTTAAACATCATAATTCGGATCAACCTCAATAAATAAATGAATATAAATTACGTAAACAAGGTCAAGAACCACTCTCAGTTATGAACTTTATTTGGAAGATGATGACCCTGTTTGGAGATTGGTGTTTGGTGTTTGACGAATATTATTCGTCAAAAAAAGAAAGAGAGAGAGAGAGTCATCAACTTCTCAATTGAAATAGGTACTCCATAATACGGAGCGGATTTTAATCTAGAGAGAAAATTTTATGAAATGTTTTAGGATAGGATTAAGATTACATCCTGAACACATATAAACTTCATTATTATATATATTTATGTACGGGTACTTAACGCGATTATTTAGCTATTTTTTAGTCATCCCGTGACCACGGCAATGTGTAAACCTGTCGAAACGTCGGAAAAATAGGTAAATAAAAGCGAAAAACGTGTTCTGATCGCGTAAGTTTAAAACTTTATATGAACTTCAAATTGAAAATACAGTCGTTTTGAACAAATTGATGAATATCTCCGAAAAATTCAGATATAAAATGCTCTTAAAGAGGCCCTTTACTAGGGTATATGACAATTCTATCCCACAATTAAGGTAGTTTTTATCCAGTTAGCCTTGTCTAGACGATCCAAAGTATAACTTGTTCTTAGTTGTGTTCTTCTTCGTCCACTTTCGTAAGAATGTCAGTAACATTAACACACTTCGCGGCGACATGTGACAGGTGGTAAATCGTTGTAAACTTGAATGTGACTGTTTATGTGGATTGCAGATTGTTGATCGTGTATTAGGTATTATTGTATTATAATATTGTTACTTTGTCTTTTGCTTACCAAGAATTACCTAGTCATTTTTATCATGAAATAATAACGTTACGATATTATATTAAGCCTTCATGCGCTTCCATCCTTTCCTGCATCATTGTTTTGTATCTAAATAAATATAACTAGACCATTTACAAGGGGTCAGATCTGGCCCAAAAAGTTTCTCAGATCTTGTGTATTTAAAGATGACGGCGTAGGTAAATGTGTATTATTACAAAAATAAATTATTGATTTAGTTTTTTTTCTTAATAAATAGAACTGGACAGCTTCACAAAGGCTCTGACCCCAAAGTCAATCAGATCTTGTGTTATTTTATTACTATTAAAGATGACGTATCCTACATATTACCTTATATGTGATATATGTGCAAGTCTGGTTGGAACAGATGATCCTGTATCAGAGCTTGTCATATCTAAAGATAAAAAATGAAACAACTGAATTCAGGTTAACAAAAATTACAAAAAATCAACACAACACACATATTTCTATATTAAACTCTAACATAAGATACCTCACTACTTGAACTTTAGATGCCAAATTCTATCCAGTACCAGTTGTAATTTAACAGTCGCATGTCAAGTGAAGACCTTTAAAACGATGTCGTCAAAATTTTCCATTCTAAACCTTTTCTCCGCATGTTTCTTGCTTGTTTGCTCAAACTTAAAGCTTTCTGCGGTCAAGACAAATAGACATAACTTGTACCTACTTACGTGACATACTTACGAACTTAGTGAGTTTTCCAATCTTGTACACTTTCTTTACAAAGAACTGCCTTAAAAAGTATGTAGATGTACCTATTCTAAAAAACTACAACATGTCTGTATACAATGTGATTCTTCGAACCTTGATCAAAAGAAATGTGCGGATACACGACACATATTTATCGGTAAAAATCAAGATAAAAAAAATTATATGTTTTTTATCTCAAAAACAAAGCAGTTTTAATAATTTTTAAAATGAAGACTACTTCATCTGGTTTTTTCTTCGTTTCTTTTTGAGTAAATGGTGTATTTTATTCGAAGTAGTCTCATTTGAAAGCTAGATAGTTTACCTAGCTAATAAAATAAATAAAAAATACAAATACGATACATAAGCGTAGTAAAAACAGTATTTTTTTTTAAATAAGACAAAAAAAACGATTTTTATTTTATTTTTTCTCTGTAACTTTAAAACTGGGTAATTAAGGTGTACTTTTTTGCATGTTGTATTAAACTTCATAATTTATTCTACAAATCCTTCAAAAACTGGGGGTCCTCTTTCCGTTGTCATGTTATTCACCATTTAAATTAGGTACTTTCTGCCATTTAGATTAAATCAGTTGAGATTCCTGTTGATATCTGTACTTGACTTGTGTTTAAAAAAAATAACATTAAATTTTTTTTATCTCGGTTTTTATCGATAAATATGTGTCGTGTATCCGCACATTTCGTTTGATCAAGGTTCGAAAAATCACATTATAGTACAAAAATCGAAAAGACCTCTGTGAGGCAAGAGGTGATCTCCTGCATTACAGAGGTCTTTTTGCCTGGGAGAAATCGCTCTCAGCGATAAGGCCGCCTTTTTGTACTATGTTTATTTTTTAATTAGATATAAGCTCTTTAAATGTATTTTCTTGAGTACAATAAAGTGTTCATTCATTCATTCATTCATTCAATTGTTGGGTTTGATTCCTGTCTTGAGATAAATGTTTGTAAGATCGGCAGATATTGGTTCTAGATATTTCTGATTTCAAAAAAATATCGAAGTGGTACAATGAATTAAGTAAATCAGTTATCTACTACTCATAACACAACTCTGCTTAGCTTTGGCATGGGGTAAGATGATGCTTTGTTTAGCATTTTTGGGGGTACAGGTGGTATAATGTTCCCCCAAATTGTAACACCGGAAGATTTTCCCTGTATCGGGTCGGCCCAACTGGCCCACATACCCGGGGTCTTTCGACCGGCAGTTGATGTTGGATAGTTGTATATAGGTCAGATGTTGTTGAGACCAGCGTTTGCGCGATCTAGAATTATTGGTCACGTGATCTACTTTACTCTTTTTTATTTTTTTTATTTTTTGTTTTATTTGTAAGTAGTTCAGCTCATGTCATATTAGAGGTCGTTACAGCATTTATTTAATTTAGGGAACCCATCTATAAGTACATAAAGAAGGAACCTGAGTAATGTACTTATGTAGTTATTACCACTTTAAAAACACTTTACTAAATGTACCCTAAGATCATTTACATCGCATTCTACATTGAAGGTACAACAATAAACAAAAAAAGGACTTTATGAAACTAAAAGTAAGATATCTCTCATTATAAATAACAATGGGCCATGAATGATGAACATGCGTCCTAAATCGTCTCATTAGGTACGTAAAAAATATCTCTAACGTACATAGGGGTCAAATCAATACAGGTATAATTTATCACTCTCATGCCTACTTTTTGATTCACAATTCTTAAAACAACTAGTATCTATCGGCTTCGTACACGTTGTTTCTATATAAACGTTTCAAAGCTATTTCTTTCCCATGGGAATTGATTTATGGGATAAAAAGTAGCCTTTATTTGATACCAGGGCTAAAACTACGTCTGTAAATTTTCTGTCAATGATCTGCAAAATCAGTGGTTTTTGCGAGAAAGAGTAGGTAACATAACAAACATCAAATCCAAACTTCTGCGTTTATAATTTTAGTAATAAGTACAGATGTTGGATACGACGATTCAAACACAAGACTTGTGTACGTACAGAATGAAAGTAAGATGGCTTGTGTTATCGATAACAAGAAACATTTAACTGGTAGGTACCAACATCATCACTACATAGTATAAAACAAAGTCGTTTTCTCTGTCCCTATGTCCCTTTGAACGCTACAACGGATTTTGATGCGGTTTTTTTATAGATAGAGTGATTCAAGAGGAAGGTTTATACGTAATAATAAAACCGTGCAAAGCCGGACGAGTCGCTAGTTTAAAATATTACATAAAGTTCATTTATATACCTACATAGAACTACCCGGAAGTATGTAGGTACAGATCGATATAACATTTGTCTCACGGGACTCGAACCCGCAACCTCCTGGCAGGCGTACCTTTTTCCATCGCACCAAAGAGAAGAGGTCGTCATGGTTTTATTTGTACTAAGTACTTCATACGACATAAAGAGATGGCGTGTCAATTATCTCTCATCTAAGCACGGTTGCGTGGACACGTGATCGACTTTTGATTTCACGAGCGAAGCGAGCCGCGATTCTGCAGAATTAGCGGTAAACCTGGTTATGGTACGTTTGGTTTTGCTTTTATTTCTTTACTTTTGTTCTTTATTGTAAACTTATACAAAGTGTATATCATTATGCAGTTAGTTAAAAAATCAACTAGTTTCTGCCCAAGACTTTGCTCACAGAATATGACCATGAATACAACACTACATAGTATAAAACAAAGTCACATTGAACTGTCTGTCTGTCCCTATATTCTTAAATCTTTTAAACTACGCAACGGATTTTGACGCGGTTTTTTTTAATAGACAGAGTGATTCAAGAGGAAGTTTTATAAGTATAATAAAACCGTGCGAAGCGGGGGCGGGTCGCTAGTAATATATAATGTATAGAATTGCACACGTGCGAAGTCGGGTCGGTTCGCTAGTAGCTTTTTTAGTAAATAATTTTGTGAAATTCCGAGGAATACTTTCGGAGGCAATCAAACTTTCCAAAGTTTCGCATTTATTGTGATGCGTAAGTTTG
The DNA here is from genome assembly GCA_944547425.1 of Eupithecia centaureata. Classification (NCBI taxonomy): domain Eukaryota; kingdom Metazoa; phylum Arthropoda; class Insecta; order Lepidoptera; family Geometridae; genus Eupithecia; species Eupithecia centaureata. The sequence goes on from OX155696.1 coordinate 11,267,337, forward strand.
GATAAATGGATAATAAATAATATGTTATAACCTCTTCACGCCTGAATAGACTCCAGTTCTAGGCTAAAAATAAGACTAATTTTCATCAATTTTTCAATTTTGACGCGAGTGAAGCCTCTAGTTACACCAGGGGCCGAATTCCACTAATTTACAAACAAAGGTCTCAATAGTGCCATTCAATCAAGATAAAATGACGTTTGTGCATTAATTGATATTTCACTATTTTTTGCGCTTGAAGAGACTTTCATAATAATTATGAAAGTCTTCGAAATTCGACATTCTAATTATTAGAATGTCGAATTGGTAGTTATAAAGGTAATCGTCACAGCCATGAATGAACCTCAAAAAGTTTGCGGTAGTAGAATACCAAAGTTTTGACACGATACTTTTCAAATGGTGAAGCCATTTATTTAGTGGAATTCGGGCCCTGGTTTCGTTGACATTAAAGAATCTTGACCGTATGCCTTGAATGAGAGAAAATCAACCCGATCATAAGAAAAGTATGTCTGTTGATCTTAAACAAGTTATAGTCAATTACTCGTTGATGTGGGAATAAAGTAAGTTTGGATAAGGTATAAAAACATTCATTTTTAGCTGATGGTTGTTATCAATGAAATTTAAAAGAAAATATTCATCGGTGGACTTACACATTGGTATTATCAAAAAGATATAATGTTTGTATCAAAAGTTTAAAAGTACCTAAAAGCTTAATCTTAGATGATTTATTTTCAAAACAGTAATACGAACCATGTATTTACTATTAGATCAGAAAATATATAGACAGTTTACATATCTACAGGCTGCTGAAAACTGTATACTTTCTAATAAAGATTACTGGTTTTTTTTTAATTATGGCATGTCCATTATATATATATAACTATTTCAAAAATTCTATTTCGTTTCATTCTACTCATGAATTTTTGTAAAGAATCTTATTTTATTTTTCATCATCTAATTAATAAGTTTTCGTATTCCTTTCTTTTCGCTGTAAGTATTCTATATTAAGCCATGGTTCTTATTATTTAAATAATAAAATTTTATCTCCTTTAAAATATTATCTCCTTGTTACGAATCATGTGAAATTAATTACATAGAGAAACATAAAAAAAAATATGATGATTTAATATTACTAATAATAGTACTTACAGTAGTCTTTATTATTTTCAAAAAGGTAATATTTTCATTGTCACAAGATACATAAACAAACGCGTGCTTCTTTATTTTTTTGTGTAGTGTATGCATAAATAACTTATTAATAAGTACATTATAATAATTATCTCTGAAACAGTTATTTCAGAAATAAATCATTTTAAAGGCTTCGTTCCAATCTGTTTAATTTTAAATATATAGTACCTCAACTTTATATATCATTTTAGAAAAACGGTGTCAGGCTCTTTAAGCTAAGACAAGAGTGAAAAGGAATTATGAAAAGGTCTTTACCGTCTAGACCTTCATCATACGTTGAGATGAGTTAGAGCCTTTTAAAACAACTTCCGCATTCTTATCCTAATATTGTGTCTTGTTTTTAATCGATTTTAAAAGTAGGAAATTCTCAATTGATCTGTATTTTAAAGAAAAACAATTTTTGAAGCGAATGAATACGGGTCTTAGGAGAATCAATTGGACACTTTTTTATTTGAACCTGTTTTCATGGGACCATCATATAAATTTGATGTCATTGAATATGACATGAAAATGTGACCAAAATTTGGTTATTAAAATACTTACTTACGCTTTTTATTGACTTGGACTACATTGATGATATCCTCATTTTTTTTAAAGAATTTGAAATTGGTTTGTTTTATCACGCCAAATTCATATTTTGAATCTTGAATCTTATTATGTACCTATTTTATTCTATTTTAAAATAAACAGGCCTTCTCCATTTTTCGTAGCTTCCATTGCAGACCTGGCTTGGCCTACAACTGGCTCTTCTAGTAATGTGGTTAAAAGGCAATGTTTAGGTCATGGGTTTGATTGGATGTTAATTAAGCGGACGTTACAATGTGAAAACATGTGTCGAAGATAAGACAGGTTTGAAGACAATGGAAGGTGTAAAACTCACTAATGAACTTAAATTTTATATTCATCATGAAATGGATAATTCGAAAAACAAAATAACATGAATTTTGTGTTTAATAAAATTAACCCTGTATATTATAAATATAAAAATTCCGGACAGTTCAGTTGAAACAGTTGAGCTAACTGCAGACGGTTACAGTCTACAGGTGGTTGTAAACAGTCTAAAGGTAACTCATTTGATCTATGCCATTACCAGTTTGCGCGTCCCCAAGACACTGGCTGCATTACCACGCTGTATGGCAATGCTGATGCGCTGAGCCAGATACTCACCAGCTAGGGTCACGCATGCGTCGCATCGACCAGATGCTCAGATATTTTTTTTAAACCCGTAGAGCCTCGGGCAAGTATAGCCTATACTAAGGCCTATACAGTACTTTTAATGCTGCATTTTGATAATTTTTGTGATTATACATAGAAAACACCCAGAATCACAAACAACATTTGTAAACTTTCTTCAGCGCATGTAAATGCCCATGGGCTATCAAAACAAGTGTGCGTGCAATGGAAAATTTTAAGCAGAAATTAATGCAGTGTAAGTGAACAAGTGAAAGTGATGAAATAGTGCAGTGCGGGTTTCTGAAGGTGCCTCTACTTGCCTTTCGGTAGAGATTGTCAGCACCTACATGCTAATAAGGCTAATGACTTTCTACGAATAAATTCCTACCTACCCAAAATAGCTGCTGCCACAAAAACACAAATCAGAAATCAATAACTTTATTTCTTTAGGCTTACAAAACAAGCTCTTAGACAAGTCAAATTTGTAACAATTAGAGGTAAGTAATGTAAGAAATAAGGTGTTCATTTATTAATTCTTAACCGTTACATAAATTTATAAGGTTGAAGAATGCATCTATAGTTGAAGTAAACAGGTTTGATAGAGTTCGCAACAATTATTTAAATCTTTAAAACAATCAATTCAAATATCTCATGGACATTATTGGACATGTACGTACAAGGAAATGCAGAAGAAAGTGACTATCAAAGTAACTAGGTATTTAAAAAATTCTGATGGTCACGGAATGACTAATCAACTCTTTCAACTCAATGAGCTAAAATGGCATCACAGCGACATAACCTTGAATTATTGGTATAAGTAAAAATACAATTTTAACTCTTCTTTTCACTCTTTCTTTTGTGACCAAAACTTTGAAGAAAGTAAAGCGGCAACACTAAGGAATGCCAAAAAAAGATGACCCAAGAACCCGTCTTTTGACCTTGACATGAACTCTACACAATGCCGACATTTTCCATAAACGACCGTTTATTTCATATGAACACTGGGCTAGCCAAGATATCTAACTAACTGTAAAATTATGCGCGTAAACTTCCGTACACTCGCGAAAATTCGAAAAGGTCTTTGGGGAACAGAAGCTCTCCGGGTTTTAAAAAAATCTGAGAAACTCTGAGCGTTTGGTCAATGCGACGCGTGACCCGAGAGCTGGTGAGTATCTGGCTCAGCGCATCAGCATTGCCATACAGCGTGGTAATGCAGCCCGCGTTTTGGGGACGCAACGACTGGTATGGATCAACTGAGTTATCTCAGACATTTTGCAACAGTGTGGAGTTAACTCAATAGTTCTACGTAATAAACATTGCCTGAAAACTTAATACCTTTTGATGAAGTCTTGGTGTTTATGTCTTGTGTATAATTACCCATAACACACGCTCTGCTTACTTTAAAACCAGATGCTGTGTGCGATACTGATCCCACTCACGTCCACAGCTGGTCATGGCACCCCAAACAAGGGAGATAATTATTATTATATATTTATTATTATTTTATTTTAATTATTGCCCGTCAAACTTACTTGCTGGACATCACCGTAGGGGTGTTAAGAAGGTGCCATGGCTGATTTGTGAATCAAAATAGACCTGACCAGTAGATCTGGGTCAGGTCTATTTTGAAACATGGGGTAAAAAACTTGAATGACATAAAATAAACATTAGTTTAGGTTTTTTTTGTAATTTTTCTTTCACCAATAAAAGGCATCTGGTTACTTGTAGAAATGTTTTGAGATAAATGTAAGTGAGATAACACGTCATCGTCACCTGGTTCCGTAGGTATGCCAACTTCTCGCTACCACATGAAACATTTGATAAAAATAGAAAACACATGCATCAACGCCGTAATTAGAGAGTTTCATGCATTCGCATTTGCATATGCAAATGGATAAAATCCGATATCTAGTTATTACTGTGTGCGATACTGATCCCACTCACGTCCACAGCTGGTCATGGCACCCCAAACAAGGGAGATAATTATTATTATATATTTATTATTATTTTATTTTAATTATTGCCCGTCAAACTTACTTGCTGGACATCACCGTAGGGGTGTTAAGAAGGTGCCATGGCTGATTTGTGAATCAAAATAGACCTGACCAGTAGATCTGGGTCAGGTCTATTTTGAAACATGGGGTAAAAAACTTGAATGACATAAAATAAACATTAGTTTAGGTTTTTTTTGTAATTTTTCTTTCACCAATAAAAGGCATCTGGTTACTTGTAGAAATGTCTTGAGATAAATGTAAGTGAGATAACACGTCATCATCAACTGATTCCGTAGGTATGCCAACTTCTCGCTACCACATGAAACATTTGATAAAAATAGAAAACACATGCATCAACGCCGTAATTAGAGAGTTTTATGCATTCGCATTTGCATATGCAAATGGATAAAATCCGATATCTAGTTATTACTAACTATTTGGTTCATTTAAGCCAGATAAGACCTTCTTAATTTTTTTTCTTTAATTTTCATTTATGCTCTGATGTTTCTCCAAAAAGCTATCGACCATAGCTTTTTGCTAGCTTGCTTTTGGCGCTCTGAACCAAGGTCTAAAAGCGGTATTACACTACACGTTATTCAGGGTCCGGTAGTTAGGGCGATTAGGGAGCAAGGCTCGCCGGGTGCGTCCCTTACGGACCCTAAATCTAATTACACCACTCTTAATTAGGGTTAGGGTCCCTGAATAACGTGTAGTGTAATACCGCTTTAATCTATGAACGTGACATCCTATTTATCTCCCATTCTCACAAGATGGCTGCAGAGCGTCCTTTTAAATAATACAGACAAGGAAACTGCTCCCCTTCCATTGTAATGTCTCCTTAGATTCATTCGCCGCCGTGACCAGCTCGAATAACTCTGTCTACAATGTCCAGCATTATTTTTTAAGAGGTCAATGGTTGAATTTCCCCGAAATTAGTTGCAGGGAAGATCTTTCCTGTACCGAGCCGAGCCATCTGGTCCACTTGCTCGGGGTTTTTCGACCGACAGTTGATGTCGGATAGTTGTACATAGGCACTGTTTTTGTCTATTCTTATGACATAGATCAGATGTTGTTGAAACCAGCGTTTGCGCAATCTAGGATTATTGGTCACGTGATCTACTTTTTGCACTCCCCTTACACATAGAATTTTTTTGTTTCATATGTAGTTCAGCTCACTTCATGCTAGAGTCCCTGCAATTTATTAATTTGTAAAATACTCAGGACTTTAAAAACGTCGTATGAAGATAAGTGGGCTAGTCGTTCACTTTCACCGTTTCGTTTTATCACCACTTTCGACTACGAGCATTGAATCAATAAACAATAACAGGTTTTTACTTAGCGAGCTAGTTAATGTTTGGATTTTACATTAGGATTGATGTTTCCAGGTGTTAACTGTATCTCCAAACTTTGGATAAATCTGTCATTACTGAGTTTACAACAAAGAAAATGGACGCTAAAACGACAAAAAAGTTTAAAATCCGTTTAAAATATCTCGTAAAAACCGTAGTACACGCAAAGTTAGATACGAGTATCTAAGACAAAGACGAGAAGGCTCGCGAACCGCATGCGGCTCTTTCGATGAAAAGTTGCGGCTCTGCAGTTCAATATGCAGTAGGTAACTAATAAATTCATTAAATCTTTTAAAATCAAAACCATTGAAAAGTACGTACGATGAGTAAGTGGATGAGTATATGGATGGCATAAATAACTTCATTTCAAAAATCGGAAGCAATATTGCGATGAAATCTATCAACTGTTGACACGAATGACTTCAGCACAGGTGTAAATGAGATCAACATAGTACCATTTGGAATTGATGCTGATTATACATACATATTTGATTACAGTCAAACCTAAGTAAAGTTTCACTGAAAGTAATCAATATACCTACAAATTGTGTTATACACTACCAAAAAAATAGGGGCTCTTTAAAAACTATGACTTTTTTATTGTATTTCTACGCTCTTTCTTCTGAAAAGCACGCCGACCTTTGATGTAGCAGAAAATTTTCCACATGTTTTGTAACTGTGGTTCTGTACAGAACTATTCCATCAATATGATTTCATACGTCCACCAAAATTGTGCCGATCAAGATCCTCCTATTAATTTGACGTGTCGCAGTCGGTGAATATTCAATTGTATACACTTGCAAAGCCCTCGCGGCCGCGGTTCAAAGCCCCTTTTCCCTTCAGGGGATGAATTTTCAAAAATCCCTTCTTTCTGTCTGTGTACTAAAAGGTACCTGCCCTCCGAATTCCAGCTTTCTAGCTTAAGCAGTTTGGCTGGGCGTTGTCTCCAAAAATAGCCTTTTATAAATTGCTTGCGACCCGCCCCGGCTTCGCACGATTTTGTATACGTTATTAACCTTCCTCTTGAATCACTCTATCTATTAAAAAAACCGCATTAAAATCCGTTGCGTACCTAGTTTTAAAGATTTAAGCATACAAAGGGACAAAGGGATAAAAGGAACATAGGGACAGAGTATAAAACAAAGCGACTTTGTTTTATACTATGTAGTGAAGATTAATGATCAGTACGTGTAGGCAATTTGGACGAAAACAAGTCGCATCTTTATTATCCTACCATTATCAAATATCTTTCAATCAGAAAAAAGCTCACTTTGTATTCATAACGCATTTGAGGTCATTTCAACATTGCGGCCGCATGAGTCACGTCGGTTTTCTAATTTCCTTATAGAGCTACAAAAAGAGGCTCCTTTTTTCTTATATGGCGTGTTTTATGGTACGACCCACGAGTGCAACGTGCGTGAAAAAAACATATTAGTTCTGTGCGTTCTCTTATTATGCTAGCGTCAACGATCGTTTCGAAAATTCCATAAAATTATTAAACACGGTAACAATGAAGACACATCTATCAAATTTCTACACAATATTTGTCAATAAGCCTAAGTTATCAAAAAAAACCGGCTTAGTGCGAGTCGAATGGATAGGTTCCGACGGTTCCGTACCGTATCTATAAAAATGCCAAAAAAGCATGTCGGCGCCCCTTAAATATTTAGTTTATTGTTTTTAGTGTTGTTGAAACAGCAACAGAAATACATAATTTGAGAAAATTTATATTACCTTACTGTCACGGTTCATAAAATACAGCCTGGTGACAGACCAACGGACAGTGGAGTTTTAATAAAAGAGTACCGTTTTACACTTTGGGTACGGAACCCTAAAAAGACAAGAAAACTTGCTTTTTAAAATATAATTGGTAGGTGGGTTTGAATTATTTAGCTCCATTTCAGCGTTCATAAACCGTGCCAAAACACAATTTTGTATGCTTGGGTAAACGCTGAAGATAATAATAGCAATTTGCTTGTCAGCTCAGACGATTTGATTGAATCATCTTGTTATTGGATAATCCTTGGTAATGAATTGTAAGCGAAAGTAAGTTTCTATGTTACGCTTTCGCAAAGAGGGACGGATTTGTTTTAAATTCATTGGGTAGGCATTTTATTTTACAGCCTTAAGGCAATCGGTACTTTTTGTCTTTATGTTAGGTGTATTGGTTTTGGTGTTCTTCACATACTTATAATTGGCAATCAGGGGTACCTAATGAATGACAGTAATGAGTAATCATCTACTTCATGTTTGAAAACTTGGATTTAAATTTTCGTATCAGATAATCTTTTTTTAAGAAAAAATGCGTTAATAAAAACTGAAAGTTAAAACAAAAAACTTTTTCCTTTTTTTAAAGTAAGGAATATCTTTATAACAACGAAAATTGCAATCAAGGAATAGAAACAAATTAAAACTAATAAATACAATAATTGAGGTATCTCAATTTACTGATAAATATCTGTAGCAGTAGTTACCACGATACTTACTGCATTACCATACCACGCTGCATGGCAATGCTGATGCGCAGCGCTAGATACTCGAAAGTCACCCGAAAAACCCAAATTTGATTTCGAATATTTTAGAATGCTAATCTAATAGTTTTTTTTCTTTTCAGATCCCAGAGACAACGAATGATCTGAATGCAGACTAAAAATTTGATGTAAAAGAATAAAATTTCCTAAGAAATATGGATGAAATAAAATCAACACGATTACATATATGATAGTGTGAATGTATGCGATGAAAACGCGATGAACATGGCAAGATATAAAACAGATCCCTACGTAAAAAGGGATGATGTAAACAAACCAAAAACCAGAGAAATGTCTCTAGCGAATATATTAACAACCGTTCTAGTAATAATTCTAGCCATAAACACAAAATCAGTATACGCTGATGAAAAAAAAGATAAAACGGAACTAGAAAAACGAATGAAAATTGTAGAAAGTGTTTCGGGTAGATTTTTTAAGGACATTTACCAAAATGGTACGTTCAGGACTGGTAATAATTTGTGGGATAACATTCTAAATCAGTGCAGTGTATCGCCTTCAATATCCTGTTTGCAAAAGAACGTTTATTCTTATATGGACCAGGAGTTAGAGTTTGATGGTGATGTGAAAGTGTCAAGTGGCTTGAGCTTCAAGAAGAACAACGTGGATGTGGAGAAATATAGCAAAGAGGCCAATATCATCTACCTCACTGGAAGCAAAGATGAAGCCAGCGAGAGGAACCTCGACGAGGAGAATGAAGTCGACAACGAGTATGGCTCAGGTAAATAAATTACATTATAGTAGCTTTCACAGTATTTTAAAAATGTACTACATTATGAGCTGGCTGTCATTTAATAGGCCTCCCCTAATAAGCGCCATAGCACCCTGTCTTCAGTTTGCAGGATCTGCCAGCAGTATTTCGTTAGAGGAGGCATAGGTCCAGCAGTGGACTAGGAGGAGGCTGATGATGATAATGTTTAATATATTCCTATCTACCTATATAGTTTCCGTATGTAGAAGTTTTCAGTATTGAGTTTTGTTTTCTCTTTGACGATAAGGATAATTTTATCCAAACGCAATTTAATATACCTCAATGTAAGTAACCAATACAAACTATAACCCCGATACAATTGTGCAAAGGTGCCTTTGAGAAAGATATGTATCCTTTTATATATAGAACTAGTTTAGTATACATTTAATTTTAAACCTTCCTCTTGAATCACTCTATCTATAAAAAATCGTGTAAAAATCATATGCGTAGTTTGAAAGATCTTAGCACAAATAAGGACAGGCAGCGTGAAGCGACTTTGTTTTGTACCATGTTTTAGTGAATATATTATAAATATTCTATTCTGTGTAGCTTAAAATGGAGTAACTTTCCCAGAAGGTATGAAGACTCTGAGATTGATCTCTTCCGGATTACAGACGTCTGTAGACACTTCACACTTTTCCGGTTGCTCTAGTAAAGCCAAATGTTATAAAAACAGGCACAGATTATCACCGTACTGGTAAAAGTGGAAAATTTGAAAACTTAAGTTCTCTGTATCAACAAAATACACAAACCTAGTTCATTTGGGTATTTGTATTTTGTTACAGGTGGTATTGATAGTAGAGCTACCCAAATAAACTAGGCTTATGTATGTATCTTGTTACAAGTATAGGTTTTGATAAAAGTAGTATTAAATAAATAAATGAAATAAATTAGCTTTACTAGAGCTCTACAAATGTTCTAGAGTGGAAAGGTAAAGTTAAACATGGTTATACATTGTATACTTGACTTTTTTAGGAAGAACCTATACCAAAGATGTTTTATACATCTTTTTACATCCCTTGTACACGTGTGTCTACAGGATCAGTTTAAATCAAATCAAATCATTTATTTTCAGAATACATTATTACAGGTTACATGTCAGATCTTAAAACTAGAGTGAGGTTCAATGTATTCAACCCGCAAGCAGGTGTGCAAATATTAATGGTATGTCAGTGAAATAATCAATTTAAAATAATAGTAACAAAAATAATCAAGCATAATACAATTAAAAATAAAATTTAACAATTTTATAATAAAAAAATAAAATAAAAACGAAATACACAAAAAATACTCTACTTAAAATTAATACTTATACTTACTCATTTACACTATAGAAACATTTGTCAAGAAGCCAATTATTTAATTTTTGTTTGAATAAATTACCAATGAGGTCTATAATAACTTGCGGTAACTTATTAAAGGGTATCATTTAATCGGTCAGTGAATTAAACAGATTTTGGTGAACAAAAAAATTAATTCGGTAAGCTGAATAAATAAAACTGGGCTGCGACAAATGGCCTGCGAAAAAATAAAAATTGGGCAACAAGAAAAATAACAACGGGCTATTTAAAAAATATTTGTGCAGTAAATTATTTTTCATGCATCAGCAAATCATGATGAGCATTTATTGAAATTTTGGCCTGCTGTAAAACTAAAAATAGAGGAACCAACTATCAAAAATGATCAGCAGACCGTGGATCGGATTTAATTCAGTGTTTGGAAGCTCACTAATTAATTTTGGTTTGCTAATTTGACGATCGATGTGGCGGCGCGCGTGGCGTGGCGAGGCAGCGGGTTGCGGGTTTGATTCCCACCTACGGTTAAATATTTATATAATCTACAATTAATTTGGCATACAACCTACATCCATGTTCTTAAATTTGACTACCAGGGAAAAGCAGGAATGAACCGAAATTAAAAAAGCCCATAAACTGCGTTATACTACTAATATTATAAACGCGAAAGTTTGTAAGTATGGATGGATGGATGGATGTTTGTTACTCTTTTACGAAAAAACTACTGAACGGATATGGATGAAATTTTTCACACAGATAGATATTTTATCCCGGAATTCAAACGAGAACGGGAATTAGCGCGGGGAAACCGCGAGGCATTGCTAGTAATTATATATATACCTAAGCAGCCCGTCCCGGCGTCGTCGCACAGGGCACAGGTAGGTATTTAACGAAAATTTCATATATCATTAATAAATTTTAACATGCACCTACCTAGTATACACACTCACGCAGACGATTTCAAGCATTGACTTTGACTCCCCACAGTACCCCAGTGACGCCCTACATCGCATAGGTAACTTTTATTTTTTTTAAAACTTTTTTTATTACATTACTAGATGCGCCCCGCGGCTTCGCCCGCGAACCAGAGTCGTTATACAAATTTCAGAAATTTATAACACAACCCCTAGGCGTTATTTTGTTTAAAATAAAAAATACATGTCAAATTATTTATTTTATAGTTGATTTATACTGAGTTTTGAGTACATCGAATCAAGGAAAAATAATTTTCCATACAAACTTTAACCCCTCAGAAGTTAATTTTTGAAAATTTTATGTCTATGCCTATGTCCTATTCTAGGTTCTAAACTATCTACTTACCAAATTTCACCTTAGTTAATAACTTAAGTGACGTAAGTAATTACGGAGATTACTTATAAGAAACATTCACACAGACTATTAAATTTTTTATAAATATTATAATTGTAATATTACTTTACATTTTTAAACTCGTGATATCTTTCGAATGGAATGTCCGAATTGAATAATTCAAAAAGTTATATTTGTAAAGGTATTGTAGCAATTTTTAATATAAAGTTTTTTTTATGTATATATAAATTTTTCCTCATTATAATATTATAGTAGGTAAAGGTACTTTTAAGCTGTTTTTCTGTTTTTCTCCTTGATGGTAAGCGTAGATAGGTCAGTATGTTATTTTGGTGAAAAGTAGAAAGGGGTTAGTGAGGGAAAATTCCAACTTTTTGACATTTTCGCTGCCCTGCACATGTACACGCCTCATACACGCATACCGTAGTTAGTAGGTAGGCCGGAGGTAGGTAGGTAGGTAGGTTAGGGAACTACACGATGCGACCGACCGTTCGTCATAGTTGCCGTGCATGCGGCGCCGTCCCCCCCCCCCCCCGCCCGCCGCCGCCCCGTTGCTAGATAATCATCGCCTTTTCAAATGAACTATGCAGTACGTAGATAGACATAGGTACCTAGGTACGTAGGCAAAGAATATAAACTTTACCTAAGTACCTACCTATGTCACAACCCTATGTCCTACTTATCTAGGTACCTACATGTCAAGCTGTAGGATAAACAATGACATACTACTTATTTGAAATTAGTTGTGCCCCGCGGCATAAGATGCCCGCGGCTTCACCCACGTGCAAATTTATTTTTCAATTGGAGAACATTATGGATATCGAAGACTGAGAATAACACGTTTGATTTTGTGATGAGATGTTAGGCCACGTTTTGGATCGCAAAAGCAAATTCGGGTTTTTGCATTTAGAGCTGTGGCGGGGCGGCGCGACGCGGTGGGGCTCGTGGTGGGGCGCGCGGCGGTACTTGATTTCACCAATCAACTTTGAGCCTTACTTCTTGTGTGCTTGCTTGTAAATAAGGTTACTAACCACAGAAATCCTAGCACTAGAAAAGTTATTTCTCTGATTGATTAAGTACATAGATAATTAGGTACCTGCCTCCGAAACGCTTGTCGCCACCTCTACTAATATTATAAACGCGAAAGTTTGTAAGTATGGATGGATGGATGTTTGTTACTCTTTCACACAAAAACTACTGAACGGGTCTGGATGAAATCTGATACTGAAATAGATTAGGTATAGTCTGGAATAACACATACGCTATATTTTATCCAGAATTCCCACGGAAAATTCCGGTAATTTCGCGGGTGAAGCAGTACCTAGGTACTATTTTAATTGGGAAAATAAATAAAACAATGAAAAAATATGAACGTTTATGATAGTAAGTGCACTCTGTGCAGCACATTTTTGGATATAACTTTATTTCTTTATTCCCAAGATTGAGAGATAGAGATTATCTGTAGGAAAGCCCCAAAGATTTTATACAATGCTTAGTATTTACTAAGTTATTTTCGGTCTTAAAGTATCTACTTACATACCAAATTTCATCTAAATAGTATCTACATACCACCACCAAAGGAGATCACCCAGCTCCCATACATTTTTGGGCTAATTTTGAAAGTGCCGGCCACCTGATTTAAACTTAATATTATAATAGAGTGTAACAAAATGAACACTTTTTATTACTAGACTAAAGCTGTAAGTCAAGTCTGTGAGATAATATTCTAACTCAAAACATCCATTATATTTTTGTAGTAAAACCTAATTTTTATTATATTTCTTGTAATAATGTGCAAGTTAGATATAAAAAAGGCCCGACCCGGCCGCCTCGCTATTCCTGGCTATGGTAGTGGCCATGGTAACGGCGGGGCAGGGGGTGCTAAGAATCACCGGCCTGCAGGCTACCACACAATTCCTAAACTGACCCTGGTAACGTACAACGGACGCACTCTGAGGCTTGACAATCATCTAGCGCAGTTGGAAGTGGAGTTAGAGAACATTAAATGGCATGTTCTAGGGTTGTGTGAAGTCCGTAGAGAAGGGGAGGACACCGTAACCCTAGACTCGGGCCATCTTCTCTACTTTCGCGAGGGTGATAAAACATCCCAGGGTGGCGTAGGTTTCCTCGTCAATAAGGCCCTCTCTAGCAACGTTCAAGAAATCTCCAGTGTGTCAACCAGGGTAGCGTACCTGATCCTTTGGCTATCTAAGCGGTATAGCATGAAGGTAATTCAGGTCTACGCACCGACCTCGGCACACCCGGATGATGAAGTGGAGGATATGTACGAAGACATATCCAAAGCCTTACACAACACCACTAAGCCTCACTTCAACGTTGTTATGGGGGACTTTAACGGCAAGGTGAGAATCCAGACTGGCAACGTATCCCGAATAAGCCCGCATGGTTATGGAGTTAGGAATCACAGGGGGCAAATGCTTGTCAACTTCTTTGAGAAGGAGGGGCTGTTCTTAATGAACTCCTTCTTTAAGAAACAGCCCCAGTGGAAGTGGACATGGTAAAGCCCCGACACCGTGACAAAAAATTAGATCGACTTTATCATGACGGATAGCAAGCACATATTCAGAGATGTCTCAGTGATCAATACCGGATCTGATCACTGAATGCTCCGAGGCACTCTGAATATCAACTTAAAGCTTGAAAGAAACCGTCTGATGAAGTCCACGCTCCGACCTAATCCAATCCAAATCATGGCGGGCACCGAGAAGTTTTAGTTTTGTTTTTTTTAAGACCGTATTACTTCAGAGCTTCTGAAGGCAGGAGAAGCCCCCGTTATACAGAAGCTACAGAACCTCTTTAATACCGTCCTTCATAGTGGGAGAACTCCTAAGGCGTGGAGCGGGAGTTTGGTGGTGCTCTTTTTTAAGAAGGGCGATAAAACCCTCCTTAAAAACTATAGACCCATCACACTCCTGAGCCACGTCTATAAGCTATTCTCGCGAGCGATCACGAATCGTCTCGCCAGGAGACTCGACGAGTGTCAGCCACCGGAACAGGCCGGGTTCCGCGGAGGATATGACACCATAGACCACATTCACACAGTTTGGCAGATTATACAGAAGTCCGAAGAGTATAATCAGCCCCTGTGTCTCGCTTTTGTGGACTATGAAAAGGCCTTTGACTCCGTCGAAACCTGGGCTGTTCTAGAATCCTTACAGCCAGCGATGCCAAAGTAGACTATCGTTATATAGAGGTGATGAGGTGTCTCTACAAAGCCGCCACTATGAGTGTCCCAGTACAGGGCCAGCAGTCTAAACCCATCCAATTGCGCAAAGGAGTGAGGCAGGGGGATGTCATATCCCCGAAACTGTTCACGAGCGCATTGGAAGATATGCTTAAGACTCTGGACTGGAAAGGTAAGGGCATTAACATAAACGGCGATTACATCTCAAACCTACGATGCGCTGATGACATAGTCTTAATGGCGGAGTCGCTAGAGGAGCTGACCCACATGCTGGACGGCCTAGCATCAACCTCGCGACGCATCGGTCTTGGCATGAATTTGGAAAAAACCAAAGTCATGACCAATTGCCAAATTGATCCGGGACCGGTAGTCGTAGAAGGCCACCTTCTCGAAATCGTTTCCGAGTACTTACCTTGGGCAGATTATGCAGTTGGGTAAAAACAATTTCGAGAAGGGGGCCAAGAGGAGGATCCGTTTGGAAAACTACGTCGAGTCTTCTCGTTATCCATATCGCAATGCAAAGACTGCTGGCAGATGCTGGATGCGTCAAGCTGAAGACAGGGCGCTATGGCGCTCATTAGGTCTCCTATGTCCAACAGTGGACTAATATAGGCTGATGATGATGATGATGATGATGATGATGTTAACGGAAGAAGAACTTATTTTATTTGCCCTTGGTATATACCAACTCAAACAGGCACGTAGTTATCATGCAGAACATTTACAGGCAACTGGTAGGTTCATCATTGAACTCGGAGGACAATATCAGGGAATGGACTTAGAACTTTGGTGTAATAATAAAAAATGTTTGTGATGCTGAGTTCTATTCAAATCAACCTTTTTTTTTTGTTGGCCGGCAAAATAAATATTAGCCCAATCTGGGTGATCTCCTTTGATCTCAATAACTTAAGTATCTACTGAGATTATTTATTACAAACATTTACACAGACTTTCAATAATAGTATCTACCTAAACTAGTAAGATTTCAAACGCAGTACCAGTGATTACGGCTTATTTTCGCTTTTTTCTGTTTTACTTTTTTACAATTCTTTTGCCCATAACATTTAATAAGCACCTCAAAAATTTAATTCCTTGCTGTAACAAAATAATGGTTTATTACTGCCCATTATTTTTTATTCAGTTGCCCAAAAGTATTTATTTCATAGACCATACCGCTATTTATTCACTTACCAAAAATTTTATATTTGTCAGCCAAGTATTGCAGGTCGTTTTTATTTTACATCCGACCAAAATTTATTAAGCTGCCCCAATATTTATTTAGCTGATTTTTACCGCTTCCCCATATTTAAAATAACTACCAATAAATTTACTCCCCTTATTAAAGATGACGATGCACATATTGTAAACATTTATGCATAAAACCTCCTTGTTGGGAAAGATCTAACATTTCTTTTGGATTTTTCCAAAGCAGGTGGTATTGTACAGTAGGTATGTAGAGACAGTGCGGTTGTAGAATGATTTGCCTCTGGACATTAGAAAGGTAGAGACACCAGATAGTTTTAAGGTTGTTTCTGGTCCAGGACTAAGCATAGCTCCGCTATTAGATGGCGCTGATTTTCTATGTTGAAGTTTTTCACTATTTTCTAATTAAATTGTGCATAATTGTTTAATGGTTATGTATTTGCCGCAAATGGTATGTTGTTTTTTATGTACCAAGCAATTTTTCAAGTGTTGAAAGCATCTATGGAGCTTGTATTTGGGAAGAGCAAAAAAGATCTTGCCTGTGTGAGTGATCGGCCGCTACGAGTCACTCACACAGGCAAACCTTACAAATTCAGTGGAAATAAAATAACTACTGTTCGAAAAATAACAGAGATAATTGGAGACGCCTTAGGACTAAATATTTTTCGGACCAATATTTCCGTTTTCGGGACATAACTAAATTACATCTAAAATTAATTCAATAAAACCACTAGTTAACGAACTAATTTTCGACTCTTGTTTTTTTTAAGAAAAAAAACAGGCTCTATTTACATTTAAAAAAAAATTGGAGGTAATTTCCTTTTTGATTTTGAACAATTTAAGTAAAAAGGCGCAGAGGGTAATGTTATTTACAAACTAGCTTACTAGCTAAAGAATATCTTACAAATTATAGGTAAAAAAAAATACTTTTCATGCTATTTATTAATTTCGTTAAATCATTGGAATTGACAAATCATTTTAATAAGTTCACAATAACAATCATTAATTTTAAATGTACTCACTGTGAAAGTTGTTCCAATTTTATAATAAAAATACAAAAAAATTCTTAGCGTAAGGAAGTCTCCACTTTTTTTTTACTCTGTTCTTTGTGTACTTAGGTATCTTAGCTCCGATTTTACGACCACTTATAAAAGATTAAAAGTAATATAAATTTTCACCGTATTTCAATAACTCACTTTGGACTAGCGGTTCGAACAGTCGGGTGGGTGCGACGATGTATAGTCGTACCTGGGTTCGAAACCACTAAAAATTTGATTTACTTTTTGCTTTTTGATAATAAAATATCCACAAAATTTTGATACATCCCGTTAGTACGGGCTCGAATCCCTTCAACACTACCAAAATTTTTGATTTTTATCATTTTTATTCTTTATGTTTTGAACAATGTCATAGACCTAGTACAAACAAATTCATGTTTGTCATAAATTACTTATTGTAAGCCTTCCTAAGTCTATTTTATTGTAATATAAAACTTTGGTAGACTGTTCTGCGTACATCCCACAAAGGGTCCTGACCTCGTTTCTAACGGTATGACAAAAATAAAATGAAACAATTATGTACTATCAACACCAACTGATTTTTATTTTATTTTAGCTCTTTACGCCAGCTAATGTTCAGGCATTTTTACAAATCGCTCATTGAATGCAAAACGGCCACATTTCAAAAAATTTAGAAAATGTTTTATTTCTCATAAAGTATATTTTCTTTTGAAAACATTTCATTTAAATATTTATTTCTTTTTATTGGGATAATTATCTTAACTTTGCTTCAAAATTTGAATGCAAAAAGGGCTTTTGTAGTTTTTATCAAGTTGGGTGATAGATATAACAGCGACCATTATTTTAAAAAATAGAGCAAAAAATTACGAAAACAATGATGAATGTGATGAATGAAAGAAAAACATTTTTTCAAAAAAATCATGTTCAAAATTTTGTTTTGGCTCCTGTAAAAAGTGACGATTAGTCCAATAAAATAAAAAAAATATATATAATTCCGGACAGTCCACACAGCATCATCTAGCCCCAAGGTGAGCAAAGCTTGTATTATGGGTACTAGTTGACTGATAAACTTAATACAATACATTACATAGATAGATATTTTTTTTATAAATACATAGAAAACACCCAGACCAACGGAACAAATTTCTGCAGATCGAACACAATTTTTTTCCGACACGGGAATTGAACCCGCAACCGGTCGCAGGTGGACCTTCGCCCACTGCGCCACATCGGTCGTCGCTGATGAATGAGCGAAATGCTTTGCATACACTCTGACACGTCTAATGCTAGGGCCACACTATCGTGATATGCCGATAATTATTGCCATAAGTTATACAACACCTAGGTGTAACCACGATTAATGGCCATAATTTTACAATGCCAATCAATATTCAAATGGCGGTAGGCAATAGCTCCGGCGGCGGTCTTGTTTCGCACATCAAAGAAGATTACCGCAGTAATTAATGCGTTTGTGGCCACTACCGTTTGTCCAGTGTGCAATATGAGCTCACCGGCGCGGCGACGCACGTGATATTTTTACCGCCTTATTTATTGACATATCTAGGAAAACTCTAGTGTAACCACACCAGTTCATGCAGTAATTTAAACGGTAATTTAATGTCATAATTATTGCGGTAACAGCCCGGTAGACGGTAAGGTAGTGTGGCCCCAGCGTAAAACTCTCTAAACTGGTACCTATAAACAAACATGTTATCTGTTTACATAGTGTCATTTATTGTTGTCATGGGAACGGCACGTAGGCTTCCTAGATCTTATTTGACATGCAACAAAAATAGAAGGGAATAAATACTTGGATGATGGAAAAACACTTTGAGAACATAAACTATGGTATTATTAGATGATTCTTTAGATAGCACAGAGATGGCGATTCCGTCGCCGCCGTCACACTCACAAGTTAAGCGGGCGTACGACACTATCCGTGTTCACTCACGCATTGATAGAAATGGCCTAAAATTTTCACGTTATTTCTAATTATACCGAGTGTTTTCATTAATCAAATACAATTTGCCGCAAATAATGACCAATAACAAAGCCAAAAACAGTTATTTATTTGTTAAATTATGTCCACATCGCTCATATTTGGGAAAATACAAACGTATGTAAATCGAACAACCTTAAGCTGATGAATCGCAAGCATTTACTAGGTTGAAATGAAAATGTACTTATTTGCAACGAGATGATGCCAGCGACTTCGTCTGCGCAGGATTAGTATTTCAAGTATACTGACCCGCGTAATTCCCGTTCCCGTGGGAACTCCTGGAAAAAATATAGCCTATATGTTATTCTAGACTATAATCTATCTCTGTGCCAAATTTCATCCATATCCGTTCAATAGTTTTTGCGGGAAAGAGTAACTAACATCCGTCCATCCATCCATACTTACAAACTTTCGCGTTTATAATGTGTAATAAGAAGGGTAGATTGAGTTTTTTCTTCACTATCACTACATAGTATAAAACAAAGTCGCTTTCTCTGTCCCTATGTCCCTATGTCTTTATGTCCCCTTTGACTGCTTAAATCTTTAAAACTACGCAACGGATTTTGATGCGGTGAATCACTCTATCTATTAAAAAAACCGCATAAAAATCCGATGCGTAGTTTTAAAGATTTAAGCATACAAAGTGAATGCGACGTTGTTTTATACTATGTAGTGATAAGTAAAACTAATGTTAGGACGCCAACCCTGTGTCTTGTGTGTCACAAAATGTGTCGAATAGACCTCCCTTCTATAAGTAACATTGTAGTAACAATTAAATTAACTACATTTCAAATGACCTTGTAATTATTGTCATAGTCTTGCAGTAGACGAGTATTGCGAGAAGAATTTACTATTCTGAGTGTTGTCCATTTTAACCTACTTTCATAAAACGTAAGTTTATCGTAAATCATTTTTTTATGTAAAGTTGTGTCCAGACAAAGAATAATAAAATATTCATCGCATTCTTCAGAAACATGTACCATTTCAGAAAGGTCTATTTTATGGAGCGTCTTGATTTATATTGTGGTTCATGATATTTTGGATACCCTCCAGAGACTTTCTTTGATGCCTTATGAATCTTAATGAGTAGGTACCTAAGTTTTCCTTTTAAAAGTTACGAAAAAAGAGCCAAATATGTTTGAGAAAACTTTATGATGGCTAGCTTTAAACTTAAATTAATTAATTATAAAATTAAAAATGTTTGGCTTTTGACCCACTTAAATTACTTACTTAAGTACCTAAAAAATCTGTCTTAATTTTATTCATTCTACAGATACAGAGCAGAAATTATTTATTAAGCTTTATAAGACAGATTAGTTAATTACCATAATTTAGTGTTTTGTTAACTTGTCAAGTCAAAACAGATTAACGTCGTTATTTACTTTAATTACGTCCTTTAGAATCATTTTACAGTTTTGAGATAATCATGATAGGTAACTGTTCAAATGATATATTTATTTACTTATTATCATATGAATTGAGACTGGCCACCAGCGTAGCAAAATATGAAGAACCGACATCGGGTAAACGACCGCGACTCAGCAAACGTAGTGTCCAGCTAGGTGGGATGACGATCTGTGATTAACTGCAGTCGGATGCTGGATGCGAGAATCTGAAGACAGGGGCCATTGAAGGAGGCCTATGTCCAGCTGTGGATTTATATACCTAGATTGATAATGATAATAATGATGACCGTAGCCGAATTTTGGCTAGGGGGATAAAGATTATCATGAAGTAATGATTTACATTTTATAAGTATTTCGACACCAAAAATTTAAGTATCTACACTTAGTACGAGTTAGGTACTAGTGTGTAATAGTTTGAAAACCATGCTGCTATCAAAAAAACATTGCATTTAGCTCGAAAGTGTTCAAACTATAATACTTAATGCATTATACATCATATTTTTTTATTAAAAACAATTCAATTACATAATATATTTCTTAGTTAGTGCCTTAAATCCTATGTTAGGTTTGATTAAGCACTACGTTCTCTCTATTTAGCTTACTTAAAAACAATACCTACTAAAACCACAAAGTCTATAAAATCCTATTCATTAGTTTTATTTTGTACCAATAGAACATCGCTAGCCTGATGAGTAACAGATGACCAACCACTTTCCATTTCAATCTGATCTCGGCGAGATGAGTGTTTTTGTTAACTAGTGATGAGTGATGATAAAAAATGAAATGGACAAACTCTCAAACGCCATACTCGATCGTAATCTCTATGACTTATAGTTACCTACTTACTTAAGGTTCTACCATAAGAATAAATAATGTTAGGGTGTAATGTAACAACGTTACGAGGTGTAATGTAACAACGTTACGAGGTGTAATGTAACATATTACAAAGCGTGCATTCGTGCAGTCAGTACGTCGTGTTACGGCAAACGGAGTATTGCTAGAATCTGTGTGACACAAAGATTCTAGCAATACTACGTTTGCCGTAACACGACGTACTGACTGCACGAATGCTCGCTTTGTAATATGTTACATTACACCTCGTAACGTAGGTCAGTACGCACCCTTAGACCACCGGTTTGTAGAGATGCAGCTCTCGGTGAGATCTTCATTTCGGACAGCTGTCAAACTGGAAACTGTCATATGTCACTCACTTTAATTCAAGTATTTACTCTACGTATAAACTTGATGCAGTGGAACCACGAACCCATTATTTCAGGGATGGTGGGACCACGAGTAATAGTGGTACAATCCCAGTGGGACCACGAGTCGCGACCCATAATTTTGTCTATTTTTATGGTTCTCCTAGTCGCTACACACAAAATATACTATGGTAAGTAAACATTCAGCGAGCAATAGAAAGAGCAATGCTCGGATTTTCTCTGAAGGAATTCATATTTAATACATGCTATAGAAATAGTCCATTGAAAAGTTACATTTGGGGTTGCATTTTTTAGAGGACGCAATTTTATTTTTTTTGATATGTAGGGGGGGTCAGTGTAAAGCTAAAACCAAGTTTGTGGGGTCGCCACCCTTGTCCCACGGCCGCCATCTTGAAAATAGGGGTTGAAATGGTTTTTACGATATATCTCCTAAACTTTATTTGATAAAAAAATTGTTAACATTTTTTGTTGCAAATTAAATACTCTACAACTTTGGTCCAGTAACTTTTTGTCGTAGAACTATAAATAAAAAAGTTAAAAACGAAAATCATCAAAAATTCGAAAAAAAATTACTATATATTTTTCGCCGCAGCCTGGTCCATCGAAACGACTGAGGACGGAGTAGTTCTAATTTAGAAAATCACCGTGGATTATGCCTATTGGGGATAACACGTAAAAAAACGAGCCTTTAGACTCTACCTCGTGTGTGGGGAAAAGAGTCGATAATTAATTATTAATAATAATGCAAAATTTGTAATTAGAAAGGTTATATTAACAAAAAAAACAATAACTGATGACGATGACATATTATTAGTACACACGTATAATATAGATATGGTTAAGAGTACTGAAAAATAGTATCTACTCACTTCGGAGCGCTGTAAAACCTTAGCTATTGACTTAATGAAAAAATGATGCGAATAAAAGTTGTTCCTCAAAAAACTATCTACAATAATGGTCAGATATCATTATTTCGTAAAACGATAAAAAAAAAGTTACATCGAAAAATATATAGTATTTTTTTTCGAATTTTTGAAGATTTTCTCTTATAACTTTTTTATTTATAGTTCTACGACAAAAAGTTGCTGAACTAAAGTTGTAGAGAATTTAATTTGCAACAAAAAATGGTAACAATTTTTTTTATCAAATAAATAGTTTATGAGATATATCGTAAAAACCATTTCAACCCCTATTTTCAAGATGGCGGCCGTGGGACAAGGGTGGCGACCCCACAAACTTGGTTTTACCTTTACACTGACCCCCCCTACACATCAAAAAAATAAAATTGAGTCCTCTAAAAAACGCAAGGTAAGGCCTAAAAAATGTAACATTTCAATGGACTAAAAACTAACGTTATCTCAAAGAATTAGCAAGCTGAAGTGACAGTGGGTCGGCCATATCTCGCGAAGAACCGACAACCGTTGGGGTAAATTTGTTTTTGACTGGAGACCGTGACTAGGCAAACGTAGTGTATAACGCCCTCCGGCGAGGTGGGATGACGATCTGTGAAATACTTCCGGCAGATGCTGGATGCTTCGTGATTTGGCCACAAGATTCGGCCTACTTAATATGTTCTCTAACCGCTAAAGACCTACATTTTAGTACTTTATACTCTGTGGTAATGCGGCTGTTACACCTGAAATACTGTTATCACAGCTATTATTATATTTGCGGTTTCATATCTAAATACTAAATGCTACGAAATTCGAAGAGTGTTTTCTATATAAGTAATATAAAAAAATATATAATTGACTGGTATTGACATGGATCAATTAAAAGCTAGGAGGCTTGGAGCTACCTTTAGACTGTTTGAAAAGGCTTGCAGTTGGCTCAATTGTTTCAATTGTGCTAGTTTTATTTTATTCTATTCCTGGATTGTAATTTTCGTTGTTAGCAAACCTACCGGCAATTCAACATTGTTCTATATGTATACCTAATTTATGTATTGTATTAGTATATCAGTTATCTAGTACTCATAACACAAGCTCTGCTTAGCTTGGGGCTTGATATATGGTGTTGTTTCAATTATCATCAATACCAAAATATCATAAATTAAATGAAAATGCGTAACTAGAGTAATAAAAATTAACAGACAATCAATTGTATTTCACTGTTACCATATAGATTACATGTGTTTTATTTATTCCATACAATAATCGTCGATTGATCTACATGGTCAGAGCCTTTAGTAGCAATTGTGTTTACGATAGTAAAAAAAGTTACCAGTCGCTTTCCCTAAAATACACACATATTTGGCACCTTGCAGCGCCTCTACCGGAGAGAGAGAAATTTTATTTGTATAATTCAAAGATAAGGCACCTACTTGGTCTTAGGTATAATTTGACTAGTGGTAGTGGTAGAATAGTTTCATTATCAAAGGCTACTATAATCTTTGTTTTTATAATAATATGCGAACTCAATTTTAGTTTTCGAATGGCTTTGAGAGATTTCACGGAAGTTATTTACACAGAATATTGTATTTTCATTTTTTTTGTACATGAAAGCGAGATAAAACCTAAAGTCTAGCTCCGACTCTTTTCGATATAAACTGTGTATTCTGGTAGATACTAAGCATACATCTCACTGTCACTGTAGGTAGGCAAATGAGTTACAAAACCAAAGGAATATTGGTTGAACATATTTTACGACACTGGTATCATCAGAGCAAGCTACAGGAGCTGTAAAACCCGCGAATTGTTTGGAACAATTCGCGGTTTTTACAAAAAAGATGCAAGTTCGAGTTCGATATATCAAATTAGAGACCAATGGAATTATGAATGAAAACTGTAAAAACCGCGAATTGTTGAACAATTGGTTTTTACGGCTTTCATTCAACAATTCGCGGTTTTTACAGCTTTCATTCATAATTCCATTGGTCTTTAATTTTAAATCGAACTCGAAACTGCATCTTTTTTGCTTGAGCAATTATGTGTTGTTGAAGATTCTGTATTGGTTTTTAGTTATTAGCTTGCTGTTACCCTGCTATAGTGGTTTTCTTATCAGTTTTTGTTAATATTTTAGTCATAAATAACATGATATAAATAAAAAAACAAGTAATATCTAGGTATAGTACTAAATCAGAGTTCAGGTACTTATTTCAAGTAATGTATCTAAGTGACATTACACCTTATTTCCGCACGAACAGTGTCGCGTGGGAACCATTGTATAGTTTCGTAATAGAAATCTGACGTGATCTCTCGTAACAAGAGTAGAAATAGAAATCACGTCTATAATTGCTAACAAGAAAGTAAATAAACAATGAAATGGGTGGAAATGAGATTGTGAATCTAGGTCTTCCGATATCAACAGATTCTCCCTTTTCAGTTGGATGAATCAGTTTCGCTGTGTGGGTTACATATACAAACTTACGGTATCTATCTGAAAGGAAAGTACTTACCCGAAATACTGAAAAAGCTAATTTTGAAAAATAGCACCCTGTATTTTAATAGCATCTATCGGTAAGTATGTCTATATGCTATATGTATACAAAACTAACTTTCCACTCACGGTTTCGATCGCGTGTACTATACGGTTTGTCATATTAAATCTACTAATTTTACTCTTTTTGCGGGTTTTTTATGGGAAAATATGGTTGAGGTATAAGATAAGGTAGTGTCCTGATCCATTACCAGAGAAAGTTTGTGCTTTTTAAGTATTTACGACGAACGAAATAGCCTACTAGCGACTTTTTTAAAACAGACAACCAAGCGAACTCTCGAATCAATCTATCTATAAAATATCCGTAAAATAAATATCATCAAAATCTAAATAGAGCTGTGCTGTGCTGTACTGCGCTGTGCTATGTTTGGTCAATAGAAACAGCGTAGCCTCACACAGCGCAGTTTAGTTTTTTCTTTGATTTGATTTGATTTGACAGCATGGTTAGTTTGTATCCTCATTAAAATATTAGACGAGCGAGTTGACCAAACATAGCACAGCTCGATTTAGATTTGTCACCCTGACGCTTGCAGCTGTCTGTCCGAATATATGCTTAGATCTTTGAAACTTCCTACGCAACGCGGTATTTTTAAATGGAAACCTTTTTTTTTGTGAAGTATGTGACACTACTCTAATGTATAAGACCTGTATATGATTTCCATATTTCGTGCAATAAATGAAATGAAATGAAATAGACTTAAAATAGACGAGTGATTGGGGTCTCAAGTAAGCTATAATTATCCAATTTCAGAGTCAGCGTTCGAAGAGGTAACGGACGCGCTATACAACAAAGGCGTGAAGTTCCTGAGCACCCATGACATGCGGTTGACGCTGCCCTCTCTTCTCTTCGAGAGAGCGGTGCTGAAGGTGTCTCCGCGCGCGCTGACGAGGACCGGCGCTCTGGTGCACGTGGAGCTGGAGCCCGGGGAGGCGGGGGAGGGGAGGCTGTTCTTCCATAAGATAAGTGAGTATCATATACATAGACATGCGGCTGACGCTGCCCGCGCTCCTCTTTGAGGGAGCGGTGTATTATTTAGAGCAGCAATAAAGATTTCTGATAAATTCTTATGGCGTGGCTTAGAATGTGGCCTTTTATGGATTATACCTATCTCGCAAATGATTACAAAAACCACTTAGTTTAGGTTGGAGAGAACGATAATAATGTTTATTAGGAGGGTGCTACTTGAAATGCATTTCAATTCAATGGAAATGACATTTTCATCCGGCATCTCGGAAAGAGTTTTTGCTCTTCGATATCTGCTGCAAAAGCCGTTTTTATCCTTTATTATGATTAAGTAAATTGAATTTAGAACATCGTGTACACCAAAAAGAACATCATTAAACCTTTTTACTTCTACCTCGATGGTGCCAAATTTATCATACAACCTTTTTTAATTTATTAAAAACTCAGACTCTGAACCTTCTTGGTATTAGTACTTTTTTATTTAAAGATTTTTTTATATTGAATAAAATTCAATATATCGTATAATATTGTGTTTTTCGCTTGCTCGGTCATCATTTTGAACAGGCACATCAATTGAGCACGCGGTTAAGGTGATCCGATTTACATACGTTTGTATTTTCCCAAATATGAGCGATGTGGACATAATTTAACAAATAAATAACTGTTTTTGGCTTTGTTATTCGTCATTATTTGCGGCAAATTGTGTTTGATTCATGAAAACACTCGGAATAATTAGAAATAACGTGAAAATTTTAGGCCATTTCTATCAATGCGTGAGTGAACACGGATAGTGTCGTACGCCCGCTTACTTGAACTTGTGAGTGTGACGGCGGCGACGGAATCGCCATCTCTGTGCTATCTAAAGAATCATCTAATAATACCATAGTTTACGTTCTCAAAGCGTTTTTCCTTCGTCCAAGTATTTATTCCCTTCTATTTATGTTGCATGTCAAATAAGATCTAGGAAGCCTACGTTCCGTTTCCATGACAACAATAAATGACACTATGTAAACAGATAAAATGTTTGCTTATAGATACCAGTTTAGAGAGTTTTACGCTGGGGCCACACTACCTTACTGTCTACCGGGCTGTTACCGCAATAATTATGACATTAAATTACCGTTTAAATTACTGCATGACCTGGTGTGGTTACACTAGAGTTTACCTATATGTCAATAAATAAGGCGGTAAAAATATCACGTGCGTCGCCGGTGAGCTCATATTGCACACTGGACAAACGGTAGTGGCCACAAACGCATTAATTACTGCGGTAATCTTCTTTGATGTGCGAAAAAAGACCGCCGCCGGAGCTATTGTCTACCGCCATTTGCCATATTGATTGGCATTGTAAAATTATGGCCATAAATCGTGGTTACACCTAGGTGTTGTATAAGTTATAATTAAAATAATTATCGGCATATCACGGTAGTGTGGCCCCAGCATCAGACGTGTCAGATTGTATGCAAAGCATTTCGATCATTCATCAGTGACAACCAATGTGGCGCAGTGGGCGAAGGTCCGCCTGCGACCGGTTGTGGGTTCGATTCCCGTGTCGGAAAAAATTGTGTACGATCTACAGAAATTGAACATGAAATTGTTCCGTTGGTCTGGGTGTTTTCTATGTATTTATAAAAAAAAAATATATCTATGTAATGTATTGTATTAAGTTTATCAGTCAACTAGTACCCATAATACGAGCTTTGCTCACCTTGGGGCTAGATGATGCTGTGTGGACTGTCCGGAATTATATATATATTTTTTTTATTGGACTAATCGTAACTTTTTACAGAGAGCCAAAACAAAATTTTGAACAATGTTTTTTTTGAAAAGTTAAAGTTTTTCTTTTTTAATATTAAAACATCATTGTTTTCGTAATTTTTTGCTCTATTTTTCAAAATAATGGTCGCTGTTATAGCTATCACCCAACTTGATAAAAACTACAAAAGCCCATTTTGCATTAAAATTTTGAAGCAAAGTTAAGATCCCAATAAAAAGAAATAAATATTTAAATTAAACTAGCTTTATGAAATTATGTTCTCAAAAGAAAATATACTTTATCAGAAATAAAACCATTTTCTAAATTTTTGAAATGTGGCCGTTTTGCATTCAATGAGCGATTTGTAAAAATGCCTGAACTTAGCTGGCGTAAGAGCTAAAATAAAATAAAAATCAGTTGGTGTTGATAGTACATAATTGTTTCTTTTTATTTTTGTCATACCGTTAGAAACGAGGTCAGGACCCTTTGTGGGATGTACCTACGCAGAACAGTCTACCAAAGTTTTATATAACAATCAAATAGACTTAGGAAGGCTTACAATAAGTAATTTATGACAAATATGAATTTGTTTGTACTAGGTCTATGACATTGTTTAAAATATAAAGAATAAAAATGATAAAAATCAAAAATTTTGGTAGTGTTGAAGGGATTCGAGCCCGTACTAACGGGATGTATCAAAATTTTGTGGATATTTCATTTTCAAAAAGCAAAAAGTAAATTAAATTTTCGGTGGTTTCGAACCCAGGTACGACTATACATCGTCGCACCCACCCGACTGTTCAAACCGCTAGTCCAAAGTGAGTTATTGAAATACTGTGAAAATTTGTATTACTTTTAATCTTTTATAAGTGGTCGTAAAATCGGAGCTAAAATACCTAAGTACACATAGAACAGAGTCAAAAAAAGTGGAGACTTCCTTACGCTAATAATTTTAATGTAATTTTATTATAAAATTGGAACAACTTTCACAGTGAGTACATTTAAAATTAATGATTGTTATTGTATTCAATTTATTTGTCAATTCCAATGATTTAACGAAATTAATAAATAGCATGAAAAGTATTTTTTTTACCTATGATTTGTAAGATATTCTTTAGCTAATAAGCTAGTTTGTAAATAACATTACCCTCTGCGCCTATTGTTCAAAACGATAAAAGAAAATTACCTCCAATTTTTTTTTAAATGTAAATAGAGCCTGTTTTTATTCTTAAAAAAAACAAGAGTCGAAAATTAGTTCGTTAACTAGTGGTTTATTGAATTAATTTTAGATGTAATTTAGTAATGTCCCGAAAACGGAAATATTGGTCCGAAAAATATTTAGTCCTAAGGCGTCTCCAATTATCTCTGTTATTTTTCGAACAGTAGTTATTTTAGTTCCACTGAATTTATAGGGTTTGCCTGTGTGAGTGACTCGTAGCGGCCGATCACTCACACAGGCAAGATCTTTTTTTGTGTGAGTGACTCGTAGCGGCCGATCACTCACACAGGCAAGATCTTTTTTGCTCTTCCCAAATACAAGCTCCCTAAATGCTTTCAACACTTGAAAAATTGCTTGGTACATAAAACACAACATACCATTTGCGGCAAATACATTACCATTAAACAATTATGAACAATTTAATTAGAAAATAGTGAAAAACATCAAAATTGAAAATCATCGCCATCTAGTAGCGGAGCTATGCTTAGTCCTGGACGCGAAATCACCTTAAAACGCAACATTGCACTTTTTTGAAAAACTCTTCATTGTTTTTGTACGTTGATTTATTTTATTTAATTTACGCGACTCACAATACAAAAAAAAACGCTAATTTGGCCTCATAGTTTTACCTAGAATATAGAGATCCTTCTCACGAA
This sequence comes from Eupithecia centaureata, assembly GCA_944547425.1. NCBI lineage: Eukaryota > Metazoa > Arthropoda > Insecta > Lepidoptera > Geometridae > Eupithecia > Eupithecia centaureata. Next base: position 11,297,044 of record OX155696.1, read on the forward strand.
ATTAATTAGCAATTATAATAAACATTCTCTCATTGTGGTTGAAATTATGGCTTTCCTACGAACGAAGAAATAATAAGTCTTTCCTGATTACCGTGACATTGTTGCTTGACACTAATTTCTGTTTCCGATTCCAAGTTGTCTATAAAACACTTATTTCAATTCAAATTAAAGTAATTTGATATTAAAGTTAATCTACCAAGATAACTAAACTAAATTTTTGTCAGTTATGAAAGTTGATTGTTGGGAAGAAAGACGCAGAAGCTTGCGGGTTCGATTCCCGGTTTGGAATGGAAGGATATCAGTTATCTATAGTAGGTACCCAAAATACAAGCTCTGTATGATCTGCGAATGTATTTCATCCGGAGTTACGTTACGGGATACAAAATGTTTGCAGCTTTACCACCTTGAATGGCACTATGTGAATACAATAGAAACAGTTGAGGTAACTGCGAACTATGTTCTTTTAGGCAAAATAGTTTTTTTTTATAATGCCATATACACTCGAGAGCAATGAATCCGGGTCACTCAAAGAATCCAAAAAATCTCGGAAAGTAAGAATGCTAGGTTAATGCAATAAATTGTATTTAATAGACAATTTAATACTCCTTAAATGAAAGTATTAAAACTTCTTAGTTATTGTAAAGTTATATCATAAAAAAATCAAATTTGAAAAGGGAACACTGTCGAAGATGGAACTACGAAATTACAGGATTTGCTTTTGTTTGTAATCTGTCATTTATGTTGGTACATAAACCAGGTTGATAGTGCTCAATATTCATTATTCAAGCTGAAATCATGTCGCTTACACTTGAAGAATGCACCAGAATACTTACGTTGTTGGAAACCGGCCGGAGTCAGCGCGATACAGCCAGGACTGTCGGTGTGTCGCTGTCAACAGTACAAAGAGTTCTCCGACGTTACGAAGAAACTGGTTCTAACCTACGCAGACCAGGAACGGGCAGAAATAGGTGTACCACAGCACGAGAAGACCGATACTTGGTGAACACCATGCTTCGAAATCGCTTTCTCACAGGAACTGAACTCACAAATCAGTTTCGACGCCTCGGAGGAAGTAACCCAAGTGCATGGACAGTAAGACGTCGGCTTGCTGAATCTAACTTAAAACCCCTTAGACCTGCAAACGGCCCTAAACTGGAGCGTGGCCATCGTATTTCAAGACTAAGATATGCCCAGAACCACGTAAATTGGAGTATTGAAGATTGGTCGAAAGTTATGTTCTCCGACGAATCAAAATTTATGCTCTACAAGCACGATGGAAGACACAGAGTGTATAGAAGACCAGGGGAAAGATTCAAGCAAGCATGCATCGAAGAAAAAGTAGCCTACGGTGGTGGGTCTGTACTTGTGTGGGCCGGAATTTCCTCTGAAAGTCGCACAGAGCTGGTGATCATAGAAAACGGCTCTTTAACTAGCGTAAGATATGTGGAAGAAATCCTCAACGAACACGTTGGTCCATTTATGGTCAATTTGGGTGAGGATGCTATATTTATGCATGACAATGCCCGACCTCATACAGGTAGGATTCTGAATGACTACCTTCAAGAGATGAACATTACTTGTATGGAGTGGCCAGCGCGCAGCCCGGATATCAACCCGATCGAGCATGCTTGGGACGAGCTAGGGAGATGCGTAAAACAACGAAACCCTCCCCCAATCACGCTTCCTGAGCTCAAAATTGCTCTCACAGAGGAATAGGAGAATATTCCCCAAAATCGTATAAGGAACTCGGTGTACAGCATGCCAAACCGCGTAAACGCAGTAATGGAAGCACGAGGAGGTAATACGAAGTATTGAAATTCAAGAAAATCGTCATAAAGTTCAAAAATTTCATGTTTCCTATTTTTGTTTTAAGGAGAGATCAGCAGTTTTTTTTCGTTATGTAATTTTGTGTAAATAAAATGTATGGTGACTCATATTTTTTTAACTTTCATTTAAGGAGTATTAAATTGTCTATTAAATACAATTTATTGCATTAACCTAGCATTCTTACTTTCCGAGATTTTTTGGATTCTTTGAGTGACCCGGATTCATTGCTCTCGAGTGTAGTTACGCTATCGTCAATTTCATAAAGTTGCCTGGATCGATTGTGCCACTTTGAATATTATTGAAATGGATGTGCTCTGTGACATAACTTGACGCAGCAATACAGTAGTTTTCTATACATCTTAAAAATTACCATCTATTTTACTTTCCAGAAAAGTACATCAAAAGGAAACTGGTGACCGCTGCGATTGCCATCATTCTAGTCGTTAAACTGATAGCAATAAAGCTGATATTCGTGCTGCCGCTCATCCTGGGGGTGACCACCGCCAAGAAGATGTTCCTGAAGCTGCTCCTCTTTGTGTTCCCGGCGCTCAGCCACATCTTCAAGCTGTGCTCCTGGTACCACCAGAACTACCACACCACGAAGTTCCACCACCACCATCATTTGATCACGCATCATCACAAAGTTAGTACGTCATGATTGATACTCAATAATTTAGTTACTAGTATCTACCCATGGCTTCAAATTCCTTAAAGCAAAAATGACGTACGTACATACTAAGTAAAGCTTTTAAAATTAAATAAAACAAAAATAATATTATTAACAACGAAAATTAGAAACTTGTATCATAATCAGCACATATCAGTCCACTGCTGGACATAGGCCTCCCCTAATGCGCCATAGCGCCCTGTCTTCAACGTGACGAATCCAGCATCTGCCAGCATTCTATCGCAGATCGTCATCCCACCTGGCCGGAGGGCGTCTACACAGACTTGTATAATACAATTGCAACAATTGAGCTAACTGCAGCCGGTTGCAAAAATTCTCACCTGATCCATATCAACACCAGTCGTCGCGTCCCACACTGGCTGCATTACCACGCTGTATGGCAATGCTGATGCGCTGAGCCAGATACTCACCAGCTAGAGGGTCACGCGTCGCATCGACCAGACGCTCAGATATTTTTTTATAAACCCTGAGAGCCACGGACCTAGGGTATCAACTCCGAATAACATAATTTGAATTATTTAAAAACTTTAGAACGACCTCAAGTCATGAAATAAAGCAAAAATAATCAAGAACATCAACGACTACTCATCTATCACCCAAAACACAAGCTCTGCTTAGCTTGGGCACAGGCTTAGGGTTAGATGATATTGTGTGCTTTGTCGATAATTATCACTACATAGTATAAAACAAAGTCGCTTTCTCTGTCCCTATGTCCCTATATCCCTTTGAATGCTTAAATCATTAAAACTAAGCAACGGACTTTGATGCGGTTTTTTGAATAGATAGATTGATTCAAGAGGAAGGTTTATACGTATAAAATAAAACCGTGCGAAGCCAGGGCGGGTCGCTAGTTTATAAATATTTCCATGTTAACCCCCAGGCGCCCCACTCCGCATACGGGCACGGCTCGCACCCCCACTCCTCAGTGGTGGTGTCGCGGCCGCACCACGGGCCGGCGCCCTCCTTCGAGCACTACCCGCAGGACTGGGAGCTCTCGGGACCTGGACTCGGCAGCGAGTGAGTCTGTTTATTCATTCATTCATTCGTTCATTAATTTATTAATTCATTCATTAAGTTATTCATTCATTCAATAATCCTCAATTCATTTATTCGTAATTTATTTTATTTGGATTGCCATCTGCAGCTTAACTAATTACAAAAGAATGAAAAGTAGTATAAGCTATAAATTAACGTTGCTTAAATAACTGAAACTGTATTGTTTTTATTTTCAGTTCAGTTTAGTTTATCACATTCAGTCAGACAGACAGACACGTCTAGAGACTTTGACTTTGTTTCAAAGAAATGTGAATGACGAATATTAAGTCCATAGTGATGATGATGACTATTAGACATGATCAAACTTTCTAGAAATTAAAATCAGCAATATCCCAAAAACTTACCAAGACTAGATAGCACTAGCTACCTTCCACTTTATTTTATATTTACTGAAAGTGTATCATTCATTATGTAAGTGTATATACTTATTTGTTTTTATTTCCAGATACCTGGCGTCCGACATCCACCGCAACGCCATAGCTAACTTCAAGCCGAACGTGAACGATATGAACGATATCAACGCGTGGGGGCTGGGCGCACCACCAGGTTAGCTTTTGGGACCTACATCATTCACAGTACACAAAGTGTAGATTTATTTATTTATTACTTCACAAAATAAAGTAAAATTATTATAAAGTAGTTAGGTAAATAGGTATGAGTAGGAACTTAGGTACAACTTAACTTAGGTTAAACCCGCTATCCAATAATCCCTCGGTGACCTAGCCGAGGGGAGTAAATTTAAAATCAGCGCCGCATGTTTCCTGCATGTAGCACATTGCTGAATCTACTCCTTTTGCCTTTGATTATTTTGTCCAGTTCAGTAAATTCTAGTTCAGTAAATTCTAGTTTGTTAAGAAACATAATTAATACAGTCAAAAAATATTACTTTTTTAGCTACCTACATTGTTATTATGTTATGTTGAAATACTAATAGGCAAACATACAAGCAATATGACCGATATGTGGCGCGGTGGGCGAAGGTCTGCCTACGACTTAAGAGGTTGCGGGTTCGATTCCTTATGACAAATGCTGTACGATCTACAAATATTTTTCACGGGGTTCTGTGTGTTCTCAAAATAAAATAAAATATCTATGTATTGTAATTTAAGTAGGTATATCAGTAATCCAGCCATGGGTATAACTGAGTTGGGGATTTTGCTGATGTGGTAGAATAGTTTTGCGATTACTAGCATCCCTGGCATGGGGATCGTAAAAGCCTCCATACAGTAAAACTACATTCAAATTTCTAAAAATCTATTCTTACTAACATCCTTAAAGGAACGTCCATGCAAAATTTCTGTTAACTTGTTTTACAAAATGTCTCCTCGTTTCAGGACAATCTTCTAACGTGGGAGAGCAGTATAGCGCCAGCACGAACGCACAGAACGTCGCGGCTCCAAACGGACACAAGAACCACATCGGAAATGCTGGAAGGTATTTGATTACTCACTCAATCACTGGCAATAGTGGCAATGGGGTTGACTTTAAGGCTGACCGCACACTATAGTCAAAACTGTCTTAAGACAGACTATTGCCTTATAAAAGTAATGAAGACGCGCACACTTGAGACAAGACGTCTATTAGACAAAATTGTCTCATAGACTCTGCGACAAGACTGACTAACGACAGTCGGCTTCCCCTTTGCATGTATGGGGGTGCGCACTTCAAAGACAAAACAGTCTTGTCTTGTAGTGTTGCCGGCAGTCAAAATGGAAAAGCTCCGACTCGAACGCCAAAATGGTCCGATATTGCAAAAGGACCGTTTTTATAAATTTGTGAAAAAAATTATCAGTCGTAACGGGGATATCGTCGTAAATCTTCATTTTTTAGTTTGCTTTATCTATGAACTTCAGTAAACTTAGCAATTTTTTTTTCAATAGTTTACTTGTATTTTTAAATATCGATAGGTAAACATTATAGGTACTTACTTAATTAACTTAGTATAGAACTCAGATGTATACGAATAAGCTCAATTAGTGCAAGAAATTAGGTAAGAATCTCGGAATTCGAGATACCCAGCTGTAAGTCTGTACATAATATATAATATACATATATAATATACAAGATATTGGCACCCTAAAAGTTGTCTCAAAGCCTACATATAGTAGGGAGTGCGCAACTATTAAATTTCAAGGTCAAAGGTCTCAAAAATCAGTTTTCTGCGCTTTTTTTGTAAATATCTCATTTCCCATGGGTTTTTAGCTGTTTGTACTTATATTCAATATTGTAGAAAACAAAATTTTCTGCAAATTGTGTAAAATGTTTTTTTATACGGTGAACCGTTTTCGAGATAGAGGGCGGAGAGCGCGCGGTCACATCACTTCAGGTCAACCGATGCGTTCGGTCTATCTATCTATCTTGACCTTGAAATTTAATAGTTGCGCACACCCTACCATATGTAGGTTTTGAGAACACTTCTAGGGTGCGAATATACAATTATTTACAGACTTACAGCTGGGTACCTCGAATTCCGAGGTGAACTTACTATAATGACTGGACCATCAACATTTATTTAGAGGGAATAATGACAGATCTGTACCTACATACTCGTAGGAATTAGGTACCTATCCAAACAATATATATTTTTATTTTAAGCGAATGAATTAAATTGTTATAATAGAGGTTATAATAGAGGCCTGTCCTATTTAATAAAATGTGTAAGGAATATTCTGATAACAATTAAAAAAAAAACAAATGGGATGAGGTTACAATGCAACTGGTCGGTATTGTGAGGTGGGGAGACATGTCGGCTGAGGGTTTCATTCTACTATTTTTATTTTTCAAAAACCTATCTAGGTGCCCTGGTCTAACATGCACAGTGTGTAACAAAAGTGAATATCATACATAGTTAAGTACGAAGTAGCATTGTATCTAAATTCACTTTACAGCTATTTCAAAAGAAAACAAGTGGCGTGGAAAGAATCTGAACAAAGAACAGTGTGCATATTACGTTTCGTTACAAGCATAATCACCTCTATTTTGAGTAATTCTGAAGTAGCCTAAAGTATTAAAGTATTAACGAGCTGTTCAAATTTTTGTAAATGGCTTATTCGATTTTTGGTATCCATTTGACCCCCTAAGAAAGCCTAAGTGGCGACAATTCGCCTAATATGGCATCACTGGGCGCAGACGGTGCGCGTTTTAAAACAGTTTTGTCTAATGGTAATGCGGCGTAATGGTGAGTCCAGACTGTAGTGTTTTAATAATAATGTGGGTAGGCCATACTGGTTCGTTCTCGTTCATTTGTTAGCCTTCGCTCGCTCTCGTTCGTTTGGTTACGTTACCCACTTTAAGACATATTCTCCTAATTCAGCCAGTTCAACGTAAACCAGTTAAGGGACCCAGAGGAAGGGGCAGCTACTTCCTTCTGTCCAATCATAGTACCTCTAGTACAATTAGAGACTTGTTTCTTAGTGTACCTGTGTCGAGATAAATGTTTTTTTCTATTCTTTTTTCTTCTTTTAATTACTAGTTGAATATTTTGTCATGTATTCGGATATTCACGAAGAAAATGGTGATCAAGTAATATAAATAAATTTAAACTTACGATCTCTAAGATTAAACTTACTGCAGACGGTTGCAAAAAGACGTAGTAGCTCAACCGATCCAAATTTATACCAGTCGTAAGCGTCCCCAAGACGCTAGCTGCATTACCATTGTTAAATTGTTAAATCTCGTTGGATATTTTTAGGGCTAGATGATGCGGTGAGGATTGTCCAATAGTAACTATTATTGTTTATTTTCAGGCCCGTCGGACCACCTAACCCATATTATCGACATAAGAAAGTTGTTCCGAAAGATCCATTGCAGGCAGAAAAAGAAGCTTTGGTAAGTTTCCACTTGGCTTAACTTTAACTAATTAATGACTAACTAACTAATTAATAATTTAATTAGCGACTTTTAATTTATTTGCACCCATTTTGTACTCTTTGCAGCGACATCTAGCCAGTTTGCTTTAGAAGTTTACAATGAGGTCGATAAAAGATTCGATATCGTTCTTTCGAAAAATAACTGAGTCAAAAATATTTCTGCCAAAGATTGCTTTTTACTTTAGGCCATCAAATTAAGTTACCATTCTTTCTTTCTCTAAATGGATATAGATTGATACCTAATATCATAAGTACATTATTGAGTAGGTATAACAGTCATCTAGTAACACAAGCTCTGCTTAGCTTGGGGCCAGATGATGTTGTGTGGACTGTCCGGAATTATTTATTATTATTGTAATTCCCTGCTTCAGATACGGGCAGCATCCATCGCAGCAAAGGCCCCTCCGTCTGCAGTGAGAGACGAGATCCTCAGGGTCTCGGCGGTGAAGCTGAAGGAAACCAACCGGGTGAAGGCTGAAACGGAGCTGGTGAAGCAGCAGCAACAGATCCTTGCTGCAGAGGATCCGGTGAGTACTTTGTAGATGCTTCGCTACATGTTCTTCGCGAGATATGCGGGTCAACTGTCACTTCATTAATTTTTTGAGCTTGGTCGATGACTTTGGTTCTCCGTTGAATATATTTGTTACGAATTCTATTTTTAAGGAAAACTCCTAGCATATATTTTTCCATAGCTACTTAATCCTCAGCAGATATTTCTTTCGATTGCTTACTATTTTATTTAAAAAAATGTATTCAATACATCACTTATCTAGTAATACTAACAGAATCTCTACTTAGTTTGGGGTGGTTTGGGGTAAGTGATAGTGTCTCAAAATGGCAATATGTATTAGTTTCCCTCCGGCCAATCGGAACGACGATGTTACGGAAAAGACGGTGCAGATTTTGGATTCGGCAAACTGAAGTCGCTTTGACCCTCTTTAGGGGAGGCTTTATAAGTTAATTATCATAATGATTGATTAATTGACTATCTAAATTCTTAATAATTCACATTCCAGGAAACCCAAGCAGCCGAGAAGTTCTACGGCAGTCTGACAGAGAAGATAGACGCGATCCTGCTTCCCCTGGGCGCAGGAGACCCCGGCTGCCGCGAGCGAGCCGTCTGCACGCTCTACGGAGACCCCTTCAAACATGCGCCCTACAGCAATCTAGTCTCCAACGAGTTGAGCAAGTAAGGCTGACTAAGAGCTGCTTAAGATAGCTATATCTACGCATAGACGCGATCCTGCTTCCCCTGGGCGCAGGCGACCCCGGCTGCCGCGAGCGAGCCATCTGCGCGGTCTACGGAGACCCCTTCAAACATGCGCCCTACAGCAATCTAGTCTCCAACGAGTTGAGCAAGTAAGGCTGACTAAGAGCTGCTTAAGATAGCTATATCTACGCATAGACGCGATCCTGCTTCCCCTGGGCGTAGGCGACCCCGGCTGCCGCGAGCGAGCCATCTGCGCGGTCTACGGAGACCCCTTCAAACATGCGCCCTACAGCAATCTAGTCTCCAACGAGTTGAGCAAGTAAGGCTGACTAAGAGCTGCTTAAGATAGCTATATCTACGCATAGACGCGATCCTGCTTCCCCTGGGCGCAGGCGACCCCGGCTGCCGCGAGCGAGCCATCTGCTCGGTCTACGGAGACCCCTTCAAACATGCGCCCTACAGCAATCTAGTCTCCAACGAGTTGAGCAAGTCAGGCTGACTAAGAGCTGCTTAAGATAGCTATATCTACGCATAGACGCGATCCTGCTTCCCCTGGGCGCAGGCGACCCCGGCTGCCGCGAGCGAGCCATCTGCGCGGTCTACGGAGACCCCTTCAAACATGCGCCCTACAGCAATCTAGTCTCCAACGAGTTGAGCAAGTAAGGCTGACTAAGAGCTGCTTAAGATAGCTATATCTACGCATAGACGCCATCCTGCTTCCCCTAGGCGCAGGCGACCCCGGCTGCCGCGAGCGAGCAGTATGCACGCTCTACGGAGACCCCTTCAAGCATGCGCCCTACAGCAATCTAGTCTCCAACGAGTTGAGCAAGTAAGGCTGACTAAGAGCTGCTTAAGATAGTTATATCTACGCAAGTAGTCGCTAAATCAGTGTGTTTATGTTAGCCTCTAGGATAGTTCTACTGCGATAAATGTCGTAGTAATTAGTATCTATTTAAGTTCAGTTTGGTTGGGTTTAATCTAGATCGGACCTAATAGCAATAGCCATCTGTAATGAAAATAGACCATCATAGAAAATGGAGAGGAAAACTACGGTATTGTATTCCCAGATAAACCAATGAGAAATGCAAGCATTGCAGCTATTTATTCGTACGAAGAAATTTTCAAAATATCTATATGGCAGTTTGTTTATACCTATCATTAGATTTTCAATGCCTCTGTAAAAGTTTTATTTTGTATAATTTACGAAGAGATGTAAAAACAAAACCAAGATTGATGGCCACCATGAGTAACTTGGTATATCTTCCTAAGTTATACAAAATAAAATTCATGATGAAATCTGCATTAAAACAGGCTTATTATGCACATAAGTTCCCATAGGAAAATAACCTTTAAAAGTTTCCATTGAAACGACGAGTGCGAAGCTGCAGGCAATAAATATAAATATAATAATGCAATAAATATAAAAATGTTATTTTTGCGGGTATTAGAATAAAATATTTTTGATTCCCAGGGATTCAACCGAGCTGATTCCTGCAGCCGACAGTAAGATGGCGCTGCGTTACTACAGATACGTGCAAGCGGCGAGGGACGGCCAGGAACAGAAAGACTGTGTCGCTCTTTACCAACACTGCGGCTTTGACTTCAATCAAATATGAAGTCACTGAGGCAGGCACTCTTTGGAACTATCGGACGATTACACTCACTTCAAAGTTTACCTTGGACTTGTACAGAGTTCTATACAATTCTATAGAAAGGTAGAGGGAAAATAACTGCGAACGGTGACTAAAGTTTATGACAGGTGATTGTACATTATTCCATTTGATTCTTGTTTTTTAAAAGTGACAACTTTTAAACAAAGAAAACTACCCATTTTCAGCTCGATATGGGTTAAATCAGAGTATCCAGTCACACGAAAAGGTTTAAATTTCAAACAGTTGTTTGTAAGTTTTTGACACAAGATATTTAACCTAGGAAATTACTTAAGTTTCTGAACTTTGGTGAACACCAAGCATAGAAGTTAAGTAATTGTCCGATTATATTTCATAGAACCGTACTGTAAAACCCTTGTTTTTTATTATTTATTTATTTATTATCCATAACTCCACTTGACTTTCTGGTTCTGAATATTGTAGGTTTTTAAGTTGAGTTTTGGAAAACCAGTCGTTGACAATAATTTTGTTGCTCAATTATATTTGTAGATGGCATTGTGTATTTATAGTAGGTAGTAGAAATTGTAGATTGTATTGTGTATTTATAATAGGTACTATTTATTAGAAATTTACATAACTAAGTGTAATAATTGTTATAATAAATAGAGAGTTAGATGATCACTATATTTTTGTTTTATTTCTACTTTAAATAAACTTTTCGGAAGACAGCGCTGGCTTTGATCCCATAAAAGACCTTAGCCAGTTAGGGCTTTTTTATAACAACTTTATGAACATGTATATATCATTTTAGTGTGCTTTGTTTTGAACTATTTGTATTGTTGTTATTATAAATAAATAAATTTCAATCAAAAGCATACTTAGTTATTAAACTACTATTCCATTTTAAACCATATAATTAAATCTTTGGCTTGTAGTTTTCTATTCGATTGTTTCATTATGTCTTCATTCTCAAGCAAGGATTTGGTGTAAAGTTGGTCTAAATTCAATGGGGATAAGTACAAGATTTAAATTGAAAACAATTAGTGTAAAATCAGACTTTTATTGAATTACAACTATATTAAGTATAACATGGTATAACTAATTAACAGATTGTTCATAAAGTATCAATTTCGTTATTTCAACAAAAAATATGGTTTTATCTAATCTATCCAATTCTGTTCAAAGACTAAATTTACGTTCAATTCGTTTGACGACTGGTATATTTATTTCTAAAGTTTTTGGGAGATTATTTAATTTCTTACGTACAATAAATAGTCTTCAATATTGACACAAAGTCCAGCCATCATAGGTGTGATTTTAGACTTTTTTAGTCTTTTTTTAGTCAAGACTAAAAAGAGTATTAAAAAAGACTTCAAGACTAAAAAGAGTCTAAAATCACATCTATGTTGACTCAAAAGTCGAAGTCCGCCACCATAGATGTGACTTCAGACTCTTTTCTCGATGCTGATGGAGTAGCCAGAAGCGGGCTTCAGCATGACGTCTATCTTGAGCACCAGTGTGCGGTGGTCAGCCGAGATGCGGTACTGGCGAAGGACGTGCGATAGCGTCGTCTTCATGGACATGTAGGCGTACGCCTTCCCTGAAATATTAACAAAGTTAGAAGGCATGTTAAAAGGATTTATTACAGCAACACAAAATGAGGCACACATAATGAGGCGTTTCCCAAATAAAACCCAGCCAAGTGCGAGAGATACAGTTAGGCTCAGGTCCATGTGCGTTCTAAGTTTATTCAGAGGGAGCTAAGGCCTCCTACAAGGTCCGCCAAATTACCAAATTTGAGTCGGTCTTAAACTATTTGTTAAAATTACGTTTCCTAAAGACCAGGGGCCGAATTCCACTAATTTCAAAACAATGGTCTCAAAAGTTCCATTCAATCAAGATGATTAAAATGACGTTTGTGCATTTGGTATTCTACTATTTTTTGCGCTTGAAGAGACTTTCATAATTAGAATGTCAAATTGGTAGTTATAAAGGTAATCGTCACAGCTATGAATAACCCTCAAAAAGTTTGTGCTAGTAGAATACCAAAATGAGTTTAACACTGACATTTTGACACTATACTATTTAAATGGTGAAGGGATTTATTTAGTGGAATTCGGGCCCTGTGCCTAACGTCATGTTTGTTTTATATGATTACCAAATTCAATCATACATTTTCGGAATGTAGTTATTTGTTTACCAAACTCTGAAGTTACTGAGCCGAATATTTTGAAGAAATCAATATTTTCTTAACTCTAGAGTAGGCACTAGAACATTTTGCGGTGGGCACGGCCCACCTGGCCCAAGCCTCTACATCGTCAATGCTCAACCCTCGTGCTCACCGATGCAAGTCCGCCGGCCCATCATGAAGGCAGCGAAGGCGTTGGAGTTATGAGGCAGCGTGGCGGGAGACAGCCAGCGCTCCGGTTTGAACTGGTCCGCGTCGGGGCCCCACATCGGGTGCCGGTGGATCCCGAACACGAACAGAAAGCACGTCCTCCCCGATGATAGCGTGTAGTTTTCTGCAACCAAGTGATCAAGATCTGTACATCCTTTAATAACAACGATTTACATTCAAGAAATAGAAAAAAATAAGAAACAATTTGAGCTAACCTACAGACGGTTGCAAACACTCTAAAGGTAACTCAACTGATCCATATCAATAGAAATCAGAAATCATAACTTTATTTCTTTAGGTTTATAAAAAAGTACTCAAACAAGACATCAATACCAGTCGTCGCGTCCCCAAGACACTGGCTGCATTACCACGCTGTATGACAATGCTGATGCGCTGCGACAGATCTTACCCTTCTTCTAAAGATCTTGTCAAACTTCTCATAGACTCTACAGGTGATCGGAATGCTGGCGTCGATTTTGGTCTACGATTAGCATTGACATTCAACGTTTCAATACTGCCAGCATTCTGGGCACTCTGCCTTCTAGCTAACACCAACTTTCATTCATAAAAAAACAATGGATATAGTCTCTAACAAATAATTCGCGAAGATCTGCCTGCAGAGCTGGCGGTTGCGGGACCGATTGCCGCTTTGGGACAAAACCTTGGACGATCTTCAAATAATGGTTCAGTGTGTTCTGGGTGTTTTCTTATTATAATTTAAATATATCTATAGCTATAGTAAAATGACATAAGCTCTGCTGGCTTGATAGAGATGATGCTGTGTGAATGTTTGAGTAATTTGTCCGTAACGACAACAAATGGTTCTGGAGGAAGACCAGCGTTGGATGCAAGGATCTAACTCATGCAGTCTCTCGTGGCAGAGCCAATTTTGTAGGAAAACTGAGGTATAGTACATAGTGCTCTCGTATTGTAAATATTATTGTCTACCTAAGTCTTATATGTTTATAAGATGAAGATCATTTACTTTACTTTTTACTGAATTCTCCAGCATTATTTAGGTGTAATAAACAATTTTCTTCGTCTTCTTCGGAACAGACAAGTTTATCAGTGCAGTGATGATAAGTTACTCACTAAGCTTGACATCTTTGTCCAGCCACCTCGCCGTCACCGGCACGATGGTGTAGATCCGCATGCTTTCCTTCAGCACCGCCTCCAAGTACACCAGTTTAGGGAGATCCGCTTTCTCCACGTCGCGGTCTGAACCCTCGAATACAGCCTGTAACCTGCAATACATTTTATTACTATATTACAGCCTGTTTTTGGATAGGCGGATATTTTATTGCCACTCTGCCAAATAGTCTAGTGTTGAGACCATAGAAGTAGGAATTATTATTATTCCTACTTCTGTGGTTGAAACTGAGAAAGGACATGGCTACTAACAAGGGGTGGGATTGTAATAGCGGATGAAAGTCTGTATCGAAGTTTCGTCATTTTTGAAGCTTGAAACTTATCTTTTAGGCTTTTGATTAGGTATACATTCGAAAAATAATAATATATAGCTTCAAAAATTGTATTATGCCTAAAGTCGCTATTTCACGCGGACGAAGTCGCGGGCACAGCTAGTATTATACATATATATAAACAGTTTTAAGAGACAATGTTATCAGGTTTATCAGGTTACAGCAGTGCGAAAGTTACTCGGTCGTGGATATTAAGCATAACGATTATCAATTGAATACGATTTCATTCGTATCCGATTTCATAGCCCGAAGGTTAGCTTACACGCAACTTAAGGATATCCCAACAACAGCTGTATTTCAATGAAGGACGCGGTGGATGCATTAGTTGTTCCTCTTTACGCAACTTCTGGTATTTTGTCGATTAGAATTATAGAATTCTTTTAATTTTTTGAAATCACTTCATGTGTGTCCGTATATCCTTATGTCCCTTTGAATGCTTAAATCTTTAAAACTACGCAATGGATTTTGATGTGGTTTTGTTTAATAGATAGAATGGTTCAAGAGGAAGGTTTATACGTATAATAAAACCGTGCGAAGCCGGGGTGGGTCGCTAGTGATATATAAAATACACAGGTGCATCAAACAGAACGTAAAGTAAAATCCGGGGTACCCGAAAAACCTCGTGTAGATTTGATTTATTTACTGCGAAAAAACCTGATGAGTTGTAAGTAAGTAGGTATATAATTTATGATTCTCGCGCGTTAGATTAATTTTCTACCGGTATCGATAGGGATCACCTAAGCTACCTTTAGACTTTATGAAACCAGCTGCAGTTAGCTCAATTGTTTCAATTGCAAATAATAGTTTGGTATGTAGTTAGCTAAAAAGAAAAATCCAAAGATGGTATTTTATTGTTTTAAGTTGAAATTTTACATGCTAATATTGTTGCATGTTAAAATAAATTTGCTATAAAACTTTTTATTTTAGTTTAAATCACTAGCTAAGAAAAAATATGTATATTAGGTACCTACATTATAGATGTTTACGTAATGGTCAAGAAAACAAATTAAGTTCTGACACTAGTATTGGAGGCCGTGTATTTGTTTCTATTCTTTATTTTTAATAAAATCTTTGTAATTACAAACCATATCACTACAAAGTATAAGCAAGGTCGCTTTCTCTGTCCCTTTGTCCCTATATCCTTATGTCCCTTTGAATGCTTAAATCTTTAAAACTACGCAACGGATTTTGATGCGGTTTTTTTAATAGATAAAGTGATTCAAAAGGAAGGTTTTAAAACCGTGCGAAGCCGGGATGGGTCGCTAGTTAAATATAACTTACTCTTCATAGACTTTCTCCTGCACTTCAGGATGCGACCCTAACAGTATGAGCGTGAACATGAGAACATTCGCCGACGTGTCGTGCCCGCCGACAATCATTGTGTCCACGTGGTCTCTTATCTCCTTGTCGGTGAAGACTCCTTTCTCCATCGCAAGCTCTAGGAGCAAATCCATGAAAGGCTTCAGCTTTATCTTCCCTCCTATTGTCTTTTCGTAACTTTTCTCTGTGATCGGTTTGCCGTTCATTGCTAATTTTCTTTGTTGAAGAACCTGTAGGATTAAAATACAATTGTAAGTAATTTTCTGCTTTTTACAAAATTTACAAATGTTATATATTTTTTCAAGTTTTACTGTATAAATAAAACACAGGAATAAAACTATTGAATGATGAAGACAAATGGGAACTATAGGATTTATAAACTTTATTAACAACGAAAACTACAAGCAAAGGAATAGAAAAAATATAAATAGTATTCACAATTGAAACCATTGAGCTAACTGCAGACGGTTGCAAACAGTCTAAAGGTAGCTCAATTGATCCATGTCAATACCAGTCGTCGCGTCCCCAAGACACTGGCTGCGTTACCACGCTGTATGGCAATGCTGATGCGCTGAGCCAGATATTCACCAGCTCTCGGGTCACGCGTCGCATCGACCAGACGCTCAGATATTTTTTTAAAATGAAGACAAATGAATCAAATGAATTATTAAAATCGGTCTAGAACAACAAACATAAAACAATTTTAAAAACTATCTCTCACTCGGTTGTTTCGACTGTTAAAAACAGTCCAAATAGTCTTACCTAAACTCAAATTACCTCATTCACTTGTTTCGAATTATGAAAAAAATAACCGAATTTGTTCATTGTTTTTAGTAATGTGACCGTTTTCGAGCAAGAGAGGTGAATAAAATATATATTTACGTATCTAAATAACTAGAGCTGAACAATTTACACACACGTATAGATAGACAAACAAACATTATCACCTAGCCCCAAGCTAAGCTAATTATCTGTGTGACATTTAATATTATAATCCATGGATCTTTGTGTCTTAATCAATAAATGAGTTTAATTTTTAATTTAATTTAAGCAAAGATTCGGGGCTAGAATAAACTGTTTGAATTATCCACTATTACGTCATCATCATCATCAGCCTATATTAGTCCACTGCTGGACATAGGCCTCCCCTAATGAGCGCCATAGCGCCCTGTCTTCAGCTTGCCGCACTATTACGTATTTAGTTATCAATCTATCTATCAGTACCGTTTCCGACATGTTATGCAGAATCTTCAAGCAAGCGTCCTGAGTTTTCTTTACCCCGCTGAATCGGAACATGAAGTTGGTGTGGAGCCAAAACTTCTGGAACCGGTCCACAATCGTGTAGAATATCTTTTCGGCTGCATCCACATACTGCTGGTTCAAAACGGAGTGGTCTCTGAAATCCACACCCAAAGCTGTCACTGGAACAAGGAAGAAGATTGTAGAACGGAAAATAGACTGGTCCGAAAGGATTACCTAAAACTAGGGTCTTTTACATCACTACTAAGTATAAAACAAAGTCGCTTTCCGATGTCTGCTTGTCCCTATGTATGCACAATCGAGTAGTTCCAAATCGATAAAATTCCAAAGTAGTAAAAGTTAGACAAAAAATCCAGATCTGTAAATATCAAATTCAAAGTGTTTTATTTCTTTTATATCTTACATGCATCTTAAACAAGTAATAAATTTCATGACACACATAATTAGAAGTAGGAAATAAAGTTTTCACTTTGATTTTCGCTCAGTAGGTACAATATTTTTGAGGTACCTATGGTAATGAAACGAACAAGAAACCTTTACTTTGCTAGTTTTTAGTTCAGCCTGATCCATTCAGTAATGTTGACGTCTTCTTTAGCCAAACATCTTTACAACAACACAAACTTTCGTCTTTACAATATAAATAGAAGATAGGATTTATTACTTACAACATATTGTTTCTAGCGCATTATGTCTGGTGTAAGTCCAATGGTCAAAAGGTCCTTTCCCAGCCTCCACCTCCAAGTCTTTCACTAGCTTCCTCGCTTGACTGTTGAAAACGTCCAGAAAGCCGTCCAAGACTATTTGACTGAACGCTGGCTGGAGCAATTTGCGGTGGACTTTCCAAATGCTTACTGTAAAGTTAATCGATTGGATTTAAGTCATTTAACACGGGATATTTACCATGAAATGATCTGTTTTGAGTTTTTCGACACCGTTTCAAGTGCCATGATCAAGAAAGAACTGAGGTCACTGCAAGTGAGTTTGTGTTGCAGATATATTGAACTAATATATAAACTATATAACTATTAAGTAATAGTAAAAATATACTGTATTAGTAAAAATATATCTATCTATCTATTTTGTACATTGATCGTCTCTCGATATATCGTGGAAACCAACAAACTTATCTTATCAAAAACCCCCCTTGTTTTACGATAGGCATACCTGGACATATACAGTGATGCATTTAAGGCTGATGATGATGATGATGCAGATTTAGTTCAACACAGTCGTGTAACATACCTCTATAGTCATGGCCCTATGACTACCTACGTGCATGCCGAACGCATGCTATACGATATACGTTTTGGAACGAAACATCTTGCACAAGACTTTCGATTGTTTCACGTTTTCTAGAAAAACTAATAAAACCGGCCAAGAGCGAGCCGTCTCGCGCGCTAAAGGATCCGTACCATTATCTAAAGCGGGAAAAAAATCATGTTTATTGTACGGGAGGTTCTTATAAATTTATTTTATTGTGTTTGTAACAGCGGCAACAGACAAGTACCTATCATCAACGATCAGAACACATTAATAAGAGTATCTACGGATATTTATCGTATTTATTTACCTATTTTTCTCGTGACCAAAACGTCGGGAAAAATAGGTATACGCAATATTATGCCCGTAGTATGTAGAAATTTATAGTAAATTTTTTTTTGGCTTACGATCTCTCGGAAATATAATTCATGGGTCCACGAAAGTCATTCCCCATAGATACCCTATGATCTTTAAGAGTATAAGGAGAGAACCTAGTGCTAAGTCAAACCTAAAATAGGATTAAGGGCAATAAACTCACAAATTTATGCAACTAAATTGTTTCTAATAAAATAAAAAAATCTATCAATCTACCACTTACGAGTTCCAGTGACTAAACTCTCGCCGAGCCAAGGTTTTGCGAAGTCGTAGAATTTATCCTTTTCAAGACAGGCGTTGGACACCGTTAGGGCGTCATCTGGATCGGTTATAACTGGACAACAAAAACATTAATGAATCCCACTGGTATTGTCATGGATCATTTGATCTTAGACTGTTCGCAACCGTCTGTAGTTAGCTCAATTATTTCAAGTGTATATACATACTAGTTTTAATTTGTTTCTATTCCTTGATTATAATTTTCGTTTAATATACCTATAGATATTTTTGGTAGATAGAAAAATAATATATCTACCACAGATTAGTTTAAGCTTAACAAATCGTGCTGAAATTTTATGTAGATGTTGTTCTAGATTTGGAATAGGTACTTAACGTAAATACTTATATATACTTAACCACAGAAACAGTTCATAGTTAAGGTTAGATTTTATTTTATTTTAGTCTTATATACCTACATGTAGGTATGTCTATATGGGAATTAGAATTGATTTTCACCACCTAAACTTTTCTTATGACGAAATAAACGATTTTATTATTGTTATTTGATTTGATTGTTTTTGGTCTGAAATAAATTATACTTATTGTTTTATCCTGAAAAAGGCCTGCGAAAATCGCGAGCAGAAGTTAGTATGGTGATAAAGAAAATGTGTTGGTATAATATTTTCCATAGTTACCGTAAATGGTCCTGGGTCCAATGGATGCGGAAACTACCCCGCCCACAGCATAGCTCTTTTGGGACAAATCGCACAGAGAATTCCACAGATCTGTAAAATAAATTCAACTTTCTCATTTCTGACTGGTATAGACTATAGTAGACATGGATCAATTGAGCTACCTAGACTGTTTGCAACCGTCTGCAGTTAGCTCAACTGTTTCAATTGTATAATTTTATACCAGTTTTAATTTTTCTTTTCCTTACTTTTAATTTTCATTGGTAACAAAGATTATGTTAATAAAAATATATACTTTCACATCACGACAATGCACTTAGACAAGTAAAATTTTAAATATAGGTAATTACATGTATAGTAACGTGTTAATTGAATTTCTTTGCTGAAATATTTTGTCTACTAGATTAAATACTCGACGGTGTGGAACTGAGCGATATCTGGCCAAGTAATAACGTCATTGATGTACATTTATTTATAGAGTAATATGCGTTCTTCTTTACTGTTTAAATCTACGAATAGGGACTCAGTTGCTTCAGATGGAAGCTCATTATAGAAGCGTATGCAATTACCCATAAATGATTTTCCCAACTTTCGTAATCTACATGATGGTATGTGTAACTTGTTCTTCCTTGTTGACCTTCGCCTGCAGAGGTCCTTAATTAGTCCAGTAATTTAAGCTTAAATTAGGTAAGAATCTCGGAATTCGAGATACCCAGCTGTAAGTCTGTAAATACTTGTATATTGACACCTTAAAAGTTGTCTCAAATCTACATATGGCAGGGTGTGCGCAACTATTAAAATTCAAGGTTTTGAGACAACTTTTAGGGTGTCAATATACAAGTATTTACAGACTTACAGCTGAGTATCTCGAATTCCGAGGTGAACTTGCTATCCAGCGTGGTAATGCAGCCAGTGTCTTGGGGACACTTCCAACTGGTATTGACATGGATCAATTGAGCTACATTTAGACTGTTGGCAACCGTCTGCAGTTGGCTCAATGGTTTCAATTGTAAATACTAGTTGTAATTTTTCTATTCCTTACTTACTATAATGACTGGACTAAATATAAAGGCACTTACAGACACTATCTCCGACCAGCAGATGCGCGTGTCCCACCAGTGGCCAGCCCCCCGGCGTGGACGGCGGCTCCTTAGACTTGCTACTTCTGCGCCGAAGCCAACACGCCGCCAGGGCGATGCAAACCAACACGGCTACCAGCATTGTCAGGTTCACTCATTTGTTTCGTAACTGTAGCAAGAACAATCAACATCAGCCTATGTTAGACCACAGCTGGACATATGCCCCTAATATGTGCCATAGCGCCCTGTCTTCAGCATGCCGCATCCAACAGAATAATAATGCTGGACATTACATAGCATCATCAGGGCCAAGCTAAGTAAAGCTTGTATTATGGGAAGGTACTGAATGACTGATATTCTTAATACAATACCTTACTCGTTCGTTTTTATTTTATAAAAGGTTCACCAATCTTCAACATAAAACACGTTTCAAACAAACTTAATTTTAATTTAATTAGGTCTCAACTGATATGCACATAACCAACAGATAGTAAGTTAACACATAATTTACAAAACACATTTATCGCGTACCTTGTTTGAACTATGCTAACAAATCGTGAAACTATACAAAAAATACGCTGTAGGATGTTAAAAGTTCGAAATGTACTGCACTGGAAATTAGAGAACCGTTGTTATATACTAGTAACTAATTCTGTATTTTGTAACAGCAATGCCCTTCGGGATATTGTTCGCAATAGCCGCTGATAGGTTTGCAGCGTCGCTTGCGATGCTCTTTCTTGAAAAGGGTGCTAGAGAACTGGAAGGTTGCTGAACATACCTAATCCTGGAATGCAAGGGAGTAACATCATAAAGAAATCCTCAACCTGCCGAGGTCACTCTGCGAAGCCTGCGAAGATCCTAAAAGATTTTGCGCTTCTGTACGGAGTTAGGTTAGCTATGCTAGCAAAACAAACGCATATTGGGCCAAACTGTGTCAAAATGCGGAAACAAGAGAACTTTAACCTACATCTAAACCTAGATTAAACTAACCTTTTTTTAAACCTGGTTAATAAAGAGAGGCTTGCGGGTCGAATACATTGACATCAAATAGCTACCTATAAGATCTTGACGTGTAATTTATTGTATTCTGCAAATAAAAGGACAACAGATTGAACCGAAGAGAAAATCAATTATAACTCTATTTCTTATTAATATTATTTTGATAGGTACCTAATTATGTATCTACCTATAGTTTAAACTTTGACTTGTAAGCCTAAAGAATAAAGATATTGATTTAATTAAGGATTTACTACTTGATTTACGAATAAATGATTGATTCTGATTTGTGATTCCGAGGCCCTACAGCTAGGATAGTTCTAGATTCTTCGTATTCAATACGTACATAATTTGACTTGCGTGTTGGATGCGTTATGTATTTCTCTAGTGTGTAGCAATAGCAATGCTTCGGGGGCGGTGGTGCGTGTTTCACGGCCAGTTTTTTTATATTTCCCTGTAATTTAATCGATGATCACATATCCGCTCAAGGCTTCATTGTTTTCACACTAGGATGTGTGTTTTGGTGCATAACGTGACCTAGGGAAAACACGTTTTATTTTGATGAAATTTTATTGTAGGGTATTTACAGGTATAGCGTAATACAATAGACTCAACATAATACATCACAAGCAAAATAATTAAAGATTAATACTTAACTATATGATAATTATTAATTAGTAATAATAATATTCATTAGCAAATTACAAATAATAAAATATAGTTGTCAGAAAGCAAAATAAAATGCTACAATTTTAATAAAATGTCCTCAAGCAGAATAATTCGAGACAAACTCAAAATTGACTGCAACAAAAAGATAATTTAATGATAATAACATTATTCAGATTATGATGATCGTAGACAGGAGTGGAAGCTGGGAACTCTAGCTTATTGAGGCAAATTCTCTTCTAAGAGAATTTGCCTGAATAAGCTAGAAAGAGAATTTGCCTCATTAAGCTAGAGTTCCCAGCTTCCACTTATTCTCTGTAAGTACCTACATCATAAATCTACAGGGACATTAACATCGAGTTCTTCGCTGAAGCTATCCAATAGTACATTGTTACCCTAGGCTTTCACCCGAGGTAAACACTGTGCTTTTAAATACGGATACAAGGAAATATAAATAAAAACATGAGAAAACAAATTAATCAAATTGCCGCTATTTTTTTATTTATTTATTAGTCCATCTAAGACAGGCGAAATCCATAAAGCCAGCTGCCATACTGCCTAGTATTTCATATTTTTTGAATTCAGTGAATTGTCGCTACGGCGAATTTTTTTTTAGCTTCAGCATTTATTCTGCCATTATCATGGTTCAATAGTAACGTGATAGTGTCAGTTGAAAACGATTCTCCCTAGGGCTGAAAAGTATCACTTTGAACCCCCTCTTCAGGCAACTTCAGACCTATTTTCCGAGTATAAGTAATGAAATAGTACATTATTACCCAATGGTTGAAAGTAACTTATTTAGTCCCGAGACGGGGTTTCGAATAGTTCGAGGGACTACATAAGTTACTTTCACCCGAGGTAAACACTGTGCTTTTCATTACGAATACAAGGAAATAATAAAAAACATGAGAAAACAAATTAATCAAATTGCCGCTATTTTTTTTATATATTAGTCCATCTAGGACAGGTGAAAGCCATAAAGCCATTACTGCCTTGTCTTTTGTATTTTTGAATTCAGTGAATTGTCGCTAAGGTGAATTTTTTTTTTAGCTGCAGCAATTATTCTGCACTATCATATCATGGTTCAATAGTAACGTTACAGCTGTTAGTTGAAAACGATTCTCCCTAGGGCTGTAAAGTATCACTTTCAACTAGGGTTACCATATCTCCGGAATTGTCCTGAGATCTCCGGACTTTTAGACCAATCTCCGGAGCTCCGGAATTGTCGTGTGATCTCCGGAATTTAGGATTTTTCAATAAAACCGAGCAAATCATCAATATATTATTATTAAAAACTAAGAAATCAAACAGTTAGCAGTTTTTTTTAAACTAAGAGATCAAAGAGATCAACTAAAATTACAAATAAAATCAACATGCCTGTCCATTGACGCGGAGAGAGGCGGCGGAGCGGAGAAACGAGGAAATATTAACCAATAGGATTGCCATGAAATCTCCGCTCCGCTTTTTCATGCAATCCTATTGGTTAATATTTCCTCGTTTCTCCGCTCCGCCAGCTCGCTCCGCTCCAATGGACAGGCACCTAAGGCAGGCTATGTCTAGTTCTTTCGTGTAAACTCTCCAGTAAAAGGTTGACCGAAGGCACTGCATACACATTAGTCTCTTTGACCAATATTGTGTGACTTTAATCTAAGGTAAACGTCCTGACTGAGGGACGGCGGGAGGTGGGCGCGTCGCGTGTATGTGGTGAGGTGATGAAAGAAATTATAAAATTTTGACTTTTTATTGTAAATATAGGTTGTAGAGTTCCATTACGTTTTAATTGAAATTACGACTAAATCTCAGGAATTTCCAATACAAATCTGGCTTATCTCCGGAATTTTCATTTTTCCATATGGTAACCCTACTTTCAACCCGCTCTTCA
Source organism: Eupithecia centaureata (assembly GCA_944547425.1). Taxonomy (NCBI): domain Eukaryota; kingdom Metazoa; phylum Arthropoda; class Insecta; order Lepidoptera; family Geometridae; genus Eupithecia; species Eupithecia centaureata. The sequence continues at coordinate 11,320,932 of OX155696.1, forward strand.
GGCATGTTCAGACCTACTTTCCGATTATGAGTAGTACTCCCAAATATCTTTAACTCTATGATTCTAAAAACGCCTGCTCCATGATCATGGCAAAAGTCAATGACTGGTTTTGCTATGACCACTCGCGTGGACGAATGTGTGCCAACCCGCAAGCCATCGTTGATCAAGCCTCAATGCGCCATTGATTCCATTCCATGTGCCATGACCGTAGACTTCACATGATCATAGACTAAACTTGACCACAGCTTGCTTAGTAAACAACCCACAATTCCGCGCATCCGTTTTGAGTGAACATCTTTCACTTAGTGTGGGGTGACCATGGTTTTTTACACTGATATTAAAGGCATCTACACCGATATTACCAAATATTCATTTTTTTTATTATTCTTTAGGTATTTTATGTTACAGAGGTGTTTCATCTAATTTAGTTTCACTGTAAACCTGGTTAAGAAAAAAGTGAGACGTGAAACAAGATAGGAGGGCTTCGGTGTTAAAATATTATTTAAAAAATATTTGCAAGATTTGTGTGTTTTTTATTTAGATTTATTTAATTTTATTTATGTAGGTAAGGGTAAAATAGGAAGTATTTTTTATTTTCTTTATGTGTTTATCTCTAGAGGTAGCTGAACTGCTCCATATCGAAACAAATGGGAAGCATTGAGTTAAGGATTGTTTTCAAATAAAAAAGAAATCTTTAAAGGAGGTCCACCTAGAAGATAGTGCTGAGCTACACATAAAAATACAGTCAAATTGAGATCCTCCTCCCATTTGGAAGTCATTTAAAAACAATAAGCGTTTAAAATAATTTTCCAGTGAATAACTCACGAATACATCAGTAATTCAGAATTCAAGTTTGAATATCGTCTTTCTTCGAGGGTCTTCATGTTGGAATTGTCTCAAAACTCACTCTTCAAAAAAAAACAATGCCTAAGCGTCGCGTTGGAAAAGTTTCAAAACATTGGCAGCATGGTCACCCTATTCTTAATTTATATATGACTGGAATAAACAATCGCGAGCCATGATAATGTGCACCCTATTACGTAAGGAATGCGAACGCGTTCTTGAATTACTTTAGTGATATCACTTTCTTCTGTAACCGTTTTGAACTTGCTTGGCACAATAGAATTAAAAATTTGATGACCTCTTTGGCGCAGAGGGCTAAGGTCTGACTGAACGCAGGAGGTTGTTGGTTCGATTCACGCCTAGAGTCAAATGTTTGTATGATCTGCAGATATTTGTTTAGGGTGTCCTGAGTGTTTTATTAAATATTATTATTAAATTAAATTATTAAATAAGTGCGTATGCGTGATAAAAGTATCTATCTATATGGTACCTATAATGGTTTATCAGTTCCTCTGACGAGCTTGGGGATATATGGTGTGTATAAATAATCCAGCATTCATATTAATTGATTATTTTGAGAGTTTAGAAGTGTATAGTACAGCAAAAGTTTTAAAAAGAACGTGATAGTTTACTCCCAAAGGACTTGTCGAAGTTGTCCTTATCAAATTCGTACTGGCAAAATGCAACAACTCACTCAAAATCTTCGTCTTCCATCTATAAAAGAGCCAAACCTGACGGATACATAATCACAGAACCAAAACCACTGAAAGTTGAAATTGTAGCTTATAGGAGCTATAGTAGAATAGCTTCCTTTTATAACAATTACCATCTACTAAGAAGGTATTTTTTCAATTTCAACCCCTAAAGGGTTAAAACGATTGCATGAAACGTTATAATGCGTAGTGAGTTTTTATTGGTTACAATACTTACTTCAAATTAAGTAAGGTATTTCAGGATTTACCATTTTTTAAACTAGTTTCTTTGTTTCAGATAAAGGTAAATTCTGGAAATAAATATCTCTATGGGTTCATAGAAATTTATATTATAAACTGTTTTTATCCAATGATAATCTGTTTTAATCCCCGCCTAGATCTAACTAAGTGCTAAATTTCAGCTTTTTTCAGCATTTCACTTCAATGTGTGGTTTTACGTGAAGAATAAGCCAACTTTCAAATATTCCTACATCTCAACATCCAAACTGCCGCATTTTTAACGTTAGTGTAAATCTTTGTGGACCTAAATTTATGACCATCAACCTATATTAGTCCACTGTTGGACGGGCCTCCCCTAATGACAGCCATAGCGCCCTGTCTTCAGCTTGCCGCATCCAGCATCTGACTGCAGTATTTCGCAGATTCGTACCAATATTTGTATGTCTTAGTTATTATTTAAATAAGAAATGTAAAAGGGGCACCTCTGAGTAAAACCCTGAGTTAATATAAGTAAAATAATAATTATAAAGGACTATTCACACATGATCAAACCCCAAGCTAAGCAAAGCTTTTGTTATGGGTACTATGTATATTTGATGTACTTACTACATTATACAGTTTTTTTTATTATACATGGAGAATACGGAGCACATCCTGAAAGCTGCGACACAGAGGTCGTAAAAAGTCGTTTATTTATGACCAAAAACACAATTATACCTACAAAGGATGTGATCCACTTTCACGACTGAATACTTGATCTGATAAGAAGATTTAGTTAAATATAAATTTTCTGTTAAAGGGAATAAGCTTCATTGGGGAAGTGTGGGCGAACCGCGCTGACAGAAAATAATCTGTAAAAGCACAGGTAAAAGTATATTTATTTATGAAGGCGATGTTTTAATAGTACCAAGTCAATGGCGCCTTTGTGGGGAAATAGGGGACTGAATGAATACGTTACAAAAATAGTTCTCAATCGTGGGTGTGAAATATTTCTTATAGACTGTAAATACATCAGTAGTGTTGTTTTACTTTGTCACTGGGGCTTCGGACTTCTAATGCCTCATTTAATAGATACAATATGTGCTTATAGCACATATAAAACTTATAAATTTTAAAACTATTATGGCACAATCATATAACGTAGGATACCATGATCTGATTTGTTTTGAGTTTTTCAATATTTCAGCATCGTTTCAACCGCCATGATCAAATCGAATCATGGTAAATATCATGTGTTAATGACTTTAGTCATATAAACCTTGTTAAAACGTATTTCAATTAACAAAGTGATAGTTTTCCAATACAATGTCGTCTCTCCCAACATTAGCATGTGCGGCTTACGAGCGCCCGTCCGAAGTCTGCCAGACGCATTGGGGACCACCTCACGTATTAATGCTCGTATATAAACCAAGCCCGGAACAGCTCCAGCATACATTGTGACCGACACAAGGACGGCAGTCAGTCGCCTCTGCCGTCAATTAAACATAACGTGGGCATCATGGCCAAACTAATAGTGCTTCTCTCATTAGCTGCTTTTGGCAGCGCACACTATTCAGCATCAAATCTAGCTAGAAGCATTTACAACGAGTGCCTTAGCCAATACTCCGTGGAATGTGTGAAACCGAGAACCCTGCAGTGGATATCACAAGTGGCTAACAAAGATGAAATAAAGATCACTGATGACCTCTCCATCATCAGAACAGCCACGATGGAAGAGGGCAGCATCGATCCCAGGATGGCAAGAGAACCAGTCTACGCAATGTTTGATCAAGTCGACAGTTTTCTTCAAACGCATACGTTGCGAGTGAAAGTGCCAGAAGAGATTACTAAGAGTGCAGCATCTGAATACGTGCCCAGGTCTTTACTGAGCGACCTTCCCTCCGAGCTGGACATGCCTCTGGATGGAGAAGAAGAATTAGACACTTTTGAAGGCAGGAAGAAGAAGATAAAGCTGCCTAAACCCTTGAGGATTAAGAGCAGTAAGTGATAATTCTTTCAGCAACACAATAACAGTTCTCTTTTTTTGTGGTTTCCCAATTGTTCCATGTGTCTCTTGTTTCAGAGCATGGTTTCATCAAGAAGGTACTCCTGCCTTTCCTCTTGGGACTTAAGTTCAAGACTGCAGTTTTGGTGCCACTTGCGCTGGCGCTCATCGCTCTCAAGACCTGGAAGGCGCTAACGCTTGGGCTCATTTCTATTGTTCTTTCTGGTACGTTCTATGTTATTTAATTGTTTACTTGGGGCTTTATTAAAACAATGAAGCTGATAAAACATGATATCAAGTCAGATCAGTCGAAGGTATGTTCACTGCTGACCGCTGCACTAAGTTGTAAGATCTATGTTTACGGAATAAATTCAACGCACAAATAGAGGATGTTTTGATATGGATCAGTTGAGCTACCCTTAGACTGTTTGCAACCGCCTTCAGTTAGCTCAATTGTTTCAATTGTATAATACTATTTATAATTTCTTCCATTCCCTGATTGTCGTTGTTCAAGTATTTTCTCATGATATAACACGTTGAGGGACGCAGTCAGTCAGAAATTAATAACTTTATTTCTTTAGGCTTACAAAATAAGCCAAACAAGTCAAATTTTAAACTTTAGATAACTACTAAATTATAAAATTTAGGAAATAAGGTTTTAATTGATTTCCTCTTTGCTTCAATCTTGTGTATAGAACGTTAAACAGCAGGAATTAATGATCTTTTTGTTACCAGGTGCCATGGTGATCTTCAAGTTCACGAAACCGAAGGTGGTCAACTACGAGGTGATCCATTACCCCCAGCACCACGTGGAACACCACGTGGACCACCACGCCCCCGCGTGGGACTCCCATGGACCCTACCAGGCGAGGTCCTACGAAGATGCTCATGACATCGCCTACTCAGCACAGATAAACTAACGAAGCCAAATGATACATTAGCCTAGAACCACGGACCTCCTGTTTAATTTATTAAATTATTTATTTATATAATGTTGTAAATAAAAGATTGTTATAAGTGTCTTTTTTTGTTTTTGTGCACCTCTTATGCTTTGCCCGCAGCTTTGCGCGTACTTTCGCGGGATAAAAGTAGGTACCTAAGCTTTTTCCATCTTTCCATTCTAATATAAATTACAATCAAGGAATATAAAAAATTACAACTAGTTTATACAATTGAAACCAAAGTATTTTGGTGAGACGTGACGACTGGTATTGACATAGATCAATTGAGCTATCTTTAGACTGTCTACACAAAGGATAGTAAAATTTTGAAAGTAACCTCTGAGAGGGTTAAATAGGGTTATAAGTTTGTATGGTAAATCATTATTCTTTGGTTCGATTAACTAAAAAATCGATATTTATAAACTATGAACTGAATAATTAAACATGTTTTTTTTACAATATAATATAAAATATAAACAAAAAAACAAAAGCCCTCCCCATCACAGTCTTTTTTTCAGTCTTTTTTATGTACCCATACTGTTTTCTATTTCAAAATTTTTAAACTTACGCGAAGTCCCCCCTGACTTCGCTCATTGATGTTATTTTCTTGTTTTCAGTTTGAGATAAAACTCAATTGGTTATTTTGCTCCCTCAAATCCTATACTTACTAACATTTTTAGTTATTGAAATGTTAAATAATATTTGTAAGAATGATTATTCTTGAGTTAGTTAAAATATAGGATTAGGTAGGTACACACCTACTTACCTTAAAAGTCAAAAGGCATGTTAGTGATTGTTCTACCCTCTTTACGTTAACCTATCACTATAGGTTCGAATTTCAAAACTATGAATAAATATGGCTATGGAATTGTGGAAAATATTATTGAATTCAGACCATGGTTTCATAATTTCAGACGAGATGCAAGTACATGAATAGTTCCCTAGAATATAACTAGATGTCGCTGCTAAAAGTAGACGAGCGCTAGATCGCGCTATCACTTGGTTTCGTACAATCGGAGTTGTGAGAACCTTTTCAGTGGACTATCACCTCCAAATTTCAGCGTCTAGATTTAATGCGACTTCGCTCGCGTAGAACTATACGATAGTTTTTGTAAGAGATACTGAAATCTCTAGAATAACGCTTGATGTTAATAGGTCAAACGTTTTCTGAAATTCAGAACGTTGACTGAAATACTCGCGAGCGAACAATATTTCTATTGTACAATAAGATTGAAAGGCTCTCTGATACCAAACGAGTTCAATATTAACCCTAAACGGTCAATATTATTGCACAATTTTCATTATTGCGCAATATAATTGACCGTTTAATGGCAGGCGTAAACATAGTTTCCTAAATGCTGCCCAACCTAGCCGGATCCTCCTCTTGGCCTCCTTCACAAAATTGTTTTTACCATTGGTCCTGACTTTGGTTTTATCCAAATTCATGCCAAGACCGATGCGTCGCGAGGCTGAGGCTAGGCCGTCCAGCATGTGGGTCAGCTCCTCTAGCGACTCCGCCATTAAGACTATGTCATCAGCGAATAGTAGGTGAGAGATGTAATTGCCGTTTATGTTTATGCCCTTATCTTACCAGTCGAGCGTCTTAAACATATCTTCCAATGCGCTCGTGAACAGTTTCGGGGATATGACATTCCCCTGTCTCACTCCTCTGCGCAATTGGATGGGTTTAGACTGCTAGCCCTGTACTTGGACACTCATAGTAGAGAATTAATATTCTTTTATTATTTATAAGGAATGGAAAGTGTTGGGCTGCCTTTCACGCGGAGCCTGCCGATAATACCAATGCGCGCGCACACGGCATACTGATGCGCTGTTTCTAGACCTCATCAAAAACTCGGGTAGACTAACTGGCCTCGGTATTTGATAGAGTTTAAATGTGGATTGAGAATATTTAGTTTCGTTTAAAATTACAACACATTATAGGTATAGGTAAGTACCTAATAAACAAATCAAAATAACTTTATTAACAGACAACATATCCAACAGTCCATAGATAAAAAAACGAAAATGTTTGGGATTTCCTTACAGAAATACCTACAGAAAAGACTAAAGTTTTGAGTTCTAAATTTCAGCCTGATTTGTTCAGGAGTTTTTGTGTGAATGAGGAACAAATATCCATCCATACATACAACGGAACGCAACTTTCGGATTTATTTGTAACTACATGCGCTCCGCGGCTTCGCCCGCGTACCAGGTTATTTTTTCATAGAAAATTTCAGAAACTTATTGAAAAACTTATAGCACACCCCCTAGAGGTTATTGTGTATAAATAAAAAGTACGTGTTCAATTATTCACTCCATTGTTTATTTATTAGTACCGAGTTTTGAGTGAAAATGTTTTATTTTTTAGGTTAATTTTTCCAAATTTAGCAATTCTATAATGTTATTCTAGGTCCTAGTCTATTTACATCCAAAATTTCATCTAAATAACTTAAGTAGTTACGGAGATTACCTCTAACAAATATTCACACAGACTTTTCTATTTATTTTAATAGTAGATATAAGTAAGGATGAGTTCTTATGGAATGGTAACAACCTGGGTTGTTGAGGATGTTGATTTTTTCACATCCGCGGAGGCGGATGCGGATGCGGATCTTTAGAGGCTCACATCCACGGATGCGGATGCGGATGCAGATCTGAAGATCTTTCATAGCAGAAATAAAATTAATAGTTAATAATTAAAATAGTTCAGCTAGGTGAAACTTGTGTAAAACGGTCACAATTGCTTAGGCTTGTTGAAGGGAGGTAGGGGAGCATTGGGCACTTTTTTACAAAAATGTTAATTAAACTGTTATTTTTTATCATAATCAAACATTTATTCCAAATATATCGAAGACACATATTTGGCAGTAATTATTGCTAAGAACAGTTTTGGAATCATAATTAGTCTCAAAGTTACAAAAGATCTTCGAACACATGTCCAAAGTGCCCAAACCTCCCGGTGGTAGGGAGGTTTGGGCAGCCCTGTAGGGAGGTTTGGGCACCATACTTTATATGCACGATATTGCTTTACTTTACTACTATGCTTAAGTATTATATAAAATTGCTATAAAAAGAGTAACACAAACATTTTTTCTTATCATAGATTTTAGAAAAATAAAACAATGTGACTTAGAATCAATACTGCACGATGTTGGACTTTTTCTTAATTTTTTCTTCTTCATCTTTCGTGAATATTTGAGATGATATAAATTTAGAAGAAACATCTTTCACGACGCCACCCTGCTTTATGTATCTTTGAAGATTAGACCTGGGTATATCATATTTCATCGCAGTAGTTGTAACTTTTCCTCCTTTAGAAACCTCTTCCAATGCGCGCAAAATAACATCTTTAGGAATTTCACGTCGCTTATTTTTCTTTTTAAATGAAAACGGCGTTGTCCTGAAAAGAAATGATTAACTATTCAATCCAATAGGCATATCAAAAAAGCAACAATGTTTCACACCAAAATACACAATAAAAACAGAGGGAGCATTGGGCATGCCCAAACCTCCCTCCTACCTGCGTGCCCAATGCTCCCCATAACCTCACATTTAAAATAGATTTGAATAAGTTAATTTTTATCAAACATTGAATCCTTATTGACAGGTAAATATAATCTTCATTAAACACAATAGAAGAAGTTAACACAGATACTTACACTTTCTTGCAGATTTCTTTATAATGATTCTTCAAATCATAATCAAAATATTTACTTCTGTACACAACAAACTGGTAATCGCATGTAACTTGACAACCAAGTGAAATGACAGCTGACACTTTTGATGAGCGGTGTTGCCAGTTATTAAACTATAGTGCTGTGGTAGAAAATCAAAAATATCTAACATAGATTTTGAGGAATGAGGGGGTGCCCAAACCTCCCGACTGCCCAATGCTCCCCTACCTCCCTACTTTTAGGAAAAGTAAAGAATGGACTGGGAAAACTGATTATTTCCCCTACTCAAAGTCACTGACACTTAAATAAAATGATAATTTATTTAAAAATAACATGCTGATTTACAACATGACATGTCGTCATAACTAGTTACTAGGTACGTCATACTAGGTATTCATAATTGTTATTATAGTCGATTTTTTAGTAACTCATCATCATCATCATCAACCTATATTAGTCCACTGCTGGACATAGGCCTCCCCCAATGAGCGCCATTGCGCCCTGTCTTCAGCTTGACGCATCCAGCATCTGCCAGCAGTCTTTCGCAGATCGTCATCCCACCTGGCCGGAGGGCGTCCTACGCTACGTTTACCGAGTCGCGGTCTCCACTCAAGAACACGTTTACCCCAACGGTTGTCGGTTCTTCGCGAGATATGGCCGGCCCATTGCCACTTCAGCTTGCTAATTCTTTGAGCTATGTCGATAACTTTGGTTCTCTGTCGGATGTATTCGTTACGAATTCTATCCCTCAGAGAGACTCCGAGCATAGCTCTTTCCATAGCTCGCTGGGCGACTTTGAACTGGTGGACCAGCCCTACCGTGAGTGTCCACGTCTCTGCTCCGTAGGTCATTACGGGTAGGACGCACTGATTGAAAATTTTCGTTTTCAAACATTGCGGTATGGATGAAGAGAAGACTTGACGTAGTTTCCCAAATGCTGCCCAGCCTAGCTGGATCCTCCTCTTGGCCTCCTTCTCAAAATTGTTTTTACCTAGCTGTACAATCTGCCCAAGGTAAGTATACTCGGAAACAATTTCAAGAAGGTGACCATCAACGACTATCGGTCCCGGAACAATGTGGCCATTGATCATGACTTTGGTTTTATCCAAATTCATGCCAAGACCGATACATCGCGAGGCCGAAGCTAGGCCGTCCAGCATGTGGGTCAGCTCCTCTAGCGACTCCGCCATTACGACTATGTCATCAGCGAATCGAAGGTGTGAGATGTAATCGCCGTTTATGTTAATGCCCTTACCTTTCCAGTCCAGCGTCTTAAACATATCTTCCAATGCGCTCGTGAACAGTTTCGGGGATATGACATCCCCCTGTCTCACTCCTCTGCGCAATTGGATAGGTTTAGACTGCTGGTCCTGTACTTGGACACTCATAGTGGCAGCTTCATAGAGACACCTCAGCACTTCGATGCAACGATAGTCTACTTGGCATCGCTGTAAGGATTCCAGAACAGCCCAGGTTTCAACGGAGTCAAAGGCTTTCTCATAGTCCACAAAAGCGAGACACAGGGGCTGATTATACTCTTCGGACTTCTGTATAATCTGCCTCACTGTGTGTATGTGGTCTATGGTGCCATATCCTCCGCGGAACCCGGCCTGTTCCGGTGGCTGGAACTCGTCAAGACTCCTGGCGAGACGATTCGTGATCACTCGTGAGAACAGCTTATAGATGTGGCTCAGGAGTGTGATGGGTCTGTAATTTTTAAGGAGAGTTTTATCACCCTTCTTAAAAAAGAGCACCACCAAACTCCTGCTCCACATCTTAGGAGTTCTCCCACTCGCTACGCTATACGCTACGCTATACGCTACGCTATACGCTACGCTATACGCTACGCTATACGCTACGCTATACGCTACGCTATACGCTACGCTATACGCTACGCTATACGCTACGCTATACGCTACGCTATACGCTACGCTATACGCTACGCTATACGCTACGCTATACGCTACGCTATACGCTACGCTATACGCTACGCTATACGCTACGCTATACGCTACGCTATACGCTACGCTATACGCTACGCTATACGCTACGCTATACGCTACGCTATACGCTACGCTATACGCTACGCTATACGCTACGCTATACGCTACGCTATACGCTACGCTATACGCTACGCTATACGCTACGCTATACGCTACGCTATACGCTACGCTATACGCTACGCTATACGCTACGCTATACGCTACGCTATACGCTACGCTATACGGTTAGATTAGTAAGGTTGGGTTAGTAAGGTTAGGTTAGTAAGGTTAGTTAGGTTAGGTTAGGTTAGTTAGGTTAGGTTAGTTAGGTTAGGTTAGTTAGGTTAGGTTAGTTTGGTTAGGTTAGTTAGGTTAGGTTAGTTAGGTTAGGTTAGTTTGGTTAGGTTAGTTTGGTGAGGTTAGTTAGGTTAGGTTAGGTTAGGTTAGTTAGGTTAGGTTAGTTAGGTTAGGTTAGTTAGGTTAGGTTAGTTAGGTTAGGTTAGTTAGGTTAGGTTAGTTAGGTTAGGTTAGTTAAGTTAGGTTAGTTAGGTTAGGTTAGTTAGGTTAGGTTAGTTAGGTTAGGTTAGTTAGGTTAGGTTAGTTAGGTTAGGTTAGTTAGGTTAGGTTAGTTAGGTTAGGTTAGTTAGGTTAGGTTAGTTAGGTTAGGTTAGTTAGGTTAGGTTAGTTAGGTTAGGTTAGTTAGGTTAGGTTTGTGGCGTACCTACGCGCCACTCGACACTGGTCCAAATTAGGCGTTCAAAATATTCTAAAATAATTAATATTATTTCGCACAGTTCTTACAACTTGGGCCATACCCCAAATGAACTGAACGTCTACTTCGGACCGGTTTCACTCACTCACTCGCACTCAGCCATTCATTCTTGCTTGTCATCCCGCGTCTAACCTGCTAGCTACATTGCATTGTTTACCTTATTTTCTTCCGTAATTTTAGTTTCTTTCTTCTTGTAAATCTAGTTTAATTTATCATTAAAATCCTTCATCTATCATTAAATCATCATTCATTTCTTTCAACTCGCCTTCATCAATCTTCATTCTTCATCTACCAAACCATCCGGAATGCCCAGGATTATTTACTAAAGGTAGGGGTTCAGGAATACCTACGCTTCGCGCCCCTACCTATAGGTTAGTTAGGTTAGGTTAGTTAGGTTAGGTTAGTTAGGTTAGGTTAGGTTAGTTAGGTTAGGTTAGTTAGGTTAGTTAGGTTAGGTTAGTTAGCTTAGGTTAGTTAGCTTAGGTTAGTTAGGTTAGGTTAGTTAGGTTAGGTTAGTTAGGTTAGGTTAGTTAGGTTAGGTTAGTTAGGTTAGGTTAGTTAGGTTAGGTTAGTTAGGTTAGGTTAGTTAGGTTAGGTTAGTTAGGTTAGGTTAGTTAGGTTAGGTTAGTTAGGTTAGGTTAGTTAGGTTAGGTTAGTTAGGTTAGGTTAGTTAGGTTAGGTTAGTTAGGTTAGGTTAGTTAGGTTAGGTTAGTTAGGTTAGGTTAGTTAGGTTAGGTTAGTTAGGTTAGGTTAGTTAGGTTAGGTTAGTTAGGTTAGGTTAGTTAGGTTAGGTTAGTTAGGTAAGGTTAGTTAGGTTAGGTTAGTTAGGTTAGGTTAGTTAGGTTAGGTTAGTTAGGTTAGGTTAGTTAGGTTAGGTTAGTTAGGTTAGGTTAGTTAGGTTAGGTTAGTTAGGTTAGGTTAGTTAGGTTAGGTTAGTTAGGTTAGGTTAGTTAGGTTAGGTTAGTTAGGTTAGGTTAGTTAGGTTAGGTTAGTTAGGTTAGGTTAGTTAGGTTAGGTTAGTTAGGTTAGGTTAGTTAGGTTAGGTTAGTTAGGTTAGGTTAGTTAGGTTAGGTTAGTTAGGTTAGGTTAGTTAGGTTAGGTTAGTTAGGTTAGGTTAGTTAGGTTAGGTTAGTTAGGTTAGGTTAGTTAGGTTAGGTTAGTTAGGTTAGGTTAGTTAGGTTAGGTTAGTTAGGTTAGGTTAGTTAGGTTAGGTTAGTTAGGTTAGGTTAGTTAGGTTAGGTTAGTTAGGTTAGGTTAGTTAGGTTAGGTTAGTTAGGTTAGGTTAGTTAGGTTAGTTAGGTTAGGTTAGTTAGGTTAGGTTAGTTAGGTTAGGTTAGTTAGGTTAGGTTAGTTAGGTTAGGTTAGTTAGGTTAGGTTAGTTAGGTTAGGTTAGTTAGGTTAGGTTAGTTAGGTTAGGTTAGTTAGGTTGGGGGGGATGGTTACAGGGGGGGATGGTTACACCTCCACGTGGTCCTCCCTGGAAACTGTGGGGAGAAGTATAATAATTTTTGTTTATCATACTTCTCACCACAGGCCAACGTGACCGGGATGGATTCCTCTGCGTACTCTCTGATCAGCAGAGAGTACAGTTGATGGAGTGAGAGACGTGCTTGGCGTGTATTTACACTACCACTGGGCAGGCATTGGAAGATTTCATCTTCCATGCCCGCGTCATGGATCGGAAACTTGACATTCGTTGCGGTCATGTCTCGTAACGGGTGTTTTGACCGAGGGCCTTGGCTTAACCGCCCGGGCTGCGAGGAGAAAACCTCTATAAAAAATCCCGAAGGACAAGTGGAGAAGCAGCACGAAGTCCGTTCTCTTTTGAGGATGGCTGGCCGGAAAAGTCAGTCTCTACTGCTTCTAGGCGTTCGCACCTTGGTTAGGTCCACCTAGCCCTTCCCGGATACTCGAGGGCACTGTTCGGGTCGTACCTTTTCCCCGGTACTCGTGGGATTTTGTATGGAAAATTCAAATTCTCCAAACGGCCCTTCTCAGGGCCACCCCAACGGCCCTTCTCAGGGCCACCCCAACGGCCTTTCTCAAGGCCATCCAGAGATGAGCCCTTGCCACTCCGTGCAAGACGCGGTGGTGGTTGCCAGCGCTTCGGGGGCAAGTGGCAGTAGTGATTTGTCAAGGGAGCCACGTGTTACTCGAACGCGCCTCCCCGAGTCGACACGAGACCGGTTTTGGAAGACTGGCTCCAAAAGACGACGCACAGGTGGCTCTGAGTCATCTGTGGAGAGCGACACGCTTGCATTGGAGACACCAGGGTCTCCGATCTTGGATGTCACGAGCCGAAGAACGGAGTTCCTCCGTAACAAGGAAGCGAAAGTTGCGCGGGCTGAGGAGCTGATTACTGATCAGCTCCAAAAGGCCTGCAGGGAGAGGGCGACCTTGGGGCTTGTGGTTGCGGGTGAGAGCGACGCCCAAACCATCCAGGCTCTTAATGATCGCATCATGGAGGATGTCGCCATTATTGCGAATGTGGCGACCAAGTCTGGGAACCTCAAGGGGACCTTCGTAAAGGCCCTGAAGGAGTCCGCAGCTTCCATTAAGAATGCGATGGAGGTTCTTCGCAGTCGGTCCTCTACGGAGGAGACCGCGTTGCTGCAGGAGAACAACTCCCGCCTTCAGGCCGAAGTGGCAGAGCTCCGCAAAGAGATGGCGGAGCTCAGAAGGGAGATGGCTGAGCGGACAAGTGGCGGTAGTCCAGTGGGACCTCTGGTTCCCCAGCATCTCGGGCCCATGGAGGTGTCTCCGATCCCTGGAGGAGTCCAAATGGAGGAGCTGACACGTGCCATCATGCTGCAGGTGGGTGGCATGTTGAACGCGCGCTTAGAAGCCTACGAGGAACGGCTTCTCCCGGAGAAGCGTGTCCGCCCACCACTTGCAGTGGACAAGCGAAGTGGTCCAGCACAGCCTACTGCAGCTCAGCCGCCAAAACCTGGGCCATCTAAAAAGGCTGGTCAACTAAAGCAGATGGCGCCTCGCCCCTTGCCACCGGCTCCCCAAACTATGGATGAGGGCTGGTCGGTGGTTACGAGGCGGGGTGCCAGATCAAAGAAGGCTGCAAAATTCGTGGCCACGGCTTCGGCTGCGGTAAGTAAGTCAGCTGCCAAGTCTAAAGCCACCGCTGAGCAGAAGTCAGTTGGCGCCACAAAGGCGAAATTACGTATACCTCGATCCTCAGCTGTGGTGATTACACTACAGCCTGAGGCGGAGGAGAACGGCGTAACATACGCAAAGGTGCTGGCTGAGGCGAGACAAAATATCTGTCTGGCTGACTGCGGCATAGCTGGTCTGCGATGCCGCAAAGGGGTCACAGGTGCCCGCATCCTCGAGGTGCCGGGAGTGACCAGCAGCGAGAAAGCAGACTCCCTGGCCCAAAAGCTAAGGGAGTCCTTGGGAGAAAAGGTGAGGGTGTCCAGGCCTTCTTTATGCACAGAATTGCGCATAGTGGGTCTGGATGAGTCTGTCACCACAGAGGAGGTGACCGCTGCGATTGCTAGGCATGGAGGCTGTCCCGTGGAGTCTGTCAAGGTCGGGGAGATCAAGATGAACCCACAGGGCAGCGGGGCAGTGTGGGCCAAATGCCCCGTCACTGCGGCTAAAAAGCTACAGGCAGGAGGTCGTCTGCTCGTCGGCTGGGTCTCAGCATCTGTAAAGATGCTTGAACCCAGGCCTATGAGGTGCTTCCGATGCCTCGAGCCAGGACACGTGCGGGTGCACTGTACTTCCGAGGTTGATCGCAGCGATGAGTGTTATCGCTGTGGTCAACCTGGGCACAAGGCGAGAGGCTGCACAGCAATAGCACCGAAGTGTTCTCTCTGCGCAGCCGCAAACAAGCCGTCGGACCATAGGTCAGGGGACAAGAAGTGTTCCCAACCTAGGTCCAAAAAGGGAAAGGGGAAGCCTGGGACAAAACCGGCAGCCAAAAACAGCCCACCACCACAAGCGGGGGCTATGGAGGCGATGACCGTTAACTAAGTTGTTAATAATGGATCATCGCCTACTACAGGCGAATATCAATCACTCGGCCAACGCGCAGGATTTACTCCTGCAATCCATGGCTGAGTGGTTGATACACGTGGCGGTGGTCGCCGAGCCATACTTTGTCCCACTTGATAATAATAATTGGGTGGGGGACATTGATGGCTTGGTAACGATAATATCGTCTGTGGCTGCTGGGACGTTACCCCTGACGGTAGTCGCTAGAGGCAGAGGGTACATTGCAGTGAGGTGGATGGAGATGGTGATCATCGGGGTCTACTTCTCTCCCAACAGAAGTCTTGCTGAGTTCGAAGCGTTCCTGGGCGGGTTAGGGGCCCTCATTGGGCAGACCCTTCCCTGTCCAGTGCTCGTTGCGGGGGACCTCAATGCCAAATCCATAGCTTGGGGTTCTCCCCTAACGGACGCTCGTGGCGAGGCCCTGGAGGACTGGGTGACGATGACCGGCCTCTGTATTCTTAATCAGGGGTCGGTCAATACCTGCGTACGACATAACGGGGGGTCTATTGTGGATGTCACATTTGCATCTCCCACAGTTGCGCGCAGTGTACGGGGGTGGCAGGTGCTGGAGAATGTGGAGACGCTGTCGGATCACCTTTATATTCGATTCAGTGTCTCCACTTCTCCCGCAACTTCTATTCCTCATCACTCAAGAAGGCAGACTCCGATGTCACCGAGATGGGCTCTGAGGAGCCTGGACATTGAGGCGCTAGTGGAGGCCTCAATAGTCCAGGCCTGGCAGACCCCACCTGAGGGGTCAGTGGTGGTTGAGGAAGAGGCGAGTTGGTTTCGGAATGCTATGTCGCAAATTTGCGATGCAAGCATGACCCGGACAAAACCGCCTCTCCCCCGACGCAGCGTGTACTGGTGGTCTCAAGACATTTCTGGCCTCCGCATCAATTGTGTAGCTGCCAGACGCCAGTACACCCGCCACCGACGGCTGCGACGTAGAAATGCTGAGATAGAGGGACAGCTGTACGAGGAGTACAGGGCCTGCGTAAAGGCTTTACAGCTGTCCATCCGTTCTGCCAAAGATAGGGCTCGGGCAGAGCTTCTTGAGGGTCTCAGCAGGGATCCGTGGGGGCGTCCCTATAAGATGGTTCGAGGTAAAATTCGACCATGGGCGCCCCCGCTAACAGAGACCCTCGAGCCTCAGCTGGTGGAGGCTGTTGTTTCCGCTCTGTTTCCTAACAGGGCCGAATATCAGCCTCCCGAGATGGCCCCTGGGGATAGAGCCAGAAGGTTAGATGACGAGGTGCCACCGGTGATGGACGCTGAGATACGTCTGGCAGTCCGTAGGCTCCGAGCCAATAAAGCACCGGGTCCTGACGGGATACACGGCCGAGTCTGGGTCCATGCAATGAAACACCTCGGGGACCGATTCCGACGGCTACTCGACGCCTGTCTGGAGACGAGTCAGTTTCCAACTATCTGGAAGACAGGCAGGCTTGTCCTGCTCAAGAAGGACGGGCGCCCCGTAGACTCTCCGTCTGCGTACAGGCCCCTGGTCATGCTGGATGAAGCTGACAAGTTGTTCGAAAGAGTAATAGCTTCTCGGCTCATTCAGCATCTCCGAAGGGAAGGACCGGATCTATCCGACCATCAATTCGGGTTTCGGGCGGGCAGATCGACGATTGACGCTATAAGTCTCGTCAGAGCTCGCTCGGAGGAAGCGGTGGCCAGCGGTGGCGTGTTGTTAGCGGTGTCGCTCGATATCGCCAACGCGTTCAACTCGCTACCTTGGGCTTGCGTAAGGGAGGCACTGAAGTACCATGAAGTGCCTCCGTACCTTGGTCGGATAGTCGCATCGTACCTCTCCGACCGGTTTGTTTCTTATCCTGGTCGGGGTGGTGCGATGCAGAGGAGAGCAATGTCGTGTGGCGTTCCACAGGGCTCGGTTCTCGGACCGCTCCTGTGGAACATTGGATACGACTGGGTCCTCCGACAGTCTCTTAGTCCGTGCGCCGGCGTCATCTGCTATGCGGATGATACGCTCGTCACTGCCCGGGGAGCGACATTCGAAGAGGCTGTACGTCTTGCTACAGAGGCGGTGGCGCTCCTCGTTGGAAGGATACAGCGATTGGGACTCCGGGTGGCGCTCAACAAGACGGAGGCTGTGTGTTTTCATGGTCGCCGACGGGCGCCTCCAAGGGGTTCAACTATCTCTATCGGAGAAGTAAGCATTGAGGTTGATTCCAAGATGAAATATCTTGGGCTCATCCTCGATAGCAGATGGAGCTTTCGCGAGCACTTTACTCGCATTGTCCCTCGTTTGATGGGCGCCGCGGGTGCACTCAAGCGCCTGTTGCCCAACATCGGAGGACCCAAAGCGTCAAGCCGCCGCTTGTATCTGGGAGTGGTACGGTCGATGGCCCTTTACGGGGCGCCCATCTGGGCTGAAACCCTGACGGAGAAAACTATCGCTCTCCTAAGACGTGCGCAGAGAGTGATGGCTGTCGGGGTTATTCGTGGATACCGTACCGTCTCCTTTGAGGCGGCCTGCTTGCTGGCGGGTTCCCCTCCATGGGACTTGGAAGCGGAGTGCTATGCGACCACTTACAAGTGGCGTGTGGCACTCCGCGTCCGAGGCGAATGGCCTCCTGCGCCGGGTGTGGTGCCCGCTTGGAAGCTCCGCATTCGACAGGTCCTGAGAGACAAATGGAAGGAGCGGCTGGCTAACCCTCAATCCGGCCGCTGGACTGTTGAAGCTGTCCGGCCGGTATTCGAGAACTGGCTGGACAGGGCACACGGGTCGCTTTCTTTCCGACTGGTGCAGGTGCTGACCGGGCATGGCTGCTTCGGGAAGTACCTGTGTCGTATAGCCGGAAGGGAAACGACGACCGAGTGCCACCATTGTGGCTGTGACGAGGATACTGCTCGTCATACGCTCGAGGCGTGCCCAGCCTGGACTGATGAGCGCTGCGCCCTCGTCGCAGTCGTGGGGAGTGACCTGTCGCTTCCAGCATTGATCAAATCAATCCTGGAAAGCGAGAGGGCGTGGGAGGAGGTCATGTCCTTCTGCGATATTGTTATGTCGCAGAAGGAGTCTGCGGAGCGTGAGAGGGAGATTCTCTCAACTCTCCCGACCCGCAGACGGAGAGTCGGGCGTAGGAGACGGCTTTTCAATGCCCATCTCCAACCCCCATAACAGGGGCGTTGGCAACTGAGTCGGGGGACTCAGTTGCCGACAACATAATGCCCCGGGGTGGCGCGCGCGTGTGTTCTCGTGCGCCACTGAGAGAGTGGGATGCGATGCCTTCAGTTCCATCATACCGAGGAGGGGCCCACATCAAGTTGTAGGCCATCGCCGTTGGGGCTGCGGAAGAGTGCTCGCGCGTTCCCGTGCCCCCGACACAAGGTGTGAGAAGAACACACGTGGTGGTTTTAGTCGGTATAAGGAGTCCGACATAATCTTCGAGTCCCCCCGGGCCCGGAGATATCCATAAAGGATTTCCCCACGTAAAAAAAAAAAAAAAAAAAAAAAAAGGTTAGTTAGGTTAGGTTAGTTAGGTTAGGTTAGTGTTTATAATTAACAACTATGTACCAGGTATACATAATTGTAATTATAGTAGAATTTTTGTTTTCTTACAATTATAAGTTAATACATTCAGTCTCTCATAAGTTCCTAAACTAAGTGATCTCCTAAGTGACTATATGTATGTAAAAAAACTTATTTATTTAGTTGCCATAGAAAATAAATGTTTCAAAATAAATCTCGCCTAATATTCTAGATTTAGCCTTTCATAAGTTCGAAATATTAAGGCGGTTTTAAAACTTTAAAATACTTAAAAAGAAATATGGAATAGGTAGGTAAGTATAGTATTAGGTACCTAATCGAATATGCATCTATTTGAATTTATTGTAGTGATAACGATGTAAGTATATGCCTTATAGATAATTATGAATCGCTACATAATTCTACCTATACATTTCAAATGTGCCATTTTTGGGAAAATCCCCACAGAATAATAGATGACTGAGTTTTTTACCGGGAGAGCTAGGTTGACAACTCAAAACAGGCAATACAAACCACTTTAATTGACGGACATGCGTATCCTAGAGGGAACTCTAACAGGACACTGCCCGTTATAAAAACACCTATACACCATCAGAGCGACAGACAGCCCTATCTGCAGAGGATTTCTCAGCGACGACGATACAGCTGCCCACGTAGTCCTGGAATGCAAGGGAACAACGAACAGAAGTCCTCAACTTGCCGAGGTCACTCCGCGAAGATCCCGGAAAATTCTGCACTTCTGGACGGAGTTACGCTGCATGGTTAGGCTAGCAAAACCCACGCATAATGGACCGAACAGAGGCCAAATGTGGACAAAAAAGTATATAAACCACTTTAATTAGAGCCCCCCCCCCCCCCTCCTCAATGTGAAAAGAGCCTATTTACACTAAATGCCTCTGAGATCAAAACAGAAAGAAGACACAGTAAAAAGGCAATAGCTGCCTATTTAAATAACTTTCGCCGCTGTTCTGAGCAGCCTTGTCTGTCCTTTGGATTTCAAATTAACTTTCTATTGTCGGTGTACTATTGATTAGGAATCCCTTCCAGCGATCACTCGCTCTGGGTCAATGGTTGACGTGACCCACTGCCTTCTAAAACGTGCCTTGTGGCTTCATTAGATTGCACACATAGCGATAATTAAAAAATAAAACTAACGAAGGTCTGCCTGCAAAGAAAGAGGTTGCGGGTTCGATAAACGTTCAATTTCAATTATTTTTTGTCCATGAAACACTTGAAGAAGCTACATAACAATCGATATTTTAACTTGTATTATTCAATATATTTTTTTCTATTTGACTTTAGCCACCTATCTATTCTGTGCTGTTGCATACAATCTAGTGTCGATAGACATGAAATAATATTTGATTAGCTTAATTTTACCGATTGTTTTGAACCAACTGGTTCAAAATAATCGATTTATCGATTTTACTGATCTCTGAACAGAGGTTTTGTGAATGATTTTGCAGAATCCTTTCATGGTGCCATAGACAAAAATCCTACTAATATTATAAACGCGAAAGTTTGTAAGTATGGATGGATATTTGTTACTCTTTCACGCAAAAACTACTGAACAGACATGAATGAAATTTGGCACAGATATAGATTATAGTCTGGAATAACACATAGGCTATATTTTATCCTGGAATCCCCACGGGAACTGGAATTACCGCGGGTGAAACCGCGAGGCGCTGCTCGTATTAAATAATTTTCGATAGAAGGCTCCTGATTGTCCACCAGGTGTTCTGCTGTAACGACATTCAAAAGTCGCGATGGAGGGGTCTATTCTCACACCACGACTGATGCGGCGAAATCTGCACGTTAGGTTCCTTAATAAAACAACTGTTCGGAAATATTCAAACATTTTTATGTCAAATTCATAGTAAAGAATAGTCACAAATTTCTATCCAACTATTATCTATCTCCACAAGTATTCACAACATCTGATCTATTAAAATAATTTGTTTTTATAGTGGCAGAGGAAAATTCATAATATAAATTATGTAATTATGTATACAGGGTGAAATTAATTATGAATTGCACAAACTTTGGCACTCGAAGGTTCGCATTCGAAATTAAAAAAGTTGTCTTTTTTTGCATTTCCAGTTTTTACAAGGAATGTATCTAGTATATACTTAGTTTTGCGACCAATGCTAACCATTTTCTATGTTAAAAAACGTCTTTTTTATGTTCGTCGTTTCTATGTTAAAATTAACTTCGATTCTAACGTCGCGTCGTTTTAAACTTTACTGTATAACGAACGAACCATTCTCATAACACAATCAAGAAATAATTTCTTTAATTTACTATTTTCAATATTCCGGTCAGTTTTCGGGTATTTTCCTTCTCTCCAAGCATTATATTATTTTATTCTACAGTTTAAAGGTACTTCACAATTTTATAAACATTACTTAGAAATTTATTATTTTAGCTATCTATTTATTATAAAGATCCGTCTACAAAAGGACCTTCTGTTTTAAAGAATTCGAAACGTAGGTTTAATTTTACTAAAGTGTTATTTATTTTTTAAAAGGAGCCAACGTGCGATATTTTTAATTATCAATATTTATTTTTATATATATTTTCTTAGAGTACGGTTCAATTTTCTCGGCCACTACAAAAACAAATCTCAAATCTAAGAACAATAAGAATTGCTCATTTTGACATCAATACCTACAATTTAACCATCTACAAGACTATCAAAATAAAATTCTTTGAACTTTGAAGTTGGTATACCAGAGTTGTTTCCTATTTGATCTCATTTAAAATTTCAAAGAAGTTCTTGAATATAAAATATAAACTTCTACTCTAAAAACTTATTCTGTACTTAATCTTATCAACACGGTTAGTCATAACAGGAAATAAAACAATTCTAAATTGTAAAACATTGTATTGTTGGAATTTAACTCCCATTTTTCATCTACACCAACTTCAGAAATATTTTTTATAATTTATATAAATAATATTGCACAACTAGGTAGGTAGCTTCATAAGCGCATTGGACGTAATCATTACATGCGAAAAATTATACACAAGTAATTAAATCTTAATTAAATAAAACTATCATGTTCAACAGTTTCAACAGGTGGATAAGTAAACTCTGTATAAACGCACAATTTCAAAAAACAGCTAATTTGTAAGTTGTATATACAGGGAGCCACGTTATAAGTGTGAGCCATCGAGGATCAACTAGGATTTTTTGAATTTAGGTTTTTTTTATTTAACGTTTTATCTTCATATAGTGTTTTTCACACTACATATTCTTATTGTTTTAAAAATTCAAATGGCTAAAACACTGGTCTTGCTAACATAAACAAAAAATATGCGAAATTGTTCATGATGTTTATACCTAATGCAGGAGTGCATGTAAAATACAATAAGAGCTAACAAATAAAAAGAAAATATTTTCACAAAAATAAATAAATCGTTTTCAAAAAATCGGCGCCCTGATTGCTGGTGCCTTTGTAAAATAAATTTATATCATAAAATTACAAGGTAATTATTACCTATCCCGTTACGTGTGACTAACTATGATAGTTTCAAAAATTGCAATCAATGATTTTTTTTAGTACACTTAAAAATAATTCGTCAACGAATCTTCAAAAAATCTCAACATTTTGGTGGATGCTTAAACGAGGGCGGAATTTTGACAGTATTATATTAAATAGGAATTGGCCGTGTGTTGCGAATTTTAAGAATCTGCACGATACCAACTTTTAACCCTCGGGTTTCTGCAGAACCTAACTGTGATCCCTTCCCGCGTGCTCCATACAGAGTGGGGATTAATCCCCATTTTGTATGGAGTATGGTATGGTGCAGAAAACTGTATAAAATTCGCACACGTTTCCGCTTCCACTTTTCAAGATAAACGCAGCCTAACATCAAAGAAAAGGTAAAACGTTTCAAAAATATAACATTTATAACTATGTACTTATTCGTCCATTCTGTACGTACCGTATTCATGTAAATTCAAAATTATTACTCGACTAGCATCATACGTAATACGTTTTCATTTTAAATAATTTAAATAAATAATTATAATTGATCATGATTTAATTATTATCTTACATAGCTTATTTGGTATCTACTTAGAATAACACTCACAGGCCGAGCGACGAATATTCTATTTTAAAAGAGGTTAATATATAATTTTAAATAGCGTGGCGCTTTACAATATAATTTTCACAACAAATTTTAGGTTAAAATACAAGGTGCCTCAAAATAGGTGTAATGAGACAAGGGGTGGTTTCGGACATCTAGGATGCTAATGTTTAAATCGAGATACTTTTTTCATTAATTTATTGAAAACTTTGTTGAAAAACTTAACAATAAAAGAATATAAGACACTAAGGGTCTTATAGTTTTTTTTATTTTGAAATGTATTCTCACATACATACAGGGTAGATTTTTAAAACGGAACAGGTTACCTTAACTGTTAAACAGAAAAATGTTCCTAGGAAATCATCCATAATACTTACAAAACTTTTTGAGATAAGAATGAAAAATAAATCAAAAAGTTATGGATCATGGAATCTCTTAGGAAAGTTTTTCTCTCATTACGGTATAGGTCTTCATTGTCCCATTTCAAAAAAAACATACCTCTTGGCCCAAAATCACCTACTTTTGGCTTAATACACCTTATGGCTATATTAGCCAGACTATGGCACTTAGGAAAAACCATGTTATCCTCAAAATTTCAAATAATCACTCAAATTTATAAAAAAATGTCTAATATTATTAAAATTTCATTTATATATGGAAGTACTTAAACATATTGCTCTATTTTCGTTTATTTGTTCTCTGGGGAACAGCTTAAAATTAATAAGGTAATAGTTTTAAAATAGAATATCGTGAAGTAATACTAGATCACAGTCTATGTAAAACTAATACATTTTAGATAGCCAACTCTAAGATTTATGACTAAAAGACGTTAATTTAGAAATACCTTATTCGTTTAGACGACAAATGACGCGATAAACGAATGTTTTTTAAATTTTCTTGCTTTTATATTACTTTAATAACATTCATTAAAATAACTATAAAAATCTAGAAACAGAGCCCTGAGTTCGATTTAAGGTAGTATCGAAACGTCAGCAAGACGTTGTTTTTTAATTTCATATGGAACTACGGAAATCCCATACAATAAGACGGAAGTAATGAAACTATCGTAAATCCAAACTCAGTGCTCTAATAGCAAGAAAAATAGTCACTAAATCCTTAGCTGAAGTAATTCAAAAGTATGAATGATTCCTTCATACGAATTCTCAAGGAGAGACCTAAATTTTCACACAGAAATTCTTTATAGCAAATCCTAAAATAGTTTACCATGAACCAGTTTAGTTAGACACGTCGTTTCGTGCAATAGGAACCGTGGAGCAGGCCTGGAGTTCAGTCGATCGATTTGGACGGCTTCACTCGTTCTGGCTTGGCAGCTTTCTCTGTACTTTCCTGCCTGCTCCTAAAATTAAAGTTTATGTATCATCAAAATGTTGAGATCCCAGGAACCACGCAATCTATTGAAATGACTATACGTTAGGTATTGCTTTTGGTAGGATATTACTAACTAGCGACCCGCCTCGGGTGTATAAACCTTCCTCATGAAAGACTTAATCTATTTAAAAAACTGCAAGAAATCCGTTGTGTAGTTTTAAAGATCTAAGCATACAGAGGGACAGATAGACAGAGGTAAGTGATTTTGTATAATAGTAGGTATGTAGTGATTATTTGGTTCCTCAAATATAATTTATATTAACTTAAGATAGCATTCGTGTCACAGCGGCCATGATAGTCCTATTGTGATTGCCATTTGTGTTCACTATTGAAGATGCGGCGTTCATAAGCCACTTACTCTTGGGTCCCTCTAAGCGAGTTTCTTAATAAGTTGTGTAGTTTTTTTGTAATGAACAATAATTATATTATTTGAGCTCACGCCCCATAAAGGTGCTCTGTCTCGCTTCTATGAACACGAAATCCTATTTCTATCCTATTTGCACAAATGGCTGCAAACGTTCTACGTACCAGTTAAAACTTCGTCACAACATGTGGCAGAGCCTGCCTTTATGCTTCACTTTAGTTCCCGTCGGCTCGTCCACCACCTTCGTGTGTTTTGTCTCGCTCACCACCGTCTCTTTCGGCGCTGCTGCCTTCTCTTTCAAGCTGTCCCGGTGTCCGCTTGGCGCCGCGTACATTGATCTGCAACAGGCTTTGGTTTTACGTAGTGTTAAATGGTAAGAAAGAAAAGATAAGGGGAAATTAAAAACGAGTATTCAATAACAGTAAGTATGAGGACACATTATAATTTAAACCTCTTTTAATTACTTAATTAAATAAATATTACAAAACATACAGACGCTAGTTAAAATGATAGACACATTTAACAAAAAATAATCTTAATACAAATTGTGATTTTTTTCTTTTTATTCATGTTTTTGTAAGCCTACTTAATATTTTACATTTTGAAGATTTATCATAATGTAAATTATTTACGAATTTGCGTGAAAGGTCACAAACATGAAGAAAAAACTCTTAAAAAATAAAAAATATTCATTCGAAAAATCGTAAATCAGAAGTATATAGATCCAATAGCTCAGCTCCTGCTTGCCCCTAGGGGATCACGATTTTATTTTTAACGAGTTTTTTTTCATAATTACTTTTGAATTTCTCTTCGACACGTGTAACGTGGCACCCTGTATAATTTAGCGCGACGTAACCATGTCCCAATTCCATTAATTGACTTTTCATTACTTATACTCGGAAAATAGGTCTAAACATGCCTGAAGAGCGGGTTGAAAGTGATACTTTTCCGCCCTAAAGAGAATCGTTTTCAACTGACAGCTATAACGTTACTATTGAACCATGATAAAGGCAGAATAAATGTTGAAGCTAAAAAAAAATATCCTTTGTGACAATTCACTGAATTCAAAAAATGCGAAAGACAAGGCAGTATGGCTTTATGGCTTTCGCCTGTCCTAGATGGACTAAAAAATAAAAAAAAAAATTGCGGCAATTTGATTTATTTGTTTTGTCATGTTTTTATTTATATTCCTTGTATTCGTAATGAAAAGCACAGTGTTTACCTCGGGTGAAGTAACTTATTTAGTCCCTCGAACTATTGGAGAAATTCCTTTGCTTAACGTAAAATACGCCTTAAGTTAGCAGGTTAAAACAGAAATACAATAATGTAAGGCTTAATGTAAGGTACCTAGTGAGTTTCTTCCTGGCGGGTCTGGCGGCCACGCTGGGAGTTTTCTCCCTACGCAGCGAGGAGAAGGGATGCTTGATGGGCTTCACCAGCGCCGAGCTGGCCTCCGCCTTGGAACAGTTCAGGGTCGTCACCGTGAACTCCACGTCTTTTATCGCTTCGTTTGAGGCTGCAATCATTGTTTATTTATTTATTTACGAACAAATTTATCATAAGTTAGGTAAAGTGTGACACAGGTGTTATGTTAGTTAAGTTTGTTCGAAAAACTTTTTTTGTTGTGTACTTAGTCTTAAGGTAAATAAAAATGTGTTCTTTCTTTCTTTACTTCGGATTAAACTTTGATTAAAAACTTGTCTCTCGTATTTTCTGTTTTGTTTGTAAACTAGAAAACCGCCCCGGCTTTGCACGGGTGTATTATACATACAAACTTTTCTCTTGAATCCGTCTATCTATTAAAAACCGCATCAAAATCCGTTACGTAGTTTCAAAGATTTAAGCAGAGAGACAGACAGAGAGCGGGAAGCGACTTTGTTTATACTACCTAGTGATTATCTACCTACCCTGCATCTTTCTGTAATGTTACCTATTATGCTATCCCACGTTTGTGCCACCACACCAGGCCCTATCTGAAAATCAGCGAAGCTATAATATGGCATTATAGCTTCGCTTATTATCAGATATTCTTTTCTGAGTAAAATGGGCCGCAATGGATTTTCTTTTTTTCTTCTTCTTTCTTTTCAACAACCAACAACAAATAATGGGCTAATGACAGATAATGGCTCCAAAGTAAGCCGAGGTCTGAGGATGTGGTTTGTTTATGAAAACTATACGGGTTTTCAGCGCATAGACAGTAATAGTTCCTCCTAGTAATAGTTCCAACAAAGCGCTGGTTTGATGCGTCAGCATCATAACAAATTATATTTATTTTTATTTTTATTTATTTATTTTCCCGAGAGCTGGTGAATATCTGGCTCAGCGCATCAGCATTGCCATACAGCGTGGTAATGCAGCCAGTGTCTTGGGGACGCGACGACTGGTATTGACATGGATCAATTGAGCTACCTTTAGACTGTTTGCAACCGTCTGCAGTTAGCTCAGTGGTTTCAATTGTAAATACTAGTTGTAATTTTTCTATTCCTTTGCTTGTAATTTTCGTTGTTAATAAAGATTATATCGATTTATTTTTAGGTGTTATATATAAATTTTATAGATTAATTATAGATTAGATTTAGTTATATTTGTGTGTATAGTTCTTTATGATTTAGATAAGGTGAATTATTACTGTTTATAAATAAATAAATAAATAATGCTGGACAATCCACACAGCATCATCTAGCCCAAAAGTAAGCCACTCAAAGCTTGTGTTATGGGTACTAGATAACTGATATATTTAATACATTATATACATAGATAGATATTTTTTATTATACATACTAAACACCCAGACCAACGGAACAAATTTCTGCAGATCGTACACTACTTCTACACTATTTGTACAACTGTTTGTTCTCCGAATAA
Organism: Eupithecia centaureata; assembly: GCA_944547425.1. NCBI lineage: Eukaryota > Metazoa > Arthropoda > Insecta > Lepidoptera > Geometridae > Eupithecia > Eupithecia centaureata. Next base: position 11,348,307 of record OX155696.1, read on the forward strand.
AACAAAATAAGAATAAAATAAAATAGTTCCTTACCAGTGAATTCCTCGATGGGCTTATCGATGGTGTCGTGGTCGATCCACGTGAGACCCATCTCCACCTTCTCCGCCAGGTCTTGCCAGCGCCGTCTGTACCACACACATATTGAGCAAAATATATTTACAATACAATACAAAAATACTTTATTGTACACCAGAAAAAGAACATTACAAAAAGGAACATAACATAAGACAAGTACAATGGGCGGCCTTATCGCTTAGAAGCGATCTCTTCCAGGCAACCTTTGGATGGAAAATGTTTAATAAAAGATATATAAATCATTTTATTTGACTCACAAACATAGACAGCACGATGTTAAGAAAACAAACATACAAAAAAGTTATATTAATAATTAATGCAAAAAAAATATGTATGTTAGTTTGTTACCTCTTCATTTCCAAACTACTGAACGGTTCGGGGTGAAATTTTTAATAGTAGTAGTTTAAAGCCAGAATAAACTACTAACAACACTACCTAACACCACCAACACTATTTACAAAACTACTAAGTACTTTAAAGTAGGAATAAAACAGAGGTATAGACTTTTCATCAATTCTCGGGGGGTTCATGTCGATGAACCCTACCTGCATCTGGGGTAGGTCGTCTTGTTTCTCTCTGTATACAAGGTGATTGGAAGGTGGGTGCAAAGCTGGTGGGCGAAGGTAGTGTGGACTATTTGGAACCATTTAAGCCATATTTGTCTAAGACTGACTGTTTCTTTTTTGCCAATTTTTTATTGGTGGCAAGGGAAATACCCGAAATTTTACAGTTAGTTGCTAATCATTGCCAGTTTAAAAGGCCAATGATTTTTTTTGTTTAATTAATTAAAATTAATGTGTAAGCAATCTAAAAAAACACGTTCTTAGGTATCTGAGTCACTAGCTATTTTTTTTACAGACATTTAAAATTTACAAAAAATTTCAGCGATTTTCGAAAACCATAATTTTTAAAGTTATTTAAAAAAAAAGGTCGTTGTTTTTTTGTTCAAACCTTTTTAAAAACATGTTTGGTTATTACTCTTTCTGTTGAGGTATCAAATTAAACGGATATCTTACAAATGATTGAAATAAGGATCTACAAACTAAATTGAGAGAGAAAATTTGAAGCAACTTTCATACAAAAAAAAAATGGTTTTGGCCGTCCTACCACGCGCGGTGGCCTTTGTTTTGGCCAGTGGAATTCCTCAGAAATTCTTAGAATTAGACTTTGAACAAAAAACGTTTTTTAAACAAAAAAAATCATTGGCCTTTTAAACTGGCAATGATTAGCAACTAACTGTAAAATTTCGGGTATTTCCCTTGCCACCAATAAAAAATTGGCAAAAAAGAAACAGTCAGACTTCGTCTTAGACAAATATGGCTTAAATGGTTCCAAATAGTCCACACTACCTTCGCCCACCAGCTTTGCACCCACCTTCCAATCACCCTGTATAATACCTACCTGCATCTGGGGTAGCTCGTCTTGTTTCTCTCTGTATATAATACCTACCTGCATCTGGGGTAGCTCGTCTTGTTTCTCTCTGTATATAATACCTACCTGCATCTGGGGTAGCTCGTCTTGTTTCTCTCTGTATATAATACCTACCTGCATCTGGGGTAGCTCGTCTTGTTTCTCTCTGTATATAATACCTACCTGCATCTGGGGTAGCTCGTCTTGTTTCTCTCTGTATATAATACCTGTTCTCGGCGGTGCCGGCGTAGAGGGGCTGCATCCAGGGGAAGGTCTCCGAGAGCACCTTGTACAGCGGGAGACAGATCATGTCGATGAACCCTACCTGCATCTGGGGTAGCTCGTCTTTTTTTTCCCTGTAATCATGAACAAGTTTCTTTAAAAAAAGGCCTAGTGGGAGTCGGACCCTTTTCCACCCGTAAATATTTTATTCTTAAAAAAATTATATTTTTCCCCACCATAAGGCTGTGTTCCCAGTAGGCAAACTGTGAGCGGCCGACTGAGTGAGCCGCAAATTTGTGGCGAACAGCTACAAACTCAGATCAGTTTGCGTGCGTATCGCAAGCATTGGAACCTGCGAGTCGGCCGCTAACTGAGACAGTCGGCACACGTATCGCTGCAAACTGCGTGCAAACTGCGTACAGTGAGCGCAAACTAGCAAACTGTGGACACTCAATTTAAAATATATGGAAGGGAGCACTGAACTGATATGCCGCAAACTCAGTCGGCTGCTCACCGTTTGCCTACAGGGGACACAGCCTAAGACGAAGTCACTGGTCGCTGAGGAGTAGCAGTAGGTACCTGTCCATCATAGCAATGGGTGGCTCGTTCAGCTGCAGTTTCTCCAGGTCTCCCTGGTCGAAGAACTCGTCGGCCACCAGCTTGGCCACCTTGTGCTGCACCTCCCACGGCTTGGCGATGGCTGACACGTCGCATGCCGTCATCATCATGCCGCACAGCACTGCAGAGAAAAAATCATTAGGTTTAGGGGTTAAAGGTGGTATTCCCGTAAATGGTTAGGAGAATCTTCTGGTTCTGGGAGTGTTTTTTTATATTTATAAAATTAAAAATATACTTCAGTTTAAAGTATACTAGTGACCCGCCTCGGCTTCGCACGGTTTTATTACCTATACGTATAAATCTTTCTCTTGAATCATTTTATCTATTTAAAAAAACCGCACCAAAATCCGTTGCGTAGTTTTAAAGATTTAAGCAGTCAAAGGGACATAGGGAAATAGGGACAGAAAAAGCGACTTTGTTTTATACCTCTAGTATGTAGTGATGATAATATGAAGATACGAAAGCAGAGTTTGGAGGCCACCAAGGGCAACTTCGTATTTTTTTCTAGACAAAATAAAAATACTAAGTACAGATGCGTTAAAAAAGCTTATGATATGTTTAACAAATTGTACGTGTGAATTTTTGAAATTCCGTTGTATATCGGAATTATATGATAAAATAAGAGGGGGCGACACTTTAGGTGCTGTATGAGCCTTAAACAAAGGAATTTCCAAAAATCAAATTTGAGTGTTATACCTTTCATAAGCTTTTTTAATGCATCTGTAGTAGTTCCATTTTAGTTATTTTAGGACGAGATACGAAGTCCCTCTTGGTGGCCACAAAACTCTGTTTACGTTCCAAAAAAAACAGATATTGAGATACAGCAACAGACGGACGGACAAATAGCGAAGTTTTAGACTCGTTTTTATAAAAACGGTTCCCTATTACTAAGAATAGAATAGAATAGAAATAGCTTTTATTCACCAATTATAAAACTTTTATGATATAAGTAACTCAATTATAAAACTTTTATGATAAACTACTTAACACTATTTTAGGTGTAATTTGAATATTATCTAAAAAAAATAACTAACGTTCTTCATCAACCAGTATAAGGTCAGGTAGATTAATAAGACGGAATCCTAAGAATAACTTATTTTGCACTACTGAAATGCTGTTGCACTACTGAAATTCTAGTAGTAGTAGTAGTCTTACATTCTTTCTTCTCCTGGCTCTGCCAATCAAACTCCCCGTTCTCCACGAGGTCCAGAAACTTGGACTTCTTCTTGAAGTACATCGCCAGGTCGGTCGACAAGATGGCGGTCTCCACCACCTTCATTACGTCTTTGTAGTCGTCCGGAGAGAGCGCCTGCAATGGGAGATTGATTCATTAATTTAATGTATAGCTTTTGATAAAATAGAAAGGTGTTCTAGAAGATAAGACATCTAGAAGAAGATGGCATTCACGATAAGATTCTAGCTCATCAACAGTTGTTGACTGTAAGAGTTGAAAATGGAATGTAAACGCTTTCTTGGCGATCATAGACAGCTAAAAAGCATTTTAATTCTATTTTCAAATGTAAGTTCTTTATTTTTTTGAAAAGGCTATCTTAGAAATCGTTGAAACGTCAAAATACATTTTCATTCTATTTTCAAAAGTACATTTAAATGAAAGTTCTTTATTTTGTTGAACGTCGAAAATTCGAGTCTTTTTGAAAGCTTAAAATCATTAGACTGATGATTCAGAGAAAAAAAAAATCCTCGTATTTTCGACATTTAAAGTTTTTTTGTAGAAGCGTAAATATTGCCCTTTAAAAGATACATCAATCTAGTCTCTTTAGAATTATTTATTCAATTGTTTCATGTTGTTAATAGGTCTTAGGTAAATAAATAGTATTCTTAGTCGAAACATGAAGTCCGTTGAGGCGCTACAACATAGCTTAAAATCATATAGACTAATTTTAGGATTAGCTTAATTATCTTCTAGCTGTGGGTAGACCAAGCTAATAGAACCCACCTGGAATATATTATTGCTCTCGCTGTTGAGTATCATGACGCACTGGTCGAAGTGATGATGCTCCATGGTGGATGTGGAGTAGAGGATGGCCAGCGGGCTCTCGGTCTTTGTCTGGAAGGCGTTGTTGGTGCCGCGGTGGTCCAGGTCGTGGCAGAGGCAGGCCACGAGAAGACCTGGAGACGGGGCATTGGGTTAGGATAGTAGACCTGGAGCCAGTGTGGTCTTTTGGAAATTACTAGTATATGAGTAGACCTGGAGGTCAGGTCTTTTAGGAATTAATAGAAAAATGCCAGCAGCTTTGCACGTTGCTTGTATGGAAACGTTTCAAAGCTAGAAAGCCCCGGCTCCAGATTTCCCATGGGATAGAAAACCCATGGGAAATCTGGAGCCGGGGCATTGGGTCAGGACTTTAAGTAATGACTAGTATGATGCCATAGGCTTCGCAGGCGTTGTTTCTATGAAAACGCTTTAAGGCTAATTCTACCAAACTCAATGTGCATTATTTCCTTAAAACCTTACAGGACACTTGGACGTTACAAAATTAATATTATGAATACTTAAAACTAGGAAATAAAAGTGCTCACTTCTAAGGTAAAGAAGCGATTAAGAAACCTTTGCCTTGTTAGATTGTTAGTTTTCGAGTCCATATCCCTTGGGAACTGCTTTAAGGGATGAAAAGTAGCCTATGTGCTATTCCAGCGCTAGAACTACGTCTATTAAAAATTTCACCCCGATCCGTTCAGTAGTTCTAGCGTGAAAAAGGAACAAACATCTATCCATACAAACAAACTATCGTGTTTATAATATTAGTAAGGATAGTAACAATGAGACGACTGCTGTGACGTAGTAGAAGGTTTGCATGCGACTGCACGTTTGCTGAAGGTTGTGGGTTCGGTTCCCTTGAGACAATGTTGTAGGATTTTTTTCCAGGTATGTTGTATCATCTGGCATCTATAGCAAAAGGTGTGCTTGCTTTGCATTCTAGATACTCTCAAATTCGTTGCCCGAAAGTAATCGCTTTAAGCGATAAGGCCGCGTTAAATGCTATTTTAAAAGGTTATCTAGTAATAGATACATTCTTAAGCATTATCTAATAACTATTGTAACCCTCAAAACCTTTAAAAGGTTTTCCATTACAACCGCGTGTGTACATTACAAACGTGTTGAATGACGACGACTCTTCTCACGTAGTGTAGGACACCCTCCAGGTGGAATAACGACCTGCATGAGACTGTTAGCAGATGGTAGGCTATGTCCAGCCGTGGACTAGCATGTCGCGGCCGCACGTTACCTAAGATCTCTAGATCCGACATGAACCGCTCCATCTTCCCCGTCTTGAGCATCGCGAACATGGTCTGCGCCACGTTGAGCGCGTGTCTCCAGTTGTGGTACTTCACCGGACGGTAGTTCTTCTTCACGCTGAGGATCCAGCGGCAGAGCACCTGTTGTAACAACGCAACATTCAAAAAGGGTATTGTCGACATCATCATCAGCCTATATTAGTTCACTGTTAGACATAGGCCTCCCCTAATGAGCGCTACAGCGGCATATCTTTAGCTTGCCGCATCCAGCATCCGCCTGCAGTCTTTCACATAGGTATCGTCATCTCACCTGGCCGGAGGTAGGGTAGGGAGATTTATATTAAAATTTAATGTACGCCATAGCGCCCTGCCATAGCGTATTGTTGTCAAATTCATAGCCAGCGCTTACATGACACTTATCCAGCAAATTTTATTTTAAAAATAATTTTAGGTTAATTTCAAATATTCTAGCATGACTACGTTCCGTAGGTTTATTTATAACTGTGTACACCTAAAAGAACTTATTTATTATTCAAAAATATTTTTTTAACAAAAAATTCACCATCCAATGGATGTAAACTAGTAAAATAATTATTTCATGAATTTTAATTGAAAAAAGTATGACGTCACGATCAAATCTCGTCAACCGAACTCAGGACTTAGGTATATTCTAATTTGTTGCAACCGTCCCCTTCCTTCTAAGATACTCATTTGATACTCACATCATACGGTATGTGGAACTTCTCGACAAGGTTGCATGACAGGAACATCCGAAGAGTTGCTCTGCACGTATCTTCGTCAGACAAATCAAAATCTGGAATGAAAACAAGTTGATTGTATAAAACTGTTTAGCTCTCGTCTGTCCCATCGGAGTAGGATAACTGAGAAAGGGTAAACCGATACTGATTTTGTTTTTTAGTTTGAAAGGTGACATGATTGAGTCAACGGAGGGATTTTTGATAAAACCGGGTACAAAAACAGTTCCAATAATACATTGTTACCCAAGGGTTGAAAGTAACTTATTTAGTCCCGAGACGGAGTTTAACCTCTAACTATTATTGTTAGAGTTTTTTTTAACTTTATGGCAGATATTCAGTAAGCTGAGTGGCAGTAGTAGCCGTGTGGTGCCGGCTTAGAATTGCACCACCCCAACTCCTCCCGTGGGTGTCGTAAGAGGCGACTAAGGGATATACCGGGGGGTGGGCAGCAGCACCCCTCTAGAACAACCCCACCACCAAACTGCGATCCCCAACCCGCATGCCCAGCGTGGGGATTATGGGCATTACCCCTTCATGATGGACAAAGCCAAAAAACGGCCCCCAGTTCCCGGCCGCCTCGCTATTCCTGGCCACGGTAGCGGCCATGGTAACGGCGGGGCAGGGGGTGCTAGGAATCACCGGGCTACATCAGGCTACCACACGCTTAATAAAATGACCCTGGCAACGTTTAATGGACGCACTCTGAGGCTTGACCATCATCTAGCGCAGTTGGAAGTGGAGTTAGAGAACATTAAATGGCATGTTCTCGGGTTATGTGAAGTCCGTAGAGAGGGGGAGGACACCGTAACCCTAGACTCGGGCCATCTTCTCTACTTTCGCGAGGGTGATAAAACATCCCAGGGTGGCGTAGGTTTCCTCGTCAATAAGGCCCTCTCTAGCAACGTTCAAGAAATCTCCAGTGTGTCGACCAGGGTAGCGTACCTGATCCTTCGGCTGTCCAAGCGGTATAGCATGAAGGTAATTCAGGTTTACGCACCGACCTCGGCACACTCGGATGATGAAGTGGAGGATATGTATGAAGACATATCCAAAGCCTTACACAACACCACTAAGGCTCACTTCAACGTTGTTATGGGGGACTTTAACGGCAAGGTGGGAATCCAAACTGGCAACGAATCCCGAATAGGCCCGCATGGTTATGGAGTTAGGAATCACAGGGGACAAATGCTTGTCAACTTCCTTGAGAAAGAGGGGTTGTTCTTAATGAACTCCTTCTTTAAGAAGCAGCCCCAAAGGAAGTGGACATGGCGAAGTCCCGACTCTGTGACTAAAAATGAGATCGACTTCATCATGACGGATAGCAAGCACATATTCAGAGATGTCTCAGTGATCAACAGGTTCAATACCGGATCTGATCACCGAATGCTCCGAGGCACTCTGAATATCAACTTAAAGCTTGAAAGAAACCGTCTGATGAAGTCCACGCTCCGACCAAATCCAATCCAAATCATGGCGGGCACCGAGAAGTTTCAGCAGCTTCTCGGGGATAGATTTGTTGCTTTGGAACCCACTGATGACGCTGACGAGAACCTACACAATCTGGTCGAAACGTTGAGGGACGAGGGCATTAAATTCTGCAGAAAACAAGGTACTGGCAGGAAGTCCAAACTCTCGACTGAGACTCTGGATTTGATGACAAGAAGACGGGAAACCACCCAAGCGACTTCGTCAGAGAGGTCAGACCTGAACAAGCGAATCGCGAAGATGGTACGGCGCGACCTTCGGAGCTCCAACACACGCCTCATTGAAGAGGCGATAGAGCGCAACCGAGGGTCCAAAGTATTCACTCAGCAGCTTGGCAGGAGCCACCTGACGAAGCTTAAAACGCACGATGGGAGGACCGCTTTGTCGAAGCCTGAGATCTTGGCCGAGATAGAGGATTTCTATGGCCGTTTGTACACTGCACATGCCCCTCGTTCCCGGCGAGATGACCATGATTCTAGAGCCACCCTGACACGCCACTATACCGACGAACTGCCAGATATCAGTCAAGATGAAATCGTGTTAGCTCTGAGGCAGCTTAAAAATGGAAAAGCCCCGGGTGAGGACGGTATTACTTCAGAGCTTCTGAAGGCAGGAGGAGCCCCCGTTATACAGGAGCTACAGAGCCTCTTTAATACCGTCCTTCACAGTGGGAGAACTCCTAAGGCGTGGAGCGGGGGTTTGGTGGTGCTCTTTTTTAAGAAGGGCGATAAAACGCTCCTTAAAAACTATAGACCCATCACACTCCTGAGCCACGTCTATAAGCTGTTCTCGCGAGTGGTCACGAATCGTCTCGCCAGGAGACTCGACGAGTTTCAGCCACCGGAACAGGCCGGGTTCCGCGGAGGATATGGCACCATAGACCACCTTCACACAGTGCGGCAGATTATACAGAAGTCCGAAGAGTATAATCAGCCCCTGTGTCTCGCCTTTGTGGACTATGAGAAAGCCTTTGACTCTGTCGAAACCTGGGCTGTTCTGGAATCCTTACAGCGATGCCAAGTAGACTATCGTTATATCGAGGTGCTGAGATGTCTCTACGATGCCGCCACTATGAGTGTCCAAGTACAGGACCAGCAGTCTAAACCCATCCAATTGCGCAGAGGAGTGAGACAGGGGGATGTCATATCCCCGAAACTGTTCACGAGCGCATTGGAAGATATGTTTAAGACGCTGGACTGGAAAGGTAAGGGCATAAACATAAACGGCAATTACATCTCACACCTACGATTCGCTGATGACATAGTCTTAATGGCGGAGTCGCTAGAGGAGCTGACCCACATGCTGGACGGCCTAGCCTCAGCCTCACGACGCATCGGTCTTGGCATGAATTTGGATAAAACCAAAGTCATGACCAATAACCACATTAATCCAGGACCGGTCATCGTAGAAGGCCACCTTCTCGAAATTGTTTCCGAGTACACTTACCTTGGGCAGATTGTGCAGCTAGGTAAAAACAATTTTGAGAAGGAGGCCAAGAAGAGGATTCAGCTGGGCTGGGCAGCGTTTGGAAAACTACGTCGAGTCTTCTCGTCATCCATACCGCAATGTTTGAAAACAAAAGTTTTCAATCAGTGCGTCCTACCCGTAATGACCTACGGAGCTGAGACGTGGACACTCACGGTAGGGCTGGTCCACCAGTTTAAAGTCGCTCAGCGAGCTATGGAAAGAGCTATGCTCGGAGTTTCTCTGAAGGATAGGATTCGTAATGAATACATCCGACAGAGAACCAAAGTTATCGACATAGCTCAAAGAATTAGCAAGTTGAAGTGGCAGTGGGCCGGCCATATCGCGCGAAGAACCGACAACCGTTGGGGTAAACGTGTTCTAGAGTGGAGACCGCGACTCGGCAAACGTAGTGTAGGACGCCCTCCGGCCAGGTGGGATGACGATCTGCGAAGGACTGCTGGCAGATGCTGGATGCGGCAAGCTGAAGACAGGGCGCTATGGCGCTCATTAGGGGAGGCCTATGTCCAGCAGTGGACTAATATAGGCTGATGATGATGATGAGTGGCAGTGGGTCGGCCAGTATTATGTTTATTTATTTTTCAACTAGCTTAAAAACAAGACCCCCTGTATTATGGCGGCACTACACATAGGCCAACGCGTTAGCAAGCGCGCTGGCCCAGCCACTGGCCCAATGTGTAGAACGGGCGTTGGCGCATTGGCGGTAGGTATTTGAACGTTGGCCGGCGCGCTTGCGAGCTTGCCGCGCGGTCTCTGCAACATCAAAGGACATTTGTCGCAAGCTTGGCGCACCATCCACACATAGGCGATTCTTGCGGCGAATTAACACCTAACTTGACGAAATGGCGAACAGTATGAGTAACGAGGAAACATTAAAATTTATTGAGCTCTATCAGAGTAAAAACTGCATGTGGAACCCAAAAAATAAGTAACATAAAAATAAAAATGTTGTAAGTATTAAAAGTACTAAATAAATAAGGTACACATTTACAACGTAATTTTATTATAAGCTGTGAATAAATATACAGCTGCAGCTGTTAGCGACTCAACATCCATTTTGAATCCGTCCGCACATTGGCCCGAACCAAACCATACTGAACGACCTTCCAATGTGTGGATTACTCACAAGCGCGTTGGCAAGCACACCTCCAGCGCGTTGGCGAATGCGCTGGCCTATGTGTAGAGGCGGCATTATGTTATGTTATATGATTGGGGGCTAGATGATACTGTGGATTGTCCAGCTTTATTAACTGTTATAATTAAAGTAAGAGAGTAGGGTGAACTCACCGTGGAAGTGGAAGCTGTAGAGATTGTATGTCTCGGCGGTCGGAATGACCTCCTGACACAACTTGCTGGTGTCGTCGGTGGAAGCCGTCGCGTGGTACGACAGGCATTCTAACGCCACCTCGAAAAGTATACATCAAACTTTATATTATTTGCATTGTTAAAGTCTCGTTTTCTTAAAAAAACTACATTTATATCATTGAATTGCATCTAAAACAGTCTCCGTTTATATTGGTGCTAACATTAACTTTTTACGTATAATTCAACGACATTGCGTTTGGCTGAAAAAATTTTTGTTCTGCAAACGGATACTATAAAGGGTGAAAAATGACGAATTAAAAAAAGCAGACTGAAAAAAAAATCTAGTTGATAAAATTATTTTGCTAGCCAGCAATGGAAACTGTACACGTAAATTAACCGATAAGAAATTTCATACCGAGGATAAAAATGTTTAAATTATTTATATTCCTACCTTCTGCTTAGCCATCAGTTTGCATGCGTTCTCGTACATCTGCGTGTTGTGTATGCCGAGGCCGCAGAAAATGGCGAACGCTTCGAAAATAGAAATGTCGCCCTCCGTGAACTGGGAGCCGTTCTCCTGGAAGTGTCATGAATATATAATAAATAAATAATGCTGGACATTTCACAATCGTCATCGAGCCCCAAGCTAAGCGGGGCTGCTGTTGAAATACGGTAAAATATACATAACTTCTATGGAAACATTAGAGTCATTCCCATGGGAACTGATTTATCGGCTGAAAAGTAACCTATGTTCTAGGGCTAGAACTACGTTTATCCAGACCCTTATACCAAATTTCAGGTCGATTCATTCAGCAGTTTTTGCGTGTAAGAGGAACAAACATCGATACAAACTTTCGCATTTACGCATTTAGTAGTATTAGTAAGGAAGTAAGGATGGTCCCATAAGTAGTCGGCTCCTAAGACATCGGTAGGGGTCGATTGTAACAACTCGGCCTGCATGCCGTTGTCGCGCCGCCACCGCGGGCCGCGCCGCCCCCCCGTACCTTGTTGATGAGCTGCGCCACTCCTATGACGTCCTTGTTAGCGTTGACGATGGGCATGCACAGCATGGTCCGCACGTGCACCGCGTCGTCCGCCTCGGCCTGCATGCCGTTGTCGCGCCGCCACTGGCCCACGTCCGATATGTTCAGGAACTGGTTGGATTGGGCCACCTGCAAACAATATTAGATGTAGTTGAAGACAATTATCTCTCTTACACAAGCACAGATTGTACACTAAGGGTGACAAATCTAAATCGAGCTGTGCTGCGCTGTACTGCGCTGTGCTATGTTTGGTCAATTCGCTCGTCTAATGTTTTAATGAGGATACAAACTAACCATGCTGTGCTGCGCTGTGTGAGGCTACGCTGTTTCTATTGACAAAACATAGCACAGCGCAGTACAGCGCAGCACAGCTCGATTTAGATTTGTCACCCTAATAGGGGTATTACACTACACGGTATTCAGGGACCCTAACCCTAACTAAGAGTGGTGTAATAAGATTTAGGGTCCCTAAGGGACGATCCCGGACCCGGACGATATTCAGAGCCCGGTAGTTAGGGCCCTGAATAACGTGTAGTGTAATACCGCTTTAAATAATCACATCCACACCGGACCGGCCAGTGTCCTCAGCAGAACATTATCTAACACACACGACACACAGAAAGATACTTGACTCAGTACGGTATGCGGTAAAAACTGTGTCACGAAGTCAAGTAATCCTAGTCCAAAATCGTGCGATATTTTTTTATTTTTTAATAATTTACCAGAGTTCAAGGCTTTACGCACTATAATTAGGTATGTACATAATCCTAGATCTACTTTGAGTAACAAATCCTCTAGGGCAGGACAACCCAAGCGGTGGGGCGTAGAGATATCTTAAGGGGGGGACATGAAGTGTTCGGATATCTTAATGTCTAATCAAGCACAGTATTAATTGAGCACAAAAAGATTTCTGGTCATGTTCTGCAATTACCAAAAGATCTCTAAGAAGAATTTCTGAAGGCAGACTATAAAAAATGACTTTCACTATACAACACAATAATACTCTACCTATTGCACACCAAATAAATAAAAAAAAATTATAAACACAAAAACAAGTTTTGAGAAATTTTGAATAAAACGGTTTCTATTCTACAAATAGAAGGCAGGTATTATTTTTGTGGATTATAACAAAAATAATACCTGCCTTCTATTTTTTTATTGGGGGTCACTTTTCAAAAAAGGTTGGTTAACTCTTAAGGGCGACCTCTCTTGAAGCGAGAAGTAGAAGAAACTCACAGTAAGAGCGATGCTGGCTAATGTAGAAGTATTGTCGTGTCGCGGAGTGAGCGTTGTCCGGGACTGGCGCGCGCCGAGCTCAAACAACGTGTGGAAGCGCGTGGGTGCGGGCGGCGGCAGGGCGAGCGTAGTGGGCGGCCGCCCGCCCGGACGCTGGACTATTCGTTCTAGATGGCTCTGGAAGGTAAGTTTTATACAATTAATTAAACTAGCAACCCTGTACTGCTCTTTGTACAAACATCAGTTTTTATAGATTTTTTTGTTTGATTTGTCATATTATTTTAATTATTTTCATGGCATAAAACAATAATTGGACATTGGTAATATGACCTCGAATATTACTATCTAAAAAAATCTTTTGTATAATCTTTTTTGTATTATCCAATCAAGTATAACTATGAAATTCCACCTGTAAGGGTTTGAAACAGGTTTTTTTTTGGTAGTTTTTGTAACTCCTTAACCAGTGGCCTAATTTGCATTAAACCTGTGTTTGAAACTTACAGAAAATCCTAAAAACATAAAATTATTGAACACGTATTTCAGGATTTTTCCGAAATCTACTAAAAAATGGTAAAACTTTTTATTAATGTTTAAGATTCTTAGTTTAGCTCCGTATTGAAACTTTTAATGTAGGATTCTTATGACCTGAAATTTTAAATGTATACTGATTTAACATTACTTTATAAAAACAGTGTTTCAGGAATTTTCAAAAAACCCATAATACGAGGTAAATTTGTAATGTTTATGAGGGCGAAGCCGCGAGTGGAAAGCTAGCTTCATCATCATCATCATCATCAGCCTAGATTAGTCCACTGCTGAACATGGAAAGCTAGCTTAAAATGAATAAAATATTGCTAGACAATCCACATAGCAACATGAAGTATACTCACCGACTCACAATGGTCCGTGTCCAGTATAAACACAGCGCACCTATCACACTTCAGAAGCTCTCTCGCTTCCGTCATGATCTTGGTGACCAGGCACTCCAGGTTGCTCTGCTCCTCGAAGATACTCCTCGCCAGGGCCAGGAGGATCTGGTTCCTCTTGTACTCCAGCACCGAGGACTCGAAGAGCTGGGCGTTTTGGATGCCGATGCCGCAGAAGGTCAGGTATCGACGGAACACTTCCACGTCTCGAGGGGAGAACTCTTTAGAGCCTGGTGAAGGGAATAGAATAGAAAATCATTTATTGATGGTGCTGTGTGGATTGTCCAACATTGTTTATTTATTTATAACGACAGATACAATCGGTACACTTGTGAATAGGAAGTACATAAAACGTTGTTATAAACGGGCCCTAACTTAGCATAATACTAGCTTAGACCCCATAAGGCACCAAGCCAGCGCTGGTCTTCCGTTAGGACCCGCGTGGACATCACAAGCTTAATAAATAAAACTAATACCATTTACAAAAAGAAAAAGCAGAGCTACAAAATTATTACACAACACAGAAGAGAGAATGTAAACAGTTACTTAGTTTTAGTCAAAATCATCATTCTAAGCAGAGTGCTTAGAATGATAGCAGCATTGCAATGACAATGCTGATTCGTTGACTCGTAGTTACAGATGGGCATGCAGAGGATCAGGTCAGTCTTGTAGCCGGTCCTCGCGTCTACTTCAGTATGTGTTGGTACTGACCGTCAGTTTTGTTGATGATCTGCGCCACCCCCACCACGTCACCCTCGTAGTTACAGATGGGCATGCAGAGGATCAGGTCAGTCTTGTAGCCGGTCCTCGCGTCTATTTCACTGTTGAACCTGGAATCATTACTTATTTTTAGTAATTTTATTGTAAACTAAGGGGGCGTCCGTTTAACTACGTGATTTTATACACAAATTTTGAAAAATCTCACGTGAGATTTGGGGAGGGGGGACGGAGTTGAGGAAAATCTTACGAAATCTCACCAGAGGGCGCGGGGGTTTAAAAAATTCTGATAAATGCCTCACGTAATTTATAGACGCCCCCTAACTTATGCATACTTCGTAGGCGTTGTTTGTATGGAAACTTTACAAGGCTATTTCTATCCCAGAGGAACATATTTATGGACTGAAAAGTAGCCTTCGGGTTACTTCAGGGTTAGAACTACGTCTATTCAAATTGTAACCCGATCCGGGGAATAGCTTTTTGTGAAAAAGAACCAAACATCTATACAAAGTTCAGCGTTTATAATATTATTATGAGTAATTGCTATATTTATTTAATATACCTACTTATAGTAAGATAGATTTAAAATATTTTATTAAACACATTATGTATTATCTATTTTTCTGCTTTGTCGTTCAGTACATCACACATCCGTACTTCCTTATCTTTACTACTATTATTAACACGATAGTTTCTGTCTCGAATGCAGTTAAAATCGAAGCTTGACTAAGTTACCTATTTTCTTCCATAGGTGTTAAAGTTCGTAACAAAGGAAGTACGTTTTCTACTAAGCTTCTAAGTTGTAAGTGCAACATGTTACGAACAAAGTTCAAAACAGGAACTTGCTTTTCTCTCTGTGGAGGAAACTTAGCTATTGTTACTCAACAAGCTTTGAGGGAGAGAAAACTTCAAAATCCTTTAGAGGTACTTCATTCTTAATAAGGTATTTATGAAGCTAGCTTTAGCTGACGGGTTTCTAGTATATAAGTCAAACTATAATTAAAACCATCTATAATCTAGTATCATACTATTACAAATGTAAGGATGGAATTCCTGGAACGTCCTGGAATTTTGCGTCTCGTCCCGTGTCCAGTAATAAGACCTAATTGTACCAGATTCCCAAATCTACATTAGGAATATAGATTATTAGGACAGGCGGACCTTGTTTTTTTAGAAGGAGCCGGCTCATAAATGGATATTAGACCACTCGCATTTGTGGCGGACCTTGGCCTTTTTGACGTTCCTTCATTGCTGTGACGTTTACCTTTATAACTACCAAGTTGACATTCTAATTATGAAAGTCTCTTCGAGCGCAAAAAAATAGAATATGAAATCCAAAAACATCATTTTGATCTTCTTGATTGAATGGCACTATTGAGACCTTTGTTTTGAAATTAGTTGAATTCGGCCCCTGGTCGCTACATATGTGTGTGTAAGTCTCTTGACTTCGATCTTTGTAAGGAAAAGTAAAGAAGATTCTTTACTTTACCCTAAAAAGATTGAAGTGAACAAAAATCAAAGTGAGCACTTTATTTCCTAGTTTTAATATTATCTTACTATTAATAAATGGGAAAGTCTGTGAATGTTTCTCATAGGTAGATATATGATGATATGTTTAACAAACTGTACGAGTGAATTTTGGAAATTCTTTTGTTTAACGGAGTTATACAGGATGTTAGTGTGAACAGCGTTATCCTTGAAACCAGAGGTTCAGCATCATGAGTAGAGTCCAAAACCGATGAAAAATAATTATTCTATTTTTAATTTATTTTTGAAACAGAAATATTCGATACACCTTCTAAGTGGTAAAACTACACACGAGTACATTGACGGGGCCGCGCAGGTGTCGACCTGTTTTGATCAAAAGCCCCCAGTACACAGTGGCCTGTGATGGGCCACGCTTTGCAATGCACCATTATAGGCCACGATCACTTGGTGTTCACACAATGGCCCATCGCTCATTGCTGCCTGGCAAACCACTTGCGATGGACGTCGAATTCGACGTAATTAGTAATTACGGCTGCGGCTAATTATTTGTATACTGTTTACAAGTATGACAGAGGTGTGTACCATCACAAAGTTATTAAAAAGAACACAAAAATTTACTATCCCGGTCAGCAGCCGGTGACGAACTAAACAATGGCCGACTGTGTAAACACCACAGGCCATGCTACGCCACGATTCCTTTGAAGTGTGCCCAAAAAACCGACAACTCCCCGATTGCGCGCCACGATTGACAATTGTCCGCCAATGGCGATGGCCTGTAGTGGGCCAGCATGGGCCATTGTGTACTGGGGCCGAAACGAACCGCCCGCCATGCAAGTGTTCATTGCCGCGCCCCGCACGCACCTCACCGCGCCGCACGCGCCGCCCGCCTGCTCGCGCAGGCGCCGTCCGATCGCTCCTCAGTGACAGACCGCCAGCGTGACGGAGAGCACGTCGTCGCGTCGTTGACACAGATTTTCGCGCGTCAATTGTTTTCAGTACGAACGAGTTACGAAGTCTTACAAAAATGTAAATAAAAGTGGACTGAAATGGTGCGGCCTTATGCCATCGCTCTGGTGAACTTAGCTCGTACGATGTACGCAGAGCTCAGCTGTTTCCATCCCAGGATAACGTGCGCTAAGCTAGGAAACTATCCCAAAGACACAAAGACTACGTACGTACGTACATATGGCCAGTTCACCATGCCCAGTCATGCAAAATGCAAGTGTTCGTAAGGTGTTTAATAAGCTGACAAATAAGGTACTAATTTGTGTTTTTTCGAGTGTGTAATAATACCTAATCTACGAGTGAGAAAACGTGCGGAGGTTGCGTGATAGTGAAGTGTTATTTTGGTAAGTGAATTTCATTCACTGTACAAAGAACTGAAATTTAGATTGAATAGTAGATAAAATTGATTGATGATAAACTTTAACCCTAGATTCAATAACATTCGTCTCACAGACCGCGCAAAACGTAAAAATGATTCAAAGTTGTAAATCGAATCAGATACACCTTTTACCACCTTCATAAGTCATACAACCAAATACATCGCAAGTGTATTTTACTCGCAATGACGTTTCATTCGTCTGAGGGACGAACATTTATGAATAGAATAAGAACTGGCCTAGGGTTAAGTACGCCAAAAATACCTGCCTACCAAGGTACTTTGGTCTATTATATTTTTTTGTTTATTCTGTGAATTTAGACTTGTTTTAAAACAGTTTATCTTGCCTAGAAACAAACCTGGAAACTTGCCTGGTTCTAGGGTGACCATAATAGCGCGTACAATATCTATGACATAAAATATCAAAATACTGCGAAACTAAAACAGGCATTAACCTTATCTCATAGGTTTTCGACTCTACTCATGATACTGAACCTCTGGTTTCAAGGATAACGCTGTTCACACTAACACCCTGTATGATAAAATAAGTGGGGGCGCCACTTTAGGTGCTGTTTGCGCCTTAAGGAAATAAAGCACTTAGACTAGTGGTTCTGACCTGGGGTCGGCGTAAGCGTTCCGGATGTTGATGGGGTTCTTAGTCTGCGCCGCTAGACCCGCCACGCCGACGCCGAAGGGGATTTTGATCTCTTGCGAGCGCGCCGTCCGCAGCGCATCCTGCAGATCTGAAATACAAACAAGGATCTATAACAATATATTTTTTGGAAAAAGAAAGTTACAATCTTACTATTATAATAAATGGGAAAGTCTGTGTGAGTGTTTGTTATAAGTAATCTCCGTAACTTGTAAAGTTATTGAAATGAATTTTGGTATACAGATAGTTTAGGACCTAGAATAACATATAGGATATTAAAATTTGGAATTTTTAACCTCTGAGGTTTGCCGTGTGGTGCCGGCATAGAATTTCACCACCCCAACTCTTCCCGTGGGTGTCGTAAGAGGCGACTAAGGGAAACACACCGGGGGGCGGGCAGCAGCGCCTTCTGCAGAACAACTACACCGAACTGCGATCCCCAACCCGCATGCCCAGCGTGGGGATTATGGGCAATAACCCCCACATAATGATGCCATATGTGGCGCTCATTAGGAGAGGCCTATGTCCAGCAGTGGACTATTATAGGCTGGTGATGATGATGATGAACCTCTGAGGGGGTTAAATAGTGTGGTATTATAAAGTTTGTATGGAAAATTATTATTCCTTGGTTCGATTCTCTCAAAACTCGCTATAAATAAACTATGGAGCTGTAAATAAATAAACACATAATTTTCATTTTTACATATTTATAAATTTCTGAAATTTGTATGAAAAAGAAACTCAGGTAGGCGGGGCGCATCTAGTATATTATAAACTAGGATCTGGTCGTGAATAAGCAGGCGTTGTTCCCATGGAAACGTTTTCAGAATATTTTTATCCCATGGGAAGTGTGGGAAGTGATTTATGGGAAGAAAAGTATTGTATGTTTATTTCAGCCCGATCAATTCAGTAGTTTTTGCGAGAGTGCCAGGGTTTATGTACTATCACTACATAGTATAAAAAAGTCTCTTTCTCTGTCCCTATGTCCCTATATCCCTATGTCTCTTTGTATGCTTAAATCTTTAAAACTACGCAACGGATTTTGATGCGGTTTTAATAGATAGAGTGATTCAAGAGAAAGGTTAATACGTAATAAAACCGTGCGAAGACTGGGCGGGTCGCTAGTAATTAGATAAAAAAACAAGCTAATGTTGAAAACCGCTGACGAACATTTACAACCGACTTCAAAAAAGGAGGTTCTCAATTCGACTGTATATTTTATGATATACCAGAATTTTGAAAATTCATCGAAATCTTATCAATATGTGATCAGTAGTTTTTGAGTTATTCCTAATGATGCGTATTTTATCGATTTCGACTACATGACGATGTTACAAGTTTACTTCAACAAATTTGGTTAATTTTTAAAATAATAAAAAGTAATAAACACACTTAATTTGTGTGATTATGTTTTTTTACAAAAACAGATCTTGGTTAAGCTTATATGGCACGACAAGATTGACCTAACAAATATAAGATGGATCATCGTAGTCTGATCATCCTGAAATACTACCTAATATTATAAAGGCATAAGTTTCTAAGTATGGATGGATGGATAGATGTTTGTACTCTTTCACGCAAAAACTACTTAACGCATATGGATTAAATTTGTCACAGAGATAGATTATAGTCTAGAATAACACATAGGCTATATTTTATGATGGAATTTCCACGAGATCGGGAATTACCGCGGGTGAACCGTGAGGTGCTGCTAGTGTGGCATATATATAAAATACAATTCAAATACATTCTATTAGAGAACCTCCTTTATTTTTGTCCGTTGAAAACTTAGGTTGTTCAGAAATAATAGAAATTCCATGAACAGTTTGGTTCTTGCCATGACATAATTCTAACGTGGCTTCCTACACGTAATTGCCAAGGACTGTATTTTATACGACACTGAGTTCAATTACGTACCTAATATTTTGCAGGTTTAGAGCAGTGTAACAACCAAGATGAACTTTCTCGAGTATAAATAAGCTTTAAGGAAACCTTCTTAACCCAGTTTTACTATTTTAATAATTGTTATGTTTCGTTTACTTTTATTTTCATATTAGTAAGCTCAGTTTATAATATTCTTGTGTTCGTGAGTCTAAAATGCTCAATTATGACTTATTTATATTTATTATCTTGTACCTATAATTGAAAAACCTAGCTTTACTTAGTCCTATTTAATGTTTGGATATCTAGGTCATCTAGTTGCATGTTTTTTTATGTATAAACCTTAAAATATGGATAGGGCAGTGGTCTAAATTCGGAATATCTTTTAGGTAATACTCAATAGTTACATAATTTTATTGCAATAGATAATAATTTAGACCATGCGATTTGTCGCCCTCTTCAATAGACATGTACTTCGCATAAACGAAATAAAAACTTCCCGTTTCACCCTACTTTCAGGTGTATTTTGATAAATCATGAAACAGTTATTTGAACTTAAAACGTCAATAACGTCATGGGGGTTGATTTTATTGAGGTTTTTAAGTGACTTTTACAAAAAATCGCTTGTTCCGTTAAATATTAAGATGACATTGCTATTCCTTATAATAAATATAATTATAATATATTATAATAAAAGTACTAAATCCACGTGCTGAGTTACCGTCGATCATAACGCCTCGACCGCCATGGCCGATAGTAAACAATAATTTGAATGCAATAAAATAATTATTATCATCTATTCATTCCGTCCATTGTTGTTTTTATTGTGTTTAAATAGTCTAGGACAATGGTTCATCAAGAAGTATCCAGTCTTCCTTCTTTGAAGACCACACGTGGATGGATCTGCTTACCCGTGGAACTGTACTGTGGCTTAACTAAGTTGAATCACTGGTCTGAGGGTGTTTCAATTGTACAAAGTAGGTACTTATGACACGGATTCTATATATATACCTATATGTATAGAAACACATAACACCCGGTACAATATCTGCAGACCATACAATACCTATTTAATATATTTTAACTTTCGCGATCGTACCATAATATTTTAGCTCTTTAACGAAATAAAGTAGTAAATAGTATTTTTTTTGTCAAGTTGCTTCTTGGTGGCCGGCAAACTCAATTTTCGTATCTCTTCCTAAACTAGACAAAATGAAACTACTACAGATGCATTAAGAAAAGCTTATGTTAGTAATAACAAACTGAACGTGTGAATTTTGTAAATTCCTTTGTTTAACGTAATTATTATGATAAAATAAGTGGTTAGCTCCTGTTTGCTTTAAAGATATAACTTTTAATGAAGAGTGTCCCTCAAAAGAACACTTGAAAACATAACCCCATCACGGGTAAAAAGTCCTCAAATTCTCCGCCGTTCTCGAAGATTCTAATTGGGTCTGTCGTCATCGCCGTCAGTGATAAAGCTGTCACCTCCAATTTCCCGCGTCAGGGCGCTTCGGGCCTCATTATTGGGCGTTACGATGATTCTATTACAGCGAAGGGTGATTCCAGTGGAAACCGGTTAGGAGAGTATGTCGCCATTTTGTAGACCCATTTTAAAAAGCGTTAGCGCAAAAATTCAAATATTTTTTTAATAACAAGAAAACTGTACAAGTAATTAAGAAACTGAATCAAAATAATTAGTCATAGCTTACGGATAAAAACATAAGTAAAAACATACCTCATGCATATTATTTTTATTATATATTTTTTCTAAAACGTTTTATCTCAATTGAGCTACTTTTAGACTGTTTGCAACCGTCTGCAGTTAGCTCAATGGTTTCAATTGTAAATACTAGTTGTAATTTTTCTATTCCTTTGCTTGTAATTTTCGTTGTTAATAAAACTTTGTTTATCTCATCATCATCATCAGTCCATATAAGTCCACAGCTGGACATAGGCCTCCTCTAATGAGCGCCATGTTATATTATCGCTTTTATCTCTTATGTACAAAAAATGTATACCTATGCGAAAATACAAAATCTAAGAAATAATTTTGAGTTTTATGGTACCTATTCTAATTATAACCACGGGGATCGCATGAGTACTAAGATCTATCTAATTGTTCATTTACAAATCGGCTTTGGCGGCAATAGCTAAAAGTTATTAGTTTTTTTATGTTGCCATTATTATGTCATATTAAGCAAATAAAAGGGGGTTCTATTTTTAAAAATAAAAGCTAAAAGTTTACGACGTTCATGAAGCGAAGCTATTATTCTGCTATGTTATTCTTCATAGTTTCTTTGTTTTATTCAATTCTGCTAATATTGTGTACTATCATCATCATCATCAGCCCATATTAGTCCACTGCTGGACATAGGCCTCCCCTAATGAGCGCCATAGCGCCCTGTCTTCACGTATGCTTGACGTATATATGTGTGTTGTGTACTATACTTACATAATATGTGAAAAATATTTTAATATTTAAAAAAATAGTGCTGCAATATAACAGGAGCTATGATCCGGTAATGTAGCAAAGGGGATGCTACGGTGTAGCAATAAGAATGCTACGACGTAGCAATAAGAATGCTACGATGTAGCAGTAAGACTACTACGACGTAGCAATAAGAATGCTACGGTGTAGCAGTAAGAATGCTACGACGTAGCAATACGAATGCTTTGACTTGTTTAGCATTCAAAACGAGACGGTTGGCGATAAGAAGCCACGTCTTTCGTTAGCATTTGTATATGAGAAAAGCTGCGGTTGTGATTGGTTGATTCCGATAGTTTGCTTTTTGTTATCGTTTCCTGGGGCCGAATTCCGAATTGGGAATTCGGCCATACTATCAAGATGGCAAAAATGACGTTTGTGTATTTATTATTCTACTTTTTTTGCGATCGAAGAGACTTTCATTAATACAATACGAAAACTTTAAAATTGGTAGTCAATAAACGTAATCGTCACAGCTATGCTAAGCTAACCTCAAAAAGTTTTTGCTAGTAGAATAAAAGGAGTTAACACTGTGATTTTGACACGATACTATTCTAATGGTGAAGTGATTTTTTTCGTGGTATTCAGCCCCTGGCGTCAAGTAATTTTAAAAAGTATACTCACCAGTATCTCTGGTGACGTCAAAGAGCTTCGCGTGCAGGCAGCGCTGCGGTGGCGCACCCTTCGCCAAGAACAAGCTCCCTCTATCGGCGGACGTCAGCAAACAAACGTTCACTAGGATCTGCAAACAAAAATAACACTTAATTCAATTTCCTAACGCTGGATTTTCAGTGGACGGTGGAAGCGTATCCTCTCTGCTGCCCACCATCGTCCAATATAAACGTAACCTTATGGGAATAACACATCAAAGTTCAAACCTGCGTAGCCTAGCAAGTAACGGGACAAGCGGGAATCAACGGCAAATAATGTGCCGACGAATTTGCGCATTTCGGGACCAGTGGGACTTAGTTGGGCCCCGAACCGTTCTGTGGCATACCTAATAGCCTGGCTCAAAGAAGCACCTGAGCTAGGCTTTGACAGAAAACAAATAATCTGCTACGAGGAATCGACCAAGCTTTAGAAAAAATATCGATGTGAGCCATTCAAAAATACTGATCAAAGCTGGTAGGCAGTACACCAACCGAATCCTAGCGCTAAGCAGAAACAAGCTTCGCATAAGACAAGAGCCCTAACTGGACAGTGTCGCCTCAACTAGCCCTGGTTCAAATTGGGCAATTGCACAATAATGTAGTCTGAGCAGAGGCTGTGGAAACGTCTCTCCATCTGCCGTAATTTGTGGAGCATTAATGTTATAACGTAGCTTTCATCCGGGCAAACACCTGCTGAGCCCAGAAAACCTAAGAGCCAACTCCGAAGAAAATCCTACGGTTCTTAACAACTGAGTGCAAGGGTAAGAGGCGAACTATGAACGCCGCATCTTCAAGGGTGAACACATCAAATGTGGATCTATTGTGATCGACCAGGTAGCTTCCCACTACGGCCATGATAGGCTATCATGGCCGTAGTAAGAAGCTAGCTGGCAAATAAAAAAAATAGCTCCGTGGGTTGGATAGTGCCAGCTTTAAAACTACGAGTCAACAGACCAAAGCCACTGGTTCTTCTACTCATCATGAGTGTTCTCTTGTGTGTTCTTCCACTAAATCTACGCAACCTAAAGCAAAAGATGCGCCAACTCTGCCCAGAAACATTCGTGCGTACGGAAAGTATCTTAAAAAGGCTATTTCATCGAGTAGATCCACTTTTCCGCATCATTGCCTTTCGATTGTGTCAAAGGATGGGGTAAGGTTATACTTTAATACGCTATATAATAGAATTTATCGTAGCTTTTTGTAGAATTTCGCAATTTAAATAGAAAAATTCTCGTTCCTAAGAGCTATTTTTAACAAGGGCCAAAAAGGATTACACTACACAGATATTAAAGAACAAAAAGAGGAACAAAAGATAAAAAGACCATACTGTACCTATATCACCCTAAACAAAATCCTACAAATCCCAGCCGCTGCAAGGAAGGTAGCGAATTACAAAATGTGAGAAATAAATTCATTTCACCATTTGTTTTTTTTTACCACAGCGACAAATGTGTTATTTTATGACATTCCGTGACTAGTTTGATCTATTTTTGACACTACTTGGTTCTTTTCTATGCATAGAGCGAGGGTTTCAATGAATTTCATAGACGTATACACAATATTAGACAAGATTTTTCACATTACCATCGTATTACGTCATCGAGAAAAACGTCACTTAATGACGACATAGTATAAATTTATTTAGGAAAAATTCTGTGTGTCACTCGCTCATACTTCTTTCAACACCAAATCTTACTATTATAATAAATGGGAAAGTCTGTGTGAATGTTTTTTATAAGTAATAAGTATGTAGATAGTTTAGGATCTAAAATAGGACATAGGCTATTAAAATTTGGAAATTTTAACCTCTGAGGGGATTAAATAGGGTGGTAAACTTTGTATGGAAAACAATTTTTCCTTTGTTCGATTCACTCAAAACTCGGTATAAATAAAGTATACAGTGAATAATTAAACACGTATTTTTGTGTTTTACTCAATAACCCCTAGTGGGTGTGCAATAAATTTCTGAAATTTGTACGAGAATAAAACTCTGGTTCGCGGGCGAAGCCGCGGGGCATCTAGTGGTGACAAAAATGATTTTTTTTTAATTCAAAAAGATTTCAATTGTAAAAACCAATTCGTATCATGTTTGTAACCGTCTGCAGTTAGCTCAATGGTTTCAATTGTAAATACTAGTTGTAATTTTTCTATTCCTTTGCTTGTAATTTTCGTTGTTAATAAAGAATGTATAATGCGTATCATCACAAAATAAAGATGCATCCGCCAATAGCTTCGTCATTTGTTAAACTATCATTTATTCATCAAATCGATTTAATCCTTTAAATCTCCGTCTTTCCAAACAAACTTTAGATTGTTGGCAGTTCTCTCTGAGCTACATACGTGCGAAGCATTTTTATCAGCCAGTTTAGAAGTCGAGCAACATTGTGTAACATTCAGCAGGGCGCTTAAAAACCCTCGTAAAAAGTTTAAATTACAGGTGCTCAGGGATGTAGTCAGGAGGCTAAGGTTTGATAAGCTTTTTAAAATAAGGAACGAGCGCGTCACACGTTAAAAAAAATCCCTACGTCCTACTTCCCACTTGCTCTTTAGATCCACTCGAAAATGTACTTGGATGTATACTTAAAATACACCATTTTTTTTTTTTGAGTTGTTTGACCTTTGAATTGCTTGTTGAGACCTTTTTGGAAAACTTTTTAAGCTCTCTTAATTAATTAATAAAGGACGCGATAAATAGCCGTTAAATAAATTTTAATAAGATCAAGCTAGTTTTGAATGTGGAATTTCTCTAAATCAAATTAATTTGTTAGTTGTTTTTTGAAAAATGAAGTCCATCCTGAAAATCTGCAAACCTCCCTGTATTTCCAGGCCACCGTCCCTTTTATGAGAGTCCTTAGCCCAAGCGTCGGTGGACGTTCATTTTAGATTAGATGGTAATTAGTTTCACCAACAAAAGGTTTAATGCAAGGTATCATTTTATGATTCCTGGCGAAGCTGGGTTTTAAGATAATAATATTATGGTTTTTCCACCCACATGCGGACCGAATATTATCTAAAGTGTTTCTAGCAAAAGGTTAGGTACTTCAGATTATTTATTTCAATAGACTGTACAATGGATAAAATGACTTCCTCCTTCTTCTTTGACGAAATGACGTTCTAACGTATCCAAGAGTTCTGTAAGATCTAAAGGAAATACAGCAATTTGTCCATGAACTGGTCCGCTTCATCCAGCTGCCTTTGGGTCGCGTTGCTTGGAGACTGGACCTCTGGGAGACAACCAGTGACCTTCCTCACCTTGTGACAGAGCACGTCGATGTCCAGCTCATTGGCGACGTCCTTGATGAGGTCCATGAACAGATCCGCCTCGTCCAGCTGCCTCTGGGTCGCGTTGCTTGGAGATCTGGACCTCTGGAAGACAACCAATAGCATTACATATTTATCATGACATTGTGCAAGCCTTTATATGTATCGAGGTGCGAGACTTTTTTTGGCGTGAAGAACTTAAAACTTCTTCAAGACAATTCTGCAAAAATATCCCCCTGAAATTTTGTGAGGTTACTAGATAGTAAGTTAAGTAACAGGAGGAAGCTAGTTTTAAACACTAGTTTCTGCCAGCGGCTTTGCTATGAAATCATAGTCTAAAAATAGTGTTTGCTACATGAATGGACATAATTATTGGCAGGATTGTAGGAGTCATGCATCAGGACATATGTTACATTTCGCCAAAACCTTAGACCTTCTAACGTAAGAAGGTCTAAGGCCGCCTACTTAAGTGTCACAGAAAATCACTCGAATCTTTCCTTTAAATCGTTATTTTTATGTGAGGTTAGGTTGTCGTAACTGTCATTGCCAATTAACAATTCCCTTCATCGGTTTTACACTTCCCAAATCGATAAAACAAATAAAACATTCCACCCAATACCGCTTAACTCTACGTTATCCTGTCAACAGTTAAAATAAATAATTGGATTGATAAAACTTCATCGAATCAAACGAAATTGCTTCAGCACACACGGGGTAAGTAATTGGTGAAGCTTTGCCGAGCTTTTTAATGTTTACGTACACGGTAGCTCCCTCTAGGGAGCCATTCGGATGTTTAATGGAAACGGTAAAAAATGTGTAAAATATAAAATGGGAACTTTGCGAGGATTCGTGGGGAATGGCAATAATAATGAAATTGGGAAACGGCTCAGGGTATTTTTTCTACTTTTTAGTATCTGAAAGGCTGTTTGTGTTAATAAAAATAAAAGTGATCACTTTATTTTATAGTTTTACTTTTGTTAAAATTTTCTGACGTCTCCAAGAGTCCTTTAAGACCTTAAGGAAGTAAAGCACTTTAAATTTTGAATTTCGATTGTAATTTTCGCTTTATCCAAGACTGAAGATTGAGAAAAAGGTGCGTATCAAGTCATGTGAAACTTCAACTAGTTACATTTCTGTTTGCGATATTCTACCCTTAATTGATGTTCTAGGTTCTATGCCAAATTTTAGGAGTCATTCACCAAAAATCTTGTACCAACTGGTGTGAGTTGACGAATCGTAAAAAAATATTATTTTCGATCTGCAGTAGTTTTCTTAAGTACCTACCTACCTACTAAAGGTCGGTTTTCATAAGAGAAGCGAAGGGCAGAAGCTACTATAAAGGGCCTTGCACGACTGGTCGCGAAGTTAAAGTGAGTTTCAGGAATTTGGTGCCAAAACTCGGACAAAGGATATTCGAAGCAAGTCGTATTTTGCATTCAAAGTGCCTTTTCTATTTCGGATAGTCTTTTGTTGTGTATTTTCTGATTTAGAACTGTAACAGTAGAGAATAAAAAAATGAAACAAACAACAAAATATAAAAATAAACTTAGTTTTGGATGACCTCCGAGGCACAGTGAATGTCCGCCTGCGACGCAGAAGGTTGCGGGTTCGCGTCGCAGGCGGACCTTCGCCCACCGTGCCACATCGGTCGTCTCTTCTACCACATGAAATTATGATGAAATGAAATTAGAATACATATTAGTTAGCGAATAAAGTTTTGGCGTACGACTCGTAACAAATCAATATCATTATGAACGTAGCTACTTCTAAATAATAGATGTATGTATAGTAGATTTATGATAGGAAGGTCCTGTCTGCCAAAATAACGAATAATCACATCATAACAGCCGGCAGAGCCATTAATGTGATGTAAACATGCCATAATTTAGTCGACTGAATATTTCCATAAGAAAGAAATTATACAGGGTTGCCGTTAAGGTTGATGTATCCTTGCTTGGTAAATTGTCGTGAATCCTCCTTGGGCCTTCTGTATATTATTAGGGTGTGTGTAAGTTAAGTTGTTCCGGTCAGTAATGGGGTTCTAAGCTAAAAATATTACACTTACTACATACAATATTACACACTTAAACTTCATCATCAGCCTATTTTAGTCCACTGCTGGACATAGCCCCCCCCCCCCCCCCCCTAATGAGCGCCATAGCGCCCTGTCTTCAGCTTGACGCTTCCAGCATCGGCCAGCAGTCTTTCGTAGATCGTCATCTTCATAGTCGGTTCGCGAGATATGGCCGGCCCCGGCCAGCCACTTCAGCTTGCTAATTCTTTGAGCTATGTCGATAACTTTGGGTTTATGAAATTTATCAAGTTGTAATTAAAATTTGTTTTGCTAAATAATAACTGATAGGTTGCTGTTGCTTAGAGTAAGTGAAATTTTTATACGGTAGAGGGTAGGCATACTAGACACCTGGACAGATTTTGACAATAAGATGTCACTTTGAATCACATAACAGGACCTAGCAAGAAAATAGTTATTTCTTCGTAGACTCAATTTTAGTAGTATACATATAAAACAAAAAGCTTAAAATGGCGCTTGTAAAAAGTTATTTTAATCCCCACGTTGATTCTACCACACGAAGTTTTTATATTAAAAATTATTCGTAATTACTTGCTTCTGTAGACACATGAGTAGGGTTCCGGGAAAACAAAATTGGAAAATTTGTTGAAGCTCTGAGCTGACAGCTAAAGAAACTTTGAACTTATTAACGCTCAACTTGCTTATAAATTATGGGCGAAATATGTTTAATTTATTCATATTAACATTATAAAATAATAATGCGTAAAACGTAACGCGAACAATCGGTTCTAACGGAATACCAAAGCTGGTTGCAAGCTTGCTAGAACTACATCTATTCAAAATTTCATCTCGATCCGTTTATTAAAACGAAGAGGAAGAAACATACATAAATCTCTACATGCATACAAACATTCCCGTTTATAATTTCGTATGGATAATTCCTTGTTGACTTTGGAACCCTAATAAGTACTTTTGCAGTTTTTGTTATCAATAATCAATAATCAATATCTTTATTTCTTTAGGCTTACAAAATAAGCACTTAGACAAGTCAAATTTAATTCGCCTCAATTTTTTGTCCACTAGTGGAAGAGGCGAAATAGAAACCACTAGCATGTGTAAAACTTATGTGTCTAATACATGTTTGCCTTATAAATAATTACATACTATTGTCGATGTGGAACTGAGCGACATCTGGCCAAGCACTAACGTCATTGA
The DNA here is from genome assembly GCA_944547425.1 of Eupithecia centaureata. Classification (NCBI taxonomy): domain Eukaryota; kingdom Metazoa; phylum Arthropoda; class Insecta; order Lepidoptera; family Geometridae; genus Eupithecia; species Eupithecia centaureata. The sequence continues at coordinate 11,377,894 of OX155696.1, forward strand.
TGTAATCATTTATGGAGTAATATGCCTTCTTGATAAGATTTAGTTTTATGTACTGTTTAAATCTACGAATAGAAAGTTCAGTTGCTTCAGATGGAAGCTTATTATAGAAGCGCACACAATTACCCATAAATGATTTCCCAAGTTTTCGTAATCTAAATGAAGGAATGTGTAATTTGTTCTTGTTTCGTGTATTTCTATTGTGAACATCACAATTTTTCAAAAAGTTACTCTTGTTTTTGTGTGTATACATTAAATTTTCATAAATTATTGCGAAATTACAGTTAAAATATTTATTTCTTTAAATAATTCCCTCAATGAGTCACGTGGCTTTAATTTATAAATTGCACGCACCGCCCTTTTTTGAAGAACAAAGATAGTCTGAATATCAGCTGCCTGTCCCCAAAGCAAAATACCATAGGACATAATACTATGGAAGTAACTATAATAAACTAACCTAGCTGTGTCCTGATCAGTGAGATGTCTAATTGTTCTCACTGCATAGGCTGCTGAACTAAGCCTATCTTTTAATCGAGGTCATGACTCCTTTGACCACTTTCCTCTGCATATACCTATGATATATATATATGTATAACTCTTCCCTGATTCATTGTTGATTCAAAGTTTAGGATGACACCCATCTCAAAATCCTCTATGCTACAAACATTTAGTATAACTAAATGCACGCAGCTTCGCTCACGTCGGAATTAGATAAGCCATGTCCATAACACTCGGGGTACAATTTAGATTCCAGTTCTTTAAATTCGGACTTGTTATGGTTCTTAGCACTCCCATGACATACAAACAAACCTTAACATTATCAGTTAGTACCTCTAAGTTATTATGTATACGATATATACGAAGTAGTGAATCTGCATATTTGCTGAACTAATATGCCGCTATTGTAAACTCCAAGTATAATGTATATACCTAATAACTTAGAGGTACTAACTGCCCAACCAACACACATGTGTAAATAAATGTAATGAATGAATGTATAGGTATGAAAAGAAGCATTTTAAAAATAACCTTTTTCTTGATCTTTCTTCTTATTCTGAATGGATTTTTACAGACGATTATAAAACCATATCACTACATAGTATAAAATAAAGTCGCTTTTTTTGTCCCTATGTCATAGTGTCCCTTTGAACGCTTAAATCTTAAAAACTACGCGACGGATTTTGATGCGGTTTTTTTTAATAGATAGAGTGATTCAAGAGGAAGGTTTATACGTATAATAAAACCGTGCGAAGCCGGGGCGGGTCGCTAGTAATTTATAAACTAAAAACACCAACTTTTTTACCCGTTCGAACTTTTATTCTGAATCAAACTCTTCATTGTAAGAGTTCAAAACTACCCTTCGAAACAGAAGTCCCCCTTGCTAGGGCACTAGGGCAAATTTAACAACTTCAAGGAACAACCCTAAAGTATTACAGCTAGCAATTTGCAGACATGGCATTACTGGATCGCGGCGGGTGGGTATCCATTTTATGGCTTCAGTCATGTTCGCCTATCGATTAGGATATGCTCCGATACAGTGAGGCGAAAATATTACATATCGGTTTGTGGGATTCCGACAGAGCTACAGAGAAATATCTAGGTTGAAACACAGTAGAGATAATACAGAAAATAGACCAGTGGTGATGATGAGGATTTGAATAAATCTGAATCTTTTTTGTGATTTTTTATGAATTACTTTTGACATTGACTTAATTGACTCTAGCTACGATAATTGCTCTGAAACACCCAAATACTTTTAACCGACTCACAAATGAGTGGTTATGTTTATTGGCAATCAATCGACGATGAATTTAAAGCAGAAAGAAACTGCTACACAAGAATCCTTGTAGAGAAAAATTAAAATAACTTGCACAAAGACAAAACAACCATCCTTTTAGCTAGGTACATACTTTATTCATAAAAAAATACAATCAAGGAATAGAAACAAGTGAAAATTGGTAGGTAATACACCTAATTGAAACAATTAGAGACGATTGCAAACACAATAAAGATATTTAGAAGGAAAGATTTCTAAATAGCCATATTTTAATATAAGTTTTATCACCCTAAAATCATCCACAAAACTAGTCGCACACCCTACCTAACCGAATAGCAAACATGCCCGCCTGCCCGCGTTGCGCAGACGAATTGACGAGGCGCTTCGCAAATATAACTCGATCGGACACAGTACTGGGGCATGCAGAGACATGGCTACACTATCTCATTGCCCCATCGCATCTACATGATATAATAGTCCATTGCTGGACATAACTCTTCTCTGATAAGGGATGGATGTAATTTATTTTGTACTTATTTATAACTAGCTGTGCTCGCGACTTCGTTCGCGTGAAATAGCGACTTTGGGCAGTCCTAAACCAAACTAAACCTTACTTACATATTTACATACAAAATTTCATACCCTATTTCAAAATTTTACAACCCTTTTTTCGCATTAAAAGTAGCCGATGTCCTTTCTCAGGCTCTGTAGGTACTATCTCTATACCAAATTTCATATAAATCGGTTCAGTACTTTAGACGTTAAAGCGTAACAGACAGACAGACACAGTAATTTCGCTTTTTAACATTAACTATAGTTATAGTATTTGCACGATACTTAATGAGACAAAACCGTAGTACGTCTGCAGCTTTTGAAGTACAATGATTTTGTTTGTAGGAAACTATAAATAATTTTGGAGGAAAAGCAACTGCATTATCAGGTTTTTAATCAAATGTGCACTCAGGCTAGAAAGTAATTGGTCACTTTTGACTCTATTTCCGAGAATATTTGCCCAAATGACTCCCTTCTTCGTTCCAACTTCCAAGCCGCAGGCAGTAGTTATCTTTAGTTATCTAGCAGGTACCCATAACACAAGCTCTGCTTAGTTTGGGGCTAGATGATGCCTGTGTGGACTGTCCGGAATTATTAATTCATTTATTTTTATTCCAACGCTAGTTACTTACTTTCTCCAGATTTTCAATTGATAAATTATAATATGTGTGATGGATGTCGTTACAAAAGACTTAAACTTAGATAATACATTCTACTTTGTGAGAATTTAAAAGAAAAAACAGGCTCCGTATCTACTGTATGTTCATATTTATTGTGTGCTGGCGAATGAAGACGAATCAATCGGCGTCGCGATATCGAGTTTGAGCGTTTACTGAAAAAAACACTCCTAGTCAATATTTCGGCTTTAGAGTCACTGAATATTTGTGTAAAATTCAATTCTACTAATGTTAATTGTAGAGATGTAAACATTGTTTTTTCTGCCATTTAATTTTTCATATTTGTCTTTCAGACTTACTTTCTTTGTGTAGTATAAATATTCATCATCAACATCATCACCAGACTATATTAGTCCACTGCTGAACAGAAGCCTCCCCTAATGAGCGCCATAGCGCCCTGTCTTCAGCTTAACGCATCTAGCATCTGCCAGCAGTCTTTCTCAGATCGACATCCCACACTCCGTCCTACACTACGTTTGCCTAGTCGCGGTCTCCACTCAAAAACACATCAGTATAAGTATTACAAAGAGTTTTCTATTCAATACTCCTGAAATACATCCCTACTTTTTCAAGGGCGTTTAGAGAATAGTACCTACCTAATAAACGGTGTATTTCCTACATTTACCTAACTGGGAGAATCCAGTATTCCCTTTGATTAACAAGGGAGGTTAATCCCGAGCTAAGCTGTGGCTAAGTCTGGATTTACCATGTAACAGGCTATTAGTTAGAAATGCTCTCGCCACATGCCTTACAACATGACTACCTACGTTATTAGAATGTAGTTTGTTACATGCTTTTCTGGATGTTCTATGTATAATCGACGACCGATGTGGCACGGTGGGCGAAGGTCCACCTGCGACGCAGGAGGTTGCGGGTTCGATTCCCGCCTCGGAACAAATTTGTGTACGATCTACAGAAATTTGTTCCGTTATTAATATAAAGTTTCTTTAGTTAGATGTCCTCTGTTTTACTCTTTAATTTACTTTACGTAACGTTTTCTTTAGGCATAATATAGAAAAAGCTCTTAGGCAAGTCAAATTTAAATCTATACAATTCTTTTAAATTAAAAACAAATAAAAAACAAGTATTAGTTTAACGGATAAAGTGTTAATTGATTTTCAAATGGATCGTACAAACATTTGTCCCGAGGCGAGAATCGAACCCGGAACCACTTGCATCGCAGCCAGACCCGCTGTGTCATAGAGGCCATCAAATAATTCTATTGTCAATTACTATCACACATCTAAGTTGGTACCTAACATTAATAGCAGTTGACATATACAGGGTGATTGGAAGGTGGGTGCAAAGCTGGTAGGCGAAGGTAGTGTGGACTATTTGGAACCATTTAAGCCATATTTGTCTCAGACGAAGTCTGACCGTTTCTTTTTATCAATTTTTTTATTGGAGGCAAGGAAAATACCCGAAATTTCACAGTTAGTTGCTAATCATTGCCAGTTCAAAAGGCCAATGACTGTTTTTTTGTTTAATTTAAGTAAAACTAATGTGTAAGCAATCTAACAAAACATGTTCTTAGGTATCTGAGTCATTAGCCATTTTTTACAGACATTTAAAACTTACGAAAATTTTCAGCAACCTTGGGATGGATATAGAGTACCTACCATCAAAAACTAAGGTACAAATGTCCAGCAGTGGACTAATATAGGCTGATGATGATGATGATGAAATGCACAGTTTAACAATAATTTCTCATGAACCGTGATAGTTGAAATTTTCACAGATGATGTACGTAGTATTTCTGTTGCCGCTAAAATAAAAAATACTAAAAATAGGATAAAGTCTATATTTGAGGGGGGCTCCCATACAAAAGACGTGATTTTTTGCCGTTTTTATAGATAATGGTACGAGACCCTTCTTTAATTCTGCCGACTATATATTTTTTTGATATGAAACCTTGGAAATGGGATATCCCTTCGGACATCAACATTTAGAAACGGACAAGTCAAGTTATATTCGTTTTTCAGACCTCTCATTTCCCTCGGTATAATGCGGTTACCTGAAACGTACCTTGGGGAACACGTGGATTAGAATTCCAATTTCCTTTTTAATCTAAGCACGGTGATTTATTTTAGAATCGTGGTTATCACCCGTTTGGTTGTTGAGGTTCGATAAATAAGTTCAGATACAGTTTGTGGTAATGCAGCCAGTGTCTTTGGGACGCTTCCGACTGGTATTGATATGGATCAGTTGAACTATCTCTAGACTGTTTGCAACCGTCTGCAGTTAGCTCAATTGTTTTAATAGTATATATTATTAGTTTTACTTTGTTCTTATCACTAATATAATAATTTCATCGTCGCTTTGGTACTAAACTGTAATGGCAATGTAAATATGTTACCTAAATAAATAAATTAATAATTTCAGGAAATTGTAAGCATGGATGTTTGTGTTTATTACTTCTTTACGCTAAAAGAACTTGACGCATCATCATCATTGGTCTTCAACATTCCGTTCGTGAATCGAAATGCGGGTAAGAATCGAACTAAAGTTCTTTCTTCTGGCTTCAACGTCGAGAGAAACATCACCCGAGTCTTGTGATTTCGCTTTGAGAGTCCAGCGGGCTACTCAAAGGCTGTTCAGTTGCCGATTGGCTGTGATGGTCTTCTTCGTGAGGAGGAGCTTCAAAAGGGGGTTCCAGCAGTTCCCGGGGGAGTGGTCGCCATGAAGATTTTGCATCCGGCGGCCTTGTGTGCAAGGGAGCTCGATCGTACATTCCAACTTGACGCATCAAACTGTATCACAGATGTAGTAGACTTACGTAGTTTATTTTTTTACCCGAGAGCTGGTGATTATCTAGCGCAGAGCATCAGCATTGCCATACAGCATGGTAATGCAAGCCAGCGCTGCAGCGTCTTGGGGACGCGACGACTAGTATTGACATGGATTAGTTGAGGTACCTTTAGACTGTTTGCAACCGTCTGCAACTATTTCTATCTTACTACTTTAAATGTTTCTATTCCTTGTCAAGGATTTTAAAGAATAATTTTCAGGTTCATTATCTAAACAGTCCAATCAGTTAGATAAATCGAACGGGGGTGGTTGGAATAAACGGACCTTTCAGACAAAGGCAGTTCGAACTAACACTCATTCGTCGCCTCTCCATTGAATCCATACAAAAGGTCGCCCTGGCATTCCAATCTGCGTTTCCTTTCAGAGGCCCATCGTCCCCGGGGTACACTATTGTTAAAGATTGCAAAGGTAAGAGAAGCTTTCTCAGCTGAATAGGCTTTTATAGGCCCTAGGATTACGGACTGGCGAAGATTTGTTACGTCACTACGCGTATTACTATATAGGTAATAGGTTTGGTCTAAACAACTCTTTGAGATGCCCAGCGAAGGGGATTTTTAGACTTTTTGTCTTAATAATCCCATTACCGTAAGTCTAATCCCCTGCCACAGAAAAATCTGATGGTTAGTGGATTTTAGGACAAACCTCAAGAGATTGGGACTATTTGGGACTGAAAATGTGTAACTCTCTCATACTGTCTCCCTTACACATCTTATACAGAAGATCGAGAGGTGATTGAGATCAATAAACACCAAATTTTTAATGGTGAAGTTGGTTTTTGTCTTTCTTCCTCGTACAATAATAAAAATGCTGGAAAAGCCACACAGAGCACTGTATAGTCACAAGCAGATTTTGTGTTATGGGTACAAGATAACTAATATACGTAATACATTACATAGATACATGTGTTTGAATTTGTGTGTTTTAGTATCGCAGCTCCATCCGGAAGCGTCCCCAAAACGCTGGCTGCATCATCCCGCTTTATGGCAATGCTGATGCACTGCGCCAGATACTACCTAATTTAATAAATCTCTCTTACATTGAACAAATAAGATTAATTTTCTCGATTTTTTAGAGAATTTGCAGTTTTAGCTTTAGTACTAGCTGGTGTAGCCAGCTTAATTGAAGAGATGGCAACTAAACCTCCTCTTTAAAGCCGCGCTAAGCCGAGCGGTGTAATAAACCGACTTAAACCCGTTTAGACTGCAATATAGCAGTTATTTACGCCAGTACAGGACCGAATGGGGTCGCAAACGTCTTTAATAAAGAAGAGACATTTTCTTTATATTAAAAATACTTCCTGACTTTTATATCTAGACAGCGACGTGTTAGATTAAAATTATTCTTTTGCCTAGCAACTGCCCGCGGTGTTTTCGGTTGTGTTTTCCGCGTGTTTTTGGCATGAAAAGTGGGTAGCTTTAGTGTTAGTCCAGATTCAGAACTTCATTCTTGCAAAATTTCAGCCTGATTCGTTTAGTAGTTTTTCCGTTGCCTTCGCCAAGATATCTCACATCATCTCCCCAAATCCGAACAAATAATTTTCATCTTCATCTACGTATATTAGTCCACTGCTGGACATAGGCCTCCCCCAATGAGCGCCAACTGACTTAAACAAAAAATAATACTGGAAAACTCACAAAGCATCATCTTATTATGCTCATGTGTGCCCAGCTTATGTTATGGTTAGATAACTGATTTACTTAATACATTAACAACATAAGAACTAGATTCCCACAACATTTTGAACAAATAGGTATCTGCAGATCGTACGAACATTTGTCTTGAGACGGGAATCGAACCTGCGTCGTAGGTGGACCTTCGCCCGCTGCGCCACTACAGACGTCGTCTGGAAGAAATCGCTTTTAGCGATAAGGCCGCCCGTTGTGCAACTTTTTTAGTGTAAGCATTTTGCGTTTTGCTTTTCTTTACTGTGGTGTGCAATAAAGAGTACATATTTGTATTGTAATGTATTGTATTGTCGTCAAGAAAGGAGCCTATGGAAGGTTCCCTTAGTCAAATCTCACGATATTCATGACGTTTTCCGGATTTTTAACATACTTACTAGGATGGATGGATAGAATTGAATTTCATTTTAAGTGTCCAAAGTAAAGAGCTAGGTACCTTTATTAAAACCGCTTAGTGCGTTTGCTTGTGTGTAGGAAGAAGAATGTTCTTTGCCGTTTTATAGCCGAGAAAGTCTCTGCGTAAGAATCGATTGTGATATAATTGTTAAGCCTCCCTTGGGAATGATCTTGTTTTTGTCCCATCCTTTCATACCAAAATACTTGCGTACTCAAAGCATGCTTCAATAGTTACACGAAAAGGTGAAAGTTTAACCTTTGAAGTGACCGTTTTCGCTTAGGAAGGAATTACGGGCGGGTGACGCCGCGGCCAACATGCCGCCTCAAATTGTTTGCGAAGCCTCGGGGAGAGCTGGTCCAGAGGTTAAACATTAGTGGCAGAGCTTGGTAAAAATGAGATAAAAACAAAAAAACTGAATCGTTTTCGGGCAGAACTTTATCTCAATTTCTGAGAAGTATCTACCAATATCACTACATAGTATAAAACAAAGTCGCTTTCTCTGTCCCTATTCCCTTATGTCCCTTTGTATGCTTAAATCTTTAAAACTACGCAACGGATTTTGATGCGGTTTTTTTTAATAGATAGAGTGATTCAAGAGGATGGTTTATACGTATAAAAAAACCGTGCGAAGCTGGGGCGGGTCGCTAGTTAGGTATAAATGCGAAAGTTTGCATGGATAGATGTTTGTTTGTTACTCCCTCACGCTCTAACTACTGAACGTTTCGGGCTGAAATATAGAATTTACGTAACTCTTGGCCTGGAATAATAATATAATAATTTGGTTTATCGTTTATCGTCATTGGTTAATATTCACATTGAAAAAATTCGGTGAGTTCGCCCGATTTTCAGTTTGCCTTTGAAGTACGGCATCAATCTCTTTTAAGGTACGGAAAAAATAGAATTAAATTCAAAATTCAAAGTGCTTTTTTCCTTTAGACCTTACAGGACTTGGACACGTCATAAAATACATGTTAAAAAATAATTGAAATTATGAAATAAAGACTCGATGAAATAAAATACCTACTCACTTTGATTATTGTTTACTTCAGTCTATACAATACATAAACAACTTATGCTTTAAATTGATTCAATAGTCAATAGGGACACGTCATAAAATTCATTTTATAAATAATTAAAACTAGGAAATAAAGTGCTCACTTTGATTTTTGTTCACTTAGATCTCTTTAGGTAAAGAACAAGAAAAACGAACAAGAAACCTTTACCTTGTTAGGTTGTTAGTTTTCGAGTTAAAGAATGTTTTTCAATAGGGTTACTTCAGGTATTGAAAAGAGTTTCATCAGTGGCTTTTAGGGCTATCTCTCACGTGAGTGGAGTGCTCCGAGTGATTGATAGCTTATCAGATCCGACCGAACGACAGCTGCGATAATGTTATCGATACGTAAAGCCTACATTTCAATTGTTTGGTTTTTCCTGTATTGGTCGTCTTAAACTGTAATAACTGTAAGTAATCGTAAGAATAAAGCCAATCGAGTTTAATTAAGGTCATGTTATTCAGCCTTTTCTTTTGGTTAAGTCGAAAGCAGAGTTTTTGAAGCTAATTTTTATGCCTGTATTTCGTACTAGTCATTCACGGAATAAATCTATAGTTTCTACTATCATCATTATTCAACCCGTGTTGGTACATACTGCTGATATAGTTTCTACTATCATCATCAACCTACATATATCAATCCACTGCTGGCTACTGCACATAAGCCCTAATGAGCGCCAAAGCACCCTGTTCGCTTGCCGCATCCAGCATATGCCAGTGGTCTTTCCAAGTTTCTACTATAATAACATCGTCATCATTATCAGCCTCTATTAGTCTACTGCTGGACATAGTCCTCCCCTATTCCAACCACAAGTCGCGGTCTCCACTCAAGAAAACGTTTACCCCTACGGTTGTCGGTTCTTCGCGAGATATGGCCAGCCCACTGCCACTTCAGCTTGCTAATTCTTTGAGCTATGTCGATAACATTACGAATCCTGTCCTTCAGAAAGAATCCCCACATAGCTCTTTCCATAGCTCGCTGAGCGACTTTGAACTTTGGACCAGCAGCCCTACCGTGAGTGTCCACGTCTCAGCTCCATCTACTATGCTAGTTATGAAATGTGTTTGCTCACCTTGATCGGAGATGAGGACAGCCATAGCTGGAACAGGTCTGAGGTGACGGACGTGCTCCTCGCCTGGTGGTGCGGCCTCGGCGACAGAGGACCGAATGACGTCACACTGTGTATCCTATTCACTTCCTCCACACTCGCACACTCACGCAAGTACCTCTCTAATACTTTAGGTTTAGATTCCAATATCTTCTTCAGCTCCACTAAGTCATCATCCGTGCATTCGTCCGGCGATGCTCTGTCGATAACTTCTTTGAACTCTTCACATGTTATATCTGTAGGTATGACATTGTAAGCCTTATTCTCTAAGTCTGGACTTCTAAAATTATCACATTGTGTACCTAGCTCTGTTTCACAACCATTCTGTTCCATTTCATCTTTTATTTCGACTATTGTTATAGGCGGGTTTTCTTTTAGCATGTTGTTATTTTCTATAATCTCTTTTCTTTCTTCAGGTAACTCGTAGACTAGTCTCATTAGCTCGTTGGATTTCCTCTTTTGTTCTTCTTCCTTCTTCTCGGGTATATCTTTGGCGAAGTTAGCGCAGGCATTTGCCTTTTTTGAGTCGGTTTTCTTGACGACATCTAGGGATTCTTCCGAAGTCATCGCACTGGCTTATGTTAGTTCTGTGCCACGTCTTTCAACTCTGGTGTTCTTCATTTCTCGTTTGTGTTTTTATTACCTGCGACAAATAAAAAATGCTTAAGCAAAAGTTTTAATTGGTTTTAATCTATTTTTATCTACAAGTGAATAAATTAACTTCAAAATGGCTTAATTTTGTAGGAAATCAAGTCAAAATTGTTTCTAATATAGAAAGCTTTGAATAATTTAAACATTCAATAAATATGACTACAAATGTTAATTTGATTTAAAAACCAGAAAGTTTTTATTGTATAGGTACTTCATAGTCTGCATTCTAGAAGAAGAAGTGAATTTTATTTTTAGACAATGTAATAATCGATTTATATAATTAACGCGATATAATTTACTCTGTATTTTTTCTTAAAACGAGGCGGTTATCAATCTTCATTGAATTAATCGCTGTTTAATTAATTTATGCTAGAAATGAAGGAAACGATCTTGTAAAAAGCTTACAGCTTTTTGCAACTTTAGCTTGCTAAATATATGAACAGAGTATTAGCTTTTAGCAAAATCTAGTAATCTGGACTAGATTTTGCTAAAAGCTAATGTGGGAGTTTATTATTCTTTTTTATCATGCTTTTAAGCTATCCACACAGACCAAGATTAGCCCTAACACGTACGTACTCCAAGCAATTGTAACAAGTCTAACAACTGTGTGTGGCTCACGCACAAGTAAGTGGTCGCGTAAGGGATACAACCACAGTCTGAGTACAACAGCTGGTCCATGAATGAATGAATGAATGAAATATTTATATTTACTCTAAAAACTACCGCACACTATAATTACTTACTTAATACTAATTTAACCAAAGTAAGCATATTTTATGCGCAGCAGAGTTCAGGGCAAACATGGCCTTGCCTCAGCATTGCGCTGGACGAACACTTGTGTGTCCACCCAGCATTGATTTTCAGTGATATCTCGTGGTTATGAGATCTCGTCGTGTCTTTCCGGCGTCCTATCGGATTATAAGACTGAGAAAGAGAGTGCACCTGTGTTTGCGCACAAACTTGCTGCACACTATAATATGTCCACCAGGGTATCTGGGTCTTTTAAACGTATGAAAAAAAATCTCTCTGTTATGTAAAGTATGGAATAGTTAAGGGTGATTTGTGTGCTTTCTATGTATGTTTATTTAAAAACAGTTTACCATATCTTATCTAGTTTACCCATAAAATAATCTCATACTTTGGCGCTACATGATTTTGTATGGATTTTCCAGCATTATTTATTGTTCACTAGCGACCCGCTCCGGCTTCGCACGGTTTTATTATACATATAAACCTTCCTCTTGAATCACTCTATCTATTAAGAAAACCGCATCAAAATCTTTTGCGTAGTTTTAAAGATTTAAGCGTACCTACATAGGGACAGAAAAAGCGACTTTTTTTGTGATGTAGTGATTTATTTATGAGATACGGTGCGCGGTGTTGAACCGCGAAAAAGAATACCCTGCATTTAGAAGTTGTAAAGTAACCCAGCTGTTTAAAATGTTCTGCGTAAGTAATCAACCAATTGCGGTGAACCATCGGTATCATGTGAGGTAACAGGATAGCCGATAGGGAAAGTGGACGGTTAGATACAAATAATGTGATATTTCAGTAATAGGTTTATTTAGCGTAGCACAAACTTAACAAACAAACTTAATAAGAAAAACTAAACAAATTAACGTAAGTATGTACCTATCTAAGATGATGAAATAACAAAATCTAGTTTCCACAAATAAAAAACAACGCATTTAAGAAATATCACGTGTCTGTCCTCTGTCCACTTCTATAGACAACACCCAGATCCTGGGAACAAATATTTGCAGATCGAACAAACATTTTCCAAAGGCGGGAATCGAATCCGCAACCTCCTGTTTCGCCCGCCGCGCTACATCGGTCGTCAGTATGTAAATACCTATGTACGAGTATATCAATAGCGAATAACCTATTTAAATTTGTGACAATCGTTTATACAAACGATATGTACTGTCACAGAATAAATAACAGTACTGATGCTAGCACTAATGTGTAGCATATACCCAGTCTTATTTGTACAGTAGCGTTCACTATTTGCTATACCCCTAATTGCCAAAATATACGCCAAAAATAAGCCGCATCCAGTATCTGCCAGCAGTCCTTCGCAGATCGTCATCCCATCTGGCCGGAGGGCGCCCTACACTACGTTTGCCGAGTCGCGGTCTCCACTCAAGAACACGTTTACCCCAACGGTTGTCGGTTCTTCGCGCGATATGGCCGGCCCACTGCCACTTCAACATGCTTATTCTTTGAGCTATGTCGATAACTTTGGTTCTCTGTCGGATGTATTCATTCCGAATTCTATCCTTCAGAGAAACTCCGAGCATAGCTCTTTCCATAGCTCGCTGAGCGACTTTGAACTGATGGACCAGCCCTACCGTGAGTGTTCACGTCCAGGGCCGTCTTTACCAGGGGGTGCAAGGGGTGCGGTGCACCCGGGCGCCGGGCGCCCGGGGGCGCCTGCCGAGCGCTGAATATTTAGATATTTCATTGAACTTAACGCCATTACACAGTTTCATATAATTGTTACGACAAATACGTACATGCGCAAAATTAATAGGTAGAATTAAAGAAAAAAAAATAGTATTCAACACTATACATTGTTTTACTTTTATTACGCTTTCGGCGTTTGTCATTATGCTCGTGATGTGCAACCTAAAATGACTCTTATTTCTAAACAAATAACAATTTTATTTAATTTAACACGCGCGCGGAAAAATCTTTTATCCAAAGAGAGTGTATCTTTGACACAATGCCACCCGATCGCCCGCACTTGAAGCAAAATGATCTCTAAATCAATAAAAATAAAGTGCATTTGAAAAGGGAGCGTGGCGCGGCACCTGTGCGTCTGTCATAGGCGAGTAATTGCGCCCTTTGACATGCCGTTCGGGCGCTCGCACCGACGACAGTTAGAAGAGACAGTCAACTTGGAAGTGAGAACTTCTACGAGTATTTCACAAGTTCCAGCTACGTGCGCGCCGCGGCGGCGCCGCCGCGCCGCGCCGCCGCCGCTGGGTTTACAAGTCGGTGCGCGCCGACTAGCCGCGGACCGCGCGAGCGGGCAGCGGCGTCAGCCGGGGTGCGGGGCGGCGAGAGGACAGAGGTAATCCTCTCTCTCCACTCTCCGTACCCCGGCTGTTGTTTTGACAGTCATTGAAGTTGAATTTGGAAGTTCATGATGGCCGTAAATATAAACTCCATAAAAATCAAACAAGGCCTCCCCTAATGAGCGCCATTAGCGCCCTGTCTTCGGTCAGCTTGTTGCATTCAGCATCTGCTAGCAGTCTTTCGTATATCGTCATCCCACCTGGCCAAAAGGCGTCTTACACTTCGTTTCGTTCTCACACCAACTCTGAACTTTGGTGTCTTTATCGAGTCTAAGGCTAAAATAGCAGCCATGAAGCTAGGAATCCTAAACAAGGTTCAGCGATACTTTACACCGGGACAGTTTGTTTCATTATATCAAGCACAGGTCCGATCTGGTATGGAGTATTGCTGCCATGTTTGGGATGGCTCGGCTAAGTATCAGCTAGCGGCCCTAGACTCGATAGAACGTAGAGCTTTCAGACTTATTGGCAAGCAGTACCTTGAGGAAGCTAAGATCCAAAGTCTTGAACACCGCCGCAAGGTCGCTTGCCTCTCGATCTTTTATAGGTTACATTTCAGAGAATGCTCACAGGAACTTCACGACCTGATTCCACCATCTCCCTTCCACTCCAGGACGAGTAGGCGTACGGCGCATTACCACCCTTTCCTGGTGGATATTCCATCCACCCGAACTAAGCGGTTCTCATCCACCTTTATCATTCGTACCGCTAAGGAATGGAATGCGCTGCCTGCTTCAGTTTTCCCGGCCAACTACAACCCGAGTCTCTTCAAGACGAGAGTAAATAGGTGTCTTCAAGACTTTCGTGATACATCTCCGGCCACGTCGTCACTTACCATCAGGTGAGATTGTGGTCAAACGAAGGTCTATTGTTGATAAAAAAAAATAGTTTGCCAAGTCGCAGCCTTCACTCAAGAACACGTTTACCCAACGGTTGTCGGTTCGAGAGATACGTCCAGTCCACTGCCACTTCAGGTTGTTAATTCTTTGAGCTATGTCGATAACTTTGATTCTCTGTCGGATGTATTCATTACGAATCCTATCCTTCAGAGAAACCCTGAGCATAGCTCTTTCCATAGCTCGCTGAGTGACTTTGAAGCGGTGGACCTGCCTTACCGCGAGTGTCCACGTCTCAGCTCCGTAGGTCATTACGGGTAGGACCTGATTGAAAACTTTCGTTTTCAAACATTGCGGTATGGATGACAAGAAGACTTGACGTTGTTTCCTACATGCTGCCCAGCCCTGCTGAATCCTCCTCTTGGCCTCTTTCTCAAAATTGTTTTTACCTTACTGCACAATCTGCCCAAGGCAAGTGTACTCGGAAACAATTTCGAGGATGAGGCTAGGCCGTCCAGCACGTGGTTCAGCACCTCTAGTGACTCCGTCATTACGACTATATTATCAGTGAATCGCATGCGCGAGACGTAATCGCCGTTCATGTTAATACCCTTACCTCCCCAGTCAAGCGTCTTAAATATGTTTTCCAATGCGCTCGTGCACAGTTTCGGGGATATGATATCCCCCTGTCTCACTCCATGCGCAATTGGATGGGTTTAAACTGCTGGTCCTGTACTTGGACACTCATAGTGGCAGCTTCGTAAAGACATCTCAGCACTTCGATATGACGATAGTCTACTTGGCATCGCTGTAAGTATTCCAGAACCGCCCAAGTTTCGAAGGATTCAAAGGCTTTCTCATAGTCCACAAAGACTGACACAAGGGCTGATTATACTCTTCGGACTTCTGTATAATCTGCCTGACTGTGTGAATGTGGTCTGTGATGCCATATCCTCCGCCGCCACGGAACCCGGCCTGCTCCGCTGATTGTATCTCGTCAAGTCTCCTGGCGAGACGATTCATGACCATTTGTGAAAACAGGTTATAGATGTGGATCAGGATTGTGATGGTTCTGTAATTTTTAAGGTGAGTTTTATCACCCTTCTTAAAAAAGTGCACCACAAAACTCCCGCTCCAAGCCTTAGGATAGAAGTTCTCCGGGCGGCTTTGGATCTGGTCGTTTCGTCAGGAACGAGGGGCATGTGCGTGCAGTGTACAAGCGGCCATAAAAATCCTCTATCTCGGCCGAGATCTCCGGTTTCGACAATACGATCCTCCCGTCCTGCGTTTTAAGCTTCGTGCGTTCGAAGCTTAAGTTCAAGTATGATGCTTGTGTTGAAGCTCCGAAGGTCACACCCGTCATCTTCGCAATTCGCTTGTTCAGGTCTGACCTTTCTGACGAAGTTGCTTGGGTGGTTTCTCGTCTTCTTGTCATCAGCCCCAGAGTCTCATCCGAGACTTTGGACTTCTTGCCAGTTCGCTGTTTTTACAGAACTTGATGCCCTCGTCCCTCAACGTTTCACGGTCTTAAACGTTTCTTCTATTTTAGAGAAATAAATAAATAAATAATCAAATTACGTGTATTGTGTTTTCTTGGTTGACTAGGAGTTAGGTAGGACCCCTTCCATACTGCAGTATGTCGTCGGTCACGTGCCACGCTGCAGTGCAAAAGAAAACGAGGGCGCAGGCTGAGCCCCGCACCCCGGCGCCGAATAGGCTTAAGACGGCACTGTTCACGTCTCAGCTCCGTAGGTCATTACGTTCCGTACATACTTCCACGAAACAGGCAAAATTTATTTAGAATCTTTTTGACTTTCTGGCATTTTTCTTAGACTTCCAGAACCACTATATTATTTATAATATATAACACCCAGACGTTCAAAACACATCGATAGCCACACATAGAGTCAATTATCTCAAACTACTTCCCTTATACAGAAGACAATGAAGATTTATCTTGGAACGAAACGACCGCGGTGGCGCAGTGGTCGAATAACTGACCCTATTCATTATATTATCCCATTTGAATCTAAGTCCTTGAAATTCAAATATATTACTTAAGGTAATCCCACTAATATTATAAACGTCAAAGTTTGTAAGTATGGATGGATGTTTGTTACTCTTTCACGCAAAAACTACTGAATGGATATGAATGAAATTTGGCACAGAGATAGATTATAGTCTGGAATAACACATAGGCTATATTTTGTCCCGGAATTCCAACGGGAACGGGAATTACGCGGGTAAAACCGCGAGCCCTGATAGTACTTATTATTACAGTAATTTAAAATACGCAGGTAATTAAATAATTACCTACTCTAATTACACATTAGCCAATCCTATGACTAGATTGTAATGTTACTCTACTAGTGTATTTAACATTAATTTTATTATACGTAAGTAAGCTAGTAAATATGAAATAAACACTATCATCATCAACCTACATTAGTCCACAGCTGGACATAGGCCTCCCCTAATGAGCGCCATAGCGCCCTGTCTCAGCTTGCCGCATCCAGCATCTGCCAGCAGTCTTTAGCGAATCGTCATCCCACCAGACCGAAGGGCGTCCTACACTACGTTTGCCGAGTCGCGGTCTCCACTCAAGAAGACATTTACCCCAACAAACACAAACAAATTATGTGCCTAGCAGTTTCACCCGCGGTTATTCCCATTCCCGTAGGAATTCTGGGATAAAATATAGCCTATGTGTTATTCCAGACTATATTCTATCTCTGTGCCAAATTTCACCCATATCCGTTCAGTACCTACTTAGTCTGCACGAACGAGTAACAAACATCCGTCCATACTTACAAACTTTCGCGTTTATAATATTAGTAGGATCATATCAGTAGTATTTAAGGTCTGAAATGATATCGATGCAGATGTTTATACAAAATGCTGTATATTAAGCTATATCCAGCATTCCTTGTCCTCTACAGATTTAGGGAGTCTGGAATCCAATAATATCCAGAATTGGGGCAGAAATCAGCTAATCCGAAGGCTTCGACAACCATGTTTATTTGATGGACCCGCTTGCGGCTTGAATTTACTAGCTATTCCTATCATACCTTACCCTGAAATTATTCAGTAGGGATTGATTCGTGTAAATAAGTAGCTTAGCCCGCGGATTCATTTGCACTTTTCTGGGATTTTTTTTTTTACATTTAGGTTAGCCTATGGCGTAGACTAAAACTTATCAAGAAGTAATAAACAATATTTTGTAAAATAAAGTCTACTAACCTATTACAGGCCGACACAGCATGAAATAAACTCTAGGAAAGAGCCTTGAGTTCGGTATACGATAGTTTCGAGACGTGATCGTAACGTCTCTCTTTTCTATGGGATTTGTGACAGTGTCTCTATCGTACGGACAGGGAACTACGCAAATCACAAACCAAAAAATTAAGCGAAGAATACAAGAATTAACACCTTACCCTTACTTGTATATATGGATGTTCGTTACTCTTCCACGCAAAAATAAACGGTTTGTAACATAAGTATTAATGTCCTAAACATACCTAATAAACAACAAATAAATAAATAATAATTTAAAACTAAAAATTTGGACAATCCACACAGCACCATCTAGCCCCAAAGTAAGCTACTCAAAGCTTGTGTTATGGGTTCTAGATAACTGATATATTTAATACATTATGTATACATAGATATTTTTTATTATATACATAGAAAACACCCAGAGCAAAGGAAAAAATTACTGCAGATCGTACTCAAATTTGTTCCGAGGCGGGAATCGAACCCGCAACCTCCTGCGTCGCAGGCGAACTTAAGCCCGCCGCGCCGCGCCAAATCGGTCGTCTAGTGTATTAGACATGTAAAAATTCGATTCTTATCCTAACTCCTCCCGGTTTATAACATATAAATGCCCTAGCTCCAAATAACAACACAAGGGCTTGGTTTCGGAACAGACGCCGAGGTCGCCGGAAGTATTTCCCTCGGTCAATGCAACGGTCCGCGTTGTTTTAACAGCGAATCATTTTGTTAAGGTGATTTCGCGTCCAGGACTAAGCATAGCTCCGCTACTAGATGGCGATGATTTTCAATTTTGATGTTTTTCACTATTTTCTAATTAAATTGTTCATAATTGTTTAATGGTAATGTATTTGCCGCAAATGGTATGTTGTTTTTTATGAACCAAGCAATTTTTCAAGTGTTGAAAGCATTTAGGGAGCTTGTATTTGGGAAGAACAAAAAAGATCTTGCCTGTGTGAGTGATCGGCCGCTACGAGTCACTCACACAAAAAAAGATCTTGCCTGTGTGAGTGATCGGCCGCTACGAGTCACTCACACAGGCAAACCCTATAAATTCAGTGGAACTAAAATAACTACTGTTCGAAAAATAACAGAGATAATTGGAGACGCCTTAGGACTAAATATTTTTCGGACCAATATTTCCGTTTTCGGGACATTACTAAATTACATCTAAAATTAATTCAATAAAACCACTAGTTAACGAACTAATTTTCGACTCTTGTTTTTTTAAAGAATAAAAACAGGCTCTACATTTAAAAAAAAATTGGAGGTAATTTTCTTTTATCGTTTTGATCAATTTAAGTAAAAAGGCGCAGAGGGTAATGTTATTTACAAACTAGCTTAATAGCTAAAGAATATCTTACAAATCATAGGTAAAAAAAAATACTTTTCATGCTATTTATTAATTTCGTTAAATCATTGGAATTGACAAATAAATTGAATAAGTTCACAATAACAATCATTAATTTTAAATGTACTCACTGTGAAAGTTGTTCCAATTTTATAATAAAATTACATTAAAATTATTAGCGTAAGGAAGTCTCCACTTTTTTTGACTCTGTTCTTTGTGTACTTAGGTATTTTAGCTCCGATTTTACGACCACTTATAAAAGATAAAGGCCTATTACACTTCACGATTTACCGAAACGGTGCGCCGTGACGGCGGAAAGGACGTTCTGATTACACTGCACGGTCGCCGCCTTCCTAACTCAGTTGCCAGTCGAACGTAGTAGGAGTATGGCGCCTGTGCTCTCAAAATTTCAAAAGATTGGAATCGCCCTTGCCGCAACTGCGGCTGTAAATGTGAGAAGAAATAAAAAAAGAAAATGTTGGACCAAGCAATATCTTCTTTTATGAAACAAAATGTGTAATATGAACATCTTGCATTCGTTCCATAAGTTAGGCATGTCTTTATACAGTTCTAGAACATTGGACAATACATCCTTTTCCTTTTGGGAAGTCATTTTTGCACGCAAGGCTCACTGATGCACGTCCGCTCACAATGAACGCCTCGCGCGACTGAGCGGCCGGTCTCTCTGAGCGCGTTTACATTTGCCGGCGCACCGGCAGTTAGGAAGTTAGGACGGCCGGGAGCGCACGGTGTTCCGGTGTCGGCTTCCTTTCTTCCTAACAGCGATTACACCTTCCGTTTTAAGCTTCCTAACTCTTACCGTCGACGGTGCACCGTAAAGTGTAATCGAGCTTTAAAAGTAATACAAATTTTCACAGTATTTCAATAACTCACTTTGGACTAGCGGTTTGAACAGTCGGGTGGGTGCGACGATGTATAGTCGTACCTGGGTTCGAAACCACCGAAAATTTAATTTACTTTTTGCTTTTTGAAAATGAAATATCCACAAAATTTTGATACATCCCGTTAGTACGGGCTCGAATCCCTTCAACACTACCAAAATTTTTGATTTTTATCATTTTTATTCTTTATATTTTGAACAATGTCATAGACCTAGTACAAACAAATTCATATTTGTCATAAATTACTTATTGTAAGCCTTCCTAAGTCTATTTGATTGTTATATAAAACTTTGGTAGACTGTTCTGCGTAGGTACATCCCACAAAGGGTCCTGACCTCGTTTCTAACGGTATGACAAAAATAAAAAGAAACAATTATGTACTATCAACACCAACTGATTTTTATTTTATTTTAGCTCTTACGCCAGCTAAGTTCATTTTTACAAATCGCTCATTGAATGCAAAACGGCCACATTTCAAAAATTTAGAAAATGGTTTTATTTCTGATAAAGTATATTTTCTTTTGAGAACATTTCATAAAGCTAGTTTAATTTAAATATTTATTTCTTTTTATTGGGATAATTATCTTAACTTTGCTTCAAAATTTTAATGCAAAATGGGCTTTTGTAGTTTTTATCAAGTTGGGTGACAGCTATAACAGCGACCATTATTTTAAAAAATAGAGCAAAAAATTACGAAAACGATGATGTTTTAATATTAAAAAAGAAAAACTTAAACTTTTCAAAAAAATCATGTTCAAAATTTATTTTGTTTTGGCTCTCTTTAAAAAGTTACGATTAGTCCAATAAAAAAAATATTTAAATAATTCCGGACAGTCCACACAGCATCATCTAGCCCCAAGGTGAGCAAAGCTCGTATTATGGGTACTAGTTGACTGATAAACTTAATACAATACATTACATAGATAGATATTTTTTTTATAAATACATAGAAAACACCCAGACCAACGGATCAATTTCATGTTCAATTTCTGTAGATCGTACACAATTTTTTCCGACACGGGAATCGAACCCACAACCGGTCGCAGGCGGACCTTCGCCCACTGCGCCACATCGGTTGTCGCTGATGAATGATCGAAATGCTTTGCATACAATCTGACACGTCTGATGCTGGGGCCACACTACCGTGATATGCCGATAATTATTTTAATTATAACTTATACAACACCTAGGTGTAACCACGATTTATGGCCATAATTTTACAATGCCAATCAATATGGCAAATGGCGGTAGACAATAGCACCGGCGGCGGTCTTTTTTCGCACATCAAAGAAGATTACCGCAGTAATTAATGCGTTTGTGGCCACTACCGTTTGTCCAGTGTGCAATATGAGCTCACCGGCGACGCACGTGATATTTTTACCGCCTTATTTATTGACATATCTAGGTAAACTCTAGTGTAACCACACCAGGTCATGCAGTAATTTAAACGGTAATTTAATGTCATAATTATTGCGGTAACAGCCCGGTAGACGGTAAGGTAGTGTGGCCCCAGCGTTTATTTACAATACAATTAACTCTCTAAACTGGTATCTATAAGCAAACATTTTATCTGTTTACATAGTGTCATTTATTGTTGTCATGGAAACGGAACGTAGGCTTCCTAGATCTTATTTGACATGCAGCAAAAATAGATAGGAATAAATACTTGGACGATGGAAAAACCCTTTGAGAACGGTAGACTATGGTATTATTAGATGATTCTTTAGATAGCACACAGATGGCGATTCCGTCGCCGCCATCACACTCACATGTTCAAGTAAGCGGGCGTACGACACTATCCGTGTTCACTCACATTGATAGAAATGGCCTAAAATTTTCACGTTATTTCTAATTATTCCGAGTGTTTTCATGAATCAAACACAATTTGCCGCAAATAATGACGAATAACAAAGCCAAAAACAGTTATTTATTTGTTAAATTATGTCCACATCGCTCATATTTGGGAAAATACAAACGTATGGAAATCGGATCACCTTAAGGGATGCCGCCGCGTTGTTGTGGTGTCGGGGTGGCTAAGGGCTCAGGCACATGGACAAGGGATGGAAAATTAATGTTTTCCATCCTGGCGGAAAATAATTTTCTCTTACACATAGGATGTAATAAAATGCAAATGGTGAACTAGGTCTAAAACACATTACACATCTACTGTACTATGTTTCACTATCAGAAATAAACGATTATTTTCAGTGATGTTCCGTCTTTGACCTCTAGCACACAGAAAAATAGTATGTTTACTAAACAATTTAGTCATCCTATTATAATATTATAAACGCGAAAGTTTGTAAGTATGGATGTTTTTTTACTCTTTCACGCAAAAACTACTGAACGGATCTGGATGAAATTTGGGATAGAGATAGATTATAGTCTGGAATAACACATAGGCTATATTTTATCCCATAATTCCCACGGGAACGGGAATGGAAACGCGGGTGAAGCCGCGGGGCGCAGCTAGTTATGTTAAAGTTGTACAAGATTTTTGAATAAAAAAATATTTATTGTAATGAATTTTTGCAAAGTAACGTTAGCTACAGCCGGTTGTAAGCAAAGCACAATAGATCAGGAAGAATGCCCGTGTGTGACCGCCCTAAGGTGGTGTTTTCTTTGTCCGTAAGGTTGGGCTGAGTGACGTCACAAGGCGGCCGTACGTTTGCAGAATTGATTAGATACGGGGGTAGGACCAGGGATCATGGCTTCTAGGAAATATATTTGAGGATTTTGATGAGAAACATTTTAATTCTATAGGTTCACATAACCAAATACTTTCCTGAGATCTCGACCAGTCTTATATTATAACAGCGCACTTTCTTGATTGTGTTTTATCGTATTTTTTTGTCTCAGTCGTGTTTTTCCTTTTATTTATTAAAGAACTTAAGAAGAAGAATCAAAATGTTATCACTACATAGTATAAAACAAAGTCTCTTTCTCTATCCCTATGTCCCTTTGTATGCCTAAATCTTTAAAACTACGCAACGGATTTTGATGCGGTTTTTTTAAGAGAAAGAGTGATTCAAGAGGAAGGTTTATACGTATAATAAAACCGTTCGAAGCCGGGGCGGGTCGCTAGTTAATAATATAAAAGAACAATCTATTTTTGGAGACAACACCCTGCCCAAACCCCTGAAGCTAGTTAAGAGGGTTTAAATTGCACAGCAATACGTCGCCGCCGTCGGCTGCTTTGCCACTTACCATCAGGTGAGATTGTGGTAAAACGATAGGTACATTTTTTTATTTGGCATGGATCAATTGAGCTACCTTTAGACTGTTTGCAACCGCCAGCAGTTATCTCAATGGCTTCAATTGTATATACTAGTTGTTATTTTTTCTATTTCTTGATTGTAAATTTCGTTGTTAATAAAGTTTTTTCAATATCTATTCAAATTAAAAATTTCACTACTTTGTTTGTTACTACGAGTATTTTATGTCTGTCGCATTACGCCAAAAGAATATAAATAAACTTCGCAAAGTTTTGGAGAGAAAATCAGACTTATTCTGCGAACACAGTTGTTTTAGGTTTATTTTTATAATAATGATGTAGGTAGGTACCTACCTTTTAGCGCCAGACTAAATGTGAAATCAAAGTGGAATAAATTATGAAATACATACTTTGTTTCAAAAACAAAACTAACTATGTACTTTGCAACTCCTTTACTCTTAGGTATATGAATTCACTAAAAATCTAAGCCGTCGTTGCCAGAAGGCAGAGTGCCCAGAATGCTAGCAGCATTGCCACGTTGAATGGCAATGCTAATTCGTTGACCGAAATAGAAGCCAATATTTCAGTCATCTGAGGACTCTATGAGAAATTTGGTATCTAATTAACTCAAATCTAACAACAGGGATGTAAGATGACTCTAAGTAAAATACTTTAAATAAAATTTAAATTTTACTAAAATAGAATAAGCACAGCATGTTAAGTCAGAAAGCAAATTAATTCAATGCAAATATCTAGATTAATAATCTAAATTCTCTGTCCCTATGAATGCTAAGATCTTTAAAACTACGCAACGGATTTTGATGCGGATTTTTTCTAGATAGAGTGATTCAAAAGGAAGGTTTATACGTATAATAAAAACGTGCGAAGCCGGGCCGGGTCGCTAGTAGATTTATAATTAAGTGTGACCTAGGACCCCAAGGACCAAGGGTTTCCACCCAAAACGGCACAAATACGTAACCTCTTTCAAGATTAGCATGTTAATCCGATTGAGGGACTCATCCCTAATCTAAAACAACACTTTGTATTACCCTGAATATTAATCAGGAATATAGGTATAGGTGTAATAAATTATTTTACAGATTACGTAACTTAAACAGTTGGGATGAAGACATTTGCTAGCTTGATTCTGGATGCAGCAAGCTGAAGACAGGGCGCTATGGCGCTCATTAGGGGAAGCTTATGCCCAGCAGTGGACTAATATAGGCTGATGATGATGAATGAGCATCATAGCACTCTGTCTTCAGCCAGCATCTTCTGCCAGCAGTCTTTCGTAGATCGTCATCCCATCTGGCCGGAGGGCGTCCTACTACGTTTGCCAATTCGCGGTCTCCACTCAAGAACACGTCTACCCCAACGGTTGCCGGTTCTTCGCGAGATATGGCCTGCCCACTGGCACTTCAGCTTGCTAATTCTTTGAGCTATGGTGATAATTTTGGTTCTGTGTCGTATGTACCTACCGAATCCTATCCTCCAGAGAAACTCAGAGCATGGCTCTTTCCATAGCTATAGTGCTTAAGATGAGGCCTTTGTCCAACTGTGAATGAATGAATAGGCTGATGATGATATTATATACATTTATAAATTTAACCTGTAAATCTACTATAAAATGTTGTACATAATAAACATATTTTCTGGAATTATGATGAAGTAACTAAAATTTGAATTCATCGCAGAAATATATTTATTTTGCAATTTAAAATGGAAATGAAATTAGAAGCGCGGCGTAAGGTGTGGGTGGGAATAGGGACGGAATACACGTGTTCTTCGAAAAAATTGCCCGTAAAGTCGAAAAATATTAACTTCGACTAACAACCATCCATCATAGAATAGAAGGAATTTGTAATGTCCAAATATTACTATCACTAGGACGAAACTTACTTATCTAATACGCTGACGACGACGACGTTAAAATTTGTAATTTTATGTAAAAACTTTAAAATAATAGTATCCCCTTAGCCTGGTGTGTAAATTTTTAATCTTGCTCAAAATTAAGTTCCAAATTATTACTTTATTGTAAAAACTACAATTAAATATTAAAACAAAACAAATCAAAACTATATTAAATATTACAATCTATTTAAATAGAAACGGAACGCGGACACCGAACTCCGAACAATCTACCCCATCTCTAATCTCGTTTCGTTCGGTTTAGAATATTTTCATTTCGAGTTTCGAACTTCGTTACGTTCTCTTTGAGAAGTTCGTTCGCCTTTGCGTTTATTACTACTTTACCCAAGCTCTACCCATATTATTACAACTCACCCTACCCTACCCACCCATAGCTACTAGCCCATACTACTACCAGCCCATAAGTCCCTATCCCTTCGAAACTTTCGACTGCGTTTTCCTTTAGGAAAAGCAAGAGGACTTCTAGCAGTTTTTAGATATCTCCGATATCTTGCGATAACCCGTGGTGCCTAACCATAACACATAACCTCATGAATGCTCAAGGTCACTCAGACCGCGAGAGTGAGAGATAGCTATGCTCTGAGTTGTTGCGAATCCATCGCTCCAACTAAGTCTGTGGATCGTAAAAATCCACTGAGATAATCAACGAGAAGAACACCGTCCACAGCTGGACACGTGAGATGATGGTGTGGAAACTTTTCACTGACAACGGACAGAGATTCGCTTCCGCTCACTCTCCCGCCGAGCACTGAACCGCACCCTTTGCCTCTGTTTCTCTAGATTTAGCAGCTTCCTTAGCAGACATATTGACTCAGAACAATTTTACTACGGTCGAATGTAATGCGAAATCTTGTTCTAAATTTAAAAGAAAATCTTTTAAATTTAGAACAAGATTTTTCTTGGGAGCGTAGTAAGAAGGTCTGATTTAAAGGGGTATTACACTACACGGTATTCAGGGACCCTAACCCTAACTGAGAGTGGTGTAATAAGATTTAGGGTCCCTAAGGGACGGACCCGGACCCGGACGACATTCAGGGCCCGGTAGTTAGGGGCCTGAATAACGTGTAGTGTAATACCGCTTTTGGCATCTACAGAGACTACAGATCAAACGTAAACCAAGCTGTAAAATACTTTTCATGAAATCAGTCACCTTTTAGATACCTAAATCTGCTTACTTTGGGGGGGGGGGGGAGATACTGTTTCATAACATTGGTAGGTAGGTACATATGTATAATTATTTATTTAAATGATAGTAAAAATATTGTTTCTTTATGTTTGTCAAAAATGTAAGTAAAAACATTGTAAATGCTGGCAAATGACATGTCTACACCCTAGAGGGTTTCTTGCAGCGAAACCACACTTTTCCTGCCTTGACAATAGTGCACTGCATTTATTATTCTTTGTGCCTTTGCCTTTTGAGAGAAAAATACAGTAGTCTTTTTTTCGCACGAGTTTTTTCGGTTCACCGAACAGGTTTGGTTTGTAGAACTAAGCCAAGATATTATTTTCGGGATCCCCGGGTTAAATACTTGAATTATATTAAATTCGCCAATAGTATTACTTGCTTGTGATAACACGATTGGAAAAAAGTTGTGACAAACAAAAACATTTCCTTGAGATTTAAGGAACCAATTTTTTGTTCTGTTGTTGTTGTATCACGTGTGTTTGTGAGGAAATATTCAGAGGTTATTTCTATTCCAGGGTGTGATTTCTCAAAACTCAGATTTCGAATTCTAGATTTTCATTGTAGGGAACCTCTAGATAAAGCTCTTCATGAATAAGAAATATAAAATGGAATTCCTGAAGCGCCCGTAATTTTGCAAAACCTTATCCCCGTTTTTTTTTAAATTATAATACGATTTGCATTTCAATCGGGGCTCGTTTAGAAGCTCTTCCCGATTTGCCTCCGCTGCGCTGTTTGCTTCTCCAGACCTAGTATTAATAAATATTAATCCAAGGGGCGGATTAAAGACGAGACGCGGCGGAGATAAAACTTATTCCCCTAAACTTTTTAAAACTCAATTTTATGCAAGTGACATTGTTTTGTCTTTTATCTTATTCTTGACAACAAAAGCAAACGATTGTTTTTTGTTTTAAGTAGAAAGGTTTTCTTTAACCCTCGTTTTTTCTGTTGACTCTGTATTAACAATGCAGGGGGCGGCTTAGAGATGACTAAGGTTAGTGGAAATGTTAGTAAAAACGTTTAGGAGACGACGAGCTGACTGAAAAAGGAACCATAATAGAAAATTGGATAATTTTATTTACTTACTTGGTTCGCGTAACACAAAAAGCTTATTTTGAGACTGGATGCTGTGTCCAAGACATTTATATTTGATCTATTATTTCTCTAAAATTTTCACTTAGAAGCATATGTTAATACCAGTATCTGCCCGCGTCTTCGCACGCGTTGTTTCGATAGAAACGTATAAAGGCTATTTCTATCCCATTAGAACTAATTTCTGAGATGAAAAGCCTATGTGTTAGTCCAGAAAATTTCAAACATACATCCATACAAACTTTTGCGTTTATGATATCAGTAAGGATTATCAGCTAGCCGTATGTAAACATATATATAAGTTATTATAGTCTCATTATAATTGAACTGTAAAGTTTTTGAGGAGAATTAAATTATTTAAACATAAACCGATCTTTGAAGTAAGCAGAAGACAAACTCCTCACTGGATTTTTCACTAACCCCTCTGTTCTGTGTTCTAAGCCCGTCCCTGTATGTCAAAGACTAATGTAATTCCGTGATATTATGCGACGGGCATTTCGTTGATGCACTTTAAAACTGAATTGACTACGTAACTGAATAATCACGGCTAGTATATTCTGGTTCGCAGATAGAAAGTGGTACAAGTAATTTAGATTAAACTACCATTAAGAGATTCTTTCTAAACCCATGCTTTATGCTTTATTAACACATAATGGAAGTAACTGAGTCCAAATGCAGAAGCTTTACTTATAAATACTTATATATTAAAGTACTTCAATCTCTTTGACTTCAACCATGATTCAGTTTAGTGACTTTCTACTTTTTAATAAGAGTTTTTATAGAGAATTTCTTATTCTTGTGCTTTTCTTGTGTCATTTAACATTTGTCTTTCTTACAAGTTGCGAAAAAGGCTTGGGCAAAGCAAACATGGATCCATCACTCAATAAACAACTTTGGGTATCTATTTTGCACGTTGACAAAATTAAAAAATGGATCGACGAGTATCTATTTACTAACCTAAATAAATCAGTTATCTAGTACACAAGCTCTTAGCTTAGGGCTATATGATGCTATATATACATGTCTCTTGTCTAGCATCATTTATAACTTTTTAAAAACTAGATAAATCTAGCCCCTCTGAGTACAACCTAAGTACCTCCCTGTACCTTGATAGAAATTTAATTAATTTTTGCGATACGCGACATGTATAACTGCATTTAGCACTTTATGGCTTGATTGACTTAGCTAACTTAATAATTAGTCCCGAGTATGGTAGACATGGTAGTTGCGGTAGCTGTAGGTAATCTATTGCGAACCATAGCTATGATCAATTTATAAGTGAGTTTATTCACCATCGATTGCTAAGGTACTCGTAGGTAATTTCTGAAAAATTAAACGTTTGACTAGATCGTTTTTAGAGTTCCTACACAACACTTGGCCTGACTCAAACTTAAACAGTTTTTTAGCGGCGAGAAAAGCTAATCACTAGGTACAGACAGCTTCACTACTTGGTATCCCCCTCACAGAATATGCAGTAGTGTGTATTCAGTAGCACGCAGGTTCAAACCCTTTAACATAAAAATAATTGATTATAGTTTACAAATTTCTCGATAATTTCGTATTTTGTTTTGTTATAAATTTTATTCAATTACTTAATCTGAAAACTAAGATTTTTTCAATACATTTCTTAATTTCTATCGGTACGCACGAGTAACTATGCTAAATTTCGAGACATAATCATAAGCAACGTTGGTGTAGTGGTAGAAGTAACCGAGTTAATCTGGCTTCTAATCGCAAGACCCGTGTTCGATCCCTTTATCGATTAGATGTCATTTTTATATTTGCCCTTTTTTTTTGTCTATTCTTGTGAATAGTGAAGTCATTGTTTATTAGTATCAATATAATGATTGAAAAATAAAACACAATTTTAGGTAAGTAAACACACTTTTTCTATTTCAAAATTTATGACTACATAACAAAACAAAATAAACATAATTAGTAGCATAGATTGTTTGTTTGTCTTAGACATTTTTTTTTTTATAATCAAGCTTATTTATTAGTCGTTCCCTATCCTGATAAATAATGTTCCATTTGCGATTTAGTACTCGAGAATACACATGTTTTCATTAGATTTTTGTTTACTTTTCTAATCTAATGAATTAAACAATTTGAATCTCCTGTAAATCGTGGAACATAGTTTAATCAGGTAGGTTTGAAAATATATATGAGGTCAAAGGGTGTTTTTCTATTATTTATTTTTTGTAGTCTGTTTCTCATCTGTGTAACCTCTTGCTCTAAGTTATGCTTGGACCTCAATTCATTCGAATGCCAATTTAAAACCATTTGACCCCACATATTTTCTCAGACTTAGGTCCGGACTTTTAGTTAGCTAGGAATAACAGTAATGTCTTCTTAAAAATATAATCATTCAGAAACCATTCGCGTACGATGCACTCCACAATTATGATGGACAAAATAAATTTCTCCCTCTGGATACGCGATCCGCACAGAAAGTAACATGACTTCCTTCAACACTGTCAAATATTGTTCTGCATTCATACTCCCAGTCATTTCTTCTATTTTCCGGGAACCATAGAAGACCCCAATAACCTAAAAATAACAATTTAGTCAATTGGTGTTTGTTTTTAGGTGTGTGGGATAAAATACAAATAATTTATTTGCATTGGTCAAATATTATGTTGTTTGTTTGTTTTGTTTTAAAAAGATAAGAATAAGATGAAATTAATAATCTTTGATAAATGTAATTGGATTCGTTGAGAATTATCACTTACTTTTATAATTTATTCTGTTGTTACACTCCTGTTGTTTTTTCTGCCAATTCTTCTTACATTCACATCCCCCTCGGATTTAAATTTACGACCTCATAAGCGCAGGGTTTGAATCTGTAAGATAACAAATCAACAATATATTATGCAGTTAAAGATAACAAGGTTTTACTAAAAAGATATAAGTAGGAAGTTTACCGTTATTCCAAGCTGACGAGCAATCTTCTTATTACTTATTTGCTGTTCGATAATAACCGGGATCTTAGTTCTCACAAAATTACTGATATGCAACATTTCCTTCAATATTCTTCAATTCCACCAAAAACATAAATAAAAACAACCACGTAAACACTCGAATTGAGAATGGCAGTAACCTTTTCTTCGTTCACCAAGATTGTATTTAGATCTACCCTCATCTTTTTTCATATCCAGATATCGTAAATAAAATCCGCTGCCGAACATTAATAACACAAAATTTCGAGCGTCCGATAACTAGTTCATTAGCTTAGTTGTTTAGTGAAATGGTTAAATGTCATGCGAGCGATTGGATGCCTGGTTCGAACCCCACTTGATGATACAATTTTTGTTTCTTAGAATTTGAGTAAAAGATTAGTCGGTCGGACGACAAATGTAAACTTTAGCTATTTGAGGGGTTACCAATTAGTGATTCTGTCTGTACATAGTATAAAACAAAGTCGCTTTCTCTGTCCCTATGTCAATTGTATGCTTAAATCTTTAAAACTGCGCAACAGATTTTGATGTGGTTTTTTAATGGATAGAGTGATTCAAGAGGAAGGCTTAAACGTATAATAAAACCGTGCGAAGGCGGGGCGGGTCGGCTTTATTATAATATAATTATATATATAATTATACAAAAACTCCAAAAACATTTACCGACGATTTAACTCTGAAACTCGAAATTTTACATTGAACTTTTGGACCGATTTCATCAAAAAAAGCAAAGTACATTCTCGAACAGCCGAATCAGTCAGCCACAACTGAGGTCAATAAAAACAAATCATAATCGGTCAATAACATGTAAGCAAAATCTTGAAATGTTTTTGTCAAACAATAAATGTATGAATAGGTAACTACTGCATACCTTTAGCCGCTCTGTCCATTCATCTGGGTTACTTGCTGCTTCATTAATAATAAATAGGTGGTAACAAACAACATTATTGGAAAACACAATACAACATTACAAAGGCTAATGGCGTTATTCAACTGACAATGACTTTCAATCAAATATTGGTTGTTGTGGGTTTGGTCGGACTGTTAGAGGTTTTCAAAAACAATAAAAATTACTATTTTCTGCCCTCGGTTTTTCAAGCATTGTTTCTGGAAATGGAAACGTTCAAAGGTTATTTCTTGGTGGCGATGGCATTTCTTGGTGATGCTGAGGAGTGATAGTCTTTTTTTCGTGGAGGTCTAGTGTATAGTTAGTACTGCTGGCATCCTCAATGTGCAAACAGAAATAACAGTCTCTACAATTGATCGGCTTCATTCGAGTTACAGAGTTAAGAAACGAACATTAAGCCTCATTTACATGATACCATTTTCTTGCCTGTTGCATATAATTAAATTGAAGCAATAAATGACTTGCATGGTCTAAACAATTAATTGTATAATAATATAAACAAAATTATTGCTTTCAATTAATTGCATTCAATTATTGCTCTTGAATATACAAGAAAATGGTATCATGTAAATGAGCCTTTAGTGTAGGTGACATTAACTATTGTGAAACAAATGAATTTATTTTTTTACTAACTGTTTTGGCTCAATAACAACGGTTATGCCTTAGGTTCTATCCCATTATTTAGCCCGTAGTTATTTATGTTGTAAAGCCCAACAACACTAGAGAAAGATCACCCATCAAACCTTTTACTCACGTAATCGCAAAATATTCCCGCAATCTCAAACTTGTCCGACCATAATTCTGCCCAAGGCACATTATGAAGGCAAACCGCAAATTCTTTGCAAAGATCAGGGCTGATAATTATTAATTCATATGACAGCAACTTAAAAATTTAAAAGTTTTTATCCTTATTTTTTTGAGCTCTAGTTAGTTATATTAACCTACCTAATTTTTTTATTGTTTCTTTTTCTGATCTTAATAATTTCATAATAGTATTCATTGCTTGTTACTTTGTACATTTATAATGTTATCAGTGACTTGCCAAGAAAACAAGTAAAGATAGACAAAACAGAAAAGAAACGGGCATTTTAGACAATGTATGGACCTTTTTTGCATCACATAATATGATAAATACGTAAGTTTATCTGTTTGATAAATTTAGATGTTTAGATGTTGTTTCAGACTAAAATATCTCCGAGACAAAAAGTGATGACTCTTTGCATAAATGTAGTTCTAGATAATTGACTGATTTATTGCCTATTCTCCGAGGTTTATTCTATGTCGGATGTATTCGTTACGAATCCCCTTCAGATTACAGCCGATTTTAGCTCTTTCCATAGTTCGCTCGACTTTGAACTCGACTAAAGTTATTAGTCAATAAAATAATCTTCAAAAATTGATCAAAACGCTAACAATGGCACCACACTTCCTCGTCGCATCTAGTGCTGTGGTCACTCGTCACGTATTTCACGGGAACTACGCGCTGTGAATCACTATACACATTAGTTTCCTTAACTCTGATTCTTATTGTTCGTTAAACATTGTTGTAGTGCTTTTTAGAGATTTTTAAACAAACCTACTAAATTTACCTATCAAACAAAGCTTATCTATCCAACCTACGCGATCAAAACTCAATTTTTATCAATGAACGAGTGTTTGCGGCGATCATTCTGAATTACCGACGTCAATAGATAGAAGCAGAAATCAATGTCTTTTATTTCTATGAGCACATACAATAATGCTGGAAAATTCAAACAGAATCATAATAGCCCCAAGCTAAGCAGAGCTTGAGTATAACTGATAATATACTACATAGATAGATATTTTTACTAAACATAGAAAACACCCGAAAGAAATATCTGCAGATCGTAGGTACAAAATTTTGTCCTGCCTCGGGAATAGAACCCGCAACCTTCAGCGTCGCAGGCGGACCTTCACCCACTGCTGCGCCAGAGAAGTCGTCAACCTCGTCACTTTTGTAGAGAGATTTATCCAAGCAAGATGAAACGCTCGTATATAATTGCAATAAGGTTCATTATCCGTCTCTAGGAGATAATACCCGACAATCTAGCTAGCTAGGTATTTAAATCTGGATGCGGTGCGAAGACACACATTCGCTGCAATAGGCCATACCTATGTAGCAACTGTCCCGTCCTTACTAGGGCTGTCATGTTGAACCAAATTAGAAATTATATTATTACTGCCCATGACTTTTTTTTTAAAGTAGCCTTTATGTAATTTTAGATACAGCTCTATGTGTGCAAAATATCTGCCCGATCCATCGGGTTTTGGGTGATTTCTATGTGTAATAAATAAATGTATAAATAAATAAATCGTTTATAATGGAACAATAACAATGGTTTCAAAATGAAAACGATGTCATTAGCAGAAGTTTAAAAAAATACGTATTTATGTACGCACTACTAAATATATTGTACTAGCGACCCGCCCCAGCTTGGCACGTTTTTATTATACGTACCTATAAACCTTCCTCTTGAATCACTCTATCTATAAACAAAAACCGCATCAAAATCCGTTGCGTACTTACCTACTTTTAAAGATATGCGTACAAAGTGACATAGGGATATAGGGACAGAGAAAGCGACTTTATTTTATAATATGTAGTAATTCACTATATCAGTTATCAAATACCCATAACAATAGCTTGGGGCTAGATGATGCTGTGTGGATAGTCCAGCATTATTTATTTTACACTTTATTTATTTATTTATTCTTCAGTAGTTTTGATGTTGTCTTTGGCCAAATGTCTTCACAACAACACAAATATTCACAAAACTTTCTGAAAAAATAAACCTTCGCGAGCGAACAAACATAGCGTGGTTATTTTCCTTTTTGCTCAAAACCGGCCAGTACCTATTTTGTTTTCCTTAGATGAGAGGACTTTTTTTTGTTGTTCTATGTTTGAATGTTTATGTGTGTCGATTTTTTTATTTGATCTTGTAATAGTAGGCTTACAACGCTCATCACGCGACCGCGCCCTGTATTCCAGAATTGCCAACTTATCAAAATCAATAGAAATATAAACCGTATTTCCAGTAGCAAGCGTCGAAATTCAAAGTACTTCGCTATTACGGGGAAATGGAAACAGGAAATCTGTTGTTTCTAGATAATTGCAATGAGGTAAATTAGCTATATTGTTTTTGTGCTTTGTCGAAACAAATTTGGTACTTACTTGTCTCTATATATACTCTTCTCGTGGTATAGTAGATACAGTTATTTATGAAGAAACAGTAGAGAAAAGTGTTTACAGAAATCATATATCAATAACTTTATTTCTTTAGGCTTAGAAAATAAGCACTTTGGCAAGTCAAATTTTAAACTATAAACAACTGTATACAGGGTGTAAAAAGACTACTATCGAAAAATGAAAGGTGGCAATCAGACCATTATTCTGAACATATTTATCGAAAAAAAAACGCGAATAAAATTTCACCTCTCTAATTTTTTTATTTTTTATCTAGTTACACACCCATAGTACAACACTAAGAAAACATATCAACACGAATAAACAATTTTTAAAAGCAAAAATAAACAAATTAAAAAAAAGATGTAATGTATTGCACGCAAGTGAATGACCTCAACTCAGCTGTTTATGGACGCCCGCACCACCGCTCGACTGCGCGAGCGAAATGGGTATCTATCTATCTACGCAAGATACATACATACGCTATCTGTGGCTATCTGTATTTTGCCGTCTTGGCATAGAAAGAATACACTCGATTTTCAATCTGAAGATTGTAGGATCGAACCCTTCCTAACACTTCTACTTCTATTAACAAATTGAAGATATCATTTACATTTTACCTACCTGTTCCTACTAGAATAGAATAGAAAACTCTTTTTTATTATACTTAAACCTAGGTACCACACAAAGAAAGAAAACAAAACAAAAATACTGCATACATAGTATAAAGGGCGGTCTTATCGCTAAAAGTTCTCTCATTTCTTCCATCCAGGCAACCTTGGGATGTAATGTATGACCATGTATACTACTATTATGTATTCTGTGCTTTTTTGGTTCAGGGTAAAAAGTTAATTCTAGCTGGAAACGTTCATAACTAAGTAATCCTTTTACTAGTCGTAGTATTCAAATATTCCCGCGAAAAAAATAAAATTATCTCATAATTCTGTGATAAAGATTTTAAAATGAGTATGCCCCATTTTGAACCTTATTGGATACTGAATAATCTGCTTTGGTATAGGTAAACCTTATTCCACTCTGCATAAGGTTTATAACAGCAGCGGTGTTTTTCTTTGTCGGGCGCGGAGCGCCGTGTGGGTCGGCACGCGGCCAGTCGGCTATAGTCAAAGGAAATGTATGGAAAGGAATCTAAACTTTATTTGATTAGGCATAAGGATTATAACACTTTGGCTGTCGGCATTTAAAAACGGATTTTGAATGCATAACTTCTCTATGTAGGTACATAGTGCTTGTATTATTTTTATTCGTCTTTTAGTCGGTGTTAGTATTCGAACTTGCGCGGTCGTTGCGGAAATTTGCGAATACTGTTTTGTTTTGTGAAACAGATTTTTAGTGTGGTATGCGTGTTTTTAAAGTTTTTCTTAAGTACATGGTCTTAGTGTAGGAAGGTAAATAGTGGAAGTTACTTTCTGTGTTTTTCGGTGTGTTTTATAAACATGTTTAGTGCGAGGGAGTATGGACAAATGCTCATGATGTGCTATGGAGAATGTGATGTGTATCGGTTGTGTTTAGTAAGTGTGTTTTATTTGCCAACATAATGTTCAGTGCGATGGAGTATGGGCAAATGTTTGTGTTTCTTATGGTGAAGCTCTAGGAAATGCGTCAGAAGTGTTGCGCATTTACTTACTGCGAAAGATAGCCGAACCAGCAAAATCCCAGCTGATGTCTCGTGTCTTAAGGTAAGTCGTGAAATATCTACCGAGTACCGACAGCCTAGGTACTTGCTATAAAGACCTTACCTTAAACTTTGACGACTTATAACTTTACTAGCTACCCGCCCCGGTTTCGCACGAGTGTATCACTACATAGTATAAAACAAAGTCGCTTTTTCTGTCCCTATGTCCCTATATCCCTTCGACTGCTTAAATCTTTGAAACTACGCAACGGATTTTGATGCGGTTTTTTTTAATAGATAGAGTGATTCAAGAGGAAGGTTTATACGTATAATAAAACCGTGCGAAGCCGGGGCGGGTCGCTAGTAAACCGCATCAAAATCCGTTCCGTAGTTTTAAAGATTTAAGCAGTCAAAACGATTACGACCATATCTCGCGAAGAACCGACAACTGTTGGGGTAAACGTGTTCTTGAGTGGAGACCACGACTCGGTAAACGTAGCGTAGGACGCCCTCCGGCCAGGTGGGATGACGATCTGCGAAAGACTGCTGGCAGATGCTGGATGCGTCAAGCTGAAGACAGGGCGCTATGGCGCTCATTGGGGGAGGCCTATGTCCAGCAGTGGACTAATACAGGTTGATGATGATGATGATGATGATGATGATGAAGCAGTCAAAGGGACATAATGATATAGGGACATAGGGACAGAAAAAGCGACTTTGTTTTATAATATGTAGTGATGTACTTATGTTATGTAGTGAGTGATTCGTCGCGCGCGACTCACGTCGGCGCGGCGGCGTAGGTATCGAAGTGGACGCGTACATTGCTTGCAAACAAAATAATTGAAAATCTTTAAACATGTTTATCTTCGGCTACAATTTTTTTTTCGGCCTGCGGATTTTTGTTTTGTTTAAGTTTAAAGGTGCTTCGCCATCCCCCTTCGTTTTCGATAGTTGTCTGTTTACACGCTGTATAATATACTATAAGATATAAGAATGTTCTTACTATAAGAAGGTTCTAATTGATATTCTCTTCACTTCAATTTACATAATTATGTATGTAGGTACCTATGTAGTTTTTGTCATTATCACTCTAGCCCGGTTTATTTTTTAGTTATTATTTCGCCCTGGCTGATTCACCCTCGGCGACGGTGACTAAACCCGAAATTACAAACGCAACTAAGATTTAAGGCTAATCGCCGCGATTTTTAACACTTTTTAATGAAAATCTGGTGCAATCGAAACTTCATTTAAAACACGCTTTTGTCTAAGTTTTTTTTTATACAGTAATGTGATTAAAGTTTCTTCCGAGGTCTTATTTAATCGTAAGTGACAACCCTATCCACCATGAATCTTGACCTATAAAACGGTCACACAACAGCGTCATATTTATCCTTTGAAGATTCAACTCGATGCAGTTTGGGCAATAATATTATCTCCATTTATCAAAGGAGGTAGGTGTCACAACAAATAAGGTTGCATGTGAAGTTCTATTTTTGAAAATTGGCAGGGATTCAGCAGAGGGTAACGACCAATGATGGCATTTGACGACCGACACGTAATGAATCATACGAAGCAGGTTGCGGGTTTGACTCCCATGGCATGAACTGTACGGTCCATATAATAAATAAATATATAAATAAATAATGCTGGACAATCCACACAGCACCATCTAGCCCCAAAGTAAGCTACTCAAAGCTTGTGTTATGGGTACTAGATAACTGATAAATTAAATACATTATATACATAGATAGATATTTTTTATTATACATATTATTAAACACCCAGACCAACGAAACAAATTTCTGCAGATCGTGCACAAATTTGTTCCGAGGCGGGAATCGAACCCGCAACCTCCTGCGTCGCAGGCGGACCTTCGCCCACCGCGCCACATCGGTCGTCTAATCAATGTATTTCTATTAATATATCATTATTAATATATCAATAATAATATATTAATATATCATTAATATCTAACCAATGTATTTCTAGTCTCAACTAGCATCCATAACACAGCTCTTAGCTTGGTGCCTTGTAAATTGTCCAGCATTCTTTATTTATTTATACAATTACTGTTTTCCTCACGGAGCTCGGAGGCAAAAAAAAAAAAATTTTGATGTGAACAATAAGAGTCAAATAGTACTCTACGAAATCAGCAACTTTTAACAAGACGCGGAGTTTTACAGAATAGACCCCGGCATGTTTTTAACTATATTATTACTAGATGCGCCTCGCGGTTTCGCCCGCGAACCAGAGTTTTTTTTCGTAAAGTTCAGAAATTTATTGCACACCCCCCGGGGTTATTGTGTAAAAATATAAAATACGTGTTTAATTATTCACTCCATAGTTTATTTGTACCGAGTTTTGAGTGAATCGAACCAAGGAAAAAATATTTTCCATACAAACTTTACCATCCTATTTAACCCCCTCAGAGGTTAAAATTTCCAAATTTTAATAGCCTATGTCCTCATGTGTAGTTCAAGGTCCTAAACTATCTACATACCAAATTTCCTTTAAATAACTCAAGTAGTTACAAAGATTACTTATAACAAACATTCACACAGACTTTACCATCACTACATAGTATAAAACAAAGTCGCCTTTTATGTCTCTATTTCCCTATGTCCCTTTGACTGCTTAAATCTTTAAAACTACGCAACGGATTTTGATGCGGTTTTTTTAATAGATAGAGTAATTCAAGAGGAAGGTTTATATGTATAATAAAACCGTGCGAAGCCGGGGGAGGTCGGAGGTAGTCACTACATAGTATATAATAAAGTCGCTTTTTCTGTCCCTATGTCATGGTGTCTCTTTGAACGCTTAAATCTTAAAAACTACGCGACGGATTTTGATGCGGTTTTTTTTAATTGATAGAGTGATTCAAGAAGAAGGTTTATAAGTATAATAAAACCGTGCGAAGCCGGGGCGGGTCGCTAGTTTATTATAAAGTAAGATAAGTTTTCGCGCGACAGTAGCTCCATCTAGATACGTAGGTATAAACTGTACGACCGGTTCTTCAATTTATTTCCAGGAACTGGTTTACTGCCTGAAGCGACGGTAAAACTTTATTTTATGCGCTGTAAAGCTACCTGACTATCACATGAAAGTTAGTATCTCGAATAAAAGGGAACTTATAAGGTAGAGGTGTATGCACGGTTTGTCTATTGGTTTTTCATTTTCAATGATAACTTGAAAGGGCCAGAAAAAACAACTTAAGGCGCAAACAGTAGCTGAATGGTCATTTTTGGAGGCTATCTACTCATAGAGGAGTCAACTTTATGAGCTGAAAAAAATATATGACTTTAATTGACATTTTATCTATAAATGGAACGTACAAAAATGTTCTACGTGTTCATTTTCCCTGTGAAAAAAATTCACAAAGTTCAGCTGTTTCGGACTTTAAATTTGTATCTACTTCTAAACGACTTAGAATTTTGTACTTTTTTTTTCACCTAAATGTCGGCAAGAACTTTGTCTTCAATTGGTACGTACGATTTTGCGATGCGACGGTTTTTCACCTTGTAAATATTATTTTTCTAGTTTTCCGTAGGATTAGTGGGCGTAAGTGGTCGCGCGGGCGACGGGCGGCAGTGCCTCGCTGGCTGTTGTACGGGGAGGTTGTGCTTGTCTGCCTAGTGCTCGCACACCTTACTCGTCGAATTTATGTTTTTAATAATTGATTTTATTTGTTCTAAGTTGTGCGCGCATGGACGCTTTAGACGACCCATGTGGCGCGGTGGGCGAAGGTCCGCCTGCGACGCAGGAGGTTGCGGGTTCGATTCCCGCCTCGGAACAAATTTGTGCACGATCTGTAGGAATTTGTTTCGTTGGTCTGGGTGTTTAATATGTATACTAAAAAAATATATCTATCTATGTATATATTGTATTAAAAATATATTAGTTATCTAGTACCCATAACACAAGCTTTGAGTAGCTTACTTTGGGGCTAGATGGTGCTGTGTGGATTGTCCAGCATTATATTTATTTATTTATTTAGTTTAAATAGTTTGTAAAAATATAAGAAAACCGACTGTACATAAGCTGTACATCACCTGTACATAAATATTTATTTTTATCGCGCAAGGACGCTTTTAGTGCTAAGTTACTTTTATAATACCCTCGCCCTAAATATACTTTGACTGCTCAGTGTTGTTGTGTGTACGTGTAGGTGAATTATAAAGAAAATCAGTAAGCTCAAGAAGACCAGAGCTCTGAAAGCCCAAAAGTTGGTGGAAATAATGTAAGTATACCTAACTACTTCCTTCCTACCTACGTTTATTTTATTTCCCTAATTTTGTGCAATTGCTACTATTAGCAATATTAGATTTATCATGTATTTTTATAGGAGATCGAAGAAAAGGCTAATCCATCAGAAAGAAAATATTCAGACAATGGACGGTGAAAATGATGTCAAGTAAGGAACTACAAAGTTTATAATAGTATATTGGAAGTCTATGGTGTCCGCTTTCCATCGTCCAGCGTAGTACCAGGTAAAAATAAATGAACGAAGATGTAAGTAGGTATCTACCTAAATACCTACTTCTTATTTATCTACTACTCATTTATTACATATCTTATACTATTATTCATTTACAGATGTACAGTGACTGAGCAACTTGAAACTGAAGAGGAAATGCCAAGTATGCTAGAGGTAAAATATCCAGTACTTAGGACCTAGCTAATATTAGTAGTATGCTGTGATGTAATAAAATATGTAAGTATGACAATTATGTTCATGAATTTCATCAGAATTCTAGTATGGTACCTACACTTCGTGAAAAGGCAGCCGAGCAGACTGAAAGCTAATAAGTAAATACCTGTAGATACTTAGTCACAACGATTTATGTCTCTCCGAAGTGAGACACTAGTAGAGGATTCGATCCCGGTCTTTATTTTCAATCCCGGGATTTTGGGATTTGTGAAAGGCGATCCCGGGATCCGTAGACAGGTAAATAAAATCGAAGTAATATATGAAAATCAACTTTTATTTACTTTCAAAAACAAAGTAAAAATCAATTAAAACCACAATTACTTCTTTTTTCAAATAATTAATAATATAATATAATTTTTTTTTATTCTACTTTTTTACGGTAGATGATATAAAATACTAATTTAAATAACCACATAATGGTAACGTCATCAGCAGTGATCGGATATTCAGGCGTTCATTTACCTAAACTTTGAGTGACGACAGAAATCAGAAATCAATATCTTTATTTCTTTAGGCTTACAAAATAAGCACTTAGACAAGTCAAATTTAATACTATAGGTACATAATTATCAAAATAATATAAAAAATAATGTGATAATTGATTTTCAGTTTGCCTCACTTTTTTGTCCACTAGTGGAGGAGGCGAAATAGAAACCACTAGCATGTGTATAACTTATGTGTCTAATACATGTTTGCCTTATAAATAATTCAATACTATTGTCGATGTGGAACTGAGCGACATCTGGCCAAGCACTAACGTCATTGATGTAATCATTTATGGAGTAAAGCCTTCTTGATAAGATTTAGTTTTATGTACTGTTTAAACCTACGAATAGAAAGTTCAGTAGCTTCAGATGGATGATTTGAGTTGGGATTTCTCTAACATTTGGTAACATGAATTTTATACATTTTGTTTTTTTAGCATTAAGTAAGAGGTTATTGGCGGTAAACCAATTTAGTATTTGTGAAAGCGAATTATTTACATCGTCATAATTATATTTATTTCTGTCTACTCTAAAAATTAGTGATGTATCATCAGCAAATAAGACTATATCACAAAGATCTTTTGCTAGAAAGGGGAGATCATATACGTTTACTAAAAATAAAAAGGGACCTAATATTGAACCTTGGGGTACGCCTAATTCAATATTTGAGCCCGTAGATCTTTCTTTACCAACATCTACTTTATGAACTCTATCAGATAAATATGATTTCATAAGATCCAGAGCCTTTTTCTTAATTTCTTTATGTTTTAATTTCTCAATTAATGTACTATGATCAACACAGTCAAAAGCCTTAGAAAGGTCACAGAATACACCAATAGCGTTTTTGGCTTTATCCCAGGCCTTCAATATATGCCTTAATAGAACTGTACCAGCATCCGTTGCCGATCTACCCTTGGAGAAGCCAAATTGGTTTTCATGAAATAACCTATTAAGATTGAAGTGAGAGGTTAACTGGGTAAAAATATTTTTTTCAAAAACTTTACTCATTGCTGGAAGTATTGAAATCGGTCTGTAATTGGCCGGATCGGTGTGGCTACCAGATTTATAAAGAGGAAGTAACTTACTATATTTCATGAGATCAGGAAAAATTCCTGCGTCGACACAGTTATTGAAAATATAGGCCAAACAAGGAGCCATTTCCTTAATAATTGAACTTAATACTTAGGTGGATAAACCCCAGAGATCCTCAGTATTTTTAATGTTAATTGATTTAAAGGTTTTCACTACATAATCAGCATTTACATAACTAAAGTTAAAGCTCTCATTACATTTAGCAACTGAAGGTTCTAAAAATTTAACAGCCATTGATGCTGATGATTTTAGAGACTGGGTAACAACTTTAGGAATAGTAGAAAAGAATGCATCAAAAGCATTGGCAATATCTTTATCATGTATAAGAATTGAATTATTAATTTTTAACCTTATTTCCTTATAACGTGGCTTTGATTTACCTGTTTCGTTATTTATAAGTCTCCATGTTGCTTTTACTTTATTAGATGATTTTATTATAATATTCTTTAAAAACAGGCATTTTGCTGTGTTGCAGACTTTCTTAAATGTTTTAGAATAGTTGGTTACATACAATACAATAGAAACGCAGGATCAAGTAACATAGTTTCTCGAGAAGCATAAAGGTCATATAGTATATTCCTACTTCTATAAATACCCGGAGTGGCCCAATCAATAAACTCGACCCTTTCTCTCACTGTGCATGTTTTAAGTTTGAATACTTCACTGTGTTCCATTCAAAAGTTGTATTACATTCAAAAGTTTGGAAAATAATTCATTGGGGTCATCAGAACAAGGTATATTTGATACTGTTAGTTCCACTCTACTTTGAAAATTCTTGATACGGTTCTCTGTTATTGGCCTGCAGGTATATTTTTCTACAATATTTTTATCATCATAGCTAAAATTAACACTGACCATAAGGGTCTGATTGGAAATGCCTAATTACTGCTTTGCTGGTTGGAGTTAGACTGCAGTAAATATTATCTAAACAGGTGGCAGATGTTTGGGTTACCCTAGTGGGATCATTAAAAAGATTTTGTAAACTAAAGCACTTGAATAAGTTAAGCAATCTGTCGGCGAGGGGATTTGCTAAAATATCTATATTAAAGTCGCCACAAACAATAAGATCCTTCCTACAAGTAAATACTTCAGCAAAACTTCTTCCATAGTACATTCAAAAGCAACCTGATCTGCGTCAGGAGGGCGGTATACACACACAATGATATGTCGCTCCAGTTCCTCACAAGAAAGTTCATTAGTCCTCTCAATAGTGAGTTTTACAATATCTTTTCTTTCTTTACATTTAAGACTATTTTTTACTAAAATCAAAGAGCCACCACGTATTGCAGCTTTTCTTTTATATGAACTTACAACGACACGTTCTTTTATACGACACAACATGAATATTCGGGAATTCATATAAATTCCGAAGAATTCCAAAATGTTCTAGAATGTTATTTATTTTTTGTAATCTTATTTATACATCAAATATAAAACACATTTATTCCGACTCGTTT
Organism: Eupithecia centaureata; assembly: GCA_944547425.1. Taxonomy (NCBI): domain Eukaryota; kingdom Metazoa; phylum Arthropoda; class Insecta; order Lepidoptera; family Geometridae; genus Eupithecia; species Eupithecia centaureata. Next base: position 11,421,896 of record OX155696.1, read on the forward strand.
TTCACTAAAATCGATATTTCCACAAAAAAAAAATTACTAACAAAATACACAACAGATTAAAGTGACATATATATTTTTTTATAGAAATTGCTTGAATTTTGTAATTCGTGCTCCTTCGGATTCCTGTAAAAGTTGGTTTTAAAAGCTCCTACATGTCTTCGCCCCAACTTTGGGATTTGAAAAATATCCGATCACTAATTTATCAGTCAATAAAAACAAAATTAAATGACGGTTAAACGTATTATTTCAATAAAAAAGGCATGTCATGATTGTTGAAAAAAAATAATTTTACGTAAATTTTACCACGACGTGACAGTAGAGGCGGTTGAGTACCTATTAAAAGAGTGCTTTTTTGTAAACTGGTACATGGTTTTATAAATTGTATTATTTGGTAATAAAAAGAGCTTTTACTGATAAAAAAAATCTAGGAATAATCATTACAGTTACAATCATTACAATCATAATTTAAAAAGAAAACTAAACCGATGTTTACCAAAATGATCAGATGTTCCTTTTTGTTATTTTTAAAGAACTTGGTATAATTTTAATTTTATAATTTATGATCATTACATTTACACGCCTAATTTTTTGTTATTTTAAAAAAAAATTCTCAATCCCGAAAATCCCGGGATTTGTAAAAAATAATCCAAACAATCCCGGGATTTGAAAATTAATCCCGAAATTTTTGGGATCGAAAATCGACCAGGATCCCGGGATCTCGTGATTCAGGATCGAATCCTTTAGACAGTAGGTACACCACTCATTTTACTCCGATCCGATCCAAGAATATTTAGGAACTGCGCTGCCTGCAGCTAAGTTCAAAAAAAGTTCACACTCAATCTCACATCGATAGAGTATGGATATGTGAATTCTGTAATAGTTTCTTACGTGAACGTGTACTTTCTGAAATGAAATGGGAATGGGGTTCGAAATGTAAAGGAAACTGGGTAACGGTACATCGCCTTTTTTGTCATCTTGTAGATATCGAGTTAGGTACTTGGTAAAAACAGATAGGATTACGATCCAAATTTACAATGCGATGCAAAATGTGCAGGTCAAAATTTTATGTCGATAACGATCCTCCATATATTGACTTGTAAATTTGTAATGTAATGTAAATAAATGAAATGTAGTAGGTAAATAGAGAATATAAAGACTTGTCTTAGTGCTTATTTTGTAAACCTAAACAAATAAAGATATTATTTACTAATTTTCGTAATTTTTTTGTCTTGTTCCATTATGTCCTTTCTCCTGTAGATCAGAAATTTATTGGATCAAATCATTCTACCCGAATTATGAGTACCTACCTATTCGTTGATATCCTACTAACATTCATTTTATATAAGAGAAGTTTGTGTGAATGTTTGTTACCTTTACCCTGGCTTTACCACGTAGGTAGGTAATCTATCTATCATTATCTTCGTAACTACTAAATAGATTTGAACAAACTATTGAATGATTGGAATATTCCACTTATTATATATTATCCACATCAACTAATTTTAGTGGTGAATGAAAATTTCAAGTAGTTAGGTAGTCTACAGACTACTTTTGATGGAGGTATATCTAGCTACAACGCGGATAGCAGCTACTAACACCATCAACCCAAGAGTCACATTACATAACTATACCTAAGTATAGCGAGTTCTGTTCCCAGATTAGGTTACTTACCATCGTGGTTCGTGATACCAATAAACCCGAAGACTAGGACAAGACAAGACTAGACTAGAAGACTAGAAACAAATATTTGCAGATATTGTAAAAAAATATCTAGGAGTGGGAATCGAATACGCATTTCTTGCGTCCTGCCATTCGTTTACCACGCCGCCCGCCGCACCCGCGCTGTCACGAATATTTTCCTTTTTTCGGTTTATGCGCGAAGACTATTTCTCAGCGCGACGACAGCGGGTCTGGCGCTGCCCGGAATGTGGGGAAGGTGCGGGGCGAAATGATAGCCGCGCCCATTCTCTCAAGGGCATCGGCTCTAGTTTGCGCCTTAACCATTTATTTCATAACTAACGACCCGCCCCGGCTTCGCACGCTTTTATTATACGTATAAACCTTTCTCTTGAATCACTCTATCTATTGGAAAAAAAAGCATCAAAATCCGTTGCGTAGTTTTAAAGATAAAGCATACATAGGGACTTATGGACAGAGAAAGCGACTTTGTTTTTACTATATTGTTTAATATTTGACTTCTAAGTGCTTCTTTTGTAAAGCATTTTGTAGCCTAAAGATAAATAGCTCTTGATTTCTTATTTATTTTCGTCGATGGGAAATCATATCTTATTTAAGATAAAAAATAAAATAAAAAATATTGCAGACAAGGACAGTTATGTAGGTACATGTGGAGGAGTTATATGTGAGGAACACTTTTATATTTTATGATAGTTATAATTATATTGCACGTGAACTTTAAACTTAAAGACATGCTCTAAAGGTTTGCGCGGGAAAATAATATCTTCCCGTGGCTTGCGGAAGAGGTAATAAATGCATCCATAACTATCTCATCTACATGGATGATGTCTTTCAAGTCAAATTCGGCCATGACGCGGCCCAAAAATATTTTCCAAGAAGTAACTTTTAATGTTGTTTTAAGGTATTTGCATATAATTCTAAAATCAATTTAAAATGGGTATGCCAAGAATGTGGAAAACTTGACAACTTATTTTAATTTGACCAATTGTAACATAAGTATTCTTTTTAATAAACACATTTTCATTTCATTAATAAAATATTTTTTCATTTCATTAATCTATTATTCCCGCCCTAAGACAACCTAATTCTACATTAAGAGATATTCATAAAATGAATATTAAAATAAAAGTTATATAAATGAGTATAATGGAAAAAGGAATATAATCCCAAAGAGAATATAAGTTCAAAGAAACCGAGTTCTCGAGGCACTTTAAGCTTTTCCAAGTGCCTCCCGCTGAAGTACCACCTACAGAGTGGACGTATTCAGGACAAAAGGGCCGTGGGGGCTCATGAATACGTGTTACATGCTAATTTTGTCGTTTTTTCAAAATATCAATCCCGCCGAAATTTTTAGTTTAAACAACCATAATGTAACACCTTTTTCAATTGGAACGATAAACAAAATCGGTTCAAATTTGAGAACTACTAAATATTTTAAAAAATACGCGAATAGAACACATTCCTAATTATAACTAATTAACGGTATTTATCGCGATTATTTACCAATTTGCTATTAAAACTCCTGAAATATAATTATTGAGAATTACTATACCATCATACAGATACACAGCCAAATAAACAAAAAATGTTGATAAAAACTAGAGGTAGTCCTTCGAAAGATCGAAGCAACGAAAGTTGTGGAATTAATATTTCTTCTTTTTCAAAAAACGTTATCACAGTGGAAAAATCACCAAGATTCTAGTCACTCAAGTAAGACGCCCACTGATTTCCCCCTGGGCAAAAGTTCTGAGTACATTTCTGCCTCAAAAGGGTAGGTACTTTGAAAAACTAACATTTGCTTTTCACTCAAGTTCTCAACTTTTGTTCATCTCCTAAATCTTAGAAGTCTTGATACAAATGTTTTATCTCTCTTTATGATTCTCTTGAAGAGACCGCTCAGGGCTTTTAAAAACGTTTCGGCCTAGTAGCAAAGCAATTTTAAATACAAAGTCTCGCTTTATACCTATGCTATGGTGCTCACTAGAAGAGACAACAAGTCCATTGTCCTAGAAGTGGCCTAATATTGGCAGTTGATGATTTTTAGTATTCCTTCCTAGTAGTCTTTATCACCTAGGAAGCGTTCCCTGACAGATGGAATGCGTTTCATTTCAATTGACTAGGATTTTGACAAATTACAATTTCGAAAATTCTAACAATTTTTGTTTTATTTCAAACATATTAATTAAGCTACCTACAGAAGTATAGTAAGACACACAAATTATCCAAAAATAAATTTAATTTAGCCTCCACGCGTAGTTAAAAATAGAAAACAATTATTTTATAAAATCCGAGGCAATATGTTTTGCGTAGAACGGAACGTAATAGAGTTGAGGCAAACAAATATAATATTATTCCGGGAAATTTATAAATCGATTTTCAAAAATTAAAATCGTAACTTACTACATCATCATTTTTACATTTTTCACGGGATTACATATGATTACGATACATATCGTTACTAAATCAAGTCACAAAAATCGAATCAAATTTTTACGATTTCACCTTAGCTCATTTCTATAATTGTCAAACTGAAACGTCACCGAACGCTTCATAAGTGAAAAAGACTATAGTTACTATATCATAGATGTGTGCGTGAATTCCTAGCATAGTTTTTCTAATGTATGTTTTATTTTATGCGTCGTCATAGGTCTGTGACCTTTTGAGGGAGAGCAAGACTTATTACCGTAAAACATTACTTTACTAGTCTAAACTTAATAGTTTTCTAACTAGGAAGACGGTCACTCGATCGATCACAGCCTAACAAGGTAGGTATAGGTTTCTTGTTCGCTTCTTTACTTTACCTTTAGAGATTGAAAGTGAGCGCTTTTTTTCATAATTTTAATTATTTATAACATGTATTTTATGACGAATCCTAGAGTCCTAAGTGTTGTAAGGAAATAAAGCACTTTAATTTCGATCACGGGTAACACCTTGATCTAAATACGATTTTAAAAAGTTACATTTCTACTTAATTGTTATTGTAACCCTTAATGTGATTGTGTTTTTTAATTTAAATAAACTTTACTTTCATTTCATCTAAGACCCTTTCGACTTTGACCCTTTCGATACACGCATATTTTAATGGTATACATAATTATCAACTTAAGATGACAAGGTAGCACTTACGCTAGGACTAAAACAATTAGTCTATCTGAAGCTAGATGCCATCTGGCCTTTCAAGGAGAATCCTCATTTTAAAGTAATATCATAAAGCCAACTGAATTTTCCTCGAGGAAAGTGAATTATCTGAGAAGATTTGAAGCCAAGATGGCAGAGAAATTGTATTACCTTCGTTTGTATCGTCTGGCGCACTCAGCGCTGTCATAACGTAGGTTTCTTTTATAAATATAAAAAAAACACGAATCATTTGAAGGCTAGACTATTTATATTGCTGTCTAGTACCCATAGCACAAGCTCTGCTGAGCCAAGCAATGCTGAGACAGGGACCTTTTCCCCTTATGTAAATAGTCTCAATCTTCTAATTATTTTTGTATTTTTTCTGCTTGTCTTTTGAATGTGTTATTTATAAGTATGAAAAAGGCCCAAATAGATGAAATCTCTTTTCTTCCTTTCTTTCTTCTTTCCAAGCTCTGCTTAGCGTGGAGTTAGTTAGGTGATGCTGTGTGGATGGTCTGGCATTATTTATTTATTTATTGCATGGTAGAGGCCAAACTAAACTTATGTTCAATTCAACATTAAAAAGGGTTTTCAAAAAATTCTCTGAGCGTCTGGTCGATGCGACACGTGACCCGAGAGCTGGTAAGTACCTGGCTCAGCGCATCAGCATTGTCATACAGCGTGGTAATGCAGCCAGTGTATTGGGGACGCTTCCGACTGGTATTGACATAGATCAATTGAGCTACCTTTAGACTGTTTGCAACCGTTTGCAGTTAGCTCAATGGTTTCAATTGTATATACTAGTTGTATTTTTTTCTATTCGTTGATTGTAATTTTTGTTGTTAACATAATTTTCTTTTTCTTTCGGTAAACATTACTTATAAATTAAATAAAAAAGACGAAATTGGTAAGTTTTTGTCTCCTTATAGAGTAGATTATCGCAAAAAACCACAGCGTCAAAGCCTTTTATCGATCTTTTATGATATTTTATATCTAGACACTTATCAGCCGTCCTAAAACACCACTCGAGCGAGCCCTTTGAGGGTAGATATAACAAAATAAATGCCCCCGGACTATAGTGTCCGTACGTCCGACTAAGGGACAGCCCTAAAATGATATCTGACCATAAATTGTTGATTTAAGGGCTCTATCATTGGGTTTTCTGGTCCATTGGTCTGTGCGGTGGGTATCCCAGGGAAACTAAAGTTTTGCGCGGCGTCACGGTATTAAAACACCCGAAATCATAGATATGTTTTGTATTAAGTCAGAAGTTTCAAATAAATAACAATTTATATTATACTAGCGACCCGCCTGGTTTTACGCGGTACGTACAAACTTTCCTCTTGAATCACTCATTAAATCTTTAAAAAAAACAGCATCAAAATCCGTTGCATAGTTTTAAAGATTTAAACATACAAAGCGACATAGGGACATACGGACAGAGAAAGCGACTTTGTTTTATACTATATATGTAGTGAAATGCGAAAGTTTGGATGTATCAATGGATTTTTGTTACCTCTTCACGCCAAATCTTCTAACGAATCGGGCTGAAATTTTAAATAGACCTAGAACTAGGACCTGGAATATAACATTAGGCAAGTGAAACCGCAGGGGGCAGCTAGTTACATTATTTGTGAAAATCATTTAACCATCTCTGTGCGCATTTTTGTCAACACTTGTAAGTGGAACTAATACATAGCTACATCATCATCATCAACCTATTCTAGTCCACTTCTGGACATAGGCCTCCACTAATGAGCGCCATAGCGCCCTGTCTTCAGCTTGCCGCAAACAGCATCTGCCAGCAGTCTTTTGCTAATCGTCATTCCACCTGGCCGGAGGGCGTACGGTTGTCGGTTCTTCGCGATATGTACGGCCCACTGCCACTTCAGCTTGCTAATTCTTTGAGCTATGTCGATGAATTTGGTTCTCTGTCGGATGTTTTCATTACGAATCCTGCCCTTCAGAGACACTCCGAGCATAGCTCTTTCCATAGCTCGCTGAGCGACTTTGAACTGGAGGACCAGCCCTATCGTGAGTGGCTCACACCTCACTCTGTATGACACCATTGATTTTTTGTTCGCTTCAAGTTTTTAAGTTATAACTTAAAAACTTGAACTTCGCTATAGCGAAGAAGCGTACAAGAAATCTTTACCTTGTTAGGTCGTTAGTTTTCGAGCAAAAAACGTTCCAAAATTTTTATTATCCAGCTCAATCTAATAGTTTGTAAAACCTAAACTATAAATAATAGTGTTCTTTCTTTCTTTCTATACATTTTTTTTGCCCTTGAGATGCATTGATCTTGTTTAGTCCATTTGTGGGTAAAGCAGATTTATTCCTATTACTATTATTTACATATCTAATAGGCGAGTGTCACGTGAGACGTTGGAAATAATTCCGTCGAACAGACAGTGAAACCGCGTGCAAAACTTAGTAAAAAACCCAATATAAAAGATTCACAGAATTACAATCGGAAACATACCGACACGGAACAATTGTATCTAGAAGTATCTGATAACAGGAGAGGCTTCGCTCCACTGATAACGGATTAGATAAGAGATTTCATTACGATGATTGACATGTATTGATAACACGGACATTGGAACTGCGCTCTATTGAACTGTAGGTATGTGAATATACAGGATGATTGTAACGGGCTGCAAAGCTTGAAGGTGAAGCTAGTTCAGATCATTTGGAACCATTTGAGCCATGGTTAATTGATTATCTAAGACGATGTCTGACCATTAATTTTGAACCAATTTTTAAGAATTTCTCAAAAAAACCAACACTATGGTTAATAGACAATATCGGCGAGTTGGAATACAGGTGAGTTCTTTTTTTACTTTATTTCAAATAATGTGTAAACCATCTAACTAAACATGTCTTGCTCTTTATGATCGGCGGCGTCATCAGACTCATTTTTAAAGAAATTTAAAGTTTTCGAATTTTTTAAAATAATTTATGTAATGAATATCTATGATAGATAATGTATTGTATTAAGTATATTAAAACCTATATATAAAATCTGTACCGATGTACAGATGATGCTGTGTTCTTTGTCCAGCATTATTATTTAATGCACTAATGCGATTTTAAGACTAGATAATGCTTGTGTATTGTCCAGCAATGGATCAAGTATCTCTTTAATAGTGGTCAAGGTGTGTAGGGCGACCGTACGGTGGTCAAGCGACGGTAGTCATCGAACGGCTATAATGACGTGGTCATTATCCTGTTGAGTGACACGGCATCCATTCAGACTCTGTGACCTCTATTACAGACAGCTCTCTGTTAGATATCCTCACTGATATTGCTTATCCGACTTATATCACTGGACTGGATAAAAGATTGAAGGGAAGAGAAAATCAATTATATCTTTATTTCTTACTAGCGATCCGCTCCGGCTTCGCATGGATTATACGTATAAACCTTCCTCTTGAATCTCTCTCTCTATCTATTAAAAAATCGCATCAAAATCCGTTGCGTAGTTTTAAAGATTTAAGCATTCAAAGGGACATAGGGATATAGGGATAGAAAAAGCTACTTTGTTTTATACTATGTAGTGATATTATTTTGATAATTATGTACCTATAGTTTAGTAAGAGATTGCGTTCGATTCCCGCCTCGAAACAAATTTGTGTGCGATCTGCAGAAATTTGTTGCGTTAGTCTTGGTGTTTTCTATGTGTAATAAAAAAATATCTATGTAATGTATTGTATTAAGTATATCAGTCATCTAGTTCCCATAATACAAGCTCTGCTTAGCTTGGGGCATAGATGATGCTGTGTGGATTGTCCGGAATTATTTATTTATTTAGTTTCAAATTTGACTTGTCTAAGTGCTTATTTTGTAAGCCTAAAGACATAAAGATATTAAAGTAAAGTAAAGTAAACTACATAGTATAAAACAAAGTCGCTTCCCACAGTCCCTATGTAATCTTTAAAACTACGCAACGGATTTTGATGCTATTTTATAATAGAGTACTAGTGTTTCAAGATGGTTTACATGTTTAATACTCCCGTGTGAAGCCGGGGCCGGTCGCTAGTTACCTATAAATGAGAGAGTTGTGTGTGAATGTTTGTTTTGTTGGCATCTCCCTAACTACTGAACGTATTTTGATGTAACTTGGAATGTGAATACTATATATACTAAATACTACTATATAATACTTTAGGGTCTGGAATAGGATATACGGACCTTAGACATTCGGCTTATCTAAAAAGAAAAAAGGTTAAGAGGGTGGCCAAGTTTCTAAGAAAGATTGTATTTTTCAGTTCTATTCGCTCAAAACTCAGTACAAAATAAACTGTAAAGTAAATAATGATTTTGTTTTTATTTTTATAAAACTGTCCCAATGCAAGGGGTGAGAAACAAAGTTTTGATAGGCAGGTACATAGCTATGTACTACTTAAAAAGTTTGTTTTTCAACAAGAAACAGGGTTTTTTTCCATAACTATCTAGTTATGGAAAAAAAACCCTGTTTCGATTCACTCAAAAGTAGGCAAAATTGAATTTTAAGTTGGTATTTAAGTAAAATATGCAGGTCTAGACAGAACCTACGCATTTGCTCCCCTTGGATTCGAGTCCCTAGGTCCGTGGGGTACCGAGGCTCTCCGGGTTTTTAAAAAAATATCTGAGCGTCTGGTCGATGCGACGCGTGACCCGAGAGCTGGTGAATATCTGGCTCAGCGCATCAGCATTGCCATACAGCGTGGTAATGCAGCCAGTGTCTTGGGGACGCTTCCGACTGGTATTGACATGGATCAATTGAGCTACCTTTAGACTGTTTGCAACCGTCTGCAGTTAGCTCAATTGTAAATACTAGTTGTAATTTTTCTATTCCTTGCTTGTAATTTTCGTTGTTAATAAAGTTAGTAAAATATTAATACCTACCTAATTGAAACTTTTTTATCAGTATATACCTATCATTTATGAAATTAAAAAAATAAGTGTGTACTGAGCGAAAACACATCAATCTTAACGAGGGCGAAGCCAAGCCACGGTACGTAGCGAGGTATCAAATAAGGAAGAAGATTACAATCAAAGAATAGAAAACAAATGACTTAAAACCTTCATTTACAATTGCGACAATTGCAATAATACCAACATTATCATAGTTACATCAAGGTCTTACATAAAATAATAAAACATTCTTAGTAAAATAAGTTTTAATTCGCTAATTATATCATAGGTATATGCTAAAAACTTCTAAGTTGGCAGCAAATAGCCAATGACAGAAAACAAAAACGCGAACAAACCTGGGTTAGATAACATTGATTCTATAATTACAAGATGAAGACTTATTTATAGGTAGGTATTTATTCGAGCGATCTTGCATACCAGATGATCTTGGGTTAAGGCATCCTCTTTAATTACCTACAGTACTGGTTTTTATGTCGCCCGAGGTAATTGCGTCATTTACAAGCGCCCTTTAGAACCAACTTTTGAATAAATAAGTAATGCTAAACAATTCACACAGCATCATCTGCCATCAGCATCGTCCCCCAGCTAGCAGAGCTTGTGTTATGCTTGATTTACACTTTGTTAAGTATCAAGTCCGAATGACAAGTGCAAGTGACATCATGAGTTAGGTTTAAAAAAAATTATTTCTCATAAAAACATTACATTTCACTTGAAATGAGATAAATCTATACAGTAACTAGGTACTTAATCTAATTTAAAGTATATAAATAGCTCGTGGGTTCTGAGGCTTATTTAAATTCTTAAGTAGGTATACTTAACTAATTATTATATCTAGTGTTAGTATAGGGGTGTACTTATATTTTTTACATGTTGTTACATTATTCTTTTGACAAGACATTTCAACAAGTTTTTATACATATTAAAGCTGTCACACTCTTTATTATATTTGGTAAATTATGAGTTCACAGAACCTTTTGAACTAAGACGCATGCCATCTTTCACACAGCCTGAGTCTTGAGTTTTGCGATTTGCGCCGCGTTTAGAAATCGCGCTTACAAGAGGCGCAGGTGTCACTTGCACTTATCACTTATCACTCGCACTTGATACTTAACAAAGTGTAAACCCGGCAGAAAAACAACTGACACATCTACTTGTTCCTGTCCTCGGCTTCTTACGCTATTTTCAAGCACATATCTTATGTCCATGCCCGCCGTCCCCTACCTCCTCGTTTTTCCCCTAAGGTAGATTTCTGGCCGTTTTCTTTATTTCAGGCCCCAAATTTCATAAGATCCGTTCAGCCGTGAAAATGTAACAGACAGAATAACTTTCGCTTTTATGATATTAGTATGGATAGGGAACACCTAAGTACAAACGATTTGGCAGCAAACTACCTAGGGCCGAATTCCACTAAATAAATCGCTTCACCATTACAATACCTAGCGAGTCAAAATGTTACAAACTCCTTTTGGTATTCTTCTAGCACAAACTTTTTGAGGTTCATTCATAGCTGAGACGATACCTTTATGACTACCAATTTGACAGTTTTCGTACCTATTCTATTAATGAAAGTCTCTTCAATCGGAAAAATAGTAGAATACCCAATGCGCAAACGTCATTTTACCCATCTAGATAGTATGGCATAAGAAATGTCTATTCTTATGAGTATGGCCACACAATATAGGGTATGGCGATATTGAGACATTTGTTTTGAAATTAGCGGAATTCGGCCCCTGGACATCCTATTGACCTGTCTGTTCCAAACATCCACAATGTCATAATTTGGGAGCGCGTTACGTGAGCACGGTTATAACAATGCTATTGCACGAATTAAGTTCCGATGTCTGTTCCGTACTGTGAATTTAATTTTATCTGGAAGATATTGCTCTAAGCGATAACGCCGCCCGTGTATAACTTTATCGGATTGGTATTTTTGGTGTGAATTATAATAAGGTTCTGTTCGCAACTTCGCTCATACGATATTTAGGTACTTTACGGATTAGTTTAGCATGGGTATTTAAGTTTTTTAAATTTACGCGATCAGAACACATTATCTATACTTATAATAAAACTGTAACAGGTCAAATTCTGTACATTGAAGATATTTTGAAATTTTTTTTTGGAGGGCTCTCTATTATCGATACTCAAGCCAAAACTGTAATTTTTTTCATTCATGTCTGTCTGTCTGTCTGTCTGTCTGTCTGTCTGTCTGTCTGTCTGTCTGTATCGTAAACGCGCATCACGCCGAAACTACTTGATGGATTGAAATGAAACTCGGCATGATTATAGGTCATACTACGAGGAAGGACATAGGATACTATTTATCCCGGAATTCAGTAAGGTTCCCCTGGGAGAGGGTATGAAAGTAAAAATCCTTTACCGCGCATCACGCCGAAAGTGCTGAATGAGTTGGAATGAAACTCGGGACGATTTGAGTTCATACTACAAGGAAGGACATGGGATACTTTTTATCCCGAAATTCGGTAAGGTTCCCCTGGGAGAGAAGGTGAAAGTAAAATTCTTTAACCACGCATCATTGAATGAATTCGAATGGAACTCGGGACGATTGGACATGGGATACATTTTATCCCGGAATTCAGTTTGGCTATACGGGTTTTCAAAAATTTCTCACGGCATCTGAACGACGACGCGTGTGTACGCGTCGTTCAGATGCCGTGAGAAACTTTTGAAACTGAATTGAACTGATAAACGCGTAAGTTTGTAAGTATGAATGGATAGATGGATGGATAGATCGATAGATGGATGGATGTTTGTTACTCTTTCACGCAAAAATTGCTGAACGGATCTGGATGAAATTTGGCACAGAGCTAGATTATAAGCTGGAATAACACATAGGCTTTATTTTATCCCGAAAATCCCACGAGAAAGGGAATTACGCAAGTAAAATAGCAAGTACTCGAAATACTAATCATGCGCAGACGAAGTCGCGGGCACCAGCTAGTACTTATAATAAAAGTGTAACAGGTCCAATTCTGTACATTGAAGATATATTGAAATTTTTTTTTGGAGGGCACTCTATTATCGATACTCAAGCCAAAACTGTAATTTTTTTCATTCATGTCTGTCTGTCTGTCTGTCTGTCTGTATCGTAAACGCGCATCACGCCGAAACTACTTGACGGATTGAAATGAAACTCGGCATGATTATAGGTCATATTACGAGGAAGGACATAGGATACTTTTTATCCCGGAATTCAATAAGGTTCTCATGGGAGAGGGTATGAAAGTAAAATTCCTTTACCGCGCATCACGCCGAAACTGCTGAATGAGTTGGAATGAAACTCGGGACGATTTGAGTTCATAGTACAAGGAAGGACATGGGATACTTTTTATCCCGGAATTCGGTAAGGTTCCCCTGGGAGAGAGGGTGAAAGAGAAATTCTTTAACCACGCATCACGACGGAATTGAATGAATTCGAATGGAACTCGGGACGATTGGATATGGGATACATTTTATCCCGGAATTCAGTTTGGTTCCCCTGGGCTATACGGGTTTTCAAAAATTCGATTCGATTCGATGAAACGACGCGCGCGCGTCGTTCAAATGCTGTGAGAAGATGGATAGATTGATAGATGATGGATGTTTGTTACTATTTCACGCAAAAACTGCTGAACGGATCTGGATGAAATTTGGCACAGAGATAGATTATAAGCTGGAATAACACATAGGCTTTATTTTATCCCGAAAATCCCACGGGAAAGGGAATTACGCAAGTTAAATCGCGAGTACCCGAAATACTAATCATGCGCAGACGAAGTCGCGGGCACCAGCTAGTTATAAATATTTATGTACGTGTTTCATTTATCGCGTTTAATTACCTATTTATCCCGAAGTTTCGATAGGTTTAAAATACACACTGTCGTGGTCACGGTCATGACTGGTCAGAAACCGCATCAAAATCCTAGTTTTAAAGATTTAAGCATACAAAGGGACATACATAGGATATAGGGACAGAGAAAGCGACTTTGTTTTATACTATGTAGTGATGATGTAGGTATTTTACAGATGTTTGGACTCAATTTAATGTGAATTTTCTGCTCTACCAAGAGGGCGTCTTCAATGCTTCATCCTAAAAAACTAACAAGCGACAGTCCGCGGCTTCGCACGTGTCTTCTTCGATCAAAAGTAGACTCTTCCGCTAATTCCAGGTATACAATCAAAAAACTTGCTTTTGTAATAAGTAATTTATTGTTTTAGAATTCTAAAAACCGACTGCAAATCTTAATTCTTAGTGTTTTTTATGTTTTGTGGAACTAATTCTAATTCCTCGGAAAGATTTATTTTTGACAACGTCTTGGGATATTTTTCCATCAGGACCAATCAATCAAAATCAAATCGCTCTATCATTGACGGAGTAATCAACGAACCGACATTAAAACATAATTCCATCCTACATACAATCTACATTATGTTCGGTCGAAAATACAACCTCCTTTTATGAAGTCGGTTTGATTTTGTCTAAGGTGTAGGTGTTTATAATTTCAACTGTTCCAAAATAAAAAGCGACAGTTGTAAGAAAATGTCAACAATGTCCAACTAACAATAAAATACCCAATTAAGATGATCCAAACATCGCGCTAGAAAACTATACTTGGTGATAAATATTGGTTTGTGACAGAAAGTTACCAATTTGCAGTACATTATGGTGGCAGAAAAAATTGAGCTTGAAACTTAAGGAGCTGAGTGTACCTAGGTACTTACACCTTACTTACAGATAAACAATCTAGGTATTACGCAACCATCGTTTAGACAGTTTCAGTTTAGATTCAGTCGACTTTTGAATGAAAATTATTTCACCACCCAACGCGGAGAGGATGGGTTTTTTCAGGAAGATGTATTTATCTGATCGATTGCTGAAACCTTGCAAGAAACCAAAAAAAAACATTTTCATTTCTCTGTCACTAACAATATAAAACCATCAATATTATTTTTCCTGAAGTTTCAACTTCAGCTTTATTTGCTAGGTAAATTCCACTTTAGGTAGGTAATAAGGTAAAATTTAATTACCTCAAAACAAATCTAATCCGTTCCGTTGAATAAAGCTAATCCAGCTAAAAGAATAGATGCTCTTTTCAGGTTTACATCTAACCTTTCAGACGTCCGCTACATCTACCCACGCTACCCATTGATGCCTACCACCTAGTAATTAGCCAGCAATCCACCACACTGACATATTCTGTGGTTTTAATGGTCAATGTAGATACTCACCACCACTGAAATGGTTCCCTCAAATATATCTGGTTACAATATTGACGCTGCTGATAAAGTGAGGTGTGCCAAGCGTCACAGGTATAACACAACACAGTTCCAACGGATTTCCACTAGACATTTGATTTAGGATTTGGTGTTTTGGCGGCGGTGGTAAGTGGGGAGGAATACACGCACGTGCACCCCGCTTGGCGGCCGGGCGCGGACTGCTGAGGAAAGCGCACGCAAGGTTCGTCCAGCCGCCGCCGCGCCGCCCCCGCCCCCGCCGATCGTACTCCCTCCCCGTCTGCCTTCGAACTTGGCATAGATAAGGCAGCGCAGATGCGATAGCGCTCGATAAGAGTGTTTATTTGTTGACACGCGATCTCTTTGAAGGTCGCTCTTATTTGAGTGTTTTCCTGTATTTATACAAGGTGGAACTATGTCAAGAATCAAACTTAATAACATTTATTTAGTTATTTAATTAAATAGTCTACTTGCCACAGTCTCGCTGGCCTTACTATACCTACAAATGACATTATTAAGGCGCAAACAGGAGCTAAACTAGCGCCGTACTTGTTTTATCATAATATAATTACGTTAAACATTGGAATTTCCAAAATTCACACGTTCAGTTTGTTCAACCTATCATAAGCTTTAATAATGCATCTTCAGTAAGTAGTTTTATTTGGTCTAGTTTAGGAAGAGATACGAAGTTGCTCTTGGTGGCCACCAAACTCTGTTTACGTCTCTATTCAAACTGTTAATCTGCAGCCTCCTGCGTCGCTGACAGACCTTAACCCGCCGCGTCATAACGGTAGGTATATTGTCACGTAATAAGTCCATATTAACCACATATTCCAATTAAAGGGGAATATCCCAAGCTCACGATCGTGTTTACCGCAAAGATAATATTTCTCATAAACTAATAATTCAAACGGACAACCAAAGATATCACTTTGGCTTAATTATAATGACCACAAGCTGCCAATGAGCCCATACGAGTGTTACTTGTCTCAATTTTTAGAGACTTCGCGATATAATATAAAGCTGCTATTTAAATACCTACCTTTTCAACACATGGAAAGTTAAGGTGCAGAATTACTTACTTTAAACAAAATCCTGCAATTTCTCCTTGACAGTGCTGTTTCAAATTCTAGAGTCTTTGATTTTGATACCCAATAATATTTATTTGGGAGTTTCTATGTATACCTATGAGTTTCTATGTAAACCTATGTAATGTATTAAGTATATCTAGTTATAGTATATAGATTATGATTATATATTTAGTATATAGATTAGGTATCCAGCATTTTGTAATAATCAGCCGGCAGCAAAACCGTAGGTTAAGAGAATAGAGTCTTCCAGCTCACCCAGTGGACGTCGTAAGAACCAACCAACTAAGAAAACCTACAAGAGCAATGGCTTCAGCTTCCTTCAGTGTGTTTAGCATATCATGTTCGATCACCAGTCTACCAGTCATGCGTGGTAAGTACGGCAAAGAGCCCATGCTTAGGGGTTTTATATTAGACAGTATTACAAGTCTTTATTTTTAGCTACTGCGGGTTTGATTAAAAAAATTCCATTATATTGAGTCTATTTAATACCAACATAGAGACGCTAGTACTAGAAATCACATTTCCTTTCTGTTATTTTCATACCATAGTTTTATTGTGTCGGATTTTTTTCTTAAATTAGGTCACATTGTTTTAATACTAAGGCTAGTACTAAAATAATGAGTACGATAATTGCTAGAGTGACTGAAGTGAACTCGGCTTATCCGATGAAAAAGATGAATTAGCGAAACGCGTTTGAGTCGCGTACTTAAGTAGCTAAATTGTATCACTCCTACTGAAAGCGAAACGTACTCAACAAAAAAAATTCTCTAAAAAACTACTTCACGAAACGAAAATGTATCAAAATATATGTGATAATTAGGAAGGAAATAGGATGATAATATGATTTTACTCATAGTTTTTTTCCCACTAGCTCAACTTTTTCCTCTAGTTAAGAGGCGATTTACATTGCGAAGTTCTGCTGATTTAGGTACATTCGGCACCGAGTGGGCGGGGCATCGTGCTATACAAGCGAGTATTGCTATAAAATCTTGATCCATCAGTAATTTTTACAAAGTTTTCTTAGGATTGATTTCGGTAGGTAGATGATTTTTTTATGTGAATCAAATATCGCTTCCATAGATTTATAAATAATTTAATAGTATCTGTTTGTCTTATCGTTTTTATGTAGGTAATTTAATTTATACTTACTATGTTACTATTACATTAAAAGTGAAAGTCTGTGTGAATGTTTGTTATAATTATTGCAGTAACTACTAATTTATTTTACCTAGAATAACACATATGAAGTATAATTTTGAAAATTAACCTTTGAAGGGTGTATGCAACGCATAGTTAAAAACTCCTTTCTTGTTACTGATATTTTGTCTATGTATTTTGAATTTGAAAATATTAAAACAATTGCGAGCGTCGCGTGTTCGAGGGGGGTGCGCGCAAAGGTGCGGGACGCGGGGTTGGATGCCGCGGTCGCCCGTTCAGAGATCTTCAGTAGCTTTTTCCGACCCATCGCGCGCACGCTCACTGATCCGCTTCACTCGTCGTTTCTCACAGCAAAGGTCTTTGTTTTCCCTTCCCTATCGCCTACAAAGGGGTTAAATAGGGTGGTAAATTTTGTATGGGAAATTATTATTCCTTGGTTCGAAACAATCAAAACTCAGTTCAAATAAATTTTGAAGTGAATAATTAAATACGTATTTTTATGTTTTACGATATAACCCCTAGGGCTTTTGCAATAAATTTTTAGGAAAAGAAAAATAACTTCCTTTTTCTCTCATTCACTCAAAACATGATACCATTACCTGAAAACCATTACGTATGTAAATAATAGATAAGCGCATCCGCTCTCCGCGTCGGCTCTAAATTCCAAAACGTGGCCTACCCACCAAAGAATCAAACGTAGTGATTATTCTCAGCCTTGGACATCGATATAGTTCTCAATTTGACAAATAAATTTACAAGCGGGCGAAGCCGTGGGGCGCAACTATTCGGCGTAATATTATAATGTGAAAAATTTGTATGTATGTAACGAATAAACTCACAAAGTGACCAATTTTGAAGACTCTTTCACCATTTGAATGCTACTTATCCTTCAGCAACCAACATAGACTATATTTATTAGTAAAAAAAGGATCCCTACTAAAACTTAAATTATCTAAAACAAGGTGTAAAAAAGTTAGTCACAAAATGTCTTTCGGCGCGTGCGCTACGAAAACTATTGATGATAGAACAAAACAATTTACTACGACTTTGCAGAACACATTATTATCTACAAAAAACATCGCTACAATATGTATATGTCTAACTATTACAGTGACGTCATAATAAATATTCATTTAAAAAACGCCGTCATTAATGCGGTCGTCGCAAGAAGAGGCTCTTTATTTGTACCCTGGTATAATAATAATAATAATGCAGGACAATCCACACAGCACCATCTAGCCCCAAAATTAGCTACTAAAAGCTTGTGTTATGGGTACTAGAAAACTATTATAATTATATAATACAATATGTATATGGATAGATTTTTTTATTACACATTATATTTATAACTATGCGTCACGAAGGGTTCCGTAATAATTATTAAGACTGTTACAATAAAAAAAACGTATGCGACTAATTTTTTTTTTTTTAAACCGCATTGAAATACATGTTGAATTGATTAATTGATACCAAACAATAAAATTGTTTTAATTTAAATATCGTTATTAATAAAATAAGTGAAATGATACCAAAGATCAATTTTAGGGACATAAATAAGGCGTACTGGAATAAAAAATTTCTGAAATTCGTAATTTATATCCTCAGTTTATACGAAAATAAAAAAAATCGCCTTTAAAGAAAAATAAACTTTTAAAAATTAAAAACACACCTCAAATTCGTAGCAACATACCCTGGGTTTAGTCGCAAACGATCACGTGATCGAAATTTGTCTAGGTGTTTAGAAACTAGTTTTTAGCTGCAAGCAGCTCGCGTCGGTTGTGTAGGCTGTTTTTTTTTATTTAGAACCCCTTTTCGTAATCTACACTCCTGAATTTTACGGAAACGTGTAGGGGGGTGTGGGTAACGCTGATTGACATAATTGTTCTCCTTGCTAACCCACCCCCCTACACGGCCGAAGTACCCCAGGGTGGGGTCGAGGGGGTTGTCCTGGGGGTCGTGGGGGGAACGTAGCACGGCGAGCAAAGCGAGCCGTACTCGTCCCGGTGTCGCATCTCGGCTCGCTTCGCTCGCCTCGATGCTCCACCTTAAAAAAACCTCAAAAATGGGGCAAAAAATAGTTTTTTTTAAAAAAAGGGGGTCTGGGGGTGCAAATGGGTCAAATTTTTTTTGGTTTCCGCAACTATTCGTCCTCCTCTACGTGACTGCGAAAAGATTTTTTTTTCATCGCAAGCCGTTCGGGAGATATGAAAGGGGGTTCTAAAAAGGGGTCATGGGGGGGGTCGATTTTTTTTCTTCCTATTAAAGATTATACCATCTATACGATCCCGCCATCCGAAATTATCTATCGGTACGCTAACCGGTAGCAATTCAAAAGTGGGGGTCTTGGGGGGTCTTGGGGGTAAAAAAAATGTAACCCCCCAAAACGATTTTGAACCCTCCACACGACCCCACAAAAAAATCTGACCCACCCCCTACACGGCCGAAGAACCCCAGGGGGGGGGTCGAGGGGGTTGTCCTGGGGGTCGTGGGGGGAATGCAGCACGGCTCGCTTCGCTCGCCGTGCTGGTTCCCAGTGTCGCATCTCGGCTCGCTTCGCTCGCCTCGATGCTCCACCCTAAAAAAAACCCTTAAAATTGGCCAAAAAACGGTTTTTTTAAAAAAAAGAGGGTCTGGGGGTGCAAATGGGTCAAACTTTTTTTGGCTACCGCAACTATTCGACCTCCTCTACGCGACTGCGAAAAGACTTTTTTTCCATCGCGAGCCGTTCGGGAGATACGAAGGGGGGTTCTAAAAAAGGGTCATGAGAGGGGGTCGATTTTTTTTTCCTTCCTATTAAGGACTTAACCCTCTATACGATCCCGCCATCCAAAATCCTCTATCGGTACGCTATCCGGTAGCAAGTCAAAAGCGGGGGGTGTTGGGGGGTCTTGGGGGTCAAAAAAACGAATTCTAACCCTCCAGACGACCCCACAAAAAATCTGACCCACCCCCCCACACGGCCGAAGAACCCCCGGGGGGTCCTAGAGGGGGTTCGAAATTTAAAAAAGTCGAAATTTTCCCAAACTAACCCCCCACCCCCCCTACACATTTACGAAAAAAAACCATACCTCCCCCTCCACCAACAGGGAGAACAATCATGACATGATTGTTCTCCCTGTTGTGACATTGTCAGTCAGTGAGTGAGTGAGTGAGTCAGTGAGTGGTAAACCAATTTTATATAAAGGGTAAAATAAAATAATACCATACCTTGCTTTCTTCAACGATAGAATATTTAGTTTTTTTTTTTGTTTAGTAACGCATTTCTATTTATTTTTCCCCATTTCGGCTTGTGATAAACCTCAGTTATAATAAAAATAACTATCTGGTATAATATTTAATAATAATGTACGAATTTAAAAATTATTGAAATATACTATGCGAATGTAAATATTTACAACGATCAAAACGTTCTAACTCGCTCATAAACGCAGCATTTTTTGGGCGTTTCGTCCGTCGGAGAGTGCGAGCAAAAGTGACATAGGTCCACCTTCGACAAGCGCTCGCGCGGTACTGAGGGCAGATTGCCGGCACAATGAAATATATACCTTTTTTAATAAATTCATTAAAAAAAATTAGTTGGGATTTAAAACGTAAAATTAATATTGTAGTTTAAGAAAACAATGAAGATTATTTTGGTATAATTTTTATGTCAAAATGATGTAAAACTTTGGAGATATTAGGGTTTGTTTCGAAGCCTTTTCGATCGAAAGTTAACCTCGGTTCAGATTTTTTTCCCTTCATATAAAGGCATATAACGAAAATGTATTTAATTATTATCGAAGAATGGGATATTTGTTACCTTAAAAAAAATAGTTTTATGGTCTATATTCAATGGAATCTTCAAATTAGAGCTCCCAAAACAGGTCTCCGAGCGTTTTTGCCTAAACTTGCATCGGGAGAATGATTATAACTAAATAAAAAAATAAGTTATCAAAAATCTGTTTAATTATTATTGAAGTTAAGGAAACAATCTACTATTAACAAGAAACTGTTATTTCAAGCAACGAACGAAAGTCATAGAATTTGGACGATGAAAAAGTGCATTTCCGCGTTTTTACGTAATAGGGGCCTTAACAGAGCGAGCCCCGGGCATTCTATTGGTTCCTCTGTTTTTTAGTCTTTGTTACTCTGGCGATAGGTGCCGCTCCTGATCAGACTTGAAAGGATGTTTCATTCATGAAATAATTAACTCTATGTTGTTTTGAGGGGTTAATACCCATGATACCCATGGGTATAGTTCATTTTATCTGGGGATAAGTCAGCTCAAGGGTTAAATTATCTGCACAGGTTTTTAATAATGTTTTTGTCAGGGTTCAAAGCGAAAATTATCGTTGATAGATACTTAAATCTAATCGGAAATATTTAATTTGCCTCTTAAATTTTTCGTATTGTATTGCGTGTATCGGAACGCGAATTTCGTTGTCTAGTAGTTAAGTTTTTCGTTTCAAAATTATAAATTAAAGCTTATCATAAAGATTACCTTGACTGTTCAATGTTTTTATTTACGCTTCTCAAGTAGGTAACCGGTGATAGGTAGATTGCCAAAAAACCAAAAATAAGAACTAAAAATTTATTATAAATTTCATAATTATCGGATAATCCAATAATTATCTTGATAATATCGAGAAGGATATTTATCTTGATAATTTCAAACCCTGGTATTTGTAAGTTATTACAAAAGTTAATAAACTGCCTACGACCGCTATATGAAGGGTCCAGATGGTTCTACGATGGTTCTACGCAATGTCTACGAATGGTCTACGAAAGGTCTACGACAGTTCTACGTCTATGTTCTTACTACGAATGGTCTACGAATTTTACGAACCACTGCCAATGAGTGTATTTTTTAATATTCCCTTCCAAAAGTTATCACCAAATTTCTAAAGCCCATAAATACTACCTAGTTATTCTGTTTTATATACAAAACATACGACAAATATTAAAATTATTACTAATGGAAAATATAAAATTTTATTGGAGACTCGAATCTGCCATTCGTAAAAGATAATCATCTGCTAGAGTTTCGAGGCATATTTTCAGCCAATTTATCTTTATCTATCTACCTGTTAGCTGTACAAAAGATCTACCCCACTCCGTTATAAGAAAGGTAATATTGTGAGACGAACAAAGCAAAGAAAGGATTTCACTTTTGTGCCCAACCTATGAAAGGGGACAATGTACAGAGAAAGGAAGTTTTGGACCGAAACTCTGAGCAGGAAAAACGATTGTTCCTAAACACAATACCTAATCATAAGAAGAAAATATTATCTACTAGCATCTATATAAAAATATCTATCTAATATAATATCTATCCGTACTTTCATATATCTATACAAAATTGCACGACTAATAGCTGATGATGATGATGATGATGAAATCCTAATAATTATTTATTTTGATGTGATACCTTTCATCAGAAATATAATAAAGGTACCTATAAAACCAAAATGTGTAATTCTGAGACTATGGGTTTACTTACCGTTGCGTGAAAAGCTGAAGGGATTCATTTAGTAGACTAAGGGCCCTGTATCTTTTCATGAAATCATGTTATTTGTCCCGGGAATAAGCTTTTATCACAGGTACGAGATCTTGGAAACCACGCTTCCTAGGTTTATTGTAAACTAGCAGCGCATCGCGGTGTCATCCGCCTAATTGCCGTTCCCTTGGAAATTCCGGGATAAAAAATAGCTGGTTGGCTATAAACCTTCCTCTTGAATCACTCTATCTACTAAAAAACCGCATCAAAATCCGTTGCGTAGTGAGACTTAAGCATATAAAGGAACATAGGGATATAGGGAAGAGAAAGCGTAATTCCCGTTCCCAATTCCTTGATAAAATAGTCTATGTGTTATCCAGACTATAATCTATCTCTGTGCCAAATTTCATTCATATCCGTTCAGTAGTTTTTGCGTGAAAGAGTAACAAACATCCATCCATCCATCCATACTTACAAACTTTCGCGTTTATAATATTAGTACGAAACACTTATTATAAAAGAGCTTATAATAAGTGTATTTTAGTGTATATACAATAAACCTAGGTAACATGGTTTTCATGATCTCGTACCTGTGATAAAAGCTTATTCCCGGGACAAATAAAATGGCGGCAGATAAAATAAACGTTGACACACCATAAAGACCTGAGATAGTACAGTTTTATTGCTTTAAATGTGGACTGGGTTGGCCGATCATGTGGGCCTATGTACGGAATTATTCTAAAAGCTGTAGGTTTGTTTCCAAATGTTCTGATAGGAGGAAGGTATATTAATTTAATTAAAATCAAGGAAGAATCAAAAACTGTAACTGACTTCAAATGGGAGGTGGCTCTTAATTCGGCTTATTGTTTGTTATTCGTTTATCGCCGTCAATAATTTGATTATTTTTATTAGTTCAATTGAATTTGTCTAGGGAACAAACACGTGAAAGTTGAAAAAATGTTTAAATATTAATTAGGTTGAAGTCTGTTATAGTTTTGTAAAAAAAAATCAAATAAGGTACCAAGCTAACTACGACAGAACCAAAAAAGAGGTACCTATTAAAACAAAATCTCTATATAATCAAAATCATTACCAATTTCTTTTGTTTTTGTTTCTAGGCTACACGTTCAAAACCTATTTTCATTTTCAGTTTTCGAACGCTTCCTTTGAATAAAACAAAAGATGATCGCTTCGCTATATCTTCTCTAAGACGAAACGATCAATATCCCAATCTAGTAGGTACTGTATTTATAAATCTGTGATCCCAAGGCAACTCTTCTTGAGGATACTGAATCTTAATCCACAGAATTACCCAACATCACCTCATCTTTTCACAGACTGAGCTGACCCGGGACTTTAAGCCGTGACCTCCAAGGTATAAAAAGCATTATCGCACTTATAGGATTCACAACAAAAGGAAATACGTTTCATCAGTCGGTAGGTACACTTACCAAAAATGGATTAAGGTAAGCTACGGAAGTACACTTGCGAGCAATAGTATCAGAACATTGTTCGTTAGCAGGTTGGTGCATCTTTATTCTATGGGGTTAGATGAAGCTGTGTGGATTGTCCAGTCTTTTTTGGAGATTATACTAACCGAGTATACCTAGGTACCTACTTATATTCATGAATAAACACAAATACTTCAAACTGCTAGGCAAAGATTCTATGGTGGCATTTGTAGGTATGTCTATTTATCTTTTTTCTAATTTAATATTATTTAGAATACATAAAAAGAGAAAATTACAGATAATTCCAAATCTTTTTGGCTAGCACATCGCGAACACCTAAGCAAGGCATTTTTTAACACGTTCTCGTCCGGTCCGTTGTTTGCATAAGTATAAATAAAGAAATCAGAAATCAATATCTTTATTTCTTTAGGCTTACAAAATAGGTACCTGATGAATTATATTAATTATCGATTTTAATAATGCATTGATATTCAATACAATAATAAAATCTATTTTGATTTTGTGTTCAGAAACGCATGTTACTCTTAGTGCATTAGTTTCTAGTAGTAGGTATATAGGTAGCTAAGGAAAAGAATAAGAATGTTTTTTCTCATTAAGTACCAAAAAACGAATATAAAACTTTACTTGTTTTTCAATTACCTTTATTAATTATATGTTGATGAATTATTAATTACCTTGCTTTTATCCTTATGTATTTTTTCAGGGTATCCTGGGTATTTTCTATGTACCTATGGTAAAAATAATTACTATTTAATTTATTTATGTACGGGTATTTATCGCGTTTATTTACCTATTTTTTCCCCGACAAATAGCCGTACATAAATATATTTAATTATGTGTTCTGATCGCGTAAGTTTAAAAAACTAATTATGTTATGTGATGTATTCAGTACCACAGTCAGTACTTCAATTAATCTAGAAACGGTACCGATAGAACAAGCAAGCTCTGTTTAGCTTGGGGCTAGATGATGCTGTATAATTTTTCCAACATTATTAAAATATATTCATATAATATATGAATATGTTTTGTAAATACATATTATGTATTTACCACATAGGTATCTACCATAAACACGTGTAAGTATTATTTTTTATTAATAACATGTAACTTAGTAATAAATTGAAATGGTAGCCAAGTCATCTAGGCTAGGTCATAAAACTCATAGTTCAGTTATCTATAAAATTTATTAACAACGAAAATTACAAGCAAGGAATAGAAAAATTACAACTAGTATTTACAATTGAAACCATTGAGCTAACTGCAGACGGTTGCAAACAGTCTAAAGGTAGCTCAATTATTATTGATCTATAAAATTCATACCTAATATTTCATAAGTCTCTACTATAAAAGTTTAATGTTTAAAACAAGGAAGATAAGGTTGTTGAAATGTGTTTTAAATTGAAAAGCGCGTCAAACAGGACCTCAGCTAATTTTAGTGGATCACAAGGTTGTGATTCTCACAACAATATCCTGAATGTTTTAACATATTTAAAACTGATTCTAATACCACTCATTAAAAAACAGATCCAAATATTAGTCATTCATTTAAGAGCTAGCGCGCACTGGTGACTATTGTCAGCGTGACTGTTTTGTCACTCCGTGGATATGTATGGAGATGTGTGGAATATCACCCAGTTGTCACGTCGTAACATACATATCCACGGACTTGATAAGAGTGACAAAACAGTCACGCTGACAAAAGTCACCAGTGCGCGCTAGCTCTTAGACTCTTCCAAAGTTAGAAAAATATTAAAAATATATTATGATGGCTGTAACTTTATATTTTGCTCGTGAGTGTATTATACATGTTACACAAGAGACGGTTCCTGAAACATTTTTCATCGAAGTCCCTCCAAAGCTCCATTCCACAACTTTTGTCTACGAAGCTAAAGCTGTTGTTACACTATCCAATTCGTAGTTATACATATTTGTATAAGTATAGATATATTTTAAATTTATCAAAACAGACTGCTATGACGTTAATAATATTTCATATTTACGTTTCTTATGTCGACTACGCGAGATGCAAATAGGAGGCTACTCTACTCCCGTTAGAAGTGAGTCAGGAAAGCAATCTGACGATCTTCTGACCGTCGTCGTCAAAGATGCTTGTTGTTCGCGGAAGAATGCTTATTGTTCGCGGAAGAATGCTTGTTGTTGGCGGAAGAATGCTTGTTGTTCGCGGAAGAATGCTTGTTGTTAGCGACGAACGGGACTGTAAACGCCTTCAACGTGATGTGGACAGAGTGGTTAAGTGGAGTAGTAAGAATAAACTACAGTTCAACATCATCAAATGCTCTAGCATAACGTTATGTAGAGCAAAGGCATCACAATATCTTTTTTTTAGAAAATCCAACAAAAGAATCAAAAAATACAAATTTCAAAATAGGGTTCGAAGCGATAATTATCAGCCATAATTATCGCTATATTCAATACTAGCTGGTGCCCGCGACTTCGTCTGCGCATGATGAGTATTTCGAGTACTCGCGATTTTACTTGCGTAATTCCCTTTTCCGTGGGATTTTCGGGATAAAATAAAGCCTATGTGTTATTCCAGCTTATAATCTATCTATGTGCCAAGTTTGCCAGTTTTTGCGTGAAAGAAAAACAAACATCCATCCATCTATCAATCTATCCATCCATCTATCCATTCATACTTACAAACTTTCGCGTTTATCAGTTCAATTCAGTTTGGTTCCCCTGGGCTATACGGGGAACCAAACTGAATTCCGGGATAATATGTATCCCATGTCCAATCGTCCCGAGTTCCATTCGAATTCATTCACTTCCGTCGTGATGCGTGGTTAAAGAATTCTTCTTTCACCCTCTCTCCCAGGGGAACCTTACCGAATTTCGGGTTAAAAAGTATCCTATGTCCTTCCTTGTAGTATGAACTCAAATCGCCCCGAGTTTCATTCCAACTCATTCAGCAGTTTCGGCGTGATGCGCGGTATAGGAATTTTACTTTCATACCCTCTCCCATGAGAACCTTACTGAATTCCGTGATAAAACGTATCCTATGTCCTTCCTCGTGGTGTGACCTATAATCATGCCGAGTTTCATTTCAATCCATGAAGTAGTTTCGGCGTGATGCGCGTTTACGAAACAGACAGACAGACAGATAGACAGACAGACATAAATGAAAAAAATTACAGTTTTGGTTTTGAGTATCGATAATAGAGTGCCCTCCAAAAATTTTTTTCAAAATATCTTCAATATACAGAATTGGACCTGTTACAGTTTTATTATAAGTATAGATAGATAGGGTTCGAAGCGATAAGTACGTATAAGAACGTAACGGATTTTGATGCGGTTTTTTTGAAATAGATAGAGTGATTCAAGAGGAAGGTTTATACATATAATAAAACCGTGTGCAGCCGGGGCGGGTCGCTAGTTTCTGAATGTAATTTCATTTAATTCGGTTCAATAGCTTATATTTCAAAGCGTAACAGACAGACATACTTACTTTCGCATTTATAATGTTAGTAGGGAGAGATGTCCGATTTTTTTTTTTATTATTTTTTTTTATTAATTTTATAACTAGGTCTGACGAATAATAATGTCACAATTTTTACAAATGGATTTTTAATGTCTTAATTTATATGTCGTAATATATATATTTTATTAATGCATTAGATATCATCATGATTTGATTAGATTTTTGAAGGACAAACATTTAAATAATTTATACTTAATTTACGTTATTGCATTGGGTGCGCCCGTATTAATAGCTATACCTACTTTTTGATGAATAAATAAATAAATAATATCAAACAACTAATCGAAGCAGTTGCGTCTAGGGTTACCATCAGACCGGATAAATCCGGTCTAGACCGGATTTTAAACGTACAGACCGGACTCCGCCCGGATTTCATTCGAGACCGGACTTTTCGTGATGCAAATAACTAGCAGGCGCCGCCGCTACCGCGCAAGTCCAAATTAAAACTAGGGTTGTTGCGAATATCAGCATCAGCATCATATCAATCAATACTGATCATCAGCATCCGCTGATGATCAGTATTGATTTAAACATCAGCATCAGCATTGATCGATGCTGATTTTCAATGCTGATGTTCACTTGCACTTAAAAGCACTTAACATATCGCAAACGGATCCCTAAATCGAAAAATTGATTTCAACTAGTTAAGAATGACTCAAAATAATGTTTTTTTTACATTTGAAAGCAAATCTAAGCGACTAAAATAACGTAACTATTGGCAATACAGCAAATCGAACTACTGACTACTAAGAGTAAACATCATTTCTGACATAGAATTGACTACTGCCCCGCTGCTGCTTCGCACGCATGGAAATTTATTTGTCAAATTTCAGAAATTTATTTCACGCCTCCTAGTTTCGCAAAAATAAAAAATACGTGTTTAATTATTTACCTTGTAGTTTATTTAAATACCGAGTTTTGAGTAAATTGAACCAAGGAAAAATATTTTTCCATACAAACTTTACCACCCTATTTAACCCCTTCAGAGGCTAAAATTTCTAAATTTTAATTGCCTATGTGCTATTCTAGGTCCTAAACTATCTACGTAATTTCATTTAAATAACTAAAGTAGTTACGGAGATTACCTATAACAAACATTCACACAGACTTTCCCATTTATTATAATAGTATGATAGTAAGATTATATCCTGAAAAAAACCTAATTTAGAAAAAAAACTATGGTGCCATGTTTCTTTCCAAGATTTTGAAAAAAATATCAGGTTTTTTTTAACTTTCATCTTTAGAGTTGGCTTAGTAACAAGATCCTGAAAACTATGTTTTTTAAATTCAGTTCACAATATGATGTTCCCTGTGCACTAAACTTTTGTGTAACTAACCCTTCGAAAAATGCAAGATTTTTCGAGACTCGGTTCACCACCTACATTAAGTAAGCGTGGAACACTGTTTGCGAGCCCAACACGCACTTGGCCAAAATCAGCATCAGCATTCGCTGATGTGAAGATCAAAAATCAGCATTAGCATCCGCTGATGTGTCAAAAAACCGCATCAGCAACAACCTGCTTCAAACATCTGAATTGTGAAGAATTTTACAGTGAAATTTCTACTAAAAAAAGATTTTTAAAAGCTGTTGCTAGTGGACAGAAATATAAGTACAAATAATATTGTAGTAAAGTACCTATAATAAAACGTATTTATAATCTACGAAGTTTTATTTTCAGCCAAAGACCGGATTTTTTTACACAAATCAGGATTTTCTAACACTTGGAACCGGCTTTTCGATTTAAAGCCCTGGTAACCCTAGTTGCGTCCTCTATAATCATTGCCAGTCATCTTGCATTTTCAAACCCTGGCGCTTCGTAGAGCATTCGTAGGTACTACTCTACGAAGAAAGGGCTATATTTCTTCCTCTTTGTCCTATCGCTAGCGTAAGCTCGAATATTCGGTAAGAAAATGGTGTCAATCAGATAGAACAAAACAAAACACAACTAGTTTGAGACTTAAAAAACATTCCATCATTTTATCATTCGATCGATAAAAAAAGCGGCTAATTTTAATGATGTAAAGTTTATGTAAGTTTTGTAGCTGTCTCAATTGACTCCCATTTAGGTTTGCCAGATCGGAACTTACCAAGTCCGGGACAATTAGAGCTTAAAAAAAAAAGTTTGACAGCCAAATGCGAGGTCTAATATCCATTTTTTACGGGCAACTACAAGGTCCGCCAATGCGAGTGCTTTAATTTTATGTGCCAGGGCTTTAGTCCGCCCGATACATTTCTGGACACGGGACAAGACGCGAAATTTCGGGACAATCCCGGAAATCCCGGCGATCTGACAACCCTACTCCCATGGACTAGATTGGATAGTGTAACAGAAACTCAACTTGGCTAACCTCCAGGAAGCATATAGTACGGATTTCATCCCCTCTATCTTTGGTTACCTAAGCACCTCTTGTTTGCTGCAGTGGGGTGTTCATTGCAGGGTTGGGGTTTAAGTAGGAAAAAGTAGTGAGCTATGTATGTAATATTAGTAGTATTCAAATTTACGGGAAAATTTCTAGAGCATAGAGACCAAAGTAATGAGGTAAAATTAACAATTAGTTAAGTAAGGCGGTAGAGATAGATCACACAAATGTTCATCATTAATCAGCCTTTGAAGACCACCGCTGGACCATGTATCTCTACGTGAAAAAAAATATAAAAAATTACAATCTGCAAATATTTGTTCCTCGATGCTAGGTGATCTCTAGGTAATTAAAAAGATATCTCTATGTATAGGTACCTATTGTCATACTTTATTAACAACGAAAATTACAATCAAGGAATAGAAAAAATTACAACTAGTTAGTATTTACAATTAAAACCATTGAGCTAACTGCAGACGGTTGCAAACAGTCTAAAGGTAGCTCAATTGATCCATGTCAATACCAGTCTGAAACGTCCCCAAGACACTGGCTGCATTACCACGCTGTATGGTAATGCTGATGCGCTGAGCCAGATACTCACCAGCAGGGCCGTCTTTACCAGGGGGTGCAAGGGGTGCGGTGCACCCGGGCGCGAAGCGCCCGGGGGCGCCTGCCGAGCGCTGAATATTTAGATATTTCATTGAACTTAACGCCATTACACAGTTTCATATAATTGTTTCGACAAATACGTACATGCGCAAAATTAATAGTAGGTACATACACACATACATACAACATATAAAAAAAATAGTCTTCAAGAATAAACATTGGTTTACTTTTATTACGCTTTCGGCGTTTGTCATACCGCTCGTGATGTGCAACCTAAAATGACTCTTATTACTAAAAATATAACAATTTTATTTAATTTTTTGCGCGCGGCAAAATCTCTTTTCCAAAGAGACTGTATAACCTTTGACACAATGACGCCCGATCGCAGCAAAATGATCTCTAAGTCAAAGTGTAAGTGCATTTGAAAAGGGAGCGCGGCGCGGCACCTGTGCGTCTGTCATACATAACAGCCTGTCCAGAAAGGGCGCTTTACGCGCGAGTGCCCTCGCGCGTTTCAATTTATATTGCGTCCAGATGCGGCGTTTTGCGCGCGCTCCTACGCGCGATTTGTATGGGAGGGACCCAGGGACAGTTATAAACATGGAGCGAGACAAAACAGTCGTGCTGTGGCTTGCATACCAAAATTGTCAAAATATGTCAAAATTATCAGTCTCCATTTTTGTTCCAAATACGTCCACTCGCATTGGAATCGCGCGCACCACTGGACGCAGCAATGGCGCCCGAGTATCTCGAACGAGTCAAGAGTCCAGCGCGTTGCTCGCGTTTTACGCGCGAGCAAGGAATCGCGCAGCAGCATCTGGACGGAATGTATAGCGCTCTAGTATCTGGAGAACGCGCGAGTGGTTACGCGCCCTATCTGGATAGGCTGTTAGCGCCTTTTGACATGCCGTTCGGGCGCTCGCACCGACAGTTAGAAGAGACAGCCAACTTGGAAGAGAGAACTTCTACGAGTATTTCACAAGTTCCAGCTAGACGTGCCACGCTGCGCCGCCGTTTTCACGCGCCGCCGCCGCCGCCGGGCTTACAAGTCGGCGCGCCGACTAGCCGCGGACCCGCGCGAGCGGGTGCCGGGGTGCGGCGAGAGGATAGAGGTAATCCTCTCTCCCCGCTCTCCGTACCCCGGCTGTTGTTTTGACAGTCATTGAAGTTGAATTTGGAAGTTCATGATGGCCGTAAATATAAACTTCATAAAAATCAAACAACTGCTGGACAATGGACATAGGCCTCCCCTAATGAGCGCCATTAGCGCCCTGTCTTTAGTCAGCTTGTTGCATTCAGCATCTGCTAGCAGTCTTTCGTATATCGTCATCCTACCTGGCCGGGAGGCATCCTACACTACGTTTGCCAAGTCGCAGTCTTCACTCAAGAACACGTTTACCCAACGGTTGTCGGTTCGAGAGATACGTCTAGTCCACTGCCACTTCAGCGTGCTAATTCTTTGAGCTATGTCGATAGCTTTGGTTCTCTGTCGGATGTATCCATTACGAATCCTATCCTATGGATGACGAGAAGACTTGACGTTGTTTCCTAAATGCTGCCCAGCCCAGCTGGATCCTCCTCTTGGCCTCTTTCTCAAAATTGTTTTTACCTTACTGCACAATCTGCCCAAGGTAAGTGTACTCGGAAACAATTTCGAGGTTGAGGCTAGGCCGTCCAGCATGTGGTTCAGCTCCTCTAGTGACTCCGCCATTACGACTATATCATCAGTGAATCGCATGCGCGAGACGTAATCGCCGTTCATGTTAATACCCTTACCTCCCCAGTCAAGCGTCTTAAATATATTTTTCAATGCGCTAGTGCACAGTTTCGGCTATGATATCCCTATGATATGATATCCCCCTGTCTCACTCCATGTGCAATTGGATGGGTTTAAACTGCTGATCCTGTACTTGGACACTCATAGTGGCAGCTTCGTAAAGACATCTCAGCACTTCGATATAACGATAGTCTACTTGGCATCGCTGTAAGTATTCCAGAACCGCTCAAGTTTCGACGGATTCAAAGGCTTTCTCATAGTCCACAAAGACTGACACAAGGGCTGATTATACTCTTCGGACTTCTGTTTAATCTGCCTCACTGTGTGAATGTGGTCTGTGATGCCATATCCTCCGCCGCCACGGAACCCGGCCTGCTCCGCTGGCTGTATCTGGTCAAGTCTCCTGGCGAGACGATTCATGACCATTTGTGAAAACAGGTTATAGATGTGGCTCAGGATTGTGATGGTTCTGTAATTTTTAAGGAGAGTTTTATCAGCCTTCTTAAAAAAGTGCACCACAAAACTCCCGCTCCGCGCCTTAGGACAGGAGTTCTCCGGGCGGCTCTGGAATCATGGTCGTCTCGTCAGGAACGAGGGGCATGTGCAGTGTACAGGCGGCCATAAAAATCCTCTATCTCGGCCGAGATATCCGGTTTCGACAATACGATCCTCCCGTCGTCGTGCGTTGCTCCGAAGGTCACACCCTACCATCTTCGCAATTCGCTTGTTCAGGTCTGACCTTTCTGACGAAGTTGCTTGGGTGGTTTCTCGTCTTCTTGTCATCAGCCCCTTGTCTCATCCGAGACTTTGGACTTCTTGCCAGTTCACTGTTTTTTGCAGAACTTGATGCCCTCGTCCCTCAACGTTTCACGGTCTTAAAAGTATCTTCTATTTTAGAGAAATAAATAAATAAATAATCAAATTACGTGTATTGTGTTTTCTTGGTTGACTAGGAGTTAGGTAGGACCCCTTCCATACTGCAGTGTGTCGTCGGTCACGTGCCACGCTGCAGTGGAAAAGAAAACGAGGGCGCAGGCTGAGCCCCGCACCCCGGCGCCGAATAGGCTTAAGACGGCACTGCTCACCAGCTCTCGGGTCACGCGTCGCGTCGACCAGACGCTCAGATAATTTTTAAAAAACCCGGAGAGCCTCGGCACCCTATTGTTTATGTATACCATCTAATACCACAAGCTCTGCTCAGCTTGGCTAGATGATACTGTGTGGATTTTCTATAAATATTTATTTAATTATTTATTTATTATTGTTCATATTAAGAAGCTGCCAAGGAGGCATCGTAAAGCTCGTTCTTCATAGTATGTCCATCTAGTTTCGGCAAACACCAGGTCGTCGGTAAAGCGAACATGAGACAGGTAGAAACCATTTAACCCCCGACCGCATTCTCAACTGGAACGTAGCTTTCTTTGTTTGGTTAGCTAGTTAAAACTCAAATGTCCTTTTAAAAGTCATATTTGGAAACTTTTAAACTTTATAGAACCTCCACTTACACTGAAATTTACTTTAGAAAGAAGCTTATCTTAATATCATGATCATCTCAGAGAAACATTTTTACTATGTCATCAAAGACAATATTGTGGTCACGGGATGAAAAAGTCCTAATTCACTATCACTACATAAAACAAAAAACAAAGTCGCTTTCTCTGTCCCTATAACCTTATGTCCCTATGTCCCTTTGGTTGTATGCTTAAATCTTTAAAACTACGTAAAGGATTTTGATGCGGTTTTTATAATAGATCGAGTGATTCAAGAGGAAGGTTTAAACGTATAATAAAACCGTGTGAAGCCGGGGCGGGTCGTTAGTAATATAATAAAAGTCGAATGAAAGTCTGCGTGAATGTTTGTCAAGACGTAGTTCATGGTTATGTTACGTATCACAGTAACTAGGTATTTAATTTATTTAGATTAAATTTGCTACCTACGAAGATAGTCTAGGAAATCTTTCTCGATTTTTTTTTCAGAATATGAAATAAATAGGGTAAAATTATTTTGAACGTGGAGGGGAGAGCACGTTCTGGAAGGCGAAAGTAGGTACAAGTAAAGTCGGGTTTTTGCATTTTCGAGCCGGGGCGGGCGGCGGCGCGCCACTGAATCAAACGTTTTATTCTCAATCTTTGATATACATTGACATTGCTCTCCATTGACAAATTTCCAGGCGGGAGAAAACAACGGAGCGCAGCCAGAAGGTAAATAAACGCGATAGATACAAATATAATTATTTATGTTTTCAATGTGCATCAATCCCCTATCGTCGGCAGGTGAATACCTAAGTATTTTTGATAGAAAGTCATCACAATACCTAAGCCTAAAGTAAGTATTAATGAACATTTCCAAAATATACTTAGAATCGAGTAAGAAACGACTACTAGCTACGTCTAGTAAGGAACGACTACAGCTACGTCACGATTCTTGTTTGACGTTGTATTTCGTAGAATCGGTACTTTTGCACGTCACGAGTTTCACTAGCATTGTGGTAGAGCTGAGGTACAGTCGAGGATCAAATAGCTGAACTGGTGTTCCAAAAGAAAGAAAGAAAAAACTCTTAGTGTCCTGTTTATACTTAATAAACTAAAGACAAAACAGATCACAGATCTATCAAATATAAAAATAAAAAGTAAGATATAAAATTCAGATTTTACTGCATGCAATAGGTATATTCATATACAGATTTCAAAGTTGCAAGCTGGTACTTATTTGTGTTCCCATATACCTAAACTAACCGCCTCGCGGTTTCACCCGCGTGATTCCCATTCCCGTGGGAATTCTGGGATAAAATATATCCTATGTGTTATTCTCGACTATAATCTATCTCTGTGCCAAATTTCATCCATCTCCGTAGTTCAGTAGTTTTTGCGTGAAAGAGTAACAAACATCCATCCATCCATACTTACTTACAAACTTTCGCGTATATAATACCTACTATCTAGTAGGATTAGATCAATATTTTACAGTTTTTGAGTAATCCTCAAGAATATGTGAAATTGAAAAGTCGGAGTCATTACTTAATGTAACTATATTTCAACCCAGATTGGAAACGAAATAAAGTTTCGTGCATTCGATCCTGTGGGTTTTCATTCACTTTGAGCACAAATAGTTCGGATAGTCTGAAGATACACAGCTTAGAAAAAAATAGGATTTTTGAATTGTTTTGCATTGTCTCAGTCACTGACACAGTAGTGTCTCTCCTTTTTGTACGGGTTGGCCCGTACACTAACTACTCCTCTTTTGGTGGAAAATGCACCAAAAAAGGAGTACAAAAAGGAGGAGGTTCGAAATAATACTAACCCTTTTTGAAAACACATCAATTATAGGTATTTTTATAACTTTCCTTTACATTAAATGGACAAACTAATAAGTAGTTTCATTTTCAAACAAGCTGTTTTCAACGAACTAATACGCTAACGCAACTAATACGCTATGACTCAAAAACTATTTAGCCAAAATTTCACCTGTTTCCTCAGTAAGCCTGTTCGGCAACGATATTTATTTGTTTCAACTTTAATCAAAACCACTTCATGGAATTTCAGTGAGGGAGCGGCGGCATCGACTGAATGATTTTTTATTCTATCTACGTGTTGCCCTAGGAAGCTATTTATTTGTGAGTTTATGCTGTGGGAAATAAATATGCTTTTTTCTTTGTCTACTAAATAGGTTTTTGAACCTCCGTCCATTATTTAGTCTTGTGAAAGATTGCCTATTTTGAACTAACGAAAAACAAAAGGACGTAAAACTTTGAAAACATTAAGTTTTTTTTTTTAAAGATTTTACAGTTTTTGTACAAATCTCCAAATTATTTTCAAATCATCAAGGGTTCATCTCTAAAACATCCGTAGGTAAGTAGGCAGAGGTCGCAGAAAATAAAACTTCAAAAGCCATCGCTACAAAGTAACAGTAAAACAACGTTTACAGCAAATAGGTAGAACAACATTTTTATTCGCGCGGTAAACCGAGAAAAAATAAAATTCACGAACATTCTGAAAAGTCTTACAAGAAAGTACCTATTAACTGCCTTCTAGTAAGTGCTGAACGAAATCTTGGCATCTTCAGTAGTTTTTTAGACGGAAAGCATAATTTTAATTAACTACCTACTGCTTTCGTTAGTCACCTACAATTCTCATTTTTCAAAGTCGTATCTATAGGTGAACGTCGAAAATCCCTGAAAATGGTATTAAAAAAATTACAACTACGTACAAAGGTACTTAAGTATACCTAATGGTAGAATCAGAGACGTGCAAGTAACGTTTTCCTCCGATAATGGAATAAGGGCACAACACAAGTTAAGAAGTAAGTCAACAAGCGTATTTACCCTCCCACCCCTTAATTTCACCCAAATGCCAAATAGCTTTGTCAACTTGTCATTCAATTTCGAACTTTATCCAAACTGTGTTGGAGTTAATTTGATCTGCTGTTTGCGCTGGAAACTTAATTTGTGAGGTTCCTGTAAACATTTTGAATTCTCTTCATTGGCTCGGTCCTTCCTTCACTCGCAATAACTTGGGACACAAATACTGAGGACAAAATAAAGATGTCCTGTTTCTATTTTGTCACGCAGTAGGCTTTTTTTAAACTTTACATAAAGTAGATTCTCAAAGTTTTTACATAAAAATACTTGAAAATGGCAAATACTAAAAGTAAAGTCCAGAAAAAAAAGTAGATAGACTGGGCGCCATTTTCTAAAATTGAAAATAACAGACTTACAAATGGCGTCCTAACCATCCTAACCAACCTACGATTTGAAAAAAGATCCTGGGAAATGTAGAGAAAACATCAAGTACGCGCATGGCGGGGAAAACGCCTCTACGTCTGTTAGGTTAGATAGAACCAATCAAACATCTTACTTTCTTCACGTAGCAATCATCTGGGTAAAAACCCACTAAGCCTAGAAGAGCAGTATATCACCCCGAAGAAAATCCTATAGGTAGTTCCTAGCGACTGCAAGAGTAAATGCGATGTATGAACGTCACATCTTCAGTGGTGAACATAATAATATATAACCTAGTTGCGATCGATCGTAATTGGCCGATCATGGCCGCAGTGATACGAAAACCGTGCAAATAAAAAAATAGTAAACTTGGCGCGACTCTTCCCTTTAAATTATTTTCGTTTCTACTATCATGCCCTCTAACGAGGCTCGATTAATTTAATTTGAACCATTCAGGGCTATTGTGTTGATTGCCGCCATTGCCTATTCAATGGTGTGGTTAATACCTTTCGTTGAAGTAAAGCGTTCTACAGTTTATGAAGATCGAAAACTGAAAGTACCTACCTCGTTTAGTTACATAGGAGAGCGCCATAGTCAATTTGTTAATCAAATTAGGTACCTACTTAGATATCATATTTAACTAAGTAGGCACCTAAGTGGTTTTTTAAGCTTTTGCGATCAGAACACATTAGGTAATAAAATATTTAGGTACAGGTAATCCTGTGAACATGACAGAGTGTAAACCTGTTGAAACGTCGGGAAAAATAGGTAAATAAACGAGATACATACCCGTACCTTAATATTTATAATGAGGTAGGTACCTAGTTGTCTCAGGGTAAAAAAACTGGAATCACTTACCTACTTATAAACAACATTATTTCTTTAATTCTTCTAATGTGAAAACACGATTGAGAATGGGATAAAAAAAGCGTGAAAGTCCACTGATTCGCACATCATTAGGTTACAATCTCAGGAACCCTGCGGTCTAATAAATTGACTCATGCATGTTTTGATTCGTAGATTATTAAGTTACCTACTAATTATTGGTTTCCTATGCCCTTGTTTCATCTTGGGCTATATATTTAGTTTTCTTTAGATTAAAACCTGGTAAGTACCTACCTAACAAACACAACATCGCTTTACTCAATCTACGAGGTAGGTATATGAAGTATCTAGACCTTAGATAGGTAAGAACCTAAGTAGGTACCTACTACAAACAAACACTTGAAGACCCATTGCTAAAAAGCACTTATATAAATGGCTACGTGCTCTACATGGAAAACGATACCTACTCTTAAATATGTAATATGTAGTTACCTAGGTGCTTAACGCATGAAATATACCCCATCTTGTGTAAGACTTAGTTTAGCAGAATAACGTATCGGCCCTCGGTGTAATAAACATGTAATTAGATCCATAAAGTAACTTTACGATGTCTGAAAATGTAGCCAGCTACCTAAGTACGTTCCCTAGAACAGAGCAGGTTCCTGGTCAAACAAATCAAAAAGGATACAATAGCAGAAAACAGCTTTACTTTTTAATTTCGCATGAGTGGCGGTGGTTAAAAGTATTTTTTTTAAATTCATATTACTTAAATACCTTCATCCAGATTAAAATCTAGTCTTCATTAATTTTAGAACATGATTGTTGAAATGTAATATTTTGCAATAGTAGGTTACTCTGGTTGGCTTACAAAATAGGCACTTTGACAAGTCAAATTTTAAGTTTTGAATATTTATAAAAATAATATCATAGTTACATCAAGAAATAAGGTGTTTATATATGTATTTTCTCTTCACTTAAATTGTTTGTCCACAAGTTGAAGAAGTACTCATGACTATTTATCGAATTATGGACAACCAAAAACATTTAGGCACCAGAATAAACCAAGAACCAGAAATATAATAAAAAAAATCAGAATGAGATGCATATGCCCTAAAATAGCGCCATAAGTTGGAATAATGAGTAGTTACCTACTGGAAGGAAAGGCACGGTTCAGAGAAGACTGTCAAAAAATAGAGGAGGTCAGGACTGGGAGCCTTGCGGCTAACATGATGATGAATCGGGTAATGTAGAGCGGAGATGGCAACCCAGCAAAGAATTACCTTCGCGTCAAGATCAAATTCGAGAGGTCGTAAAGAGTCCATTGTTTTGTTTTATGCCCTCTGTTATTACTTCGAATATGGTTTAATTACTGTGAAGAGTAATTACAGGATCTTATTGAGGTACTCAATAAGGCTGGGAATATTACCTACCAATACCTAGTTGGTACCTACCAGGATATTATAATATAGGAAGATATTCGTATTACAAACCATAATTATCTACCTTGACGAAAGCTCTATTTTTTTCCCCACAATCGTGTTTTTTTTATTGTGTGCTCACTTCTGTTTATTTCATTTTTATTATTGTAGGTTCTTGGGCACATATTTGCCAGAAGTGTGATTTGATGGTGGAATCCAAGAGGAAACATCATCATCATCAAACTATATTAGTCCACTGCTGGACATAGGCCTCCCCCAATGAGCGCCATAGCGCCCTGTCTTCTGCTTACCACATCCAGCATCTGCCTGCAGTCTTTCGAAGATAGTCATCCCACTTGGCCGGAGAGCGAACGAAGTAGTAGAATTATTTTTAGTTATAATAAGTTTTAATTAAACATTCCTTGTCTACGTTATGTTCGGGCAAATACGGCGAAATGGTAGGAACCAATGAGTTAAGTACCTAACTAGAGTCGAGTCTCCGATGGCTCGGAATGTAGTCCCGATGTAAAAAGTACGGAACTGAGATGGAACAGCCCGGCGATGAGTCTTATGTGATGTGACGTGCCCCAGAAGAAATGGTATTATGTGACATGCCCCAGAAGGGGGAGAGTACGGGACAATTAATCCAGTCATCTTAGTAAGTCACCTCGGAATTTAAGAAACTCAGCTGTATTTTGGCTTTCTAAAACTTGTCTCAAAACCTACATTATGGTAGGGTGTACGCGTCTATTAAAATTTGAGGTCAAAGGTCACGAAAATCGAAATAAAACAAAATAGAAAACACTTTGCTCTAACCGCGTGCTCTCCGCTGTCTATCTCGAAAACGATTCAACGTAAAAAAAACTAAGGTTTTCTAAGATAAGGTAAATTCTACAATATTGATCATCAATACAAACAGCGAAAAACCAATAGGCTCAGACTATTAGTTCTATAGTCTGAGCCAATAGGAAATGAAATATTTACAAAAAAATATGCGATTTTCATGTCAGCAAGATTCATTTGGGTCACTGCACGCCAGAAAGTAACAAGAACTTTATTGGTTGGACTAACGTCTACTTCATCATCATCATCATCATCAGCCTATATTAGTCCACTGCTGGTCCACGTCTACTTCACTAGCCCTTAAACTAAAATAATAAACCATCATTAGAATAATTACAAATATTTAATGACAGAATAAATTTTACAATAATCTTAACTACCTATATTAAAATTACACAATTCAAAAACTCTAGTACTTTTATACTATTATCTAATAAAAATTTTGTTACAGCTGTGCATTTTTACAATTTACATGTAAGTTTCTTACATTACGTTATATTTGTAACAATGATATTTTTATAAATACTCCTACTAATCCTATACACGACCGTGATGTCTGAAATGCGCCTTATATCAGTTATTTAGAATCCAGAGAAAAATAAATTATAGTAGGTATCTATTAGATAGATATTCTAATCATATAGAAAACACCCAGAACAAATATAACTATACAGATCGTACAATTATGTCTCGAGGCGGGAATCGAACCCGCAACCTCTGTGGACTTTTACCACAGAGATCGTTAAAAATATCAGCTTGTTTTCGGAGGAAAAGTACTCAACCGTCATCAACGCAGATCAAACTAAAAATGGCCAAATCAACTTCATAAAATAATTTTGAACAAATATTCGTTGACAAGTCAGATTTACAATTGGTCAACTAATTAGCGTCCAAGACTTCAAAAAGAGAAAAGTGTTTGAAATAAACATTTTTATTTTATGTACTACGTAATTGTGTATTAGGCAATAAATTAATTTTGTTAACAAATCTTTCAATAAAACCATACTTAAGAATTACTGAAAATTAGTCTACCACTTAAAATTGTTTTACCCTAGAAGACTCATCAAAATTTAATGGCAAAATAATTAATCTAGTAAAAACGACTCCAATGATAATAATAAGATACATTACTTGAACCACCTCTTAGATTCGGTTAAACTTGGTTTAAAATTTAAACTATTGTGAGAAATCAGCTACGTTCAAACCACAACAAATACCTTCTTTAAGACCTAATTACCCATACAAACTGTATAAAATCTAGCTATATTACGTTACTACAAATATTTAGTTATAATAAAATTTTACAATAATGTAATGCTGGACAATGCACACAGCATAATTTGGCTCCAACGTCACCAGAGCTTGAGTTATGGGTATCAGTTCTAGTTGGCTATACTGGTAGTTATACACATTATATCTAATATATTATGTTATTGACGCCACACTTACGTGAGATGGCAACATTTTATTTTGTCAACAAAACTCATGTTCAAGCGAGAACTGATGGTACAAAAGTTTTTATATTACATTACAGTGTTAAAATAAAGAGACCTTATTTTCATTCCAAAGACATTACAAAGTTTTCGTCGAAAAAAAACCCCCGTCTGGGATTAAGGAATTTATTTCTTCTGTCCATTTACACTTTTAAACATGAGTAAAGTATTTTTCAAACTCTAAATAGCTCTAAATGCTGATTTTTTAAAACATTATTTTTCTTGATGTTGAATAAAGGCATGACTCAGATTATAAACATGTTAAGAATTATATTATTTAAAAATAATATTTGTCTTCAAATTACGCAATAAATTAAACTCTGGACGTCACAAATAAATAAAATTAAGCTAAAAGCTCTAGATGGCATCGCATCTACGTAAATGTACAATAATAAAATATGGTAAACAGTACAGTAGTTGTAACTGTTAAAAAACTAGTTTGGAGGATAAAGCCGAATTTTCAAATATTAAATAACAGGTATTCTACCTGTTTTTCAGTTTAATACTTTATTGACAGATTTGTATGGAAAGACTTATTTATCCTTTTCAATAAAGCAAGGGTTAACTCTTTTATATAATTCAAAAATGAGCCATTAATTGCCTTAAATTGAGTTTGTTTTATCTTAATCGAAATAATTCATCGCGTCAAGATTATTAAAAAATATCTAAGTCATAATATAAAATTACATAAATGCCCGTTTCCTTTACTAACCCATTTTAAAATCTCCGCGAGTTTTAATGCGATTTGTTCATAACAAAAAAAACTTATTTCAAATGTGATGTAGGCATAGGGTTACGCAAATAGAAAATTGAATATTTAAAACGATACAAATGATGTGTTTAAAATAATAAATTAATGAAAACATCCTAAAAGTATGATAATTAACTGCGACGTAGTTTGGAAGACAGACATAATGAATACGTCAGACTACGAATGTTGTTAAATCGAAACCTTTTGAAAATGATTATGATGTGTCACAATTCTGTGTTTATCATAAATGCTATAAATATCGGCCATAATAATAATCAAATTTGAAGCTTTATCTAGCTAATGCCTATGATTAATTCTAACTTCACACTTTAGACAAGATAGAGAAAGCTCCAAAGCCCCTAACCCGAAGTTTCAACTTCTATCTAATATTATATGTAACATAGATAAATTATTTACTTCAATAAAACTACAGGAATACGATAATCATTGGAAGAACAATTTGGCAAAGGGAGTTCTTACACGCTTTGTAGGTTTTAATTTCTAAGCTCAGTCAAAGTAAATATTTGAGTCCATCATTAAGATTTAGGAGTGATATATGATATTTTTATAGAATCTAAAATATGTTCAAAATTAGATGAAAATTTCTTTTATAGAAATTACTGAACTTGTGAACACTTAAAGGGCTTACATTCTCACAGCTTCAACAATCATAGTACATAGTTACCTGTACATTTTTATGTAATTACAAAATTTAAACAATAAATAATTTGTGCAAACGACATATTACAGTTTTAAACATACTCGTAGGTACATAACATATTGGTTGAAACATAATATAATTATGATACACCCTAATGTTTTTGACAAGAGACTCAAATTGAAAATAAATTGAATATTTACAAATTCATAGTAGCGTTTTAATACGTTGGTGCTTACGATTATAGCAATATTCGA
This sequence comes from Eupithecia centaureata, assembly GCA_944547425.1. Lineage (NCBI taxonomy): Eukaryota > Metazoa > Arthropoda > Insecta > Lepidoptera > Geometridae > Eupithecia > Eupithecia centaureata. The sequence continues at coordinate 11,465,268 of OX155696.1, forward strand.
AAAAAGACGTACAATTAGTATGTTTTAACGACTATTATTGCATACTTTCCTTCATGTTTCAAGGAGGTAGTTATTCACTTTTATTAATATCGCTTTATTAATAGTTTTTCTATGACTATAGTATCGTCACAGAATGACTACTTCCATGATTCTCCGTTTGGTTTGAAACAATTTATTACAGAATTATACATTTAATTTAAAAATGTTTCAATATCCAATTCCTTTAATCTTCGTCATCGGGCTATATCAGTCCACTGCTGGACACCGGCTTCCCTTAATGAGCGCCATAGCTGTCTTATTTCTTTATTATTTATTAATAATTGTGACTATTTAGATGAGTACGCTATCGTATTAGGTGTGTCTGTAACGATAGCTGTACATGTACAACATTTTTTACTGTTTTTATTTTAGTATTCTACTTTATATGAAAAATAGTACAAACGAGCCTGTCAAATCTCTAAATCTCAAGTTTCTTTCTTCTGAGAATTCTACGTGACGACTCTGCGGCGATACAGTTGTCATAGTAAAGCGATTGGTTATCGGAATAGGGCCTCATTATGAAATTGACTTTCTTCTGAGAATTCTACGTGACGACTCTGCGGCGATACAGTTGTCATAGTAAAGCGATTGGTTATCGGAATAGGGCCTCATTATGAAATTGAATTGTCTGTAGGAAAAAACATAGAATGGAATGGATCTCGCATACAATGGAAGTTTGAATAAATTTATCCAGAGAATGCAGACATTATTCTTAAGTTTTACAAACTTCTTGCAAAATTCACTACATATGGTAGATTTAGTGTTCAACCAATGGCTCAGAGCTTACCGTACGCTCGTAAATTCAGTACCGTACGCGCGTAACATTTGATTGATCGCTGCATTATACTCATTCATATATTCATTGAAATCAGAGCACTAAATCTATACACTAGCCAAAGTCGATGTATAATGTTTGTAAACAAACCAGGACACAAAAAACTAAAATACACATGCTTGGCGTCGAATTTTAGATATGAGAGTACGAAATATTTAGTGAAGGAAGGATCTTAAATCTACAAGTAATGTAAATTGCGTATAAAAAGGCGCGGCAACAGAGTGTATTTTAGGTTAAGTATGGGCGGTTTGTTTACAAACATTCTACATCGAGTTTGGCTGATGTATAGTCATAACTAACCATCAGTGTCAAGTTTGAAAGCCAAGTAAGCACCAAGTTACCAAAACATCTAGAACCAATAGCGCGTATGTTACATGAAGAACTCCCTGTTCTCGTGTGGTGGTCACGTGTGCCGCGGGCCCACGTTGTTCCCGGTGGGGCTGGTGGGCGCGTCCAAGATCGTGATCTCTATGACCCGCAGTCCTCGGAGGATGGGGTCCGTTATGTGGATGCCTCGGGGGTTGTACACTCGCTCGTTCTGTGTTGCTATGAACTTTGATACTTTTCTTAGGTGCTGGAAAGAAGATGGGTATAGATGAATCATCTACAACCTTTACTGGTCCACTGCTGGACGCAGGCCTTCCCATGATTTGCGCCTCATTGGCATTCATCATATGGGAGTAATGCCCATAATCCCCACGCTGGGCATGCGGGTTGGGGATCGCAGTTCGGTGGTAGAATTGTTCTACAGGAGGCACTGCTGCCCGCCCCCGGTGGATATCCCTTATAGATGAATAAGGCTGGACAATCTACAGAGTGCAACACAGCCCTAACCTAAGTAGAGCTTGTTATAAGTACCTACTAGATCACTGATATCCTACTGATATTACCTATAAAAACTACTGAATGGGTATGGATGGCACAGAGATAGATTATAGTCTCGAATAACATATAGGCTATTTTATCCCGGAATTCCCACACTGAGAAAAATAACTTTCGTGATTACGAATAATTTTAAAGGAATTCCAGCAATTTTATCCGTATTCCCAAAAAAACGGACCAAGAGTTCTTACTAAAAATTTGTGCGTAAATCCTAACAATTTATCAATAAACTGGTCACCAAGGAACATCATTACAATAGCACGACAATACAAAGTGCTGTAAACTCTTGTCTTATCGTTACACGTCATAACAAAACGTCGTGACTAACTCTCTGCTCGTGCCTAATAATCATTACTAGAAATGAGTTTCCATCATGATGGGAATGACACAGAGTGCTGCATACTCTTGTGTTGTCATTACGCGTTATAACATTTTGTCATGAAGAACTCTGAATATTCCTAACAGTAATGATGAGAAATCATGAGGGGAATGATAGAAATTGTTGAAGACATATTAATATATCATTATTTGAATGTCATGTTGTTGTGGACATCATGTTAATTAGTAGAAATTTCCTAATAATATTTGTGAAACTGACCTACCCTAATTGTTGTTAGTATTGTAAGGATAAGGTGCGACCTCTTTTATCTTGAAACTTTTCGATCCGTCATGTCAAATCTGTATGCTTTACTATATTATTAGTATACGTAGGACAAAAATATTGGAATCCAAATAAAACGGCGCTTTGAACTTGGCAAAGGTACTTCATCAATAAAGTACGAAGTTCGAAGCGCGATAGAACTGTTGGTTGTCTTCGACTTGCAATAAACTCTAAGCAAGTCGAAGACAATCAACCAACCGAGCTCAGCAAGGAACATAATACTCTCTACCGAGAGAGGAGCTCAGTGCAACAAAAATCACTGCCACCTTATAGCCGACACCCGTGCGTTCTCGTCAGCGCGATCTAGCCTTCGTCCACTTTTACTAGCGACATCTAGTTAATTTTTAAAGGAACTAACCAGATCCCGATCGATACCCAACAAATATAATAAGTACCTAGTTATTCTTGATTTTCCATTTCCAACATGTAAGTTTGGTATGACAGCACGAATGTTTGTCATGACAGCACGAAAGTTTGTCATGACAGCACGAAAGTTTGTCATGACAGCACGATAGTTTGTCATGACAGCACGAAAGTTTGTCATGACAGCACGAAAGTTTGTCATGACAGCACGAAAGTTTGTCGTGACAGCACGAAAGTTTGTCGTGACAGCACGAAAGTTTGTCATGACAGCACGAAAGTTTGTCATGACAGCACGAAAGTTTGTCGTGACAGCATGAAAGTTTGTCGTGACAGCACGAAAGTTTATCATGACAGCATAATATACTATTAAGCTTTCCTAACTGTTTATAGTGATTCTCCTGTTAACCCTACACCTAAAGTTAGAAGGAATTCTTGATTTTGTAACGTGATGAATTTCGATTCTTAGTCTTTAGTCAATACAGTCTTGACAATTTATCATGCGCAGCCTTGGTAATTTAATGATCATCACTACTCATGCAAGTTATAAACTTAAGAAATGTAGTGCTAGTCACTTAATCAGGAAAACAACAGAATAATATGACTTTCACGATAAAACGTCATGCTAGTTCTGATACCTCATTAGTATGTAACTTCACGTTCTAATGATGAGCAATCATGATAGCCAACCAAGTTTTTCATCATATATAAATCTGATGTCACGTAAATCGAACCAGGCTGAACAACATTTTAAAATGCACATGATACTAATTCAGTTGTCTTGATTAGTTATAATTCTTCATGTTTAAATATAATGAAGGACGAGAGTCATTTTTCTCAGTGCACGGGAACGGGAATTACCGTGGGTGAAACAGCAATATATATTATTTATTATTAATTGTGTACGACCTGCAGGAATTTGTTCCGTTGGTCTGGGTGTTTTCTATGTACCTATAATAAAAAATATCTATCTATGTAATGTATTGTATTAAGTAAATCAGTCATCTCGTACCCATAACACAAGTTCTGCTTAGCTTGGGGCTAGATGATGCTGTGTGAAGTGTCCGGAATTATTTATTTATTTCAATATCTTTATTTCTTGAGGCTTACAAAATAAGCACTAAGACAAGTCAAATTTAAACTATAGGTAGATACGTAATTATCGAAATAATCTAAGAAATAAAGTGATAATTGATTTCCCACCTTGTAACGTTGTACTACCTACCTAGGTACGATATTTAAAATTATAACGTTTGGCTTGCGATGCGCGTGACCTCACCGCTACTGCATCGCCACGCCCGGCCCGCCTGCCGCCGCCGCGGAGTGGGGCGCTCGTCATTCGCGAGCCGGCAAGCGGTCAGAGACCTTCTGAGCTTTACAACGAATCCACGCTGCTTTGTCTCGCCTAACTTATATCTAAAAACTTTAATTACTAAGACGAGAAGGTTCGTCTACCTAAGGAAGACCTACCTCGTCATTTCTACACTAAACTCAGTGTCTGTTGTGTTCCCAATACTGGGTAAGCTGTGCATAATTATTCTAACTTAACGGCTAATTTTAAATCCTTGTAGAAGCGTCCAATCTTTCTTTGTTCTTTCTTATAACTTGTAAACGCCACCTCTTATTTCTCCTTGCCTTGGGGAAGCTTCTAGTCTTTTCGGTGTACTGTACAACCCTCAGGCTTCCCCTATAAACCCCTTACGCTGGCGTGTCCCTAATCCTAGGTCTGGATTTCCAGGAACAAGATACGGGTTTAACTTTAACCTCAACGAACTTCGAGCCGCGCGTTTCCCGCCAACTTTACTAAGAGCTGCGTGTCGCTTTGGAGGCGCCGTACCTACCAACCAACAACTGCTGCTGATTCCTGGACTGGGATAGAGGAGGACTGGCGCTAAGGCGGACGGGATAGCCCTGCAGGAGAGTGCGGTTACCGATTTCCACCCTAATATCGTGAAGTTTGACCCGGCCGACCTACGAACCTGATCTTAATATATTTCTTTCTTGTATTTCTCTATTCTTTTATTTCTATTTATCCTAGACTTGTCAGGCTAGGTGATAAGTGGCGCCCGTATACGTGGTCAAAGGTCAAATTTCACGGTGTTAGCGACTTTTTGTTTTTTTCCTTGGTGTTGGACTTATTTGGTGTGTCGTAGTTAGTTTAGCATAAATCGTCGTCATCTCTGTGGTCGTGAGTCCGTAAGTACCTACTTATAATTTGTAACTATCTTCTTTTATTTAAATCTGTGCCTCAGTTATTGTGCTCTTTGTTTCCTTTGTGTAAATTTTTCTGTGACTCACACCTCAACGGAAACTGTAACGGTTTTTTTGGACACCTTCATTTCACTATTTTTTCTTCTTTGTTTCTGCTTTGCACAATAATTAAGGCTTATTTCTTATTGATTTTGCTTGATTTCTTCTAAATTGTTACTTTATTATAATTAATTTTTGTTTATTGCCGGAATAATTTGCACTACTTACCTAGGTCATTTTTTTTTAACTTTAAACTTTAAATATGGCTTTTTCTATAAAATTTTTAATGCTTCAAAAAGCTGAGCTTATGTATGAGGTTGCGATCAGAGGTGAAACTCCTTCTGAGAACGTTGAGGGTCTCCGTCGTCAAGTTACAAAGCTAACTCAGTTATACCCATCGGACGACATTAGTGAGTCTGTTTTCGAGTTCTCCGATGATCTGAAAGGTGCAAACGATACTCTTGATAAAATTCGACATAACTTGGAACTGCTTAAAACCTCAACTACTTCTTCAAATTCTTTAGCCAATAGGACTAGGGCCTTACTTCATCACTTATATTATAGACTTCTAAGGATCGTAAGACCAAGCAAGCTGGAGGACGCTGCTTTACTTGAGAAGGTACAGGAGAGCTTTCAGAGGAATTTAAGTAGGTTTAATACCCTGGTACCAACTTCTAGTTCTGCGTCTCAAGCTGCCGCTTCCGCTTCCGTTTGCAATGCGACTGCTACCGCGGATTGCTTTGATATTGATCGTCTCAATGTTAACGTTACTTGCGATCGTGGCATTACGTCTGAACTTAGTAAGCTTAGGTATGACGGTAAGACATGTGTCCGTGCCTTTATACAGAGGCTCGTGGAGTTTAAAACTTCGCGAGGTTTGTCAGACGACAGAATGCTGAGCTCGGCTACAGATCTGTTCACTGGAGATGCTTTGCATTGGTTTCGCGCTATTAAACCTAAAATAAACGACTGGAGGGCTCTGCTGGTTTGCTTAAAGGAAGACTTCGACTTACCTGATTTCGATTATAAGATGGCTGCTGAAATTCGTAGTCGGACTCAGGGTGAGACTGAGAGTGTGGTAGTTTATTTCGCTATTATGGAGGGAATGTTTAGTCGTTTGAATCAGCCTATGTCTGAAGAAGAGAAACTCGAAATACTGTTGCATAATATTCGCCCTTGTTTTTCCGCTATCGTCGCCGCTAGTGTGGTAGCAACGGTCGATGCGTTGAAGGTAGCATGTCGGAATTATGAACGCATCAAAACTCGCGCTGATAACTTCAAAGAGCCTCCGGCTGCAAGCTCCGCTACCTTGGCTCCAGAGTTTGCCTACTGCAAACGAAAGGAGACTGCCAGTAATAACGATAGGTCAAAATATGGTAGTTTTTACAGGTCGAGGTATTCTTCTAATACTGGCGCAGGTAATTCTAAGTCTGGCCAGCCTAAGGAATCTGATAGTGCTTATCACACGGCTGCTATTGCTAAGGCTTTCTGTTACCGTTGTAAAAGCGATGAGCACTCTATGAGAAATTGTACAGCGGAGCGCACAATCTTCTGTTTCCGTTGTGGCGAAAAAGGTGTTAAGACACCAGACTGCCCGAAATGCTGTAAAGAACCACCAAAAAACTAGCGGAGGATTGCGAAAAATCGAAATCTGTTCATTCTAAAGACTCGGATTGGAATGATTGGATCTCGTACCTTAGAAATTTCTTTTCTAATTATTCTGTTTCTGCAATCTTCAATTCTAAGCCGAGTGGTGATCCTCGTCCTTACGTCAAGGTTCGTATCGGTGATCTCTCACTGTACGGATTACTAGATTCTGGTTCAGCTATATCTATTCTAGGAAATTATTCCCATAATCGTTTAGTTAACTATGGTTTTAAACTATGTACTGAGGAGTTGATCACTGTTATTGCTGCGGGTGGACAGAGAATAGCCTCGGAGGGTTATATTCTCTTACCGGTCGTTTTTGAGGGTAAATTTTCTTTAATTAAAGCTCATGCTATTCCAGGCATTGAAACTACTTTGATTCTAGGCATAGATTTTTGGACTGATTTTGGTCTTTGCCCTAAATATCTCACAAATTCTGATAATTTGTTTTCTACTGATCCTGGACTCTCTGAAATTACGGATACATCTAAATCTCAGTTGAACTCCTTTGACAATCTTCTCAATTCTCAAAAGCTTGTCGCTAATAGTATCATTGAACAGTTCCGTGACATTTCTTTCGCAGTTAAAGGCTTAGGACGTACGAATCTGATTAAACATCGTATTGACACTGGAGACGCTGAGCCTATTAAACAGAGGTATTATCGTATGTCACCTGATAAGCAACGCATTATTTCTGAGCAGCTTGATGAGATGTTGTCTTTAGATGTGGTTGAACCTTGCGAGAGTCCATGGTCTTCTCCAGTATTAGTTGTGGGTAAGAAAGATGGAAAACCTCGTTTCTGTCTAGATAGTCGAAAGCTGAATTCTGTTACTAAGAAAGATGCGTACAGTTTGCCATATATATCTGAGATCTTGGATAACTTGAAAGATGCTAGGTATATATCTAGCATTGATCTATCTAAAGCTTTTTGGCAGATACCAATAGAAGAGACTGATCGGGAGAAGACAGCTTTTTACGTTCCTGGGCGAGGTACCTTCATGTTTAAGACTACAGCGTTCGGTCTAACTAATGCGCCGGCCACGCAGCAGAGGTTGGTGGACATTTTGTTTGGTCCAGAATTCGAGCAGAGGGTATTCGCTTACCTGGACGATATCGTCATTGTCAGTGCCACCTTCGACGAACACGTTGAATTGATTCTTCGAGTTCTTAAAAAATTGAAGATGGCAGGGCTGACTATTAACCTTGACAAGTGTCAGTTCTTTAGGAGTCAATTACGATACTTAGGATATATCGTTGACTCTCAAGGTTTAAGAACTGATCCTGATAAAGTCGAGGCTATAATCAACTACCCTAGGCCTACTAATAGGAAGGAAGTGAAGCGTTTCCTTGGTACCGCTTCTTGGTACAGGCGGTTCATCCCTCAATTTAGTACGATAGCTGGTCCGCTAAATAAGCTAACTAGTTCCAAGAAAAACGCTCCAGCTTTTATCTGGTCTCCAGAAGCAGACAAGTCCTTCTTGGACCTCAAGTCGCGATTAATCCAGGCGCCTGTCCTGGCTTGTCCTAACTTTGAGTACCCTTTCGAGGTACACACTGATGCTAGCAACTATGGTATTGGTGCTATGTTGGCTCAAACAATCGATGGCGTGGAACATCCTATAGCGTTCATGAGCAGGTCCCTGAGCAAGCCGGAGAGGAATTACAGTACGACAGAACGAGAGGCACTTGCTGTATTGGCTGCTCTGGAACACTGGCGTTGTTACCTAGAGAGTGACAAAACATTTACCGTCTATACTGATCATTCAGCTCTTAAGTGGTTTCTTTCACTCTCAAATCCAACTGGTCGTCTTGCGAGATGGGGTGTGCGTATCTCCTCATTTAATTTTGAAATTAAACATCGTCGTGGTAAGGATAATGTGGTTCCTGACGCTCTTTCTAGGTGTCCTGTTGCCGCTATCGCAAATTCTGATGTTCCTTCCATATCAGTTTCAGATATAAAGGATGATTGGTATCTTAATATCTTTAATGGCTGTCAGGACTCTCCGGTCAGTTTCCCTAACTATAGAGTCGAAGGTAACGATTTGTATAGGTACATGAAAAATAAAAATGTTCTTACGACGGAGTTTGACTGGAAGAAGGTGATCTCTAAAGAGCTGCGAAAACAAATTATAGCTCAGTGTCATGCGGAACCCACAGCTGGCCATTTCGGCGTGTTTAAAACTTATAAACGTTTAGCACTTCGTTTCTACTGGCCTGGTATGCATGCTGACGTTGTAGACTTTGTTTCTTCCTGTGATACTTGCCTTGCATACAAATTGTCTACATCAGGTACTTTGGGTAAAATGGGTAGACCAAAAGATGTGTCTCGACCATTCCAGGTACTTTCAATTGATTTGGTTGGTCCTCTTCCTAATACTAGAAAACAGCATAAGTATATTTTTGTTGTCACCTGCTGCTTTTCTAAATACTGTCTTCTTTTCCCACTTCGTAGGGCTACAGCAGATCTGGTTAGTAAACATTTAGAAAACGATGTCTTTCTTGTCCATGGCATTCCTCAAACGGTCGTACTTGATAATGGTTGTCAATTTATAAGTCGTGAGTTGGAAAACGTATTCAAAAAATATAAAGTACCTCGTGTTAACTTTACTCCTAAGTATACTCCTCAAATAAACACAGTTGAAAGATATAACAAAACTATTGTTACCGCTATATCTACTTTTGTCAACGAAGATCATAGAACTTGGGACTTAAACCTACCTCAAATACAGTTCGCTATGAATAATTCGATTAATGAAACTACTGGTTTTACGCCGTCATTTCTAGTACATGGCAGGGAGTTGGTAACATGTGGTTCTCATTATGTTGATAACGATAATCCTAATGATTTAATTTACTTGCCTCGAGATTCATATGCAGAAAATCTTGGTCACTTAAGTGGAATTTTCGATAAAGTTCAAACTGCTTTGTGGCACGCGCATGTAAAAAATACTCAACGCTACAATTTGCGTCGCAAAGAAGCTGAGTTTAGCGAAGGCGATATTGTCTGGAAGCGCTGTTATTTTCAGAGTGACAAAGATGCGTACTTTAGCAAAAAGCTAGCGCCAAAGTTCATGAAATGTCGAGTAAAGCTTAAAAAATCTCCTTTGGTTTACATTCTAGAAGATATGAATGGACGTGATTTAGGAGTCTGGCATATTAAGGATCTAAAGATCAATGGCTCTCGTTAATTTTTCTTAAATACTCACTCAGTTTGTTTTCTGTTTACCAGTTTTTTTTTCTAGTGTTTAATTTTTTTTTTTTGTTCTCTTAGGTATTGATGTGAGAGGATTTGGCTATACCTACTGATACTTATTTTCTTAGCTGTTGTAGATTACTAACAGTAAAGATCTTGCCCTTACCGTGGTGTCCCTTGTAACCACGGCGAGAACCCTGGTCCCCTTGTAACCATGGCTAAAACTTTATCTGTTGGGGTAACTTATACTAGGAGTTGTTAACTCTGACATCGGGTGGTATCCCTTGAAGCCACTGCGATGACTTATTGTTTTTTTAATTTCTCCTAGATCCCTTGAACCTAGGTCGTTGAAAACATGGTATATTTACCTACTTGTTAAATAAAATGTTTTTGTCAGCCAAATCTTCTTAACATATTTTTTTTTACTAATAAATAACACTTACTTGACCCCGTACTTTACTTATTAATGTTTTATTGGACGTACCTACTTATTAATCTGCAAGTTTATTCCTCTACAGTAATTTGTTAACTAAATTCGTGTAAAACTCCTGTTCAAATGACTTACAGCATCATGTTACTTTTTTATTGATATCAACTTGTCATTAAGAACATCATGCGCTCTATTTTTCAATATCTTTCAATTATTATTACACTTGGGCGTTTGGCAGTATTATACCGAACACTCTGTTTGTCTGAAAGGTTGCGTCAATTTATAAACTACATAAATTGGTTTTTTATGAAAGGTCGGAATGTAAGAGATGGATGTATGATTATGAAAGTTGAGGTGTAATTGTGTTAGTGTAATAAGGTTGATATTCCGTTGTGCAGGTTCTGAGTTTTGTCGGATTTTATTGAGAGCAAAAATCCTTTTCTTGGAAGGGGGGTAATGTAACGTTGTACTACCTACCTAGGTACGATATTTAAAATTATAACGTTTGGCTTGCGATGCGCGTGACCTCACCGCTACTGCATCGCCACGCCCGGCCCGCCTGCCGCCGCCGCGGAGTGGGGCGCTCGTCATTCGCGAGCCGGCAAGCGGTCAGAGACCTTCTGAGCTTTACAACGAATCCACGCTGCTTTGTCTCGCCTAACTTATATCTAAAAACTTTAATTACTAAGACGAGAAGGTTCGTCTACCTAAGGAAGACCTACCTCGTCATTTCTACACTAAACTCAGTGTCTGTTGTGTTCCCAATACTGGGTAAGCTGTGCATAATTATTCTAACTTAACGGCTAATTTTAAATCCTTGTAGAAGCGTCCAATCTTTCTTTGTTCTTTCTTATAACTTGTAAACGCCACCTCTTATTTCTCCTTGCCTTGGGGAAGCTTCTAGTCTTTTCGGTGTACTGTACAACCCTCAGGCTTCCCCTATAAACCCCTTACGCTGGCGTGTCCCTAATCCTAGGTCTGGATTTCCAGGAACAAGATACGGGTTTAACTTTAACCTCAACGAACTTCGAGCCGCGCGTTTCCCGCCAACTTTACTAAGAGCTGCGTGTCGCTTTGGAGGCGCCGTACCTACCAACCAACAACTGCTGCTGATTCCTGGACTGGGATAGAGGAGGACTGGCGCTAAGGCGGACGGGATAGCCCTGCAGGAGAGTGCGGTTACCGATTTCCACCCTAATATCGTGAAGTTTGACCCGGCCGACCTACGAACCTGATCTTAATATATTTCTTTCTTGTATTTCTCTATTCTTTTATTTCTATTTATCCTAGACTTGTCAGGCTAGGTGACAACCTTATGTGTCTAATACAATGTTTGTGAAAGAAGATGGGTATAGATGAATAATGGTGGACAATCTACACAGCGCCGCACAGCCCCAAGCTAAGCAGAGCTTGTGTTATGAGTAGCTACTAGATCACTGATATCCTACTAATATTACCTACTAGCGTCACGGCCCGGCTTCGCACGGTTTTATCATATGCATAAACCTTCCTCTTGAATCACTATCTATTAAAAACTGCATCAAAATCCTCGTAGTTTTAAAGATTTAAGCATTCAAAGGGACAGACATAGGGATTTAAGGACATAAGGACAGAGAAAGCGACTTTATTTTATACTATGCAGTGATGAAATGTAGGTAACGGACTAGATATGCATATAATCTACTTCCTATAGTATAGATTAGAAAGTTGAGTCATAAAAGAACACCCACACATGCATAGTTGATGGAGACCTAAGTTCAAGGTTAGGTTATTAATTGTTGCTTTGCATGTTTCTAAGCATTATGCACTAAGTGGTCACGGCTTAACAATTGCCCCACCAACTCAACCAGTGAATGTCTTCAAAGCCTATTAAGAGAACCTACGAGAGAAAGGGCAGCTTCGTGTATTATTAAAATAAATAAATAAATAATTCCGGACAGTCCACACAGCATCATCTAGCCCCAAGCTAAACAGAGTTTGTGTTATGGGGACTAGATGACTAATATACTTAATACAATACATTACATAGATATATATTTTTTATTATACATAGAAAACACCCAGCTTTCAAATGAGACTACTTCGAATAAAATACACCATTTACTCAAAAAGAAACGAAGAAAAAACCAGATGAAGTAGTCTTCATTTTAAAAAATATTAAAACTGCTTTGTTTTTGAGATAAATAACATATAATTTTTTTATCTGGATTTTTATCGATTAATATGTGTCGTGTATCCGTACATTTCGTTTGATCATGGTTCGAAAAATCACATTGTATGTGTAATGTGATCTTCTTAGTTTGGGGGTTAATGATGCTGTGTGGATTGTTCTGCATTATCACTACATAGTATAAAACAAAGTCGCTTTCTCTGTCCCTATGTCCCTATATCCCTTTGAATGCTTAATTCTTTAAAACTACACAACGGATTTTGATGCGTTTTTTTTAATAGATAGAGTGATTCAAGAGGAAGGTTTATACATATAATAAAACCATGCAAACCAGGGTGGGTCGCTAGTTTATTATAATTTGAGACATCTGGGGGTTTTTGCGACCATATGTGCTATGTTTATATCTGAATGATAACCAGCTTTGATACAAAATGATAAGGTACCTTTTCATAATGTGTCTCCGTGCAGATGTAAATGAAGTAAGCCGTCAGACACGCGAGGCATCCCTCACAGTATGTGCTGCAGTCTGCTGTTTCCGCCATCTCAAAATGTTCATTTAACCTCTCCATTGTGTATTCAAATGTTTGTCTGTCTATCTGTAAGATAATAAAACAATATTACTGATTTTTGGCAAATGTGTGCTGGAGCCAGCTAGGTTGACTAGAGACTAGTGCAGCAATTGATGGTCATTGGTAAAGTGCTTATTTGCTACTGCAACACAATTAAAGATTGAAGTGAACAGAAAATCAATTATCCGCTCAACAGTGCAGAGGCTCATTTTGGGCTTCTGTCAAATATCCGTCAACAGTGCGGCGGGCCATTTTGGGCATGTCAGCTGGTGCCCAGTTTACGCTCAATTTCACGTTTGTTTATATTTCTACCTTGCTTTAACCTATTGCAATACGTTCTTGTTAGAGCAAGATAGGTATCTAGTGCTCGTCCACATGTTGCATCATACAAAAATTCCGAGAAATCCGTAGTCGAAATTCACTTGCCGACAAGAAAAGTTTCTGATTGTCTATTGATTGTTATGAGTTTTTCGTGGGTTTTTCTTAGTGAAATTGTTTTGGAAATACAAGAAAAATGTAAGTATTCTTGATTTTAGTACTCCTGACTGTCTTTTTTGTTATTTTTGTGTGATAAAATCAGTTAAGAACTGGTGCTGGTGCTTGTAACCGACCGCATCCATCACGATGTTTCTAGCTTTTCATCACAAAACTGAGACTTATTACAGGTATTTAGCATGAAATAGATGGTATATTAACTCAGGTATTCTATAAAATAGAGATTATAATTATAAATGGGTCATAAATATAGTATTTATAACGAATATATGAAGTGGTCTATGAGCAGCCCAGATGGGGCAATTGCACTGTCTAGGTTTGACGTTTCAAATGAACAACAAACCAAGGTGCTGTTTAGTGTGGATGGATTTAGGATATCATCATCATCATTATTCTAGCTTAAAATCAATATACCGTTGAGATACCTCTAGATTGTTTGCAACAGTCTGCACTTAGCTCCACTTTATCGAATGTAAATGTGTGTTCTAATTTTGTTATATTCTTTATGTAATTTACCAGTTTGTTGTATATCAGATGTTTTATATTTTCAAACTTCTATATCTCGGAAAGTATACCGCTTACGACATTTCATCACGGAATACATTTGGTTTGTAATGATTTAGTATGTCGATTGGCACCTGTTTCAACCTTAACTAAAAAATAGAGTTAAAAAATTCAAGTAGGTACGTGTTTCCAAGTCTTCCATAATTGAATCCATACTTAGTTAACCTACTTTGTAATGAAACAGTGATTTTTTGCAATTTTGATTCTTAAGTTACAAAAGATTTTTGTATGAAATGAAGATATATTATGCTAGTAATTTGAAGAATACTTATTATAGTTTTCACAATATGTGTTGATATAAAAAATAAATCAATATTTGCATAAAAAATCACTGATCTAAGAGAGTGGTTATTTGCCTGGCTGGAATGGACTCATTTTTGTTTTATCATTGTAAGGAATCTATTGAACTAAAACATGTAAGTTTTTAAATACAGAAATTTAATATGTTCAATTTATTGTTTATTTATTTTCCAGGTCCCCACAGTGAAAGATACAGTTAAAATAATTGGTACCAAGATACCCACTTGAGGCTTGTTATTAAGTGTACCCAATTAGTATTCAGAGTTTAGAAGTGTAATTTTGTAAATAAAATGTATGATGATGCTGTTGTTTTATTGTTTTATTATTATTATGGGAATGTAAGCTTATACTAAAAACCTAGTTTATATGGGAGAGGTAGTTTTATTTTGGAGTACTATCCAAAAGTAAGGCTAAGAATAAGGTGGTTGAAGTTACAGTTATAATACTATGCATTATTTTCTCTTGCATGTTCATTTAAAGTACATGAAATGGTAATAAAAACGTTTCTTAATCAGGTTGTACCTAAATAAGATAGTTAAACTGCATAAAAACACCAAAAACGCAGTTTTAGTTGTTGCACATCTTAAGAAAACCCCATCAGTGCGGGCAGCCTATAATGGGTCGCACTGTTAAGCCATTTTCGATATATTCGACGTCACTGTTGAGTGGTTATCACTTTATTTCTTATTTTATATTTATAATGATGTACCTATCCTTTAAAATTTGCATTGTCTGAGAGCTTATTTTGTAAGCTAAAAGAAATAAAGATATTGATTTACTGATTAAAATGCCAATTGCATTATTAAGGGATGTCACAAATCAGAATGAAGGAACCATCAATCAAAATTTGATTGGCAATATATCTGTTAACCATTCGGTTCTCTCCATAAAAATGTTAACATTCTAGTTAGATAGTGTTATCACAGAAAATAGATATACAGCTCAAGTATTACCATCACATAATTTCTTATCTATATAGTTCCAAGTGACGTGAAAATCTCAATCTTGACATTTAGATGGAGATCTCAAAAAGCTTTTTTTATGAAAACATGTTTATGCTACTTCTAATAAAATATGGATTAGAGTGGTCTAAAATAAATTGTAGGATGAATGAGAGTGAATTAGTTTGCTCTGTTTGATCACTCAAATTCTAGGTTGGACAGAGTTTTTCTTAGTCTCTTATGTGGATATCAATTTCACCACATTAATTCAGTTTCATTTAAAGACCAACTGCAACATTAGACCATCGTTATTATTACCACTGATGCTTCATCAATGGCCTACATCCACCAAGGATGATTTATGCTGTGTTCAGTTTTCTGCATTTATGTAAATGTCTTGTAACAGTTGGAAGGCCTATAGGCAAGCTTAATTTCTTGTATTCGCTACATATCAGTGGTCGCCGCTGTTTAACATGAATAAAGTAAGATCCTTGGACGTGTTGATGTCATTTATACATGAGTTCAATTCTATGCATTCAAGACATACGCTGGTGCATTATACTCACTCTGTTTTCTAATTCGGGGGGAAACCTCGTCTGGAACTTCACAGCAGTGCCTTCTGAGTAGTCTCTCTGAATGAATATCTTTATTCCTTGTTGGGTCGGAGTTTGCTGGCTACCTGGCGTATTCGGGCCAGAGGGAATACGGTTGTTGGCCATTGTCTTTTATTCGCAGTATTCTCAATGGTTGTGTGAGAATCCAACACACTGTGTCAAGGAGATATCATGCTTTGTATTAGATAAACAATGGTGGGAGTGGCAAACACCTTTTCAACTCGTTTTCGCGAATTTATTTCTAAAATTCTAGCTTTCTTTTGACTTGACGTGACGGACAATACGTCATGCAGTGGTTTGACATTGACATGTAGTTCTAGTTCTTCTTGGTCATGGCTCTGCGTCGGCATTGACGCAATTTTGGCCAGTGTCGAGTTATTTTTTTCATGACATGTAACGAACAAAAGTACGAATCACACAGACAGACAGAAGCAAGGGTATATATGTTCCTTGCACAGAAGTCGGAGACCAAAAACCGTTAACCTAATCCGTAGTTTTAAAGATATACAAAGAAACATACAGCGAAAAGCGACTTTGTTTTATACTTTGGTAGTGATACAAAACAAAACTAAAGCATTATTACTTATTATTACACATATTTGATGTTTTAAAATTCCTGTTTAACTTAAATAATGAAACAGAATAGGATGCGGTCGCTTGTTTGCATCGGGGTAACGCCTTAACCTTGAGATACTAATAATAATGCTCATGAAATAAGAACTAAAAGGGAAACCTTAAAACTGGAAATACACTAAAAAAAAGTAGTAGTAAAACACCTTTTTGTGAAAATAATCAATTTATTTTTAACATTTAAAACCGGTTTAAGAAGGCACTTTGATTGTTATGTTTTATCAATGGCTGTGAACCTATAATAATCTATGGAAGACAATACTTGAGCTTTTTAACCATTAATATTCTAATAAACTCACTTAATATTCGAATAAACTCCCTTAATATTCTAATAAACTTCAGAATGGTCATCATATTAAAACTTAGTTTCTTAAATATAAATTCTTACCACAATAACATTGCATTAATTATAATAAAAAGGAAACATAATGTGTTTTCAGGTTAGACTAGAAAATGGCGGAATAGCTAATGCATAATACATAAATAAATTAATAATGCCGGACAATTCACACAGCATCCAAAGCTAAGTAAAGCTTTTGTAATGGGTACCAGATAACTAATTACATTGAACTTTAAAAAACGCCCAAAAGAACGCAAAATATACTTACATATCTTACAAACATCCCTAGGTCCCTAGGCGGGAATCGAACCCGCAACCTCCACCATCATGTTAATTAGGTAGATACTTTGCTAGCTACAAACTAAATAAAATAACATAACAAACCTAGTTAACAAGTAAATGCTAATTAAACAAGCAACTCAGTTTTCCTTTAAACAATTTATAAATCAAATAAATTGTCTATACTAACGATTTCATTGTGTACAGTTTGCAAGCAAAGGTTTATTATTAAAATTTAAATAAAATAATGAACATTCATCAACTTTAATCTCCAACTTGGCTTTATAGACCTCTATCAAAATATTAAAAGATAAATCAGAATCAGTGATCAGAATCAGTTTATCAGTTTCAAGTTCAACTTCTTGATTATGGCTCTGCGTCTGGTCTGACGCAATTTTGCTAATGACCGTTTTTGAGAACATCAATTCTTGGTGTAATGGCTCCAAGAATTGATGTTCTCAAAAACGGTCATTACAAGCTTATTAATTTGGAAACTTTATTAAAACTGACGTCAGAAGTCACATAAGTCAGAAGTTAAATCAATTACTGTTAGAGACAATGCTATCTCTGTAGTTGTGATAGCGACGGATAGATGTCACTACAAGTCACGGGGACAGTTCTATGTTTGTTTAAAAACAATAATGGCTTATATCATAATAATAATGGTGTAAATAGATAAAATTCAGTATTTATAAAAAAAAGATGCTGGACAATACACCACCTCATTTAGTCCCAAGCTAGAGCTTATGTTACGAATACTAGGTAACTGTTATACTTAAAATTACAAAACAAAGATATTTTATCGTACATACAAACTCATACAAACACCCAGAAAGAATCTCCGATTCGCAACAGAGTTCGTCATAATAGAAAGAAAAAATACGTGTCGAATATTTTACGAAATTCTAAAAATTATAAGTAGAAATATTAAAACATGTTGGACACGTATTTTTGTTTTGTCAATCATATAGAAAATGACCAAGCAAAAGCGCATTAGGCTGCCTGTCCATTGACGCGGCGAGAGGCAGCGGAGTGGAGAAACGAGGAAATATTAACCAATAGGATTGCTATGAAATCTCCGCTCCGCTTTTTCATGCAATCCTATTGGTTAATATTTCCTCGTTTCTCCGCTCCGCTAGCTCGCTCCGCTCCAATGGACAGGCACCTTTAACAAAAAATACATGTCCTATATTTTTCGCAAATCTAAGGAACTATACACTAGCCAAACTCGATGTAGAATGTTTGTAAACAAACCACGACACAAAAAACTAAAATTCACTTGCTTGGCATCGAATTTTAGATATGAGAGTACGAAATATTTAGTGAAGGATCTTAAATCGAAAAGTAATGTAAATTGCGTATAAAAAGGCGCGGCAACAGAGTGTATTTTAGGTTAAGTATGGGCGGTTTGTTTACAAACATTCCACGTCGAGTTTGGCTGATGTATAATAAGATTTTTTAAGGCACCTAGCCTAGAAGCTCTTCGTACCCTAGAGAGAGTACATCATCAGCACTCTGCATCTACTCTTCTCTTGCAGACGTCCAGCATCTCGGGGCGCTCCTGGCGGAGGTCACGCGTGCCCTCCAGCCATCTACTGCAGGTCCTTCCCGGGGAACTCCAGGGCCTGCAGCCGCTTGTAGACGTCCAGCATCTCGGGGCGCTCCTGGCGGAGGTCACGCGTGCCCTCCAGCCATCTACTGCAGGTCCTTCCCGGGGAACTCCAGGGCCTGCAGCCGCTTGTAGACGTCCAGCATCTCGGGGCGCTCCTGGCGGAGGTCACGCGTGCCCTCCAGCCATCTACTGCAGGTCCTTCCCGGGGAACTCCAGGGCCTGCAGCCGCTTGTAGACGTCCAGCATCTCGGGGCGCTCCTGGCGGAGGTCACGCGTGCCCTCCAGCCATCTACTGCAGGTCCTTCCCGGGGAACTCCAGGGCCTGCAGCCGCTTGTAGACGTCCAGCATCTCGGGGCGCTCCTGGCGGAGGTCACGCGTGCCCTCCAGCCATCTACTGCAGGTCCTTCCCGGGGAACTCCAGGGCCTGCAGCCGCTTGTAGACGTCCAGCATCTCGGGGCGCTCCTGGCGGAGGTCACGCGTGCCCTCCAGCCATCTACTGCAGGTCCTTCCCGGGGAACTCGAGGGCCTGCAGCCGCTTGTAGACGTCCAGCATCTCGGGGCGCTCCTGGCGGAGGTCACGCGTGCCCTCCAGCCATCTACTGCAGGTCCTTCCCGGGGAACTCCAGGGCCTGCAGCCGCTTGTAGACGTCCAGCATCTCGGGGCGCTCCTGGCGGAGGTCACGCGTGCACTCCAGCCATCTACTGCAGGTCCTTCCCGGGGAACTCGAGGGCCTGCAGCCGCTTGTAGACGTCCAGCATCTCGGGGCGCTCCTGGCGGCGGGCACGCGTGCCCTCCAGCCATCTACTGCAGGTCCTTCCCGGGGAACTCCAGGGCCTGCAGCCGCTTGTAGACGTCCAGCATCTCGGGGCGCTCCTGGCGGAGGTCACGCGTGCCCTCCAGCCATCTACTGCAGGTCCTTCCCGGGGAACTCGAGGGCCTGCAGCCGCTTGTAGACGTCCAGCATCTCGGGGCGCTCCTGGCGGAGGTCACGCGTGCCCTCCAGCCATCTACTGCAGGTCCTTCCCGGGGAACTCGAGGGCCTGCAGCCGCTTGTAGACGTCCAGCATCTCGGGGCGCTCCTGGCGGAGGTCACGCGTGCCCTCCAGCCATCTACTGCAGGTCCTTCCCGGGGAACTCCAGGGCCTGCAGCCGCTTGTAGACGTCCAGCATCTCGGGGCGCTCCTGGCGGAGGTCACGCGTGCCCTCCAGCCATCTACTGCAGGTCCTTCCCGGGGAACTCGAGGGCCTGCAGCCGCTTGTAGACGTCCAGCATCTCGGGGCGCTCCTGGCGGAGGTCACGCGTGCCCTCCAGCCATCTACTGCAGGTCCTTCCCGGGGAACTCGAGGGCCTGCAGCCGCTTGTAGACGTCCAGCATCTCGGGGCGCTCCTGGCGGATGTCACGCGTGCCCTCCAGCCATCTACTGCAGGTCCTTCCCGGGGAACTCCAGGGCCTGCAGCCGCTTGTAGACGTCCAGCATCTCGGGGCGCTCCTGGCGGAGGTCACGCGTGCCCTCCAGCCATCTACTGCAGGTCCTTCCCGGGGAACTCGAGGGCCTGCAGCCGCTTGTAGACGTCCAGCATCTCGGGGCGCTCCTGGCGGCGGGCACGCGTGCCCTCCAGCCATCTACTGCAGGTCCTTCCCGGGGAACTCGAGGGCCTGCAGCCGCTTGTAGACGTCCAGCATCTCGGGGCGCTCCTGGCGGAGGTCACGCGTGCACTCCAGCCCGATGGAGACCAGCTCGATGCACAGCGCGGGGTTGGACGCCGGGCTCGCGATCAGATCCGGGTCTTCGAGGGACGCTAGGAAATACAATTTAAATATATTTCTCTATTTTCGGCTTGACCTTGAGTTTCGGGACACCCTTTATATAGAGAAACTAGCAACCCTTGGCTTCACACGATTTTATTATACGTGTAAACCTTCCTCTTGAATAACTATCTATTTATTTATTTATTTCTTGGAAAATCAACGGCTTAAACTAACTTAATAAAATTGAGCAATTGAGTCGGAGAGCCAATTAAAGATTTTCATGTTTAGACACATTATAACAACAACATGTGAACACAAGTAAACTACATCTGCTCGAACGGCTTGAGATAAGAAAGATAAGGAATAAACTATATATTATATAAAATTAATGTAGGTTTAAACCTAAGTACCTACGTCACTATTAAAGTAGCCTCTGGTCAGTCGCTGTCTGGCTGAATGAACGCTCGTGCAGAATAGATCTAGGTCTAAATCAAGGTGTCTGCAAAACTTATTGAAAAAATAGCTTGTTCGCCATAAAAATGAATTTTGTCTATAGTTGGTGCCAACAATAGGTATAGAAATGGTAGGACTGAATCGGGTGATTTTGGACGGGGCATGAAGGTCAATTTTACTAAGGAGTTCAGGACAATCTATTATGTTTGATGATATTTTAAGAAGGAAAGACAGATCAGCAATTTCACGCCTTTTTGAAAGAGGAAGAAAGTGGAACTTTTTACAGAGTGCATCATAAGTGAAGGACTTATAGGGAATTTTCAGACGAAAGCAGAGATATTTCATGAATTTAATTTGGATTCTTTAAAAGAAACCGCATCAAAATCCGTTGCGTAGTTTTAAAGATTTAAGCAGTCAAAGGAACAGGGAAATAGGGACAGAAAAAGCGACTTTGTTTTATACTTTATAGTGATACATTTATATATACAATACAATAACTTTTTTAAAGCGATCAGAAACCCATTATTACAAATCATCATCATCACCAGCCTTTATTAGTCCTGTCTATCTGTCTGTCCCTTTGACTGCTTAAATCTTTAAAACTACGCAACGGATTTTGATGCGGTTTTTTTTTAATAGATAGTGATTCAAGAGGTAGGTTTATACGTATAATAAAATCGTGCGAAGCCGGGGCGTGTCGCTAGTTTCTCTATATAAAGTCTGTCCTGAAACTCAAGGTCATGCCGAAAATAGAGGACAGGTGGGTTCACGACGAACCAGAAAAAAAATCATCTGAAAATTAAATTTCTCTGTCCGATGCCAAACTTTTTGATGCTGTGACTACAGATGTCAATATTTTGTTATTTTTATTTTTGTATTACAAAGTTAAAAAGAACATTAATTTATAAAAGTGCAAAATATAAACACAATGGTAACATTATTTTGTGAAAATAAAAATAGTTAAGTTCGGTTATTGCATCGATGATTTTCAATCGATTAACTTTGACTCGCAATACTGAAAAAAAGGTCCACCAAGATAGGCTAGCATATTCTGTTTAAAGGCGCAGTTATTCTAAACTTCTTTAGTTACCGAGGTTGCGCAGTTATCCCAAACTAGCTGCGCCCCGCAGCGTCGCCCGCGGGGAAATTTATTTCTTTGTCAAATATCATATTTTTATACATAATATGCTATTCCCGACGAAGACAAATCCAAAAACACAAAAATCATAAAAATCGGTCCAGCCGTTCTCGAGTTATAAGTGTTGTAACAAACACGACTTTCTTTTATATATATAGATAGATAGATATGTATAGTTACCGAGGTCGAAGAAGGGGTCCCTGGCGGCGGCGAGTATGTCGGCGGTGAGATGCACGTACGTCTCGGTCTCGGGCCGGCGCCGCGCCGCGGGCCGCGCCGTCGCCAGCTCTAGCGCCACGACGCCGTAGCTGTACGTGTCGAGCGCGCGCGACAGCACCGACCACTGCCGGTACTCCTTCGGCAGGTAGAACGGGGTCCCGATCGGTCTGGGAACGAACGCTTTATGTATTCCTAGTAGCGAACGCTTTATGTATTCCTAGAGCCACGTACAGACTGCTCTAACGTAACATGCAATGTAACACGCAATGAAAGAATTTACCGTCCACACTGTCGCAATGTATCATGCAATGTAACAGAAAGCCCATAGTGTGGACACCTCGCGCGCACGAACCGCGCACACTACGCGCACGAACAGAGCATTTCAACTCGTGCGCGCCGCGATCCGCCATTTGTCGGTTTTTTCGCCGAACACCCCTTTGGGGCCCCTTTGGGGCGCGCAGTGTGCGCGGAGCGCCAGTGTCGGGTTTGTGTCTGTACTGCGGAACGCGCGTGAACCATGGAAGAAAACACAGCTACGGCAGACTGAGCTATGTTCGCCGCGCGCATGCCGGAAAAGATGCGAACACGTACGTGCTCAGTTCGTGCGCGCGCTGCGTCCACACTTATGAAATGCTCCTTTCATGTTACATTGCATGTTACGTTACAGCAGTCTGTACGCGGCTTAATAGGTATATTTCACGTTTATAATATCAGTAGGAATTTCCGACTGGTAATAAAAACGCGAAAATTTGTATAGATGGATATATGTATGGATATTTGTTCCGCTTTCAGGAACCTACTGAACGGATAAGATCTCCTAAGATAATAGCTGGCTGTGTGGCTTAGAACTCACAATACACTAGCTTTGAGGGATTGGAGGACAAAGGGATATACACGGGGGGTACAAGAAACCCCTCATAGTTTGCCAATTCAAGGGTTCCCAAAATGGCCACGTTTATTCGGGGAGGCCTATATCCAGCAGTGAACGTGATGCGGCCCCTTCCGGGCCAGTCCGAAGTCCCCGATCTTGGGCATGAGGCACTGGTCCAGCAGGATGTAGTGCTCACCTGGAGACCTTGAGGTGCGTTTTGTCGTCCGCACGCGGCCCCTTCCGGGCCAGCCCGAAGTCCCCGATCTTGGGCATGAGGCACTGGTCCAGCAGGATGTAGTGCTCACCTGGAGACCTTGAGGTGCGTGTTGTCGTCCGCACGCGGCCCCTTCCGGGCCAGCCCGAAGTCCCCGATCTTGGGCATGAGGCACTGGTCCAGCAGGATGTAGTGCTCACCTGGAGACCTTGAGGTGCGTGTTGTCGTCCGCACGCGGCCCCTTCCGGGCCAGCCCGAAGTCCCCGATCTTGGGCATGAGGCACTGGTCCAGCAGGATGTAGTGCTCACCTGGAGACCTTGAGGTGCGTGTTGTCGTCCGCACGCGGCCCCTTCCGGGCCAGCCCGAAGTCCCCGATCTTGGGCATGAGGCACTGGTCCAGCAGGATGTTGGCCGGCTTGATGTCTCCGTGGATGAGAGGCGTGCGCTTGTCGGCGTTGTGCAGGTATTGGAGACCTCTGGAAATTCATCATAATGATATTATAAATGCGAAAGGTGCATGGTCACATGGCTGTTTGTAACTCCTTCACGAATTTACTAAACGGATTGGGCTTAAATTTACCATAGATGTGGGTTTAGAGACCAGACCTGGAATAACATATTAACTACCTTTAATCCCGGGAAGGACGTGCGAAAGGGTCTACGAAGCCACGAATGAGTATTACTGGACATTTTCACAAAACATTCCTTTCCCCAAACTGAGCGTGTGATGGGAGCATCTAATGTTTTTCCAGTGGATGTAATCTATATTTGAAAGCTGAAGTCATTGAATACGGAATATTTACCATGATTTGTTTTCTTTGGAGTTTTTCGATATTTCGGCACCGTTTCAAGCGCCATGATCACGAAGTGATGGCGTATGGAGCGGCGTTCGAATACCGTTAGTGTAGTGTGTCGTGATCGACTTGCGTTAGATAATGAAACCGTAGGCTTATTAGCTTAAACTTTGCAGTAGCGACTGCGACAGACGAGGGACCGCGACCGCTACGCGATCGGTCGCAAACTGTTACAAGAAAACTGTATTACGGAAGCTATCGTCCGCCTATCGCCCGCCTATCGCAAAGTTGTCGTAGAATGCACATTGCCCGTGAACACTAGCGCCACTTGCGACCGAGTAGCAATTGGAGGAAACAAATAATTGAAGTTTTAACGTTATCTGTGGTAAAATTTATATTCTGTTCGTTTTTTGTTTTGTTTACGTTTTGTTTTGTGTGGTTCTGAGGGTTCTCCAAATAAATTTATTGTTTTCTTTTGTGAATTTGAATTGGAATTGAAATCTTTTGGATTTAGGATCTAAAAGTAAGTGTTGAAATTAATTCTAATGCGTGGTTTTGTTTACCGACTCTTTCATGTTCTTATAATTTCAGTGGAACATCGAGTATCAGGTGTCCAGCTAGAGGAATTGCTGCAACATTTAATGTCGCACTCGTCCCTTGCTAAAGGCGTTGGCTTGGGAGCGAGGTCAAAGGAGACAAATAGATCGTGAGTGGAATGATCTCGCTGCCAGGCTAAACACTCACGGTGGAGGTGCAACAAACACTGGCCAGCGGTGGATACGTGTTTGAATCCTTGTTGTACCTACATACCATGCCCATGCTTGAGT
Organism: Eupithecia centaureata; assembly: GCA_944547425.1. Classification (NCBI taxonomy): domain Eukaryota; kingdom Metazoa; phylum Arthropoda; class Insecta; order Lepidoptera; family Geometridae; genus Eupithecia; species Eupithecia centaureata. Next base: position 11,490,351 of record OX155696.1, read on the forward strand.
TAACTCAGGTACAGTAACGGTGTTCTTTTTATATTAAGTATTAGGCAGACTTGAAGTACAAAACCAAAAATAGGGCCACTTTAAGAAGACGCGAAGCTTCTGGAACTGGTGGTGGGCTACCCTTGACCCATTGTCAGAAACGAACCGAAAGATCCTGGCAATTATCGGCGAGGGTGCTGTAACATCCAGCAAAGAGTGCCTGCATTTGTACACTTCAATGTAATTTTCCCACTTTTAATTTATGATAAAACACTACATTCCATGCTACATTATAAATGAATTTAATACCTAGTGAAGTGTGCTGTTCAATGATTTAAATAAATCTTCTTATTTTCAGGCAACTCAAAGTAAAAGTGATTTTTTTTTAGAAAATATTGATTACCAGGATGAAGTGGTTGTTAGTACATAAGGTAAAATATCATTATTTCAAAGTAATTTTAATCATAATAGTATTAAGTAAAAGTTATTTTTATTTTCAGCATCGTCACGAACAGCTCTTTTCGACTTTCCGTCTGCAGGAGGCATCTCTCTCTATCGCACAGGCATTGCATGAGCAGACTGTTCTTTTCAACAAATTATTTAACAACTTATCAAAAAAAAAAATTGTTTTGTCTTGCTTAAAACTATATCTTACTATTATATAGTCTGTGTGAATGTTTGATAAAGGTAGTTAATGTCCATAACTACTTAAGTTATTTAGAAGAAATTTTTTAAGATCCAGAATTTCATATAGGAGAGAACATTTTGAAAAATTTACCTCTGATGTGGTTAAATGGGGTGGTAAAGTTTGTATGGAAAGTGAATAAAGAAGTAAATAAAAGACACCATTTTTATTTTTACACTATAACCCCTATGTGTAATAAAATTCTGAAATTTGTAATGAAAGAAAAGTCTGGTTCGAGGGCGAAAACGCGAGGCGCATCTAGTTATAGACATAAATCAGATATTATTTATAATTGTAAGATGACATTAGACGTAAGGAGTTTCCTAATAATTGGATATCAATAACTTTTTTTCGTAAGGCTTATAAAATAAGACTTAGACAAGTAAATAAATATATATATAATAATACTACTACTATAATAATACTATAAATAATTAACAAAATAATATAAGAAATAAGGTGTTTATTGATTTTCTGTTCACTTTAACTTTTTGTGACATAGGTATAATATAAATAGTGATGCAGAGCTACGTTTTGTTATTCCACAACCTCCTTGTCGACGGCCATTTTGTAGCATCTGGGATTCATTCAGGTCCTAAACTTGATCACTTTGTGGTTCTTGCTGATATCTTTCAGCTTGGGAGTCTGTGGGTGTGGGTGCTCAGGAATAGGATGACTGTCTCTATTACCCATTTTATGCAGGACACAGTGTTCCTTGCTGTGCAGTGGACTTTAGTATAATAGTAGTATTAACAATAGGGGTCAGAAGCCAAGGCCTCAAAGGATACCTTGAGTCACCTGCAAAGAAATCAAAGATTAAATAAGCATAAACATAATTTTACTATGTATATTAATGGCAAAGAGTTGTTGAATGTGTGGGTTTATTTGTGATTGACGCCAGATGAATGCATCATGGCTGGCCCCTCATAAGGTTGCATCAACATTAAAGATATTCAAATCACTATCACAAATCTGTAAAACACATGAACATCACAACACTTAGCTGAATTGTTTCAATTGTAACTAGTTGTAATTTGTTAAGTACTATTTGACAATAAATTGTTGGTGATATTTGGGCAATAAATCTTTGTTATAAAAAGTTTTAATTATTATTTTACTAGTACTACTTGTTTTACTAGTTAATGGTTGGTGATATTTGGGCAATAAACTTAGAAATAACAAAAAACACACCCATTTATTATATTGTCTGCCTCTCTTCGCGTGTTTGTTGAAATCTTATGTATTTCTACAAAATACTAATATTATTCAGTGCTTTGGTGACTTATTTCACAGCATTTGAAACGCTTGGTTGACTCAGGCCATGAAGAAAGTTCATAAGTACCAACTGGTTTTTGATATGATCCAGTGGCATAAAATGAGAGGGCCGTTAGAACCTGTAATCAAAAACCATATATTAGGAACTGTGTAGGTACCTACTAAGGCAAGGTTCCATAAGACTTTAACATCAATTGAATTTGTGTAAATAAGCTAGATATACATATAGGTAGATACCATACCTTACATTCCAAGCTGACTTTTGTTTGTCTTTGCTGTGCAGGCATATGAGGTTTGAGTTCTTGGCACAATTGAGATAATAACTCTTTAGAGAGCCTGTAATGGGCTCTAAATTCAATACCTAGGTACCTATCTGATGCTGTCAAGGGATTACCTTGATCTTTGAGATTTCGCCGCAAACTAAATCTCAGAGATCCCTCAATACCTAAGTTCATCTCTCCTTTCTTCACCATCTAGACCCTCAATGAGTATCACAGCGCGTACCTATTTATTTTAGTAAGTACACTTGAAACAAAACTATCAATTTATAACAAAATATTGATTTTTAGAATGCTTTGATAGTATAATTTACTGAATACTTAATGTTCTTAGATGTAATAAATTGCGAGACACTGAAACTCAACTTTATTTTTAATGAGTTTCGAATTTTTGAGGTTTTTATTATTTTCTTGGAGAATCACAACACAAAATTCTCTAAGTATTTTCTTTACAATCAGTAAGCAATCGCCAATAAAACAGCCGCTGGGGTTGTTGCTAATTGACAGTTTAAATTGCTTTGCTACCGCTGTCGCGTTGCTGTCGAAAGTGCCTACGTAATACCAAATTGTAGCCAGAAGAGGAAAAGAATGCATTTTTTAGTTCGCCGATCGTCCGGCAGAGGGAGACGTTGCGATCGATTGCTGTGGTCGCTGTCGCTGCTGATAGCTAATACAAATTTGACGTTTGACAGCGAAGATTGCGCGATTTACGCCTGTTGCAAACTGGTCGCGAGATCCGTAATAGGGGGGCCGGTGGTAGTGGTAACGTTCGTAGCTAAAGACGAAAAATGAGGGTAGCTCGATATATCTATACATATAATAAAATCGTAGAGGTCGAATTTCTGTACAATGAAAAAAAAAGCCAAAAACCGAGTCAGGGAGATGTAAGGAGTATAATACAATTGATTTCATTTTGTTTCAATTTTCTTATTTCTCTGTTTGTCTGTCTGTTTGTACGGGATAATCTCCGAAACTACTGGACCGATTGTTATGAAATTTTGTATGGTGGTAGCCTAGCTCCCTGGTCAACATATAGGATACTTTTTATCCCGATAAATTAAAGAGTTCCCGTGGGATAGCTAAAAAACTTTAATTGAGTAAGTACTGAATACTGATACTGCCATTATCATTGAAACAGAACGCGCGAGCGGGCTATTGCGGATGGTCGCGACTCAAAGATACTAAAAAATAATTTGTATTCTATGATTAACAGCAATATTTTTTGTTAGATTCATTATCATCATCAGCCTATATTAGTCCACTGCTGGACATAAACCTCCCCTAATGAGCACCATAGCGCCCTGCCTTCAGCTTGCCGCATCCAGCATCTGCCAGCAGTATTTCGCAGATCGTCATCCCACCTGGCCGGAGGGCATCCTACACTACGTTTGCCAAGTCGCGGTCTCCACCCAAAAACACGAGTACGCCAAGGGTTGTCGGTTCTTCGCAAGATATGGCCGGCCCACTGCCACTTCAGCTTGCTAATTCTTTGAGCTATGTCGATATCTTTGTTTCTCTGTCGGATGTATTCATTACGAATCCTATCCTATAGAAAAACTCCTCACATAGCTCTTTCCAAGGCTCGCTGAGCGACTTTGAACTGGTGTACCAGCCTTACCGTGAGTATCCATGTCTCAGCTTCGTAGGTCTGTTGGATTAGTAATATCTTAAATTAAAATTATTTGATAACAATATTCAGTTTTTTATTAACTTAGGCATTAAATAATTACTTATTCTGTAGCATTTATTTTAAATTCTTATTTGTACACAATGCTTAGAAAAAGGTTGAGTCTCTCTCAGTACTTACTCAAGAGAAATCTACTGAAGATCGTGAGACGAGACTTTCTGTGGCTCGAGAACGCCAGGCAGTATGGAAAGTTCTGCTCAACTATAACCCAGTCTAAGAGCTGATCTTGAACGTCATTACGTTGTCTGGGAAAGTAGTGCGGCAAGGACTACGCTCGACTCTCTGAAACATTCACTGGAAGAGAGGCACGCATGAGCTCTCAGCGTAGCCGCACGAATGCGTTTCCATTGCTGAAAACCAGTGAAGAAAGAGATGCACGAATTACAGCTGATCGAGAACACCATACGTTGTCACGAGTCTCAGAGACGTTTAATGAAAGATAGTCTCGCTTGAGCTCTCAGTGTAGCCGTACGGCTGCGTCTTATCATCATCATCAAATCTATATACATATAATAAAATCGTAGAGGTCGAATTTCTGTACAATGAAAAAAAAAGCCAAAAACCGAGTCAGGGAGATGTAAGGAGTATAATACAATTGATTTCATTTTGTTTCAATTTTCTTATTTCTCTGTTTGTCTGTTTGTCTGTCTGTTTGTACGGGATAATCTCCGAAACTACTGGACCGATTGTTATGAAATTTTGTATGGTGGTAGCCTAGCTCCCTGGTCAACATATAGGATACTTTTTATCCCGATAAATTAAAGAGTTCCCGTGGGATAGCTAAAAAACTTTAATTGAGTAAGTACTGAATACTGATACTGCCATTATCATTGAAACAGAACGCGCGAGCGGGCTATTGCGGATGGTCGCGACTCAAAGATACTAAAAAATAATTTGTATTCTATGATTAACAGCAATATTTTTTGTTAGATTCATTATCATCATCAGCCTATATTAGTCCACTGCTGGACATAAACCTCCCCTAATGAGCACCATAGCGCCCTGCCTTCAGCTTGCCGCATCCAGCATCTGCCAGCAGTATTTCGCAGATCGTCATCCCACCTGGTCGGAGGGCATCCTACACTACGTTTGCCAAGTCGCGGTCTCCACCCAAAAACACGAGTACGCCAAGGGTTGTCGGTTCTTCGCAAGATATGGCCGGCCCACTGCCACTTCAGCTTGCTAATTCTTTGAGCTATGTCGATATCTTTGTTTCTCTGTCGGATGTATTCATTACGAATCCTATCCTATAGAAAAACTCCTCACATAGCTCTTTCCAAGGCTCGCTGAGCGACTTTGAACTGGTGTACCAGCCTTACCGTGAGTATCCATGTCTCAGCTTCGTAGGTCTGTTGGATTAGTAATATCTTAAATTAAAATTATTTGATAACAATATTCAGTTTTTTATTAACTTAGGCATTAAATAATTACTTATTCTGTAGCATTTATTTTAAATTCTTATTTGTACACAATGCTTAGAAAAAGGTTGAGTCTCTCTCAGTACTTACTCAAGAGAAATCTACTGAAGATCGTGAGACGAGACTTTCTGTGGCTCGAGAACGCCAGGCAGTATGGAAAGTTCTGCTCAACTATAACCCAGTCTAAGAGCTGATCTTGAACGTCATTACGTTGTCTGGGAAAGTAGTGCGGCAAGGACTACGCTCGACTCTCTGAAACATTCACTGGAAGAGAGGCACGCATGAGCTCTCAGCGTAGCCGCACGAATGCGTTTCCATTGCTGAAAACCAGTGAAGAAAGAGATGCACGAATTACAGCTGATCGAGAACACCATACGTTGTCACGAGTCTCAGAGACGTTTAATGAAAGATAGTCTCGCTTGAGCTCTCAGTGTAGCCGTACGGCTGCGTCTTATCATCATCATCAAACTATGTTAGTCCATAGCTGGATATAAGTGCCACAGCGCCCTGTCTTGAGCTTGACGGATCTAGAATCTGCCAGCAGTCTTTCGCAGACCGTCATCCCACCTGGTTAGAGGGCGTCCTACACTACGTTTGCCAAGTCGCGATCTCCACTCAAGAACATCTTTACTCCAAAGGTTGTCGGTTCTTCGCGAGATATGACCGGCCCGTTGCCACTTCAGCTTCAGTTGATAATTCTTTGAGCTATGTTGATAACTTTGGTTCTCTGTCGGTTGTATTCGTTACGAATCCTGTGATTCAGAGAAACTCCGAGCATAGCTCTTTCCATAGCTCGCTGAGCGATTTTGAATTTGGAGACCAGCCCTACTGTCAGTGTCTACGTCTCAGCTCAGGTCATTACGGGTAGGATGCACTGATTGAAAACTTTAGTTTTCAAACCTTCACCCTGAAAAAGACGCAGTCGACGCGGCCTGCCTCCAAGATGACCTAGATCGCCTTCAAAACTATTACATACTCAACAAGCTTGATTGAAACATTTCTAAATGCTATGTCTGTTCTTTTACCCGTAAACCTTTTGTCCTTAAATTAAATAAAAAGACACAATTAACAAGGTTAGTCAAGATGAAAAATTTCTGCGCGTTACGTTTGATATTAAACTGTGATTTGACGAACACATTTATACAATAGTTGGGAAGGCATCGAAAGCGTTAGGTTTAAACCTCAGGATGTCCCGCGATTTCTCAAATATAAAAACTTTTAAAATAATCTACTGTTTTTATGTGCGCAGCCACTTGGAATATGGTTCACAGGTATGTAACCCTAAGTATAAAATGTATATAAAAAAGAGAGAAAAGATTTCTACGATATATGCAGATGTCGCAAATTTCATTTCATGACTCTCAAGGAACGAAGTGCCATAGCGGATCTATGTCCTGGATCAATTTGGCCGTTGATCATGACTTTGGTTTTATCCAAATTCATGCCAAGACCGATGCATCGCGAGGCTGAGCCTAGGCCGTTCAGCATGTAAGTCAGTTCCTCTAGCGACTCTGCCATTACGATTATGTCATCAGCGAATCGCAGCTGCAGCTAGATCGCTGGAAACCAGTGGGATGTATGGCTTACAGCTGATCGAGAACGCCATACGTTGTCACGAGTCTCAGAGACCTATTGTGAAAGAAAGTTTCGCTTGAGCTCTCAGCGTAGCCGCACGGCTGCGTCTCGATCGCTGAAAAACAGCCAAGAAAGAGAAGCATGACTTACAGCTGATTGTGAGAGTCATTCGTTATCTAACACCTCACAAACTTTTACCCAGCGTGAGGAGCATTTACGTAACGCTTGAAATCGTCAAAATATTGTTAGAGCAAAAATGAAATACGACAGCAAGAAACCGAAGAACAACACCAAGCTCGGTTGGAGTCTGATCGACTTCGGTACTTGCTCAATAGAATGTCGATTTTATCTGAAGTTTCAGATTATTTACAATACTCTGAATTGAGAAAGAATAAAGTGCGTTTACATATTCACCAAGGATTGAATTTGCTTCATTTTCATTTAGGTATACTTTTTGCTAGGCTTTATGTTATTTTGTCTATGTAAGTCAGCTATCCATTGTTCCAAACCATTTTATATCGAATGTTGTCTTCAAAGAAGCATTATAAGGTATTTCGATCTACAACTTATTATAGTTGAAGGAATAAAAAAACCACGCGGACGAAGTCGCGGGCATCAGCTAGTCTGCCAATAAAAACTCACTCGCAGTGACCTCAGTTCTTTCGTGATCATGGCGCTTGAAACGGTGCCGAAATATCGAAAAACTCGAAAGAAAACAAATCATGGCAAATATCCCGTATTCAATGACTTTAGTGTTAAAAACCATGATAGTTTTAAAAGTTATTTGAAAGCTGGTCCATCTCATGTGGTATCTTCTTCATCGTCAGAGTTGGTATCAATTCAATTCTTGGTGTTATGGTATAGAAAGACGGATCAAGCCGCAGACATATCCTAATTTTCTCCATTTGATGGTTTTTACGAGGTAAGATCTCTGGCTTCTATTTGCTCAAGTACTTGATATTTTTGGATATTTGAAAGTAGTTTTTAGGAAAATAGCCTATTCTAATAAAAAGTACTCTGTTAACTCAAATTTCGGAGGAGGGCGTTAATGCTCGCGACACAGTTTTTATAACTATTGCGCGTATTATCGTTTTCATCACAATTTCATGTTCTGTTGTACTTTGTTCCAATAAACATAATTTTTATTTATTTAGAAATTAGAAAACACCCAGACTAACGGAACAAATTTCTGCAGATCGTGCATGAATTTGTTACGAGGCGAGAATCGAACCCGCAACCTCCTGCATCGCTGGCGGGCCTTCGCCCACCGCGCCACATCGGTCGTCGAACTATGTATACAGTCTTGGAAAAGCCTATTAGAATACTTATTGCAGAGTATACAGTGAGCCTATTCAAAGAACAGTTGTAGTAAAGAGTACCTGGCCACGCCATGCGCGATCCTGTACCGCTGCGGCCACGTGAGCGGCGGGAACTTGCTGCGGTCGCGGTGCAACCGCTGCTGCAGCGAGCCGCCCGTCATCAGCTGGTACACCAGGCAAGCCTCCGTGCCCGACGCTAAGGAAAGTTAACATTCATCTATACACAATACTAAATACAGTAACATTCATCTATAAACAACCTAAAAACACAGTAACAATACATTAAACTTAATACATTAACATTCATCGTCGGCTAGGAGGCGTGCAATAAATTTCTGAATATTAATCTGAAATTTGACAAATAAATTTCCATGCGGGCGAAGCCGCGGGTCGCAACTAGAAAATAAATAAATTGGCGATTCTGTTAATGGTCGTTCTGATAATGGTGTAGTGTTGTACCTCCGATGCTGTACCCGTAGAGAGGCAGGATGTTGTCGTGTCGGTACTGGTTGAGACACATCTCGCGGATGAGCTCCCGGTTTAGAGCGTCGTCCTCGCGCAGACGCTTCACCGCCACCGGCAAGTGTTGCAGCTCACCTGGGAAATACAACGCATACTTCACTTCATCTGGGAAATACAACGCATGCTTCACTTCATCTGGCAAATACAACGCATGCTTCACTTCATCTTGGAAATACAACGCTAACTTCACTTCATCTTGGAAATACAACGCATACTTCACTTCATCTTGGAAATACAACGCATACTTCACTTCATCTGGCAATTACAACACATATTTCACGGAAAGTGTTGAAGTTCACCAGACAAATACAACGCATACTTCACTTCATCTGGCAATTACAACACATATTTCACGGAAAGTGTTGAAGTTCACCAGACAAATACAACGCATACTTCACTTCATCTGGCAATTACAACACATATTTCACGGAAAGTGTTGAAGTTCACCAGACAAATACCATCTTCAGGTCCATCTTGCGGCGCGATAGAGGAACACCATGCGGAGGAGTGCTGCTGGCTGCGCGCGCGCCCATCTCCCTGCGTCGGCGCCTGGACCTCGAGACGGACGTCGGAGAGGACCTGTGGGCGAGCTTTACCTGGGGTGGACGCGCTTTTCACGTATGTGTTGTCTATTTGAAACCTAGTTCTACAGACCAAGACTTTATGCGGTGGTTTTGTAAAACTGAGAGTTTTATAAATGATCTAAAAGGATATGTAATAATCCTGGGTGATATAAATTTAAGAAGTGCTTCTGTAAATATTCAAAATTATTATTATTATTTTTTATCTTTTTCAAATTTTATCGAAAATAACGCAGTGCTGAACTTTCATGGTAGTATTCTAGATATTGTTCTGGCTAGGGAGAGCGAAGGGTTAAGGGAAGTCCTGGTCTCTAGCACGGAGGGCATGGTCCCCATGGATGCATACCATCCTGCTCTAGATGTCGAGGTATTTGTAGAGACGACACGTAGTTCGGACCGCATTGAACCGAGCAATATAAATCCAACTAGAGACTGGAACTTTAAACGTTGTGATACTGAGCTTTTGCACCACTGTCTGTCAAACGCTTCTTGGGATCAGGTATTACTCGCCGTCGATATAACCACCGCTACAGAGGCTTTCTATGCTACTATCTATGAAATCTTTGATAAGTGTTTACCGACAAAGAGTCGCAGGAATACTAATACAAGGCGATATCCCGTCTGGTTTACCCCCGATATTATAACGGATATCAGACGAAAAGGGAAACTCCATGCCATTTGGAAGAAAACTAAGTCTGACGAGAATTATAGGTTATTTTCAGAATTAAGAGCGTCTCTTAAATCTCGGGCAGCTAGTGCTTATAATTTGTACCTCAGAAATATTGAAAATAATCTAGCTCTGAACCCACGCGAATTTTGGCGGCATATCTCTAGTTTGCGAGCTAAGGGCGGGTTTGAAGCAAATGTTACTTACAAGGGAGAGTCGTGTTCGGGTGTTGCCGCAGCTGAGGCGTTTGCCAGCTTCTTTGGAAGTGTTTTTCTAGCGGATACTCCAGCGCTAGATGCTGAAATTATTAATAGCCGGGACCAGAGCTGTAACAGCAACTATGTTAATATTGCTGAATTTACTCCGACAGATGTGCTCTACGGAATCAAAAAGTTAAAAGCTAAAAGCTCGATAGGGCCGGACGCAGTACCACCGGCTCTTATAAAATCAGTCTATAAGAGCATGGTATCCCCGCTGTATCATATTTTTAACTTGGCATTGCGGACAGGTAGGTATCCAGCACAGTGGAAGGTTTCAAGGGTAACACCGATCCCAAAAACCTCAAATAAACTTGCTGTCGAGGAATATCGTCCGATCGCCATCTTGTCTTCTCCTGCTAAGGTACTAGAAATTGTCTTACACAAAATCATATACGCACAAGTCAAGACCTTCTTATGCAATGCACAGCATGGTTTTAGAGATAAGCGGTCGGTCAACTCAAATCTCTTAACACTAGTAGAGTACATCTCAAATAACTTAGATCTTGGCTGTCAGGTGGACGTGCTCTACTTTGATATCCAAAAAGCGTTTGACAGAGTCAATAATGACATACTGCTGGCCAAATTAAGCGCCATAGGCTTCGCGCCTGATCTTCTCAGACTTTTCGCCGACTATCTGCGCGATCGCCAGCAGTATGTTAAACTTGGAATTTATGAGTCTGCACCCTATCACACGCGGTCAGGGGTAAGTCAGGGGTCCATTTTAGGTCCCTTACTTTTTAATTTAATGATCAATGACTTACCAAACGTAGTGGAGCACGCGGAGTGTCTATTGTACGCCGATGACTTGAAGCTCTACACTGTTGTGCGTTCCATGGCAGATTGTGAGGCGCTTCAAGTTGACGTTAACGCGGTTTGTCAATGGTGTCTCGACAACAAGATGGGGTTCAACCCTTCAAAGTGCTCTGTGATGACTTTCGGTCGAAAGAAAAACCCGTTATTCTTTGATTACTCGATTCATGGTAACATGATCTCTAGAGTAACGGTAATCAAGGATTTAGGAGTTACTTTTGACCAAAAACTCACATTTCACGATCACATCACTACGGTCGCCAAGCAGTCCTTTCAAAGACTTGGCTTTGTTCTGAGAAACGCCCGAGACTTTCGCAGTGACGGTGTTGTGCGGCTTCTATTCGGGGCTCTCGTTCGGAGCAAGCTAGAGTCAAGCAGTTCCGTCTGGAACCCGCATGAAAAAACGTACGCACTGTTACTGGAGAAGGTTCAGAAGGCGTTCCTCAGGTCTCAGTACAAGCGAGAATTTGGGTATTACCCATATATGTACCCAACTAGGTTCCTTCAAGGGTGTCTTGGGTACAATTCCTTACAGACCAGAAGAGCGTACGATCAGACAACTACAATGTGCAAGGTGCTTCGCGGTATGATCGACGTTCCGGATCTCCACAACCTTCTGTTTCGGCTCTACCTCCCTGATAATTACGTTCGAAACAGAAACCATAGACTTTTCTCTGTGCCCTTCAGTAGAACCGTGGCTCGTGCCAACTCTCCCCTGCCTCGCACCCTCGCTGGACTCAACAGACTTCTCGACCAGAACCCAGACTGCGATATATTCGCAGATGAATGGAAGAGCTTAATGTTGGTATGCTTGAGGTTTTGCGAGAGTGAGGAATGAAAGGTTGGTTGCTTGATTTTGAAATTATTCTAAATTGTATTATTATTTTTATTGAAATATTTTATGAAAATCTTATTATCACAATGTATTCTATTTTTCTTATATTTATTTTAATTTTGTGGATATAAAATGTAAATAATTATTAATCTTAAATTTCTGTAAACTAATGTAATTGGTTAATTAATCGTATTAGTTACTAAATAAATAAAAAAAAAAAAAAAAAAAAAAAAAAAAAAAAAAAAAAAAAAAAAACAAAGGAAATGCAATAAAATGATTTTTTTTAGTAGACGATACGTCACATAACATAACTAAATTACAATAAGTATAAAAAATAGAAAAAGTAACTACACGGAGAAACTAAGACAACAGAAACATAATAACTGAACAGTGGGTACTAAGCGGCTCATCCGTAACTTCCGTAAACTAAGCAGGTTAGAATAAGTGCGCATGAACGTACGTATAATGGTGGGTACTGACCAACGTTACGATGTACCTCTATAATGTAACATTCGCATCGAGCGTGTTACGCATCGAGCATGTTACGCTGTGTTATAAAATCCGCGTAACTTGCTCGTTAAATCTCTATGCTCCACTCGTAACTGTCAAAGGATTCGCCAAAAAACCGACAGTCGGGTGGAGCACTTAAAGCAAGCAACGAGCGGCTCTCTGCTCGCTGGTTTCCCCGTAAAACGACGTACTGACTGCACTGCACGAATGCTCGCTGTGTAATATGTTACATTACACCTCGTAACGTTGGTCAGTACCCACCTTAGAAATAAAAATGAAATGTAAAACCTTTGTAGACGAGTCCGAAGCCCCCCTTGCCGAGGATGTTCTTCTCGCTCCAGTTGTCGGTGGCCGCGGTCAGCTCTTCGTAGCTCATCTTGGGGATCAGGGACACCTTCTCAGCTATCTCGTCATCCACGCTCTTCGGTTTAACCCTGGGGGATGTTGGAGCCTGGGGATTTAAGTTCAGATTAAAGGTCTCCACACACTGCAGTCGGAGGCGGAGCGGAGGCGAAGGCGTGCGAGTTGTATTCTGTTGAATCATATGAAAGCCTACACACACACCGCAGGCGGTGGCGGCGCGGTGCCATAGGAAAAACCGGCATACCTTCGCCTCCGCTCCGCCTCCGGCTTCAGTATGTGGAGACTTTTAATTGTAGATGATGTACCGAGGGCATAAAGCGGTAGTGTCTTTGCTTCCTTGAATGCGGAGGGCAACTCAGTATTCTAGAACAGAGGTCGGCAACCTGTGGTTCACGACGCAAGCTGCGTATCGGAAGAGCCATTTCCGATGTAAAGTTGCGGCAAAAACTATAAAATTATTTATTTTATTATCAAACAAAACCATTAAAAATAGTACAATTGATGATGATTTATGTAATTTACCGCACTGCAGGTCCTTTATCATGCAGAGCGGTAAATTATTTCATTTAAAAAATGCGAAGAAATATCGCGTTGAAATCTATGCAACTATATATATCTATGCTATGTTGACACGAACTATTCAGCACAGATATAAATGAGATCAACATTGTAACATTTTTGGCATTGGTTAGGTACACGTTATGTCACGTCTAAGTGCTTATTTAGTAAGCCTAAGAAATAAAGATATTGATTTACTGATTTACGTATTTTTTATTTACTTTTTACACATATTGGTACAATTGGTCACTCAAAAACTGGATAATTTTGTAAAATGTAACTTTTGACTCTTTCGTCTTAAAAGGTTGTCGACCTCTGTTCTAAAATAAGTCATGAAAAGCGAGGGAGTTCCTAGAACTAGGGTGTGAGAGGGATTTAATAACCCTTAAGACTAAGACAACTTTTTACAAGAAGAAGTCTTATTTCCATACTTTCTGCGACTAAATAGTATTACTAGTTTGTTAATTTTATGTACTGTTTTTTACTGTACCTGTGTCGAAATAAATATTATTTCTATTCTATTCTATTCTACTATTATCTTAATTACGCCACTGCGGTTGTCATGACAAGGAATTATCTAGGTGTGGAAAGCTCACCCTACTATCATCTGTTGAATCTGATGTAGTCCCATTGGTCCCATTGCTAACAGACGAACTTTTAGCGCCCTGAAACAATAAATAAATAATGCTTAACAATCCACAAAGCATCATCTAGCTTCAAGCTAAGCAGAGCTTGTGTTATGGGTACTAGATGTCTGATATACTTACTTAATTCAAGACATAAAAAAAAATGTTTACGACACATACAAACACCTAAAATATCCAGGACAGAAAGATAGGTTACTTCTTTATTAACTTTAGTAACAGAGAAATTTAATACTGATCATTACATCTAAAGTAGCACAATCGGGGGCCTTATCGCTAAAATATGAAATTTGGTACGTAGATAGTTTAGGACCTAGAATAACACGAGCTAATATAAAATCAAAAATTAATCTCTGAGGGGTGATAGGTGATAGGGTGGTAAAATTTGTATGGAAAATTATTTTTCCTTTGTTCGTTTCACTCAAAACTCGGTATTAATAAAGTATGAAAAAAATATTAATTAAATAACTAATTAAACACGTATTTTTTATTTTTACTAAACAACCCAGGGTTGTGTAATAAATTTCTGATATTTGTTGGAAAAAACTCTGGTTCGCAGGCGAAGCCGCGGGGCGCCTCTAGTAGAGGAATACGTAAAAGTACATCTAGAAGTTAAAATTAAATATAATGTGACATGTGTCTTTGCATGAATAAGTCATTGCGGTTTCTAACAAATATACATATATACTAGGTATGTATTAAAGGTGAGGTAAGTAGCAAATTTAGTTTTGTTATTGGGAGTTGTGTACGTATTTTAATATTATGACTCATTCATAGAAACATCTCCACTCACAAACAACATAATATATCAATGTTACTCAGGTAGTCAGTGAATCCAGCTAAAACTGTTTCCTCTTAACTACCTGATAAGTATGTATAGCCACAGCCAGTCCTGGATTTGTAAATAGGCCGTATAGGCCGCGGCCTAGGGGCGGCAGCGTCCTAGGGGCCGGCAGATTTCAGAGGACGGTCACTCGATTGCAGACAATAAAATTGTATGTCTACCGGGGGGGGGGGGGGTTATAGACATACTCAGTTATTGGAGCTACTGAACACATAAACTAAGTGTTTGTTGTATAGATCATTGCGATCTAAATGCTAAACCACACAGAGCTAACAAATTATCTTCACACTAAGTGTTTATTATATTTTGCTCAAGGTGACGGCTTAAATTTTTAGCAAATTCAAATAAGCGTGCAAACTAAACGTCATTTGCTTCACTTTTATAATTAATGTATTAAAATTATATATTACAGTCATGAGTAAATAATATTTGCTTATGACTGTAGTAATATGTAATTATATTATTTTATCTAGGTAAATATTATTTACTATAATAATAACTAGATAAAAAAAAGTGTATTATTATTAATGTGTTTCAAACTCAAAGTGCTTTATTTTCTTAAGACCTTACAGGACACTTGGACACCGTCATAAAATTCATGTTATTAATAAATAAAACTAGGAAATAAAGTGCTCACTTTGATTTTTGTTCACTTCAATATTTTTAAGGTAAAGAAGCGAACAGAAACCTTTACCTTGTTAGGTTGTTATTTTTCGAGTTGGAGCAAAACTCGTCCCAAGCTTTTTTATCATCTAAATAATCAGATACTTTGTAGGTAGCCTTTTTACAAAGAATAGTTTTGACAATTTGTTTGTATATTTATAACTAGCGAACCAGCGGCTTTGCATGGGTATATTACACAAATTATAAACCTTTCTCTTGAATCACTCTATCTATTAAAAAACGCATCTAAATCCGTTGCATAGTTTTTGAGATCTAATCATAACTACATAGGGACAACCAGACAACCGAAAGCGACTTTATTTTAAACTATGTAGTGCTGTCTTCACTTCACACCAAAACTACTGAGTGGATCAGGCTAAAACTTTCCATAGAGGTAGTTTGGTAGTTTTTATTTTTAATTTAATTTATTAAGTACAATTTGTTTCATCTTATTATTATTTTTTATTAAAAACATGTTTTTATGGACTATGGATCTAAATTGTAACCTGTAGTGTGAAATAAATGATTCGCTTTGAGTTCTACTGTTCTAACTTGACTTCTTTAAGCCGTGGTGTGACTTGACTTCTTTAAGCCGTGGTGTAACATGACTAATTTAAGCCATGGTGTAACTTGACTTCTTCAAGCCGTGATGTAGATAAATGTGAAACAAACCTGCATCTGTAGGAGCAGAACTGGTAATGGTATTGATGAGGACTGGCCACTCGGCTGTTTGGGTGAGCTCTTGATGTTGCCATTCTCTGAAAGATAACATATTGTTTGAGTTTGTTTATCTTAGCGTTCAAAGCTAGACCAGAGCTTAGAGAGTTAAACTGCTCTAAATAATTTAGAATAGAATAACATTTAATTATAACAATGATACAAACAACAGGCTTATAAATAGGAGATACATACAATACTGTTATAAAAGGGGCCTAACTCAGCATAATGCTGGCTTAGGCCCCGTATGATGCCAAGCCTGCGCTGGTCTTCCGTTAGGAACCAAATTTCAACAAATTATAACAAAAAATCATGTGCTTGGAGTTCAGATGTTTACAGTCAAGTTAAAGTGCTTTATTTCCTTTAGATTAGACCTTACAAGACTTTTGACCATGTCGCAAAATTCATGTCACAAATAATTAAAACTAGGAAATGAAGCGCTCACTTTGATTTTTGTTCACTTCAATATTTTTTTTATAAATAATAATAACTTTCATAACCAGAATCTGACAAAGTTTTATCTCTGTACGTAGCTAGATAATTTGTTTTCCTCACTATAACTTACCATCATTGGATTTTGGTTTCTGACCATTCTTGTTGTCCAGTTTAGCGAGTAGCCGGTGGAAGCGCTCGTTGACGACTGGCACGAGGCACCGCAGTGCGGGCACATGCCTCATCTTATACAGCAGAATGAAGAGCTCCCCCACGTTGTGGTTCAACTGGCCCCACTGGGTGAACAGCTGGTGGGTGGGCGAGTTCAACTGACGCTTCGCTTTTTGTTCTATTTCCTAGTGTCAATTAAAACATCAGATCTACAATCAAAGTCAAAAATACAATTTAATATGTCACTAATATAAAATGTTACTGACATATTGAATTGTATTTTTTTATTATTTTTTTTATTTCCAGGCATATTTACACATACATAGTATAGGCATACAATACTTAACTAAGTATAGGTGATTTAACTTTATCACTACATAGTATGAAACAAAGTTGCTTTCTATGTCCCTATGTATACTTAAAACTACTTCATCTTTAAAACTACGAAACGGATTTTGATGCGGTTTTTTTAATACATAGTGAGTAAAGAGGAAGGTTTATATGTATAATAAAACCGTTGGAAGTCAAGGTGGGTCGCTAGTATATTTATAAAACAAATCTTTAGGACTGGTTGTACCTACAGCCTTTGATTATCTCAATAATGACATCATGAGTCAAGAAACCTTAAATTACTGTTTACATTATAATATAACGAGTTATGTTGCGAAAGCAGGAAAATGTATGTTAACTTTCTCGTTCTTTTGAGCGGAACAATATCTTCTTTGAGTATCCTGCATACTTATTTGTTGAAGAATACGTCTAAAGATAGTCGTTATTCCTACATACACGATCATTTTGGTATAAGTATTTTGGGTTTTCCAAGAAAAAAGGTGTACCGCTCTTACTGGGGGAAACCCAGCAGCGGGCACTTACGATTAAATCGAAAGGAGAATACATCATCTGCTCGCCAGCTAGCTCTTTCCAAGTATCGTCCATGTCAAGTAGGCGGCACAGCTCTCTATTTATCTCGAACGGGAGCTGGTAAATATACATCAATTTCTCCATTTATAGGTCTATGCAAAACAATAAATTGGTAAATAACAAAAACACAGCTTCGCAAAAACACAACACAAATGACTTTTGATTAACCACATGGTATGGCACCAAGGCACCATCACCAATTTACAAACCGACGGTAACTTGTGATTGACATTGACCGCAAAGTATGTTGACAGATTCAGAGATATTTTCTTTCAATGCTCTGTTTCGTGCTGTGAGAACAATCAAGTCAGTCAAATACGTAGGTAGGTACCTATTGGTACTCCGCTACCTTTTATTTATCGTAATAATGCCTCTATTTCATGACTGTGAAATTTCAATGAACCGGACACTCTGGCAGAAAAGCGGCAAACCAGCAACAAAGAAGCCAAGTCAGTCCGTGTAGCCTTCATTCAAACTGGTTCGCGGGAATTTTGAAACTTGTGTTGTGTGTTTATGTTTTTCATTAGGTAGGTACTGTAGGAGCGAAAAATTAACTTAGCGCCACCACTTATTTTATATAACATGTATTTTTTCTTAAGAATATTATTATAAATAAAACGTGTTCCGTTTTGTATTTTTGACAACCCTAAGTGTTAGAGGATTTTTGTATAAAAATTACACAGACAGAACCCTTGGCAACTTTACCTAGGTACTGTTTGTATTGCCATTTTCTGTTCGTATTTCTCCTTCAATATTTTTTTCTTTACAAAATAGCCATCGTAATCTACGTTATCTTTTCCTAAACTACGGCCTAAGTCCAATATTAATGAAATAATGAGCGTAAGTAGGTACCTAATATTGCCAAAAAATTGTTAACTCGACCCATGTTGCTTATTACGCTCTAGAATTTTAATTATAATCCTATAAAGAATAAGCAATGCATAAAACGATAGCCAAATATACAATAAGTTATTTAGAAAAAGGTTTATTTTCATTCTTCTCATAGTTAAGGAAATATTCAGATTTTTGTCAAAAAACATGGTCAAGTTGCCACGTTTTACGGTATTACAAACTACGTTGTATATTTGGAAATTCCTTGCCTCGCTCAAAAGGTATCAAAATTAGAAATTGGATAATATATTTTAGGCAATATTAGGATAACCTTTTAACACAATTCTCAGTTCTAATTAAACGTGTTTTAATAAAACTGAGAATTATGATAAAAGGGTTATCATTTCATAAAATATATCTTCACTACATAGTAGGTATAAAACAAAGTCGCTTTCTCTGTCCCTATATCCCTATATATGCTCAAATGTTTAAAACTACGCAATGGATTTTCATGCGGTTTTTTTAATAGATAGAGTGATTCAAGAGGATGGTTTATACGTATAATAAAACCGCGCGAAACCGGAGCGGGTCGCTAGTTAAGTATATTTTTTGACCCATGGTTTATGTATTTATGTACCTACTTAGATAAGTGCATTATCTAAACTCACGTCAATCAAGGTGTCCCCCCCATGATATAATATCGCACCTCCGCTAAATTAGTGTTACAACTTGAAAAAGTCGAATTTTTAGTTAAATATACAGAAAAGCTTGAAATTTTATGGTCTTTCTTCTAAAAAATCGATATAACTGTAACTCTATAAATCTCCGCTAGGTAGAGTTGTAACACTACACCATTAGGACATTTTGGCGCCTCCGTGCTCTCAATCAGTGTAACAATTAATGTTATGAAAGGTGGACGTGCATTTGTTTACATACGTAGTGTTACAAACTAAAAAGCATCGGTGTCATTGACAGGTAAATGATATTATTATACATATTTTTTTCTATTAAAGAGTTACAAGTATACTTATTACGGTTTAGTTGAAAAGTTGAATGATATAATAAACCTACATATTTTTCCTATTATAGAGTTACAAGAACACTTATTACGGTTTAGTTGAAAAGTTTTGCCACAAAATAGGTCGTCTTTATGCAATAAAGTGTTTTATTTCAGGTCCAATTTACGTGCCCTCCCAGTATGCGCAAATAATACGAACACCAAAAAAAACCGGAGACCCGTACTCTGTAAATGAGCTTTCATTTATAGACTTCGCATCGTTGAAAAAACTACACTCAGATATGCGTTTGAGCATGGGTAACATGAAAATAAAAGATTTAACATCTTTTATTTTTTGCTTTTTTCATGAATTTCACAACTTTAACAGTTGTGAAATTCATGAAAAAAGCACCTAGTGTTCTCTTTTACAAAAGCTCGTATGAAGATGAACAATTTTCCGAAGCAAAAGTCTGGCGCAAGCAATCTGACGTTCTACCCGAACTAAAACCTGCGTATAAAAGTAAGCTGCCTCTGAGCGAACGTAAGAAAGCCGATTTAATGAGTTTGGTGCTAAGTAATCATGTACCACATGTCCACGCACAATTTTTTTATCAATTGTAAGGAGATTAACCTTACTTCAACCTGATGTATCTGTGATTGTTAATTTTAAGCGTTTTTCGGTTCCTATGTAGCAATTAATGCTTTAAACGCACTTACACAGGAAAAAAGTAGATTTATAACACCCACACGATGCCACTAAACGCCATCTAGGTGGTAGTTTAATTTAAAAAGTGATTACAAGCTAAAATTTAACGTAGGACTATCTTAAACTATACTGAATAGTGATAAGTAAACGTTTTTATGACTTGAATAGTTATTAAGTTTTCTATGGTCTGATTTTTGATTATCTCTTTGTTATAGTATTTTTTTTTGTAAGTTTAGAACGGAATAAGGATATTTCACAGAAATAACCAGCCAGAATCTGATTTTTTCTCATGAAAATAAACATTATTACAATTAAAAACTGTTATTTTATTTCATAAATTTACAAATATCTATCTAAAATAGTGTTATAAATAGAATTTTTCAGGCTTTCTTTTAGGAAAATAAATAAACTGAATATGCAGTTTGATAGTGTTTTTTTTAAGCTTTCCAAATATGTATAGTTTATTACATAATTTAAATCAAACTACATAGTTATAGACTATTTATAAATCTGTTAGCTTATTTTCGCTCTCCTGAAAATTAAGGTTTTTCAAGTTGTAACACTAATTTAGCGGAGGTGCGATATAGATCTTATAATACCTACCTCCATCTATCTATTTGTTTTTCATAAACGTTTGAAGTGGTGTTTTATCTTTCTAAAACTAGATCCCGACCAATCTAATCTGCATACCCGTTAGATATATCATTGAGGATATCATACTCAATGATATTGGTTAGGTATATTAATGATATACTTAGGTTATATCATTGAGTAGGTAGTTCCTTCCAAACTTAGATCTAGCGTCTATTCAAACAAAGTAGATATTGTGTATTTTACAATCAAAATAAATTGTTTATCTTACCCAGTTTTATTTTAGGTCAAATAACAGTTTCTCGAGCGTTTTTTGATGATAATTTGGCTCAACTATCTACCTAGGTACTTACCTACCTAATCAGCAGAATGCTTGACTATAGATAAAAATAAAGGCGAGAAAAATAATTTCTTAGCGTTCCTGGAAACCAAAAATTTTGTTATTCAAGTGAAAGTTTTGGTTTCCACGATCGCTAGTAAATTTTCCTTAGTTTTTAGGAACTATTTTTTTAATACAGATGTAATATAAAGTAATTGAAAGAATAATTAATTAAAGCAATTAATTTTTATTTTCTTCCTAAAATAGACAAAACAAAACTACTACAGATGCATTAAAAAAAGCTTATGATAGTTTTAACAAACTGTACGTGTACATTTGGAAATTCCTTTGTTTAGCGGGATTCAAATTCAAAATCATTTTCTTGCATGAAATACAAGTTTTAGAAAAAAACTAGACTTGAAAAAAAAAAAAAAAAAAAGTTTTAGATGTTATGATTTTGGATTATAATGATAAAATAAGTGGTGGCTACTTTATCTCCTGTTTGCGCCTTAATAACGAGAAAACTGCCACTTGGCACTTGTAACAGTTTTGAGACTATGGCAGGTTTCCGCTGCAGTCAGCCTCCTCCAGGACTTGATTACCCAGTCGATCCACCCATCACTACTTACAATGTAAACAAAAATACTTACTTACCTACTTTTATTTTATTATTTGTTTGATCCTAATAGTTATGATTCTGTGACACTGTGTATCTAAAAGGCCTATTACACTTCACGGTTTACCGGAACGGTGCGCCGTGACGGCGGAAAGGACGTTCTGATTACACTGCACGGTCGCCGCCTTCCTAACTCAGTTGCCTGTCGAACGTAGTAGGAGTATGGCGCCTGTGCTCTCAAAATTTCAAAAAATTGGAATCGCCCTTGCCGCAACTGCGGCTGTAAATGTGAGAAGAAATAAAAAAAGAAAATGTTGGACCAAGCAATATGTTCTTTTATGAAACAAAATGTGTAATATGAACATCTTGCATTCGTTCCATAAGTTAGGCATGTCTTTATACAGTTCTAGAACATTGGACAATACATCCTTTTCCTTTTGGGAAGTCATTTTTGCACGCAAGGCTCGCTGATGCACGTCCGCTAGTCCGAAGTTAGGACGGCCGGGAGCGCACGGTCTTCCGGTGTCGGCTTCCTTTCTTCCTAACAGCGATTACACCTTCCGTTTTAAGCTTCCTAACTCTTACCGTCGACGGTGCACCGTAAAGTGTAATCGAGCTTTAAGTAATTAATAACTGTGTATCTTCAGCAGTTTACAAACTTCCTATTTTGTTTTTGCCATTTAACTAGTATCATACAGTTTACCGTGTGCCGTGTGGTGCCGGCTTAGAATTGCACCACCCCAACTCCTCCCGTGGGTGTCGTAAGAGGCGACTAAGGGATATACCGGGGGGAGGGCAGCAGCACCCCTCTAGAACAACCCCACCACCAAACTGCGATCCCCAACCCGCATGCCCAGCGTGGGGATTATGGGCATTACCCCTTCATGATGGACAAAGCCAAAAAACGGCCCCCAGTTCCCGGCCGCCTCGCTATTCCTGGCCACGGTAGCGGCCATGGTAACGGCGGGGCAGGGGGTGCTAGGAATCACCGGGCTACATCAGGCTACCACACGCTTAATAAAATGACCCTGGCAACGTTTAATGGACGCACTCTGAGGCTTGACCATCATCTAGCGCAGTTGGAAGTGGAGTTAGAGAACATTAAATGGCATGTTCTCGGGTTATGTGAAGTCCGTAGAGAGGGGGAGGACACCGTAACCCTAGACTCGGGCCATCTTCTCTACTTTCGCGAGGGTGATAAAACATCCCAGGGTGGCGTAGGTTTCCTCGTCAATAAGGCCCTCTCTAGCAACGTTCAAGAAATCTCCAGTGTGTCGACCAGGGTAGCGTACCTGATCCTTCGGCTGTCCAAGCGGTATAGCATGAAGGTAATTCAGGTTTACGCACCGACCTCGGCACACTCGGATGATGAAGTGGAGGATATGTATGAAGACATATCCAAAGCCTTACACAACACCACTAAGGCTCACTTCAACGTTGTTATGGGGGACTTTAACGGCAAGGTGGGAATCCAAACTGGCAACGAATCCCGAATAGGCCCGCATGGTTATGGAGTTAGGAATCACAGGGGACAAATGCTTGTCAACTTCCTTGAGAAAGAGGGGTTGTTCTTAATGAACTCCTTCTTTAAGAAGCAGCCCCAAAGGAAGTGGACATGGCGAAGTCCCGACTCTGTGACTAAAAATGAGATCGACTTCATCATGACGGATAGCAAGCACATATTCAGAGATGTCTCAGTGATCAACAGGTTCAATACCGGATCTGATCACCGAATGCTCCGAGGCACTCTGAATATCAACTTAAAGCTTGAAAGAAACCGTCTGATGAAGTCCACGCTCCGACCAAATCCAATCCAAATCATGGCGGGCACCGAGAAGTTTCAGCAGCTTCTCGGGGATAGATTTGTTGCTTTGGAACCCACTGATGACGCTGACGAGAACCTACACAATCTGGTCGAAACGTTGAGGGACGAGGGCATTAAATTCTGCAGAAAACAAGGTACTGGCAGGAAGTCCAAACTCTCGACTGAGACTCTGGATCTGATGACAAGAAGACGGGAAACCACCCAAGCGACTTCGTCAGAGAGGTCAGACCTGAACAAGCGAATCGCGAAGATGGTACGGCGCGACCTTCGGAGCTCCAACACACGCCTCATTGAAGAGGCGATAGAGCGCAACCGAGGGTCCAAAGTATTCACTCAGCAGCTTGGCAGGAGCCACCTGACGAAGCTTAAAACGCACGATGGGAGGACCGCTTTGTCGAAGCCTGAGATCTTGGCCGAGATAGAGGATTTCTATGGCCGTTTGTACACTGCACATGCCCCTCGTTCCCGGCGAGATGACCATGATTCTAGAGCCACCCTGACACGCCACTATACCGACGAACTGCCAGATATCAGTCAAGATGAAATCGTGTTAGCTCTGAGGCAGCTTAAAAATGGAAAAGCCCCGGGTGAGGACGGTATTACTTTAGAGCTTCTGAAGGCAGGAGGAGCCCCCGTTATACAGGAGCTACAGAGCCTCTTTAATACCGTCCTTCACAGTGGGAGAACTCCTAAGGCGTGGAGCGGGGGTTTGGTGGTGCTCTTTTTTAAGAAGGGCGATAAAACGCTCCTTAAAAACTATAGACCCATCACACTCCTGAGCCACGTCTATAAGCTGTTCTCGCGAGTGGTCACGAATCGTCTCGCCAGGAGACTCGACGAGTTTCAGCCACCGGAACAGGCCGGGTTCCGCGGAGGATATGGCACCATAGACCACATTCACACAGTGCGGCAGATTATACAGAAGTCCGAAGAGTATAATCAGCCCCTGTGTCTCGCCTTTGTGGACTATGAGAAAGCCTTTGACTCTGTCGAAACCTGGGCTGTTCTGGAATCCTTACAGCGATGCCAAGTAGACTATCGTTATATCGAGGTGCTGAGATGTCTCTACGATGCCGCCACTATGAGTGTCCAAGTACAGGACCAGCAGTCTAAACCCATCCAATTGCGCAGAGGAGTGAGACAGGGGGATGTCATATCCCCGAAACTGTTCACGAGCGCATTGGAAGATATGTTTAAGACGCTGGACTGGAAAGGTAAGGGCATAAACATAAACGGCAATTACATCTCACACCTACGATTCGCTGATGACATAGTCTTAATGGCGGAGTCGCTAGAGGAGCTGACCCACATGCTGGACGGCCTAGCCTCAGCCTCACGACGCATCGGTCTTGGCATGAATTTGGATAAAACCAAAGTCATGACCAATAACCACATTAATCCAGGACCGGTCATCGTAGAAGGCCACCTTCTCGAAATTGTTTCCGAGTACACTTACCTTGGGCAG
This sequence comes from Eupithecia centaureata, assembly GCA_944547425.1. Lineage (NCBI taxonomy): Eukaryota > Metazoa > Arthropoda > Insecta > Lepidoptera > Geometridae > Eupithecia > Eupithecia centaureata. The sequence goes on from OX155696.1 coordinate 11,515,415, forward strand.
ATTGTGCAGCTAGGTAAAAACAATTTTGAGAAGGAGGCCAAGAAGAGGATTCAGCTGGGCTGGGCAGCGTTTGGAAAACTACGTCGAGTCTTCTCGTCATCCATACCGCAATGTTTGAAAACAAAAGTTTTCAATCAGTGCGTCCTACCCGTAATGACCTACGGAGCTGAGACGTGGACACTCACGGTAGGGCTGGTCCACCAGTTTAAAGTCGCTCAGCGAGCTATGGAAAGAGCTATGCTCGGAGTTTCTCTGAAGGATAGGATTCGTAATGAATACATCCGACAGAGAACCAAAGTTATCGACATAGCTCAAAGAATTAGCAAGTTGAAGTGGCAGTGGGCCGGCCATATCGCGCGAAGAACCGACAACCGTTGGGGTAAACGTGTTCTAGAGTGGAGACCGCGACTCGGCAAACGTAGTGTAGGACGCCCTCCGGCCAGGTGGGATGACGATCTGCGAAGGACTGCTGGCAGATGCTGGATGCGGCAAGCTGAAGACAGGGCGCTATGGCGCTCATTAGGGGAGGCCTATGTCCAGCAGTGGACTAATATAGGCTGATGATGATGATGATGATACAGTTTACATTTTTCACTGTAGTTTTAGAGTTAAATTTATTAAGATAATTGTTTTTAACTTAGTTAGTTGCCTTAAGCTTGTGCATGCTGGAAGCCCTAGTTTTTTAGTCCAATTTGTTTTGATGTTTGTTTTTTGTATTGTTATTCTTTTGTTGGGTTTCCAATATAAATAAATAAATAAATCACGATAACCTGCTTTTATTCCTTTCATTTTCCTGTTCCTTTTCTAGAACCAATCAATTCTCTAACCTACCAATCAGTAGCTCTCATGAAGGGTTTGGCTTCACGCATGTCTCCCAAAGGACTGGGCGACTGCATAATCTTAGTGAGCCTGAGATCATAGAAATGAGATTCACGTAATAATTATTATTCACGTAATGTAGTTACCTACCTAATTTCTTTGGAAAAATATCAAATAAGCAATAATCAGAAAAATCTATGGAAAATGTCTGCTAAATAGTTATCATCCGATTATCTTGTCGAAGAACGCAAACTGCTTCGAGTATCTAATAGTATTAAAGAAATATAATGGAAAAATTTAAATTTCGATCAACAAATATTTAACAGATTTCACAGTTTTCAAACCTTGAGTCATGGGAACGGTTCTAATAGGGATGGATAACAAAACGTGACAAAGTAAGTACAAACATTGCCATTACCTGCAAACGCAGCCACCGTATGCGCACCGAGCGGCTTCGAGATCGTAGCTCGCTCGATCGAATTATCTCGGCCAATAAAATAATAAAACTGATTGTAGGTATTGTTACACTCAATTTTGTTTCAGTGTTGTTAATGAAACAGTGTGTCTCAAACAAACCCTAACATGTACCGAATTGTGTAAGCATACCTTAATTATTATCTGAGTAGGAAATAATATAATTATAACGAGCTTTTGTCAACAGCTTCTAACATATTTTTTGGCATAAAAATAAGCACAAATCCTTCCATGGATGCCGTCTACTTCCCAGTCAAATTTCACTTACACCTCTCTAACACCTCTCGGCCATGCCACCCATACAGCACGGCCGCCCGCCTCAAGATGTGTGCCTCCCATACGACACCACAAACTACTACCGCTCCAACCTAATAACACTCCTACCTACTACCGCTCCAACCTACTACCGCTCCAACCTACTACCGCTCCAACCTACTACCACTCCAACCTACTACCGCTCCAACCTACTACCACTCCAACTTACTACCACTCCAACCTACTACCGCTCCAACCTACTACCACTCCAACCTACTACCGCTCCAACCTACTACCACTCCAACTTACTACCACTCCAACCTACTACCGCTCCAACCTACTACCACTCCAACCTACTACCGCTCCAACCTACTACCGCTCCAACCTACTACTACTGCTCCAACCTACGACCACTCCAACCTACTACAATTCCAACCTACTACCACTCCAACCTACTACCACTCCGACCTACTACCACTCCGACCTACTACCACTCCGACCTACTACCACTCCGACCTACTACCACTCCGACCTACTACCACTCCGACCTACTACCACTCCGACCTACTACCACTCCGACCTACTACCACTCCGACCTACTACAGATCCAACCTACTACCACTCCAACCTACTACCACTCCAAATTACTACCGCTCCAACCTACTACCACTCCAACCTACTACCACTCCAACCTACTACCACTCCAACCTACTACCACTCCAACCTACTACCACTCCAACCTACTACCACTCCAACCTACTACCACTCCAACCTACTACCACTCCAACCTACTACCACTCCAACCTACTACCACTCCAACCTACTACCACTCCAACCTACTACCACTCCAACCTACTACCACCCCAACCTGCTACCACTCCAACCTACTACCACTCCAACCCACTACCACTCCTACCTACTACAATTCCAACCTGCTACCACTCCAACCTGCTACCACTCCAACCTACTACCACTCCAACTTAATACAATTCCAACCTACTAACACTCCAACCTACTACCACTCCAACTTAATACAATACCACTCCAACTTACTACCACTCCAACCTGCTACCACTCCAACTTACTACCACTCCAACCTGCTACCACTCCAACCTGCTACCACTCCAACCTGCTACCACTCCAATCTACTACCACTCCAACTTAATACAATTCCAACCTACTACCACTCCAACCTACTACCACTCCAACTTACTACCACTCCAACCTAATAACACTCCTACCTACTACCGCTCCAACCTACTACAATTCCAACCTACTACCAATCCAAATTACTACCGCTCCAACCTACTACCACTCCAACCTACTACCACTCCAACCTACTACAATTCCAACCTACTACCACTCCAACCTACTACCACTCCAACCTACTACCACTCCAACCTACTACCACTCCAACCTACTACCACTCCAACCTACTACCACTCCAACCTACTACCACTCCAACCTACTACCACTCCAACCTACTACCACTCCAACCTACTACCACTCCAACCTACTACCACTCCAACCTACTACCACTCCAACCTACTACCACTCCAACCTACTACCACTCCAACCTACTACCACTCCAACCTACTACCACCCCAACCTGCTACCACTCCAACCTACTACCACTCCAACCCACTACCACTCCTACTTACTACAATTCCAACCTGCTACCACTCCAACCTGCTACCACTACAACCTACTACCACTCCAACTTAATACAATTCCAACCTACTAACACTCCAACCTACTACCACTCCAACTTAATACAATACCACTCCAACTTACTACCGCTCCAACCTACTACCACTCCAACTTACTACCACTCCAACCTGCTACCACTCCAACTTACTACCACTCCAACCTGCTACCACTCCAACCTGCTACCACTCCAACCTGCTACCACTCCAATCTACTACCACTCCAACTTAATACAATTCCAACCTACTACCACTCCAACCTACTACCACTCCAACTTACTACCACTCCAACCTAATAACACTCCTACCTACTACCGCTCCAACCTACTACAATTCCAACCTACTACCAATCCAACTTACTACCACTCCAACCTGCTACCACTCCAATCTACTACCACTCCAACTAACTACCACTCCAACCTGCTTCCACTCCAACCTGCTACCACTCCATCCTGCTACCACTCCAACCTACTACCACTCCAACCTGCTACCACTCCAACCTGCTACCACTCCAACCTGCTACCACTCCAACCTGCTACCACTCCAATCTACTACCACTCCAACTTAATACAATTCCAACCTACTACCACTCCAACCTACTACCACTCCAACTTACTACCACTCCAACCTAATAACACTCCTACCTACTACCGCTCCAACCTACTACAATTCCAACCTACTACCAATCCAACTTACTACCACTCCAACCTGCTACCACTCCAATCTACTACCACTCCAACTAACTACCACTCCAACCTGCTTCCACTCCAACCTGCTACCACTCCATCCTGCTACCACTCCAACCTACTACCACTCCAACCTGCTACCACTCCAACCTGCTACCACTCCAACCTGCTACCACTCCAACCTGCTACCACTCCAACCTGCTACCACTCCAACCTGCTACCACTCCAACCTACTACCACTCCATTTTTTTTCGCTGTATGTTTTACCAAGAACAACTTCGTAGATAATAATTATAAAACTACTAAATGTGCATTACTAAAAAGCTGACGATAGGTATAACAAACTGAACGTTTGATTTTGAAAATTCTTTTTTTTAACGTTATTGATATGATAAAATAAGTGGTGGCGCTAATATACCTGCTGTTTGCAGCTTAACTTCCGCGCGGGTGACCAGTAGGTAGGTGTATTTTAATTAATTGGGAAGCCGGTATTCGATATCGGAAACTTTTGCTCCTTTAAAAGGGCGTATTCGAAAACGTATGCCATTTGAATTTGGATCATGATAGTTCCATAGTTTGGATATGAAATCAAAATAGCGTTTAAAAGATCTAACGGAAAAGGAATTCGAATTTGACGTTTCCGTTACGGAAACGAATCGAATGAATTAAAATACCCCTACAGGCCGCGATAACTAATCACGGCCAATATAAAACTTTCACGTAACAATTACTAAACAGATCTGGATGAAATTTGGCACAGATTATATATAACGGGAATCACTCGGCTGAAACTGCGAGGCGCTGCTAGTAACAAATAAATCATTAACTTCAGGCTACATTAGTCAAGTACTGGATGCAAAATACTTAAAACTACGGCCCACATCAATCCAGGTAGGTACATCATAAGATAATGGATAATCTTATTCTTTTTTTCAGTGATTTTCCGCTCCTTATTTTGGGTGTGATCATTGCAATACAAACCGGTGTCTGTTCTACCGCTACCATCAACAGGTGACTTATTTTTACATGTGTACCTTACTTACTGGTTTCTTTAAATACCAACCTCTGTCACCTCACAGTGTTACAACTATCGATTTAAAGCCGGTTGAAAACAAATAAAACCAATCCGTTTAAAACGAACGTTTTGACACGGTTGTTTTACATCTATAGTTACAACACTCAAAGGCGGCGCGTACCTAATGTAACACGGCTGACCTTATTTACCATCTTTTAGGTCGTTGAGTTTGTCGCAAAACCTTTTATTTACTCAGCGATTGCTCAGGTAATTTAGGTATTTCTTTATGACGTTATGTACCTACTTAAGTTAAAAATCAATATTTTCCAGCACAAGAGTCATACCGTTTCCTAAGGATTTCAAGTTCGGCGTCGCAACCGCTGCTTTCCAGATAGAGGGCGCTTGGAACGTTTCAGGCAAGTCACTTCAATCACAGAGACTAGCAGCCTTGAGCTCTGAGTCCAGGGACCAAATTCCATTTCAAAACAAAGGTCTCAATAGCGTCATACTATCAAGATGGCTAAAATGACGTTTCTGCATTTGGTATTCTACTATTTTTTGCGCTTGAAGCACTGACCTCTATCTATACAAGTACGCGTACCTATAGATAGAGGTCAGTGGCTTGAAGAGACTTTCATAATTAGAATGTCAAATTGGTAGCTAAAAAGGTAATCGTCTCAGCTATGAATGAACCCCAAAATGTTTGATAAAGTAGAATACCAAAATGAGTTTAACACTGTCAATTTGGCAAGATACTATTGTAATGGTGAAGCAATTTATTTAGTGGAATCCGGGCCCTCTCCTGAGGATGATATCAGATGGTATCGAGGCGTCATCGTGATGTGTCTTTTTTTGTATCTTCCTTACTAATACTAGTGTATGGATCAGGGTTGTGCTGATGCCATTTTTTAACACATCAGCTGATGCTGATTTTGGCCAAGAGCGTATCAGGCTCGCAAACTGAGTGTTCCACACTAACTTAATGTAGGTTCTTCCAATAGAAAACTAGTCTCAAAAAATCATGCCTTTTTTGAGGGTTCAATACACAAAGGGTAGCAAAGGGTGCCCTTTGTGTACCTACTGAATAAAAAAACAAGAGTTTTCTGGACCCTGTATGAGCTGAACTACCCTCACCCCACTTAGAAGTTGGCATAATTTATTCAATGATTTCTGCTATCTAAAACAGTTTAACTAAGTCTTTTAATATTCCAGATAAATCACCAAGTATATGGGACGTTTACACAAAAAAGCCATCCGTCGTTTCCAACGGCACCACGGCGGACGATGCCTGCAAATCCTACCAATTCTACAAACGGGACGTCCAAATGATCAAGTTCCTCGGCGTCGACTTCTACAGGTTCTCCATATCCTGGCCGAGGCTGTTCCCGAACGGATTCACGAACAAAATCAGCGAAGATGGGAAGAGATATTACAACAATCTCATCGATGAATTGATAGCGAACGGGATAGATCCAGTTGTGACGATGTACCATTGGGATTTGCCGCAATCTCTACAGGATTTAGGAGGTTGGACCAATCCTCTGATAGTCGATTGGTTCGAAGACTATGCCCGAGGATTGTATACTCTGTTCGGAGACAGAGTCAAGACTTGGGTGACTGTGAATGAGCCGAAGCAGATAGCTATCTACTCGTACGGCATGACTAGGTTTGCTCCAGGACTCAATATGTCCGGCATTGCTGATTACATGGCCGTGAAGTTCTTGCTGTTAGCCCATGCGAGGGCTTGGCATGTCTATGATGAAGAGTTTCGAGCGACGCAAAAAGGTACCTAATAAACACCTGATTTGTAGTTTTGTACAATGATTGCTTACGTTCATTGTACAAAACTACAAATCAGGATCCATTGAAAGTAGTTAACCTGGATATTTATTAGGTTTCGATGAGGTTCGAAACTCTCATTCCCTCGCTCTGTCTGTCTTGAAGGTCCCTCGTTAAGGGATGAAAAGGATGAAAATTTACAACTGTTTTATAAAAACACATGGCTAGTATGTTACTATCTTATTATGTTATAATAGTACAATAAATAGTAATTATTATAATGGCTAGTCGTCTAAACTGATATATAAATTGATTATTCTTATTATTCTTCTTACTTCAATGGCTCGGTGAAGTGTCTTGGTATCCAAAAATAAATGTCACTATTTTTTTCTGTCCTTTGCAGTCTTTTGCTTATAGCTCACGCAGCCTACAGCCCATTTATTTATTAAATTTTTACAACAACAACCAAGCACTCTCCTATCATAACAGATACACACAATGCATTATCATATATATGTATTAAATTAAAAATCAGGCTTATTAATAAGATATCAGAAAATAAATACAATAAAATTAGATAATTAAAACGAGATTGTATTAACACCTTTAAAACAAACACATTACATTAACTAAATCAGATCACAGGAAATAAACTATTCCACCGCGGTGCTCTGATAAAACAACTTCCCAGGTCAATGCGGCATAACGATCGCAGTAGACTTCAGGACGGGTGCTTCTGAAGCCCCCGAGGACGTGGAAGCGGGGCTCTACGCGATGGACTTCGAAGTGGGGCTCTACTCGCACCCCATATTCTCGGCGGAGGGAGGCTGGCCCCACCGGGTGGTGACTCGGGTCAGAGAGCGCAGCGCGGAGCAGGGGTTTGAGAAGAGTCGCCTGCCTGAGTTTACTGACGAGGAAATACAGTACATTAAGGGTGAGTGTGAAACAAATACATTAGAAAACTCTTAACTATGCTAATACATAAAGAAACAAATATTTCAAATCAAATAAGTTTATTGGGAACTTACTTAAGCTAATGAAATACTAGCGACCCGCCCCGGCTTCGCACCATTTTGTTATGAGTATAAACCTTCCTCTTGAATCATTATATCATCTATAAAAAAAACCGCATCAAAATCCGTTGCGTAGTTTTAAAGATTTAAGCGTTCAAAGGGACATAAGGATATAGAGACATAGGGACAGAGAAAGCGACTTTGTTTTATACTATGTTGTGATTAATAACAAGGAAATTAAAGACTAATGAGTTAAAATACGGTAATTTTTATTCATACAATGAAACAATATTTTGTCCTGGAAAAACATCGAATTTCCAACGGAGACCGAAGTAATTCGAATGTAACGCAGATGAAACCGCGGTAACCATCTGGTGAACTGATAAATGTAATATTTTCCAGGTACAAGTGATTTCTTCGGCATGAACCATTACTCCACGAAATTCTTCACTCCGTACTCTCCAGGCATGTTCGAGGTGCCCTCCTACAACGACGACCTGGGCGGAGCCGGCTCCTACCTGGACTACAAGCCCGCCGTGGTGATACATTCCACAGTAAGTACAGCTCCTACCTGGACTACAAGCCCGCCGTGGTGATACATTCCACAGTAAGTACAGCTCCTACCTGGACTACAAGCCCGCCGTGGTGATACATTCCACAGTAAGTACAGCTCCTACCTGGACTACAAGCCCGCCGTGGTGATACATTCCACAGTAAGTACAGCTCCTACCTGGACTACAAGCCCGCCGTGGTGATACATTCCACAGTAAGTACAGCTCCTACCTGGACTACAAGCCCACCGTGGTGATACATTCCACAGTAAGTACAGCTCCTACCTGGACTACAAGCCCGCCGTGGTGATACATTCCACAGTAAGTACAGCTCCTACCTGGACTACAAGCCCACCGTGGTGATACATTCCACGGTAAGTACAGCTCCTACCTGGACTACAAGCCCACCCTGGTGATACATTCTACAGTAAGTACAGCTCCTACCTGGACTAAAAGCCCACTCTGGTGATACATTCCACGGTAAGTACAGCTCCTATCTGGACTACAAGCCCGCCGTGGTGATACTTTCTACAGTAAATATTACATCGGAACATTAATATCTACAGCCAACTCAAACTTCTATAACATAAAGCAGGTACCTACCGTATTGTTAAGACGAGAGAGTTTGCGAACAAGAAGTCGCAATATCGACGATAGACAAAGATAACTCATAAACTCAACCTGTACAGTCAAATGAAAATGTATCAAAGTTTAACAAAAAAACTCAACTAATTGTTAAGCACAACTTACACATATGAATAGTTGAGCTATCAGCAGACTGTTGCTATCTAGAGATTGCTCATCTGATCCAAATCAAGTATCAACTAGTACCTACCCAGAACAAAAGCTCTACTTAGCTTGGGGCTAGATTTATTTATTTATTTATTCAGGAAAAGCAAACGGCTACAAAATATATAGTTGTAAATAATTATATTACTAAGACAAACCTAGATAATAATGCAGCCCACAACGCAATTCACAGATATGTGGTACCTAGTGGTAAAAAGTTATGAATGAATGAATGAAAAACGTTTATTCTGATAGTTAGTACACAAAAAATAAGAGCTTATACATATATACAAACTATACACACCGCAAAAAACTTACGAAAGTTAGATGATACTGTGTGGATTATCCACCATTCTTTATTTCTTTAATTTTCTTTCCAGTCGATCCCCCACGGCATAGAGAAAGCCCTGATGTGGGTAAAAGAGAACTGCAACGACCCGTCCATCATAATAACGGAGAACGGGTTCGGCAGTCTAGCCGGGCTGCGCGACGCGGAGCGGCTCGCCTACCTACGCGACTACTTACAGTACGTCCTGGCGGCGGACTGCAAGGTGGTCGCCTACACCGCCTGGAGCCTGCTCGACAACTTCGAGTGGGACGCTGGACTCACGTAATATTTTTGTATTTATTTAAAAACATTACATCTATTCTTACAAGTAAATAATTCAATCGAGTACCTAGTCAAAAACATTAAAAAAATCATAAACACAATAAGCAAATAATTAAATAGGAATCAAAAGAAATTATCAAATTACAATTATTCAATATTATATTTATACAATACAAATGTCAAAAAGCAAAATAAAATAGAAATAATACGATCATATCATTTAGTAAAAATAATTCCACGTCAATATTTAAAATAGGTACATAACTTAAAAATCAATAAATTTATATCACAAGATATATACTTGATATATACTAGCATAATCGACTTTAAGATAGAACGAAGTTCTTGATTCGCGGGTTCGTGTACTGTTTATGAATAAGAAATAGTACATTGTTACCCTAGGGTTGCCAATAGTTCGAGGGACTATAGTACATTGTTAACCAAGGGTTGGAAGTAACTTATTTAGTCCCGCGACGGGGTTTGGCGCCCGAGTGTAGCGAGGACGCCAATATTTCGAGGGACTACATAAGTTACTTTTCATTACTCATACTCAGAAAGTAGGTCTGAACATGCCTGAAGAGCGGGTTGAAAGTGATACTTTCCGCCCTAGGGAGAATCGTTTTCAACTGACAGCTATAACGTTACTATTGAACCATGATAATGGCAGAATAAATGCTGAAGCTAAAAAAAATTCGCCTTAGCGACAATTCACTGAATTCAAAAAATATGAAAGACAAGGCAGTATGGCTTTATGGCTTTCGCCTGTCCTAAATGGAGAAATATGTATATAAATAAAAAATTAGCGCCAATTTGATTAATTTGTTTTCTCATGTTTTTATTTATATTTCCTTGTACCTATTCGTAATGAAAAGCACGGTGTTTACCTCGGGTGAAAGTAACTTATTTAGTCCCTCGAACTATTAGCGCCCTCGCTAGGGTAACAATATACTATTATAGGTCGCGTCACGTAAAAAGAACGCTGGATGAATGTGGAAGGGGTGAGTTCGCGCATGGGTACACTCGCGTACGATAGTACTATGCCAATTTGCTATGCCTATTTTTAACTAATATTTCACTCGCGGCTTGGTATAGATTTAGAAAATAATATTAGATAAAATTAAAAACAAGTTCTATTCAGTTTAGAATGTTTAATCTAATTACAAATAAAATAATGTAATGTAGCAACTCCATCCATTAAGTCGTCTTGGGTGACGTGTAAACCAGATGAGGACGCGGGATTGATACTGGAGGTGGCTATTTCATCATCGTCGCTGTCGTCACTTGAGCTTTCATCATCATTTGAGTCAGAATCATCATCCCCTACACGAATAATAAATGTTTCTGTCATCATGTCTACCAAATGATCGCTTTTACAGTAATCGGCCTCTATTTCCTTTACCTTTGTGCATAATTTCCAAAAACCATTAAAATGTAAAACCATTTCGTAAACTTTTGTGCGCGATGGTATTTTGACAAGAAACGTGACGCGTGATAGCAAATGTCAACTGACGAACCAATAGCGCACCGGCAAGCATGCGGCGCATGACCCTTCCACCCCGCGCCCCACCGCATACCTCCAAATAGACCTATAAATCGTCTACTGCGCAGCTTGACCGCCAGCGTTCTTCTTACATGACGCGAACTATACTAGTTTAATCGACTTTCAAGATAGAACGAAGTTCTTGATTCGCGGGTTCGTGTACTGTTTATGAATAAGAAATACCTAGTACATTGTTACCCTAGGGTTGCCAATAGTTCGAGGGACTATAGTACATTGTTACCTAGGGTTGAAAGTAATTTATTTAGTCCCGAGGCGGGGTTTGACGAACGAGTGTAGCGAGGGCGCCAATTGTTTGAGGGACTAAATAAGTTACTTCATCCGAGGTAAACACTGTGCTTTTCATTACGAATACAAGTGACAATAAATAAAAACGCAAGTTACCTAAAGAAAACATTTGTGAAACTCAACAACACGAGAAAACAAATGAAGATAGAATTGCCGCTTTCAAGCAACTTTTTCTTTTTTTAGCTTCAGCCATTATTTTTCACATTCTGACATTTTCATGGTTGAGTAGAAACGTCATAGCTGTCAGTTGAAAACGATAGTTAACCTAGGGCTGAAAAGTATCACTTTCAGCCCGCTCTTCAGGCAATTTCAGACCTACTTTCCAAGTATGAGTAATGAAAAAAAGTATTACAACAGAACCTTTTTTCTAGTAGGTAGACTAAACTGTAAAACTTTTACATAAAAACACTTTATTTTTATCTTTATCCGTTACTGCTAGGCATATGCCTTCCACTACTCGCGAATAATTAACTAACGTCTTATAACTTTAAACTTTTTCCAGTGTGAAGTTCGGCCTCTTCGAAGTGGATTATGAAGCCAGCAACAGAACACGCACCGCGCGATCCTCAGCCCTATGGTACAAGCATACGGTCGCAACTCGCTCGCTGGACCTGGACTTTCAACCGGACTTTATGGATATTTCCTTTTAGAAATAAAAACTTCTGACGCCATTTTATTTTTAGTTTCTACAGTTTGTTTCAATTGTCCTTTTTATCGGTGAAAACAAATTTATTCTCAAAGAAAATAAAGATTGTACTTAATAATATTTATTTATTTTCCCAAAAAAGAAGCCTAATTTACTACGTTGAATTTAATTTTACTGTGCTTAGTAATAATGGTAATACATAGATTCCTTATGTCCCAAACAAACATTCTCATCTTCAAGTCAAACTAGTAGAATAACTTACAAAGACGCACTACGTACTTTTAATTATAGTACAGAAGGCTACGACAGCTATGTACGCTGGAGAACGAAGCGCTACGGCACATTCTACGTTCTGCTACGAAATATTTTGGTATACAACTAAAGATACAAACTACTACAATCTATGTCCTACGCTCAGCTGCGAATGCGAAGTGCGACGAAAGCTCTATACTGCGTTTTACGGTGTAGTACTCTAAGCTACGAAGCACTACGAAGTGCTACGATGTGCTACGCTTCGACTACGAAGAGCTACGTTGCAGCTACGAAGTGCTACGCTGTGCTACGAAGCGCTACGTTTCGGCTACGAAGTGCTACGCTGCTGCTACTAAGCGCTACGCTGTGCTAAGAAGCGCTACGTTGCGTGCTACGAGTATGCATAAGGCGTAAAGTGTGCAATAAAATTGTATTTTCTATCAATTGGTTCATTAAAAGTTGTGCACGAGTAGTGTACTAATAGAGGAAGATTCAGCAGAGGGTCCTCTGCTGAGACTTCCTGTAGACGAACTTCCACCTCGACTCGTTCGTCTTCCTTGAGTCACTTGACTTCCTTGTTGTAGGCCTCGCAGGGGACCGAATATTGTGATATTTACCAGAAATGGATGTAGAAACTGATTCTAGCAAATGCTCATCATTTTCTAAAGAGCCTAACTTTCACTGTCCGAGCATTTTGATGACCTCCAATGCAACGGAATCTTGGAGCTCCAAATAATGGGTCATAATGGGAATCGCACAATTTTCGATTCCGACGGGACTTGAACCTGAATGCGATGGGATATTTTTTGCGGTGTTATTAAATTTCTTAAGTTTTCAATTATCAGGTAAATAATAAAAAGATAATTGATGTCAAAACTATCTGACAAGAGATACTATCTATACAAAATTTTTATATTATACCCAGACACTATTTACATAAAATACAAGAGTAAAATGAATAGATACCTTTTGTGGTCATCAAACCGCGTAATGCTAGAAGCTTGTACTAAATGTGAAGTAAGGCCATCTGTAATACCTACTTATGTACCTATCTACTAAACTAGTTAGGTGAGTACCTATCTATTTACCTTCATTACTACTAACCTAATAAACGTGTCCTTGAGTGGACACCGCGACTTGGCAAACGTAGTACAGGACGCCATCCAGCCAGGTGGGATGACGATCTGCGAGAGACTGCTGGCAGATGCTGGATGAGTCAAGCTGAAGACAGGGCGCTATGGCGCTTGTTAGGGGAGGCCCATGTCCAGCTGTGGACTAATATAGACTGATGATGATGATTACTAACCTAGAAACTCAATATTTGGAAAGCGCGTGGCTATATCACTCATGTGGCTTTCACTTAAACTAGGTCTGGATAAATAAATAAAGATAAAACAATATGCTTCGTTTGCACAAATGTTCGAGATGTCGTATTATTCCAGTCTAGTAATAATTAAAATTAACTAACTAAAGTAAGCAGGTTACACTCGGATGAATGACAAAATAATGCTTGTTGTTCTTATACCTACTTAGTGCTCAGGTTTATTCTTCCATTCCCCCCAAATATAATTTATATAATTCTTATCTATTAAAATAAATAAATTTCCATTTCTGTTTCTAAATCAATTTTAACAGGGTAAGATGTTACCTATATCTAGAATCATCATCATCACCAGCCTATAATAGTCCACTGATGGACATAGGCCTCTCCTAATGAGCGCCATATATATATATATATATATGGAATATATATCTAGAATACCATCTATAATCTAGAACTACATCGATGCGAAGCTTAGGTAAGACCGATCTCTTCATCATATTTCACATTAAAATGGATTAATTTCAATCTGAGTCCTTTCATTAAATCCAAATGAAAACCAAATCTCAATCATATCAATATATGAACACTAAATTTTTCGATTGAAATTGTTATTAGAACATCTAATCGTTTTTTTGATAACTTAGCCTAAAACTGTCGATCAAGTAATTCAACTAATGAACTATGAATAAAACTAAACGATGCCAGCCGAGCCAAGTTACGCAGAATTAGGACAAATACAGGACACTTGAACACACATCAAACCACAGAGCCAGGGCCGGAATAAGGGTAAATATGTTTAAGTAAAGTAAGTATCGTAGAAAGTAAATATATTGTATATTGGAATAAAAGGCCAAGAGAGTAGAGACCTGGTCTCTCGACCACGACTAGGGTAACGTAGGTTAGGCCGCCATCCGGTCAGCTAGGATGATCTGAGAGAGACTGAAGGCTGATGTTGAAAGAGCAAGCAGACTCCTGACAAAGCGCTGGTTTGATGCGTCAGCATCGTAACAAATTAAATTTATTTTTAGGTGTATATATTTTTATAGATAAATTGTAGATTAGATTGTAGAGTAGATTAGATTACTTATTGTTATTATTTTTTTTGTTTCCATTATGGTTCTTTTTCTGTTTTTTTCTTTTCTGGTAATGCATCTGCAAGCAAGTTGTTTAGTTTTTATATGCGAGGACATTTTAATGGTTAAGAGTTATTTTTAATTTTAATTTTAATTATTACTGTTTGTACAACTGTTTGTTTTCCAAATAAACCAAAATAAATAAATAAATAAATGTTATATGCGGCAAGCTGAAGACAGGGCGTTATACTGCTCCATAGGGGAGGTCTATAATGTAGAAGCACTAGGCTCAGCGCGGTGCAGTGCAGTACCATCGCGTTCTCGCTGAAAATTACATCATCACTGATCATTCAACATTGTATCACTCAACATTGTTAGTGTGGTTATTATGGGCAAAGTTTGTACGTAACTACTAGAACTCTCAACAGATTCGATTAAAGTACGAAACACACAGAAGCCGGAGGCGGAGCTGAGGCGAAGGCGTGCGACTTATATTCTGTTGAATCATATGAAAGCCTAACACACACACCGCAGGCGGTGACGGCGCGGTGCCATAGGAAAAACCGCCACGCCTTCGCCTCCGCTCCGCCTCCGACTTCTGTGTGTTTCGAACTTTAATGTAGTAACTTGCTGCTGGATGCTTATACATTCTTATTCTTAATTAGGTTCGACTCCCGCCTTGGGACAAATGTTTTTCCCATCTACAATTAATTGCTACGGGGTTCTGGGTGTTTTCTGTAATAATAAAAAAACATATAATGTCTTGTATTATATAGGTATATCAGTCTAGTACCCTTAACATAAGTTCGGCCTAGCTTAGTGCTAGATGATGCTGTATGGTTTATCCATCATTTTTTATTTGTAATTTGAGAAATACCTTTTCTTTTTTATGTAACTACTTTTATTTTATACTTTAACACTTTTTTTTTTTTACATCATATGTACCTAGCTATATTATGTTGGAAACAACCTAAATCCCGGAGGTGGGCGTTGCGATCTGCGACACAGTATTTTTTACTTCTGGAGGTCGCATCGCTTCCTATTTATGTTTTTATAACCTTTGTTTATGTTCCAAAATAAAGACTTTTTACTTTTACTTTTACTTTTTATTTATTTTAATTAAATTTTGTTTATCAATGCGTGTGACACCGCGGGGCACATCTAGTAGTAATTAAACTAGGGCTCCTCAGTACGGCCCTGTCCCCGAAGGTTGCAGCGCACACTCCCGCAGCCTACATCGCTCCGCAGCCGGCCCAGTGCTGGTCACACCACCTTCCGACACAGACCGCGGCCCACACATTCGATCCCCCACGCTCCTCGAGAACACACCTTTGCCACGTGAACAGAAGAACAATAGATAGGTGCTCTGTCAGGTAAGGTTATCCCGTTTCCTAAAGGTAAGGTCCTATCGCTTCTAAAAGATTAATGTTAATGAGTTCTAGAGAGACCTTGACTCTACAAACGTAGAGTGGGACGTGCTGCTGCCATGTGGGATGACTAACTTTGGAATACTGCTGGGAATGCTGGATGCTGAAGACTCTCCTCGAGAACACACCTTTGCCACGTGAAGAGAAGAACAACAGATAGGTGCTGTCAGGTAAGGTTTCCCATTCACCCTTTTCCGGACCTATCGCTAATTTTAATTTACATGAGTTCTAGAGAGATTATGACTCTGCAAACGTAGAGTAGGACGTCCTGCTGCCATGTGGAATGACTAACTTTGGAATACTGCTGGGGATGTTGGATGCTGAAGACTCGCCGATATGCTGTTCATTAGAGGCTGTCGTTATCCAGGCGCAGTAGACGAATGGTGACGAATCGGAGATCCTGTGAGGTGAGATGGTTCCTTCTGTCTACCTACTTATTTATTATTAGCAGCGCCTCCCGGTTTCACCCGCGTTCCCGTGGGAATCCCGGGATAAAATATAGCCTGTGTTTTTTCAGACACATATGGATATCATATGATCTATCTCTGTGCCAAATTACATCCAGATCCGTTTAGTAGTTTTTGCGTGAAAGTGTAACAAACATCTTTCCATCCATCTAAACATCCATACTTACAAACTTTCGCGTTTATACCTAATATTAGTAGGATTTTCATAAACTGCTTAGATAGCTGTTTATGAAGCTAGCTAAGCTGTTCTAAGTAGCTTCCGGAAACAGTTCACCACCATAACTTCATTTTGAAATACACACACCCTAGATCACACACACCACATGATCAAGGCATGTAGATTGGTTAGATACTGTTGCATAAGGATAGATTCGGGATAAGATAGATTCGTTTTACAACTGATTCTGTTAAGGCCAGTATTTGTACAGTTGAGTTCATTATTTTGGAAATTTTAGCCAGACCTTTGCACTGCACTGGCACTAGGGCTTTACAATTTTGAAATTTGAACTTACTTCATATGAAACCGAAAATTTTATTAATTTGATTTCAACAGATTTTTTCGACTTGCTACAACATTGCTTCAAGAATTGAACTAGTCCCTTGTACGAGCCACTACACCAAGAAGGTCGTTATACTTACCGTCCGATTCCAAAGACGCAAGCGATCATTTTGTTTGATCAGTTGGTACCTGTGAGTTAAGTTCACCTCGTCTGGTAGGTATTGTGTAACAGCCTGAATAAGCACATACGTTGAATAGAAACACTCCTACTTGCTTAAAAAATAGACTTTAATTATATACCTACCTCAGACCAAGAGACGAAGAAAAAATCAATTATCATTTTATTTCTTATATTATTTTGATAGTTACACGTATCTATAGCTTAAAATTTGACTTGTCTATGTGCTTATTTTGTAAGCCTTAAATTAGCCTTAGGTATCTACTGAGATACAGTTCATCGGAAATACTTGTTCGAAGGAGACCGGCAACGGATAATACCTTCGTTTGACCACAATCTCATCTGATGGTAAGTGAAGACGTGGCCTAAGATGTATCACGAAAGTCTAAGACACCTATTCACTCTCGTCTTGAAGAGACTCGGGTTGGCAGGGAAAACAGTTGGCCGGGAAAACTGAAGCAGGCAGCGCATTCCATTCCTTAGCGGTACGGATGATAAAGGTGGAGGAGAACCGCTTAGTTCGAGTGGATGGAATATCCACAAGCTAAGGGTGGCAATGCGCCAGACAAAAGATTGAAGCGAAGGGAAAATCAATTATCACTTTATTTCTTATATTATTTTGGTAATTATGTACTTATAGTATTAAATTTGACTTGTCTAAGTCCTTATTTTGTAAGCCTAAAGAAATAAAGATTTTGATTTACTGATATATTTACTGATTTACGCCTGCTCTCCCTGGCTGGAGTCCTGGAGTGGCATACGGTGGGTACAAGTTTGTGTGGATGTTTGTTCCTCTTTCACGTAAAAACTACTGTCCGGATCGGGCTTAAATTTTGAAAAGACGTAGTTCTAGTCGCGGAATAACACATAGGCTTACTTTTCATCCCATAAATCAGTTCCCATGGAATAGAAATAGCCTCGAGACGTTTCCATAGTAACAACGCGAGCGAAGCTATGGTCAGTTACTAGTGATTTTTATTCGATATTATTGAAATATATCGTTCCACTTTCATTATTATTTTGCTCTAGGTTTCAAGACCAGTCAAACTAAAGGAAATATGACCAGAAACTAAAGAAGACCAGAGAAGTGACCGTTTTGTTAAGTGAAGTTGGTTTGTGACCGTCACTAACGGGCAGTGTTCTGTATTTGCCCGTTATGGTGATCGCAAAATGAACTCTCTTGACCAATATCAACGCTGAATCAAGACGACAATCCTTTGGAGAGCTGATGAAGATCTTTGGGGCAGGTGAAACGATGTGAATTATAGGTATCTTTATTGTTTAAAATAGCTTTGTAAATGATCAATTATTGTTTTTGTTTGTAATATAAAAATATCTATGGTTACTGTGTATTATCCATAGAAGATTGACCATGTAAGTTTTTATAGAAGATTTTTTAAGATATTTAGTAAATAAATTGTTTAAATCTTAGTATCTCGTAAGGTTTAGCCAGCGTTTGCGATACAAGCGCACAAAAAATGTTTTTACGACATTACACATGTACAGTAAAAAATACATATAAACCGTCCTCTTCAAACACTGCTATAAAAATCCATAGCGCAGTTTAAATCTGAGCGTACAGACGGGATTCGACTTTGTTTTAATTAAACTTTGTAAAGATTAATTGACAAATAAAATCTTACTATTAAAATAAATGGGAAAGTCTGTGTGAATGTTTGTTATAGGTAATCTCCGTAACTATTTAATTTATTTAGATGAAATTTGGTATGTAGATAGATTAGGATCTAGAATAACAAATAGCATAGCAAATTTTGAAAAATGATCTCTGAAGGGGTTAAATGGGGTGGTAAACTTTGTATGGAAATTAATTATTCCGTGGTTCGACTCACTCATAACTCTGTATAAATTAACTATGGAGTTAATAATTAAACAAGATATTTTTTTATACAATAACCCCTAGGACGTGTGCAATAAATTTCTGAAATTTGTATGAAAAAACTCTGGTTCGCGGGCGAAGCTGCAGGGCGCATCTAATCACTACATAGTATAAAATAAAGTCGCTTTCTCTGTCCCTATGTCATAATGTCCCTTTGAACGCTTAAATCTTTAAAACTACGCAACGGATTTTGATGCGGTTTTTTTTAATAGATAGAGTGCTTCAAGAGGAATGTTTATACGTATAATAAAACCGTGCGAAGCCGGGGCGGGTCGCTAGTAATGAATAAGCTGACTTATCATTGTTTGTCTCAAGCTCTAGGTTCCGGGATTTGATACATGAAATAACAAGGATTAGTCTGAAAACAAAAAAGATTGTTTTCAGGCCGTTCCTAACCATGAAATTTTAAAAACGGGCTGGGGCTGAATTCTCTGGTAACTACGTAATCTTTAGTGTTTTTTATCATTACTGGCAGGCAAAGAAAGAAAAAAATGTTTGATTGTAACGTACCTGAGTTTGGTTTGTTTACAGAACTGTTGCTCTACTGTGTTACTGTTTGAGCCGTTACTTCATACTTTACAAACTTTCAGTCGCAGTCTACGTACTCAACTTCAGTAGAATTTACTTAGCTTTGAATTATCTACAAAAGCCAAATAAGATCTACTTAGGTCTTGTACAAAATATTCGTATACCTTTTTTATTTAGCTTTGTTAAAAGTAGGATTACTTCGACTATGATAAGAAAATAGTCAAAGGAAACCTACTTAAAACAACTCTAGAATATATCTTCTTTTATTTTTCTTCTTAACACGGGCCAGTTGATTCTGATCACGAGTCAATTCAAGCACATATTGTTCGACTTGATAATTGAAACAAAGTCGGACAAAATCTACTTAAATTGACCTGAAATCTCCTTCGTTTCGTTCTATCGAATCGCTGCCTTATTTGCCGTATCTTCAAGCAGAGTGAGCAAGGCTTTGATAGGAAAAAAGCCTGACAAAATCTACTTAAAGTCACAACAAAGTTACGTTAACAACCAAACAACTACTTTTTAAATCACTGTATGGAACTTCACTTCACTTCAATGCCGATGGCGAATAGACCGATACTGAGGTAGCTTTAGAAAATCTACAATTTTATACTAAAAGAACTCATTCTTTTAGGTAATTAGGTAATGAAGGTGATTAGTGATCTGATTATGGCTTAGAAATGGTTTTGGTTTTGTTATTATTGACATCTCAAGCTAAATGAATTCTACCAAAACATAGCTAATTACCGCGTGTTATCGTAAACAAACTAATTAGGAGTTTTTAGAAAGATGTCCAAGCAAAATCATAAGAGTGATGATAAATATTAAATTTGAGACTTAGGATCTTCGTATTAGGTAGATGTGTTTATGATAGCTTTGTATGTACTTAGTGAAAAGCCTTGTTTCTTCTTAGTTCATTGTAAGATGTACCTACCTATGTGATTAGGTAGGTAGGGAAGTAGTAGGTAGGTAGCCCAACTAGCACGTTGGCGTTAAAATAACCTGTATATCATACTTATAACGGTTCCAATCGAGTATCCTAGTGTTAAAAATACCTGTAAGAATGGAGTTAGAGCATGCTCTAACTCACTTATAACCACGAAAGAGGCCCACGATTTTGCAGGTAAAGGTGTTATAAAGCCTGTATAAGGGTGGTATAAGGGTGTTAAGTACCTGCACAAGAGTGTTTATTCATTCTCAGCTAATACCTTAACCGGTATAAATGTCTTGTAGATGAGTTGGTTAATACTTTAGGTGTTAGAATCATTTCGGTTAAGAATGAAATATCACCTAACATATTACAAGACCTATTAAAGATACTTGTTTGACACTTAATCGCTTAGTAGTTAGTTAGAATATTCTCAAGCATTTTGTATCTTACGACGGGAAGTCTATGAACTTTGTAACTTAATAAAATTATGTGACTATCAGTGAATGGCGTAACAGAATTGACAGAGGAGAATATACAAATACTAAGGAGTTAAAGTTTTCATTGTGAAGTGAACATAATCTGCCGCGGTAATTTTACTGTAAATGTATACCATGTTTCTCATCTCAATTTTAACGCGCCCTGGATTAAATTAAGATTTTAAATAAAAATTATGAAGAATAATAAAGAAATTTCAAATTTTTATTTTTTTATTTTTTTCCTTATTAGCCAGTAGCATGTTAAATTAAGAGGTTCCAGTAGAATGACAGAAGTTACATAAATAATGAAGTATTTTGTTGTCAAATATTGAATAACCTATTCAATATATATAAGTTAATTGACCAAAACAATGGCGACCGAACATTAAAGCTTTATGTCTTTGTTAAGTGTTCTATTACACATTTCGAGATACAACATCTTTAGTCAAGAATGTTGTCAGTCTTTAGTACTCTTTACAGTGTATTAATAGTCTTAAGTAACTACAATTATGTACTATAGCCAAGACAATACTACCGGCTAAGCATAAAATGAACTTATACTCTTGACAAACTCTGTTTTAAAAGTAATGTCTGCACCTTATAATCAATATAACACCAAAATACTTATAAGGCACTTTACGGAAAAAACTAAACAACAATAAGTGTTAACGAGAGTCAGCGAGCACCGTTGTATAGATTTGGGTGTTATAAACAGGTTAAACCTATAACATCTTAAGTATACTTGTTGCAGTTAGCACTATTGTAACTCTTTTCGAGCTCAATTTATATTTTAACTACCTTATAAAGTTTATAGTTACAACTGAGATCATTATTACTCCGTTAAACAGTTAAAAGTAATAATAATACCTGTAACTGACACCAAAATGTTAGTTGGGAGGTATTTTTAAATCGACTTCTTTCTATGAAAGCCTTGTTTACCTCCCACATGCAGAGGCGATAAAGAAAACTTACCAACATTTGACGAAAAATTAAGCAGATTTCAAATCAGACTAAAATCGGTTTTGTAAGTATTTTGACTTGATACCTACTCGTAATCAAAATCAACTTGCCTGTGCTTAAAGAAGATCTTCATGAGGATTTTTATCATCTATACTCATAATAAAACTGTAACAGGTCCAATTCTGTACATTGAACATATTTTGAAAATTTTTTTTGGACGGCACTCTATTATCGATACTCAAGCCAAAACTGTATTTTTTTTCATTCATGTCTGTCTGTCTGTTTCGTAAACGCGCATCACGCCACAACTACTTGATGGATTTACATGAAACTCGGCATGATTATAGGTCATATTACGAGGTAGGACATAGGATACTTTTTATCCCGGAATTCAGTAAGGTCCTCATGGGAGAGGGCATACCCTCTCCCATGAGGAGAAAAAAAAGTAAAATTCCAAAGTAAAATTCCTTTACCGCGCATCACGCTGAAACTGCTGAATGAGTTTCATTCCAACTACAAGGAAGGACATGGGATACTTTTTATCCCGGAATTCGGTAAGGTTCCCCTGGGAGAGAGGGTGAAAGAAAAATTCTTTAACCACGCATCACGACGGAAGTGAATGAATTCGAATGGAACTCGGGACGATTGGACATAGGATACATTTTATCCCGGAATTCAGTTTGGTTCCCCTGGGCTATACGGGTTTTTAAAAATTTCTCACAGCATCTGAACGACGACGTACATACACACGCGTCAGGTCGTTCAGATGCTGTGAGAAATTTTTAAAAACCCGTATAGCCCAGGGGAACCAAACTGAATTAAACTGATAAACGCGAAAGTTCGTAGGTATGAATGGATAGATGGATGGATAGATTGATAGATGGATGGATGTTTGTTACTCTTTCACGCAAAAACTGCTGAACATATCTGGATAAAATTTGGTACAGAGATATACTATAAGCTGGAATAACACATAGGCTTTTATTTTATCCCGAAAATCCCACGGGAAAGGGAATTACGCAAGTAAAATCGCGAGTACTCGAAATACTAATCATGCGCAGACGAAGTCGCGGGCACCAGCTAGTTTAAATAGAACTGAAGATATGAAATATTAGTGTCATTGTGCAGGACAAAACTTCCTATCTATAACTTACTAGCTTTTCGCTCGCGGCTTCGCCCGCGTAGGCGATTTGTCCTCCAGTGACAGACAGCAGGATAAATAGTGTTCCTTCACTACACTCTTGAATGTAGGTAGTGAATTTGACTTGGCAATGTGTTCCAAGGCTGCACAGCTCGGGCAGTAAATGTGGTAATCATTATAAACATTATATTATTAGCGCCAAAGTTTGTATGAATGTAGAGATGTTTGTTACTCTTTCACGCAAAAACTACTGAATCGATCGGACTGAAATTTTGAATAAACGTAGTAGTTCTCTCCTTCCTGTTATAGTGAGCGGTAGATTTTAGAATAAATAAAAATATTTTATTTTATTTCAATTCCTACTTATAAAAATCAAATATTTGTGTTTGAGGAACATACATAGTATTTATTCAGATAAACAGAGTGAATAGTAATAGTATATACAATTATAACATATTCCTAAAAATCTAAGCCGTCGCGTCGCCAGAAGGCAGAGTACCCAGAATGCTGGCAGCATTGGCCCGTTGAATGGCAATGCTAATTCTTTGACCGAAATAGAAGCCAGCATTGCGATCTCCTGTGGACTCTATGAAAAGTTTGGTAAGGTCTTTAAAAATTGAGCCCCAGGACCCCAAGTACCAAGGGTTTCCACCCCAAATGGATCAAATAGGTAATCTCGGCCAAGACTAGCATATTTTCGCCTTTTGAGGGACTCCGCTGACGAAGCTGCGGAGCCAGCCCTTGCTGATGTCCCTGCCAGATGTGAAGGCGCTAGAGTATCTACAAACGTGGCATCCCAAACTAAAGGCGGTCCATCTACTATGTATAGTAATGTTATAGTATATTTGGTGGTTTAAATTGGTCCGTATTCTCCTGGTTTAAATTTAAAATTGACTAAATATTGAAAGAACAGATGGCCGATGGGGCTGAAAGTTCTCGAATGGAGGCCACGGACCGGCAAGCGCAGCGTAGGACGTCCATCTACAAGAGGGCCGACGACTTGGTAAGAAATGCAGGTCGTCGTGGATGCAGGCCGCTTCCAACCGCAGTTCCTGGAGATCAATGAGCCTTTGTCCAGTTGTGGATGTCCTACGGCTGATTTGATGAAATATTGAAAATTACCAATAGTTAGAACATACAGAAGTTGAATTGAATGAATACAAAGCGTCGTCGTATTGATTTGAGATACGCAACATAAAATAAATGTTTATGCATCGATCGATGCCGTCAATATTAATTTTAGTATATATGCGAATTTGTAAAAACCTAGTCTGAACTAAAAAGCAATAAAACATAAAAACAAACAAACAGTTAAAATTGTTTAAAATAAGTAAGTAAACAATTTGAACCGTTTGTAAAAAATTAGAAAAATGATTATTTTCAACCCTGCAATTTGTATGTTTATGTATTTTATATTTGATGAGGTATATTTGTTTGTTTTTTGCCTTCCGATACTGATCGCGACGTCTGAGATCGCGACACGGTTTGAGTTTGAGACTATTTAGTTTTGAATTGGGACCGATGCAGCGATGGATATTTCGGTTGTTTTTTTTAAAATAGGTAGGTAAACGTAGGTAGATGCGTACGTACACACAACCCATAATGTAGTATTAATTGAACGGATGTATTAATTTCCGGCGGAAATACCACGTAATAAATCATATAGTTAATTGAGTTAAAAATGTACCACCACGCGAAGAGAGGAATTTTCTTAGTCCAAGTGGCGGCGCGCGGCGTGTTGGTATGACCGAGATAACTTGACAATTGTTAAACGATTAACCAGTATTAGCTAACATTAAGAGACCTAATGTAAAACCTGCCTACTAAATAGTAAATCTTAACCTACTTGTGAGTACCTATATCAACTATCAAGCATTCCATTTTAGCGGCTCATTTGCCTGCATGATGAAAACTGCGTGATGCACTTACTAATTCATCTGGATTAGTCAGCTGGAGAGAAGTAAGATAGATAATGCTTTTATTTCATCGTCTGTAAAAGAATATGATAACCTCGATATAGCATCTGATCCTAACACAGAAGCGATTGATCCCACACACCCCTGGTATTCAATGAACTAACTAGATAATGCGTCCAGCCCGTCAGTTCTATTTAAGGCTAATCAAACTCACTTAACAAGCAGTCGTTCCACATGCGCGCGCGTCGGTTGACGTCGACGCCATCTTTAATTTCAGTTTTGAATATCGAACGCGCCGCGTGTGCTTGACAATAACAGTGACTTTTGAAAACGGATAAGTACTTTTTTAACGGTAAGTTGTTGAACTTTGAGATAATTAATCATTTTAATTTATGGATCGTTTTATCTTCGTCTCTGCTAGGCGTTGGCAGTAAAATTATATTGAAGCTCGTTCGTTTTTTATTGAAGAAGAAATAGGTCGGTATATAAAAGTTTTAATATGTATATTGATATAGATGACTAGTATCTGCACGCAGCTTCGCACGCGTGATTTCTATGGAAATGTTTCAAAGCTAAGTATTTATATCCCATGTGAACTGATTTATGGAATTAAAAAAGTCTAGATATGTGTTTTTAGGGCTAGAACTACGTCTATTAAACTTTTAAGCCCTATCCGTTCAGTACCTAGTTTTGAATGTAGTTTTCAGAAAAAGCTCATAGAGTAAATTATTACTACAACTACAATTATTCTCAATTTTTTTGAGAAAACTTAGTTAATCTATTATCCAACTGGGAAAACGCGGAGGTTATCTAGTAAATAAGATTGAGTAGGTACCTATTTATTTGTTCTCGTTATTACGACCATGTTAAAAGATAGAAAAAAATAACACAGACCTTTCATAAGGGTGTTTTCTTCAAAATATTACCTAGATAACTATTATGAAGTTATTGTAAATCACACAACAACATTAGGTATGTAGTTGGTACTCTTGAACTAAACATTACCTACTAATAAAGTATCTAATAAGAAAAAAAAACCTAATTATCACTACATAGTATAAAATAAAGTCGCTTTTCCTGTCTCTATGTCCCTTTGAATGCTTAAATCTTTAAAACTACGCAACGGATTTTGATGCGGTTTTTTTAAATAGATAGAGTTATTCAAGAGGAAGGTTTATACGTATAATAAAACCGTGCGAAGCCGGGGCGGGTCGCTAGTAAGATATAATATAATGTCATAGGTAAAGTTTGTAAGTTCATTTATTTATGTACGATAGGTACCTACCTCCGTACTTTCTCTACTTGCTAGACATTACTTGTCCGATTCTAGAAATATAGCTTCATTTTCAATAAAATATTTTGCAACTTGAACGAAGCCATGGACAGAAGCTGCATATGACTTTATGTTACCTACAACAGTCATTCAAATTCCTACAAAGTACGTACGTCTAATGCATGACGTGATCATACATTTAGAGCATTTGTTGTGAATCATAGTCCTGCCTAAGACTCCTGCGATCTGGCGGTGTCATTCCTAGTCAATTAACCTTATTAGGAAGTCGAATAGCACTTTACTTATTTTTAGCTCAAGTTATTGTTTATTTACATCACAAAACTCAGTGATTGGCATAAATAGTGATATTTAAGGGAATTACCTTATTTTAAATTTGTGTACCTACACTTAAATTAGCTAAGTAGGTACCTACTATAATTATGATTCTATTAGTGAATGCCTATTATTATCTTTCTGTGTCTATTTTAAATTCTATTGTAATAAGTTAAGCTGATGGAAATCCGAATTAAATAGATAAATAAACTAATAAGTAAAATAAATATATCACAACGAATATGGTTGTAAAAGGAACTAAGTATACCTACAGGTTTGTTATTCCGTGATAAGCAATGCCGAAATACAGGAAAATTACTTAGATATGGTAAAGTAATCTCAAAAACTCGTTCCTAGTTACGAACTTAGATAACTAAGTAGAGTAGTTTTATTTACAAATCATTGAAAGAAGACAAAACAAAATGAGTGTCGAAGATAATTTAAATAAACAATAATACTTACAACACAATTAACAATAAGCAAATTAACAATTTCTGTAAGTAATTTATATCTTAAGACCATTGTTTTTAACCAAAAACTGTAATTGTTTTTGAATGATCCATTCAAAATAGCATGTGAAACAGTGACAATGGACAGATGAGAAGACGTCTGTGTTCGCGCTGATAACACGGGTGGCAACTGATAAGAGAGGTCAGAAGTTAAGATGGACCTAACTGATAGCATTAACGCGGTATGATGAACCTAGCGAAGTAAACACCCCTATTATGTACGCGCCTATAACTAAGTAGATATCTTTATTTTCATTTTATGTTTAGACTATGTTCGAACTTACAAGGTCTCTTATAATATTTCACTTGCATAAACTTTACCTGCTTACATACTTAATATAATAAATATTATTATTTTTATTAACAACGAAAATTACAATCAAGGAATAGGAAAAAATACAACTATGTAGTAGGTAGGTACCTATATACAATTGAAACCATTGAGCTAACTGCAGACGGTTGCAAACAGTCTAAAGGTAGCTCAATTGATCCATGTCAATACCAGTCGGAAGCGTCCCCAAGAAACTGGCTGCATTACCACGCTGTATAGCAATGCTGATGCGCTGAGCCAGATATTCACCAGCTCTCGGGTCACGCGTCGCATAGGTACTATGTATAATAATAATTTGTTATAATAATAATTCCGGACAGTCCACACAGCATCATCTAGCCAAGCTAAGTAGTATGGTATGAACTTATTCATAAAGGATGGTATAATTTTTAAAACCATGTTTAATAATATTAAAGATTAAAAAAACATATGGAATCTAATATGAAAAGCAAAGTTTTGTTGTGTTCTTGATTAGACCCGCACTATTTCCAAAAGCCTACTCCCGCCTTTTTAATTAAAAAAGTTATTAATTCAAATTACGAATGCGAGGGCGCCACCGAAAACGTTAGTCGTTCATCCGAATGCCATATGCGCGCTCACGTAGAGCTACAAAGCAGTTCAGAATTGACGCGTGTTCGAGCATAATGTTTCAGATGACCTGCTGGCGTCTGTCTGTCCGTCAATAAAAGTAGCCTTTCTCCGGATAACATCTCTTTGCGAAACTATGTCGGTACTTCATTCAGCTAAATCGATCGAAATATAACAAACAGAGGGACAGCGTATTTTTGCATAGAAACGTAATATACCACCCAGAAGCTAATCCGCATATATTGAAATAGATAAGTATCCATTTCAACTTATCGTGTGCGTATGTTAATTGACATATTTCATTGGCAAGATCTCAACATACCTGCCATTGTCAAGTTTAAACCTACCTTCCCTTATACCTGTGGGTAAACGGAATAAAGATTTGTATAAATAAAATACATAACTAATCAAATTAGTCTTTATTTCATTTTTCTACATAACTCCATTAATAAGATTATCAGCTGAAATCCAAATAATTAGTATCTATATAAATACTACGTAGATCTAAATTGAGGTAAGTAGTTACTATATTTAGGTTAGTTGGTAACCATGTGGTAACCATCCAAAAGCGTCTAAATGTAATTTTATGAATAACTCTCTCTCTCTGCTTTTTTAATGCAGCTCTTAAGAATAAAACAACCTGAGCGAAAATAATTATTACAATGTCAGCTGAATAACTAGACCTATTGTACCTACAAAAAGTTATATTTAAAATGTATGAGGAAAATGAGCAGTTAATTCACTTCATTGAACAATTAGTCACAGATTTAACAAGACCCATCATCCAATAATACTTAAATCTCACCTCCCATTGTAGGTTTGGTACAATTGATTGTAATTGACATGGCGCGGCGCTCAATCTTTCGTTAACCTGAACAAATGTCGAACTACAATGCTTACAAAGATTTTTGAAAAAGGTATAAACCTAATTTAAAGGGAGCAATATTTTAATGCCTATCTATAGTGTGACAGACGGAACTTTAGATTTATCGCGTCTGATGATCACGGTCTTAGATTGATTAGATTGTACCTATGCACTAGCTTCTGCTAGCGACAACGCACACGCCCACATCTTCTTCCACTAGTGGACAATAGATTGAAGCGAAGGGAAAATCAATTATCACTTTATTTCTTATTATTATTTTGATAACTATGTACCGATAATATTAAATTTGACTTGTCTAAGTGTTAATTTTTTAAGCCTAAAGAAATAAAGATATTGATTTACCGATTTACACAAGTACGATACGATAATTAAAAATTATACACCTAGGGTCCTTAGGTATTCTCAAAGAAGTTCGAGAATGCGATAGATGGATCTGGAGTTTATCCATCTCAAAGGGAGATTAAAGTATAAATAATTGTACAGGTGATATATTAATAATAATTCGATAACAAAAATAGGTACCAATTTATAAGTTAATGCCAACTCTGAACATTCTATAGACTATGGCACGGATGCGACCAATTGAGAAATTAATGTATGAACCGAACATCACAAGTTTGTGACTTGTAGAGGCAAATAAAAGAACTCTGTACATGTGTTGGCGGAGTTGGATTCACATTGGGTGATTTCATGTCCGATATCTGCGCGATGCAACCGATACCAACCACCAGTTAAGGTAAAAAGAAACCTAAATCACTGTAGAATATCGTAGACGTAGCATTCGTAGCAGTTACGTATGCTACGTCTACGATTTTTTTCTGTGACCTGGTAGAGCAGCTACTCTACAAGGACCTACGAAAAGTGCAACAAAGACCTCTACGACTGAACGCAGCATTATATATCAAAGTCAAAAAGATTAATTTCCTTTAGATCCAAAGATGCTAAGGAACGAAGTCATGCTAGATATAATTAACATTAGTTAGGTATATAATTAACCTATTGTGAGAGAGACAAATAAATGATTTATTATTTATTTGTGACTCTTGGACACATCACATCATTCATGTTGTAAATAATTTAAACTTGGAAATAAAGTGCTCAATTTTTGCAACTCTCTTGGAGTTTTGTTGTAGAAGCGTTATAATACATATCGTACACGTATGTACTGGATATTTGTGGGTTACGATTATATAAATTCAATTTCAAGAACTTTTTTAAGTAACATTTATGTATCTACCTACTTACCTGAATGATAAAAGATCTTCATTATTTTTGAAATTAAATGTTTGCTAAATGTTTTGTACATACTTTACATACATCGTTTTTGAAATTGTTGTCTATGTATTGTATATGTGTGTGTCTGTGCAAACAAATAAACTTTTTATACCTAACTGGTTTTGATTAGGTATTGCTACATGCAACTGCACTGAACAAAAACTAATTTAAAAATTGAAAAAACAAGGGTTCAACAGTGTTATTATGTACATATATGTACCAAAATTGGTTAAAATTTTCACAAAAACATCGATGATTAATAAATCAAAACATCAGTTGATAGTACATTGTTAGCCAAGGGATGAAAGTAACTTATTTAGTCCCGAGACGGGGTTTGGCGTCCGAGTGTAACGAGGGCGCCAATAGTCGAGGGACTACATAAGTTACTTTCACCCGAGGTAAACACTGTGCTTTTCATTACGAATACAAGGAAATATAAATAAAAAACATGAGAAAACAAATTAATCAAATTGCCGCTAATTTCTTTTTTTATTTATTAGTCCATCTAGGACAAGCGAAACCCATAAAGCCATACTGCCTTGTCTTTGGTATTTTTTTGAATTCAGTGAATTGTCGCTAAGGCGAATTTTTTTTTAGCTTCAGCATTTATTCTGCCATTATCATGGTTCAATAGGTAACGTTATAGGTGTCAGTTGAAAACGATTCTCCCTAGGGCGGAAAAGTATCACTTTCAACCCGCTCTTCAGCCATGTTTAGACCTACTTTCCGAGTATGAGTAATGAAAAATAATATACTGATTTATGATAATTTATGAAGTAACTTTAGTTTCTATGTATAATGATATAGCTGTAAAATTTAAACACCGAACTACAAATAGAACTAAACAAATGGAACTACAAATAGATCCATCCAAATCGCCTGCCTGCTTACAGACTAGGCCACCAGAATACAGTCCCACCCAATTCTGCCAACCAATCGCTTTCCTATGACAATGATCCTTTCGCAGAATCGTCCTAAGACGAAAGTAACCCTAATCTTTACTACTAGAATAAGCCATTTGTTTATGGCCATTTTTACGCAGACTCTTCAGATGGTTTCAACCTTCACCACACAATAGACAGGTACCTTCACACTTTTGAGGTCCGTAGGCCTTAGAGTAGTAATTCCCAAAGTGGTCCAGGTGGACCTCCAGGGGTCCACGGGAGACTCGAGGGGGTCTATGTTAGGCGTGATAAAAAATGGGGGTCCACAAATGGTATGCGGGGGTGCATGAAAATTAAGTTGGTTTTGATAGTGAAGAAATATAATGTTGGCTTGACTTCTCTTATTAATATAGGCAGATAGAATAATTTGATGATAATATTTTATTTTAATACCACCATGGATCATAAATCTATTTCACGTGGAGAATGTGATATAGCAAGAGAAGCTAGTCGAGCTTAGCACTAATGAGGCGCTGACAGTGAGGTTTAAAAGAGGATATAAAAAATGTTGGCTACAGGCAGCAATACTCGAAAAATATCCTGGACTGTGAGGAATTGTGCAGAAGCTTCTGATAGCGTTTCACTCGTAATATCTTGTCGAAAAAAGTTTAAGTGCCGTTAGAAACTTATTAACAAAAAAGGAGCAGATTGAATATCACAGAACAGGGAGATTTGCGGTTATTCCTTTCAAATCTCAAGCCATTGTAATCTTATTTTTTTCGAAAACTGT
Source organism: Eupithecia centaureata (assembly GCA_944547425.1). NCBI lineage: Eukaryota > Metazoa > Arthropoda > Insecta > Lepidoptera > Geometridae > Eupithecia > Eupithecia centaureata. The sequence goes on from OX155696.1 coordinate 11,547,542, forward strand.
TAAGGCGCTACCCAAAGAGCGACACCGCAAAAAGTAAAATTTTTCGTTGCACCGTTAGCCGTACTGCGACATATTACAAGCCCAAAAAAACTCAGTGTATAGTCAAATGTATAGAAAAAAGACTTATACAAAAAAAAACATAAAAACGATCTAGGATCGTGAAAAAAAAATCACAAAAAAGATCAAAAAAAAACTTTTTCGTCTCGAAATGCTCAATATTTTGAGTGACAACCATTAATAATTTTAATACCACATAATAGGAAACTTTATCAACTAAAGACATATGTAAAAAAATCTTAACAAACTGGTGTATTTATTCTTAAATTAAATAAAAACTGCAAAAAAAATTCATATTGCCGAGCAAGAGATTCAACTAAAATCAAACGCATCGCCATTTTCAACCTTATTTGTATAACGCGACGAACTCCCTAAAATATCGAAATATTGTCTTCATACCGCGCCTTAATTCGTTGTTGAAACTCAGCAACAACGCAAGTTTCCATAGATCTAATCTTCCAGATTCGTAATAATGTAGCTGCAGGGGGTCCACCGGATCCAGCAAAATTTTGAAAGTGGTCTATGAAACAAAAGAGTTTGGGAACCTCTGCTTAGAGTAAGGTATAAAACAAAATATATGTATATATAGGTATATAATGCGTATGTTTATTTGCCACCTTTTGGTGGTATAAAAAAAATCGAGTCTGATATTTTTAACACAAACATTAGGTACATTTATGTTTTATTATACACTAGCGACCCGCCTCGGCTTCGTACGGTTTTATTTTACGTATAAACCGTCCTCTTGAATCACTAAAAAAACCGCATTAAAATCCGTTGCGTAGTTTTAAAGATTTAAGCATAGGGACATAGGGACAGATAAAGCGACTTTGTTTTATACTATGTAGTGATAGTGAAGAATACCCAGTTGTTTGTTACTGTGTTTATTTATTTTTAAGTTTAGATAGATAATTACATTGCTATAAATAGGCTCACATGTACAAACTGCACAGGAATGCTATCTGTAGACTGATGCATACCATACCACCATAACATTCATAACTAGCTGCGCCCCCTGGCGTATCTTGGGAATACCTAATTCGAGCATACGTTTTAGGAATGTACGAGTAGGTAGGTTACCAAACCACAGTTACCAAACTCAGAAGCTACTGAGCCTAAATTGGACCGATTTATGCAAAAATGATCCAACCCACAACTGACTAGGTTAAATAATTCAGTCCAATTCGAAATATGAAAAATTAAATCTGGGAAGGGCAGTGCCCACCCGCGCCCCTCTAAATACGTCCATGTGCAACCCACAGCTATAGATAGGTGCGATAAATTCGAGATAGTATAATTGATGAAAGTATCCTATTTTAATTACAGGCACTACAGGTAATTACAGTCTGTTCAAAATTTCAACACGATCCGTTCAGTAGTTTTGGCGTAAAGAGGTAACAAATATACATCTAAACTTCCGCATTTATAATATTAGTGTGACTTGAATTGTGAACTTATTACGAATCTAGAGATAGCTGGTTGATCTATAAATCGGAAGCGCCCTAAGACAGTCCAGTAGGGCTATTCAGACTCTCCGCTACCGAGTCATCAATTCGGAATCTGAGGCAGATTCGCGCGAAATTCAAATATTTTAGCGGTTTTTATTATATTCTGCATTTTGCATGGAATAAAAGAACCAGAAAAGTAGTGATCCACAAACTGTAGACCGTTTTCTATCACCCCATGTTACAAAAAATATCAAATTGGACCTTTCGGTAATATGTTCATTTTTAGTTACCTATAAGTCTCTTACATTATATTTTTTTCCGAAAATGGCTCTATATCAAACTTATTTAAAACATGGAAAATGTATTACCTACTTATTACGGGAAATTACTTTTTTATTATTTGTGTGTAGAACGCATATAATATTAAAAACTGTTTAAATAACTATTTGAATTTCGCGCGAATCTCCGTCAGATTCCGAATTAATGACTCGGTACCGGGGATGTGCCGGGGAGTCTGAATAGCCCTGCTGGTACATATCTAGTCTTTCTGAGCTGCTGGCTACATTTCCGTACAAGCGACTCGGCCAGTCCCCTTGGATCCGAAACTGCCGCCGCCGTCGACAAACGACAGAGCTAATTGAACGAGCACTCTGTGTCATAATGAGTAATGCACATGTCTGGGCTCAGGAATGTCGGGGCTTCATTTAATAGAGCTTTTGTTGAAATTACTGTAGACCATTTTATAACGATATTAATGGAAATTGAGGAATGAGGTTTTGTTACTAGGTAAAGCTATTATAAAAATTCTGTCATTTTGTGGCTTTGGTCGGTTGTTGGTAGGTATTAGTTTTTGACTTAGATACCTTTTCTTTTTTTTTGCACATAGGTCTTATCCAGAGACATCATCCGGGAAGTATTAGGTATGGGTCAGGGTACTTAACTTACATTTCGATCACCTACCAGGGTCGTTGCGAATATCAGCAAGCATGAGCTGTGAATCAATTGATTTAAACGTCAGCATGTGCATCCGCATTAATCGATGCTGATTTTCAATGGAATGGATGCGTCAAGCTGAAGACAGGGCGCTATTAGGGGAGGCCTATGTCCAGCAGTGGACTAATATAGACTGATGATGATAATGATTTTCAATGCCGATTATTGCCGATGTTCGAGTCGCGACCTATCACCAGGCCAGTATTATTTTTCAATCAAGAGATCCTCTGATAGACGGAGTAGGTATAGTAACAGAGAGGAGGGTTAGTAAAAAGGTCCTGAAATCGATTTTGTACAAATTGAAGAAGAGTATGGTTATAGGTAAATTGAAGACTTTTTGACCAGTCAGAAACTTTAAAACGATACTCGAGTAGTATCTGCCCGCAACTTCGCACGCGTTGTTTTGTTTCTATGGAAATGTTCCAAATTTTTTTCTAATGGGAATGATTTTTGGACTTAAAATAGCTGTTTAAAATGTTTTTTTTCCAGCGTTAAATAAATAATAATAAATAAATAATTCCGGACAGTTACGTTACGTCTAAGTATTCAAAATTTCAGCCCAATCAAAAAATACTTTGATCTTTAGTAACTGTAACTAAATGGATATATCTTAACATTTTATACTCTTTCAAATTAACGTTTGTAATGAAGAAATACTTGAAATCTTTGACATACCTAGGTAAAAAGTTTGATGATGATGATACTGATATTCGTGCCTTTTTGACTGAGCTATACAAGGTATAACATATTACCCCTACTAAGCCGAAGGGGGGGGTTTCAGGAACCCATGGTGATCAGTTGTGGGGGGGAGATAATTAAAAATTCCTATTTTCAGTTTCCCATACAAAAAGTTTTCATTTCCTAGTGCCAAAATAAAGTGACAACCCTATTCGCGCAACCTGTACTTACCTACTAACTTTACAGGTATGTAGGTAGGTATTTATCTTCGTAGATTTCAGCTATGGCGGGAGATTACTAGACGACCTAATAAATTCGTGATAATAATAAGATGCTAGTATGTAAGTTCCTAGGTAGTGTTGAGAAAATCTTAAAATGCTGAGTTAGGAAAGTTGTAAGTGTAGGTACAAGTTACAAACCTCATATTTTCTCGCTTGTCAGCTGTCTAGATGGCTTCTTACGAAGGGATTTATGTATGTTTTGGTAGGTCACTTGTAGGTACACAGTCACAGACAATTCACACACTTCAGCACAAGGTAGGTTTCTTTTTAGGCATTAACATGTCTCACTCACTTTAGCACTAGTTAGGTTAGTTAGTTAGTAAGTTACACATGCATGACGTAGGTATCGATACCTATGCATGTAAGTAAGGTTCGATATGCCTCCCTTCTTCCAAACAACACACATTTTATGGAAGTAAGCACACGCTTCCAACACACGCTTCCAAACAACACACATTTTATGGAAGTAAGCACACGCTTCCAACACACGCCTCTTCATCTCTTCAGCTCTGACACTCCGATGCATACACCACACCCTTAAGGTATTCTTAAGTCCTAGTTACTTGTTTTTTAGGCACGAAAGATAAAAATTGTAATTATAGCACTACACGGCACCGCGACGAAGGTCACACTAAAATAGTTCATCATTCATTCTTTTGATTTCGTTCGCCGAAAAGATGGATAATTTTTAGGGTTCATTTTCAATTTTAATAAATCCCTAGTTGGCTACATGAGTAGGAGGTATTAGGATCACAGTCGTGAAATAATAGGTATGTGGTAGAAAATTGTATGAATACGTAGGTAGGTACTGGTCTTATTTTACATAGGTATTTCACAATGTAGGTACCTACCTGCTACACACACATACACTTTGCGTGAATTCTGATAGTTGGTATACCTAATACAAAATCCCGTAGAAAACGGATTTAAGCTTTTTTTTTGATTTTATGATTTTAAACAAACGAACTTCTTTAAATTTTGGTATTAAAAAAATTACGGAACCCGTATTAAAAAATATTTCGACCCGCTTGGCAAAAACAGCACCGCCATGTGGTGTATCCAGTGTTGCCAGATGGAATTTGAAAAAAACAGTAGAAAGTTCAGTAAAAAATCAGTAGATTGGAATAAAAATCAGTAGGTAGAAATTAACGACTGAAAATTCTAGAGGTACCATATGTATTTGTGTTTCGCGAGTATTTTGACTCGCATTTTGGCTGGCGACCTTTTTTTTTTTAGGTGCATTCGTAAAAAGGAAGCGATTCTTTGCATTTTTGCAGACAATTGCAGCTAAAAAAAAAAAGGTCGCCAAGTGGTTATTTAGTCACGGAGCTATAGGCGCGGGAAAATCAGGTAGATTTCACGAAATTTTAGAAGGCGCTCGGGACATCAGGTAGATTTCACTAAATTTTAGAAGGCGCTCGGGAAAATCAGGTAGATTTCACTAAATTTTAGAAGGCGCTCGGGAAAATCAGGTAGGTTTCACTAAATTTTTGAAATAAATCAGTAGATCGGTAGACGCCTAAAAAAGCAGGTAGATCTACTGCTAAATCGGTAGATCTGGCATCACTGGGTGTATCGCATGTTGATAGATGCCGACAGTCAATGAATGAATGAATGGTTCTCTAACTTGTCTATGATTGGCGGTTGGCTGGTTGCCATGGTTTTGCATAGTGCTACAGCCAATAAAATTTAGTCGCGTTCCTTTGTGGAAATACAAGTGTCAAAGATTAATGTAGGTACAGAACGGACAGATAAACTACATAATGACGGAATGAGTCATTTGGTAAAGTTTTTAATTAAGTTAACCGACCCATGCGACTCAGCTCGTCGTATGTCGGATGTCGTAAAAGTCGACCAAGGGGCTTCGCCAAATGAAAGGCAGCATTTTTATTGTGTGAATTACTTATACCGTTTCTTTGATCAGCAATCCCCAGCCAAGTGATTATGGCAATACCCGCCAGATTCACAGCTCTTTTCAGTAGTGGACATCAATGTGTATTCAGTCAGTAGGTTATTATGATTAGATCAACACACAAGAAAGAACAAACAGTTAGAAAAAGACATAACTGTGTTAGCGTAGTTTAGTTCGTATGTTTAACTACACGTAACTCAACCTTCAAATTGAAATGTGATTTTAGCCATGACTTACGACAATTTGCCTCAATGATGCTGTAGGCGTTTTTCTATTTCAAGAATATGAATCTGTCACTCTTTTCTACATCTATTCTGTGACCATACTGAGGTCATCGTCGCAAGTATAAGAAACAGCAGATTTTAGGGTTGTCACTTCGTAAAAAATCAGCTGGCCATGTGAAAACTTTGTTTTAGTTTTTTCAGAGATACCAATCGAAATTAGAAAAGTCGTTGAACAAAAGTTGTTCCCCGGGGGGGTAGAAATACCCAGCTTTTCGCTTAGCACATGTATATTGTTACACCATGTATATATATGACGACCGATGTGGCGCGGTGGGCGAAGGTCCGCCTGCGGCGCAGGAGGTTGCGGGTTCGATTCCCGCCTCGGAACAAATTTGTGTACGATCTGCAGAAATTTGTTCCGTTGGTCTGGGTGTTTTCTATGTATAATAAAAAATATCTATCTATGTAGGTAATGTATTGTATTAAGTATATCAGTCATCTAGTACCCATAACACAAGCTCTGCTTAGCTTGGGGCTAGATGATGCTGTGTGGACTGTCCGGAATTATTTATATTTATTTATTATTTATACATAACCTGCAACTAATTCGAATTTAATAATAATAATAATAAATAAATAATTCGAATTTAATTCGAATTTGTTTATTATAAACTTATTAATAACAAAGAAAAAAATATTGTATTGAGTAGGTACTTATATCAGTAGGTATATAATCGATTTCCCATAACACAAGCTCAACTTAGCTTGACGCTAGATGATGCTGTGTGGATTGTCCAGCATTATTTATTTATTTATTTATTTCACACTTTATTAGCATCTCCGTCATCCTGCCTTTACCAAGAAGAATACAGTTGGCGAAGAGAGAAAACAGAAAATGAATAAAGAAACTGCAAAGCTAGTAAGAAGACAGAAGACTCCAAACTAAATCTTATTCCTAAGTACTAGTGCCGCAGGAGTGTCAAATTTCTCCTGCTGCCTCAGTGCTTATCAATGAATTTAGCTATGACGTCGGTGGAGAGAATACAGAGAAGGTGCAAGAACAATGGGAACAATGGAGAAGATCCAGTGAAAAATACTAAGAGGTATCTCCGTGATTGCCTACACTGTATACCTACCAGCCACGCCATGCAGAGCGCTACACGTAAACAGGGTGGTGTGGTGACACACCGCTTTGTTTGTATACGAAAGTGCTTACCATGCGTGTTACAATGCATAGGTTCTTAGTTTTAGGGAACCCTGATAACTAGGTAGATAAACCTAACATAGGATTTAAGATACTACTAACCAAAATATGTATTTTCTTTTGTGTTAATAAATACCTATATCTATCTACATTACCTACATTTCAAGGTTCCGTGTCGCATTCTGAAAAACTATGTTATTTTAATTTAACCTTTGTTTCTTACTAAACTACAAATTTTATCATCTATCTACCGTACAGGAGGCACGGTAGATAAACTTTGTAAAACCATATTTTTTTACGAATATTTAATCGAGAGTTCATTTCTCTATCTAGCAAACGGCAAAAAATGCTCGATGTTTTTTCAAGTGTGGACTTAATCTATAAGCAAACCAGATAATTACCTAAAGAGATGCTAGGTAAGCAAGTATATTTCTTTACCAAATTTGAGTAGGTAAGTCTCCATTATATAGGTAATGTTTAGATAACTTAAGCACCTACCTACTTAGGTACCTAAAGTAAAATCAGGAAACAAAGTGATAACTTTGTTCACTTCAATCTTTAGTGGGCAAAGTGAAGAAGTAAACAAGAAACCTTTACCTTTTTACGTTCTTGGCATTTGAGTTAAAACAAGACACATCCCAAGCTTTTCTATTATCTGGATTATCTGAGCATTTCGAATATCATTTGGTTCTAGGTACCTACTATCGACCATCAAAGAATGATCTGTTCCGTTTACTAGGTACCATAATCTCGTTGCTATTTCTGTGAACAGTTGACACGAGGTCCGAGGTCGCAGGGGTCCGCCGAGCTACAAAGCGCCGCCGCCTGCATTGAATCACTGCACCAGCTCACACGCATATAAAATCCAATTGCAAAGCAATTGAAAAATTGCATTGATAAATCTTAATGACAAAATCGCTGATACAAACCATTCATATCCGGTAGGCAAAATCTGCGGGCGTTAATAACCAATTGAATGTGATCTGTGATCTAGATATCGAACTATAGGTTGCGAGGTCAGAGTTCGCTGGGGGAGCCCGTATGCCACTTAACTCAATAAACTCCCCTTGGCATTATAAATGTAATAGTCTATGAAGAGCCGTCACAAATGCGTCTTCCTGTCGACAACGGAAGACGGCGATTGGCCCAATTGTGGACTCATTCACCAATCAGCCCGCTCTACGTCCAATTTAGGCTTCAAATCTTTCGCGGCACAGTTTTGCACGAAGTTGGTACCTACCACTTTTAGCGCTTCTCAAGTTATGCCGTTCGTGAGTTTTAGCAGTTTTAGTTATAAGGCGTTATGCCTCGATCGAAAGGGTAATTGGGTTAAAGTTTGTGTTCGTTTTTCAGGGATTCATTAAGAATATGGTTACATAATAAGTGGCGTAGGGGGTGATGCACTTAACATCGGTCGATCTGACAGATGTCACATTGATAGTGACATGCCCTCATACGATGCAATGCAACTGCTGTATTCTACATGATTGAGACAGTTGGCCAGGATTTTGAGAAATATGTTTTGTTCCCATTTAACTCGTTATAGCTACTAAAATTGTTCAGGAATGTCATTGTTATGGAATCAGGATTATGTCTGCTAAAATATATTGGCTACGTTTTTTGTAGAGACATAGGCGCTGTCTGTAGGTATTTATAGCAGATAATAAACTTCAAGAAATCCTTTTCTCTGACACTGCTAGCTCTCTCTAGAAGTCTAGACTTTTTGCAACCGTACAGTTAACAATAAAATTATTTCAATTGTAACTAGTACCTAGGTACCTATAACCTAGGTACTTGTTTTAATTTTGTTTATATTTCTTCATTCTTGATTGTTATTTTCTTTCTAAATTAAGATTTAAAAGATTGAATTTATCTTTACTTTTAGGTAGATATTTTAAGTTTTTTGATTTACCCTTTAGTTTTGGAAGCTTCTATAAATGGTAAGCTCTTTATAAAAAATAAAATAAAATATGTAATGGTCCCCTCAAGATTTTTGAGAAAATCAAAGTAGGTAAACAAGAAAAATAAAAACTATAAAAAAAAATTTTACTCATTGTTGACGTTTTACAAATTTGCTTATCACTTCCGATTATGAAACTTCTCAACTCGCACAGTAAGTTTTCCAATCTTCTCTATATAGCTGGTGAGGACGTCCCCTGGCTTGAGGTACTCCGGGGGGTCTCTGTACATGCCCACCCCGCCCGGGGTGCCCGTGAGGATCAGGTCTCCGGGAAGCAGGGTCATCACCCTGGAAAGCATTAAAGGTAGTATGCTAGACATTCCACAGCATCACCAATCGTCTAGCTAAATATATAGTTTTATGGGTACCAAGGGTACAGGGCCCAAATACCACGAAATATATCGCTTCACCATTTAAATAACAAAATGTCAGTGTTTAACTCTTTTTGGTATTCTACTACCACAACCTTTTAGAGATTCATGCATAGCTGTGACGATTACGTTTATGACTACCAATTTGACATTCTAATTATGAAAGTCTCTTCAAGCGCAAAAAATAGTAAGTAGAACACCAAATGCACAACCGTCATTTTAATCATCTTGATTGAATGGCACTATTGAGACCTTTGTTTTGAATTTAATGGAATTCGGCCCCCGGGGTAGGGTAAAAGCTGTTTTGTGAAGACGGGAGACGAACACTGTTACACTGAGATGATGCTTGGCAGACGACTACTTGAGGCAGACCACCTGTCAGGATGTTTGCATATCTTCGCTGCTCGCTCCGGTGCTTCAAAAGTGATACGATTACCAACATACCTACATAAATTCACTTACATTAGCAACAAAGAAAAATATATTGAACAGATATTAACATGATCGACTCAAATTCTATTTTATTCAACAGATGGCGTTAACATAGTGTAAGTGCATTGGCAGTAAACACCGATTAAAAACCACGTTTTCCATATCTGTTTGAAGCACCCCACTGAGGACGATAGACTCGACTGTTAAGCTGGCGTACAAAAGAGGAAGTCTCATCAAGCAGTTTAGGCTGTGTCCCCAGTAGGGAAACAGTGAGCGGCCGACTGAGTGAGCCGCGAATTTGTGGCGAACAGCTACAAACTCAGATCAGTTTGCGTGCGTATCGCAAGCATTGGAACCTGCGAGTCGGCCGCTAACTGAGACAGTCGGCGCACGTATCGCTGCAAACTGCGTGCAAATTGCGTACAGTGAGCGCAAAATAGCAAACTGTGAACACTCAATTTAAAATATATGGAAGGGCGTACTGAACTGATACGCCGCAAACTCACTCGGCTGCTCACCGTTTGCCTACTGGGGACACAGCCTTAAGCGGGCTGAGATATGATCAGCGCCAGCCAATGGCACTAGTGTGACTACAATCAGTAGATTGGATACCTACGAGGAAGCCCTCTCAATCACGTTCTGTATCGGATGCAGTATCTGGCGGGTGTTGCTGTTCTGCTTCTGAACACCGTTGAGGGAACAGGATATGTCGAGGGAGTGCGGGTCTTCTATCTCATCCCGCGTCACGATCCACGGACCGATCGGGCAGAATGTGTCCATTGACTGGCAACACAAGACAAGATTACAAAACAAAACAAAAGACAGGATTAAAAAATACAATACAAAACATAGGTGGGCAATATTATTCAGGAGTTACATTATCTAAGTTATCGTGACCTAGGTGAGAAAATGTGAATACACAATTCGAACCCAAATTGAAAGTTAAAAATTGCATATTGCTGTTTTTTTCTCAAAAATAAAACTGAAAAGTGTGCTTGGTAGCCAGATGGTTTATCCCAAGGGAACGTTTCGGTTTTCATTTGTTACGAGTACATATGACATAAAATATATTACATAAAAGAGTTTGGAAATATTCATTCCTTTAGGATGGAATACTTGTCGTTTTGGATTATTTTCTAGAATGGAGAGAAAAAATAATTTGCATTATTCAACGAGACGGTGATAAATATTTTTTCTTTATTTCACCCTAGAAAATAATATAAAAGTATTCCATCCTAAAGGAATGAATACTTACTGAATACATAAAATATTTGAACTAATTCATTAAACTACAATAACTTTCACAATGCATCCTGCATTATAAGTATTCTAATTGTTGTCTACTCTACCCAAGAGGCCAAGACAACGATGAACGAGCTTAAAGCGGTATTACACCACACGTTATTCAGGGCCCAGTAGTTAGGGCGATTAGGGAGCAAGGCTTACCAGGTCCGTCCCTTAGGGACCCTAAATCTTATTACACCACTCTTAGTTAGGGTTAGGGTCCCTGAGTAACGTGTAGTAGTGTAATACCCCTTTTAGACTTTTCTAAAAGTCAAGACTTTACAGGGTGTAGGTAATCAATCGACCCGGTTACCTTTCCCAGAATGAACTGGCCAGAATTCTTTTCCTTCTGCCAGTCGCGCGCGCTGATGTCCTGAGCGACGGTGTACCCGAATATGTAGTCGAATGCATCAGCAGCCGACACGTTACTGGCTACTTTAGAAATCACAAACGCTAGCTCCACTTCCCAATCGACTTTCTAGAAAAAAACAGGTAAGATAGATGTCGTCTCTTATCAATACGGCAGACAGTTCAAAATGATTTCAAAAATATTTCTTAACTAAGACGCAAAAATATGTCTTAAAGGGGCCGGGCGGCGCCGATGGCTGCACAAAAATCACGTTCCGGTGTTCAGTAATAATACCAAAAATTATGACTGAAAACTTTTATAATTTCGGACAAAGTATTGTTAATTTGTAACTAGACAGTATAAGATATATTATGTCGAAAAGTAATTTTATTGAAATTTATTTTTTTTGATAAGAAACATACTTAGGAGCATAGATAAATAGGTACCTACTATTCGAACACAAAAAAACACCAAAATTTTGTGGAAATATGCTCGACTTTACAAATCATTTTGGTATTCCGTTTGCATGGGGAGTTCATCATCCGCTGGCCGCTTAACTTAGTCACAAAAATATGTCTTAACTTAGTCGCAAAAATATGTCTTAACTTAGTCGCAAAAATATGTCTTAACTTAGTCACAAAAATATGTCTTAACTTAGTCGCAAAAATATGTCTTAACTTAGTCGCAAAAATATGTCTTAACTTAGTCGCAAAAATATGTCTTAACTTAGACGCAAATATCGGCCATCCCTGGCGAAATATAAATAGTATCTACAAAAAATCTGAGCATTCGGAGTGCATTTATGTCATAGCGGTAGACATAAATGCAAGCTGAATGCTCAGATTAGAGAATACCTGCTTGTAGGCTGAACCAAAGGGGATAGAATAGAACACGAACACCTTATAAAGAACATATAACAGGTCAAAGCTTTGTCATGATTCAGAGGTCTAATCTGACCCCAGCAAATTGGGTTCAATTATTGAAGTAAATTGAGTTCGTAATTCATACGCCACGAGCGTAGGTGGGGTAGATGATATAATGTGCGATGGTGGGAGTGTTAGCCTTGTGGTTTAGATGGGCTGGTTTTTTGTAAGGTTGGTCCAGAGCTCGCTTGTGTTGTACTTATGGACCTGGACAAAAGCAGTGTTTGCTATTGCACTCCAATTTATGTACCTACCCAATCGAAAATTTCTAATCTGTCAAGATGAGGTACCTACCTACTTATATTTTGTCTCACTTGAATTTAAGATGTCCTGCGTAGAAATTACATCATCATGAAGCTTATATTAAGGTCTTGCCTACTTTTTAGTTAAAGATGTAGTATTTTAGTCTTAAAACATAAACTGGAACTGGCATAATAGGTATTATGGAAATAACGCTCCTTTTCGAAAAAAATGTTTTGAAGGACGGAACATCCTATAATGTACGAAAGGTAGCAAGGTACCGGTACCAGGTTAGGGTCAAATGCCTAAAACACAGATATTTATTATATACACACGCGTACACGTGTGGTGTCGTCTGCTCCGTCCGTCCGAAGACGAATGTCGAAGGAAACACCCGCGTCACCTGCCGGTCGGTCCGTGCATCCGACACGCGCGCCCGTGATACATTTTAATACTCAGAACACTACAGTACCTACGTTAGTCTAAATTTTTACAAAATCGTGTTAAAAGAACATTTTAGAATTCATTTGTTTCAGAGGACACTTTTCCCAAATCTGATTCATATATTGAGCTCGATAAGGATTGAAAAAGATAGGTAGGTACCGAACTGTTTGCTGTTTCCAACAGTACCTAAGACTGGTGAGAGTGGCGTGAGGGTCACGTGGGGAACTCACCTCGGTGACGTCAGTCCTCAACAGGACGGGCTGGCTCGGCCCCACCACAGCGCTGGAGAACTTGCTGAACATCATGGGAACTGAGGGAGGCGTTAACTTCTGCTCGTTACAGTGATCCTTATAGTTGAGGCCCACACACAGCACCTTGTCCATTCCTGTGATGGGGGCCTGCAGGATCACGGAGGATAGAGGCACTGTCGGCGGGCCAGGGGTTCTGAAGTTAAGGATATAACTTAGGTTGTAGAAGGAAAATGTTATATGAAGTAATCTTGAACAAAATGACAGAGGCGATTCTTTTAGTTCAATTGATGCTATTGAAAACTTTATCGAAGCCTAGTACACTCTGAACAGGAATCAAATTGCAAAGACGGTTTATTAATAAGCAGGTTATTTTAAACTAGTTTCTTAGCATGGCTTCGCACGCTATGTTTCTATGGAAATATTTTGATGTTGTTTCCACCCCATGGGAACTGTATGACAATTTCAAAATATTCTTTGATATCTCAACATACGCTCAATCAAACGCAATTTTTTATGTATTAAACTTTATTTACAACGAAAATGACCCTGGCAACGTTTAACGGACGCACTCTGAGGCTTGACCATCATCTAGCGCAGTTGGAAGTGGAGTTAGAGAACATTAAATGGCATGTCCTCGGGTTATGTGAAGTCCGTAGAGAGGGGGAGGACACCGTAACCCTAGACTCAGGCCATCTTCTCTACTTTCGTGAGGGTGATAAAACATCCCAGGGTGGAGTAGGTTTCCTCGTCAATAAGGCCCTCTCTAGCAACGTTCAAGAAATCTCCAGTGTGTCGACCAGGGTAGCGTACCTGATCCTTCGGCTTTCCAAGCGGTATAGCATGAAGGTAATTCAGGTCTACGCACCGACCTCGGCACACTCGGACGATGAAGTGGAGGATATGTACGAAGACATATCCAAAGCCTTACACAACACCACTAAGGCTCACTTCAACGTTGTTATGGGGGACTTTAACGGCAAGGTGGGAATCCAGACTGGCAATGAATCCCGTATAGGCCCGCATGGTTTTGGAATCAGGAATCACAGGGGGCAAATGCTTGTCAACTTCCTTGAGAAAGAGGGACTGTTCTTAATGAACTCCTTCTTTAAGAAACAGCCTCAAAGGAAGTGGACGTGGCAAAGCCCCGACACTGTGACTAAAAATGAGATCGACTTCATCATGACGGATAGCAAGCACATATTCAGAGATGTCTCAGTGATCAACAGGTTCAATACCGGATCTGATCACCGAATGCTCCGAGGCACTCTGAATATCAACTTGAAGCTTGAAAGACACCGTCTGATGAAGTCCACGCTCCGACCAAATCCAATCCAAATCATGGCGGGCACCGAGAAGTTCGAGCAGCTACTCAGAGACAGATTTGTTGCCTTGGAACCCACTGATGACGCTGACGAGAGCCTACACAATCTGGTTGAAACGTTGAGGGATGAGGGCATCAAGTACTGCAAAAAACAGCGAACTGGCAAGAAGTCCAAACTCTCGGATGAGACTCTGGATCTGATGACAAGAAGACGGGAAACCACCCTAGTGTCTTCGGCAGAGAGGTCAGACCTGAACAAGCGAATTGCGAAGATGGTACGGCGCGACCTTCGGAGCTCCAACACCCGCCTCATTGAAGAGGCGATAGAGCGAAACCGAGGGTCCAAAGTATTCACTCAGCAGCTTGGCAGGAGCCACCTGACGAAGCTTAAAACGCAGGATGGGAGGACCGTACTGTCGAAACCGGAGATTTCAGCCGAGATAGAGGATTTTTATGGCCGTCTGTACACTGCACATGCCCCTCGTTCCCGACGAGACGACCTTGATTCTAGAGCCACCCTGACACGCCACTACACCGACGAACTGCCAGACATCAGTCAAGACGAAATCGTGTTAGCTCTGAGGCAGCTTAAAAATGGAAAAGCCCCCGGTGAGGACGGTATAACTTCAGAGCTTCTGAAGGCAGGAGGAGCCTCCGTTATACAGGAGCTACAACACCTCTTCAATACCGTCCTCCACAGTGGGAGAACTCCTAAGGCGTGGAGCGGGAGTTTGGTGGTGCTCTTTTTTAAGAAGGGTGATAAAACTCTCCTTAAAAATTACAGACCCATCACACTCCTGAGCCACATCTATAAACTGTTCTCACGAGTGATCACGAATCGTCTCGCCAGGAGACTTGACGAGTTCCAGCCACCAGAACAGGCCGGGTTCCGCGGAGGATATGGCACCATAGACCACATACACACAGTGAGGCAGATTATACAGAAGTCCGAAGAGTATAATCAGCCCCTGTGTCTCGCTTTTGTGGACTATGAGAAAGCCTTTGACTCCGTCGAAACCTGGGCTGTTCTGGAATCCCTACAGCGATGCCAAGTAGACTATCGTTACATCGAAGTGCTGAGGTGTCTCTATGAAGCTGCCACTATGAGTGTCCAAGTACAGGACCAGCAGTCTAAACCTATCCAATTGCGCAGAGGAGTGAGACAGGGGGATGTCATATCCCCGAAACTGTTCACGAGCGCATTGGAAGATATGTTTAAGACGCTGGACTGGAAAGGTAAGGGCATTAACATAAACGGCGATTACATCTCACACCTGCGATTCGCTGATGACATAGTCGTAATGGCGGAGTCGCTAGAGGAGCTGACCCACATGCTGGACGGCCTAGCTTCAGCCTCGCGATGTATCGGTCTTGGCATGAATTTGGATAAAACCAAAGTCATGATCAATGGCCACATTGTTCCGGGACCGATCGTCGTAGATGGGCACCTTCTTGAAATTGTTTCCGAGTATACTTACCTTGGGCAGATTGTACAGCTAGGTAAAAACAATTTTGAGAAGGAGGCCAAGAGGAGGATCCAGCTAGGCTGGGCAGCATTTGGGAAACTACGTCAAGTCTTCTCTTCATCCATACCGCAATGTTTGAAAACGAAAGTTTTCAATCAGTGCGTCCTACCCGTAATGACCTACGGAGCTGAGACGTGGACACTCACGGTAGGGCTGGTCCACCAGTTCAAAGTCGCCCAGCGAGCTATGGAAAGAGCTATGCTCGGAGTCTCTCTGAAGGATAGAATTCGTAACGAATACATCCGACAGAGAACCAAAGTTATCGACATAGCTCAAAGAATTAGCAAGCTGAAGTGGCAATGGGCCGGCCATATCTCGCGAAGAACCGACAACCGTTGGGGTAAACGTGTTCTTGAGTGGAGACCGCGACTCGGTAAACGTAGCGTAGGACGCCCTCCGGCCAGGTGGGATGACGATCTGCGAAAGACTGCTGGCAGATGCTGGATGCGTCAAGCTGAAGACAGGGCGCTATGGCGCTCATTGGGGGAGGCCTATGTCCAGCAGTGGACTAATATAGGTTGATGATGATGATGATGACAACGAAAATTACAATCAAGGAATAGAAAAATTACAACTATTATAGTATTTACAATTGAAACCATTGAGCTAACTGCAGACAGTCTAAAGGTAGCTCAATTGATCCATGTAAATAGGTACCATTTTTTTAGCTTTCAGGTTATTTTCAAAACAATTGGTAATAAGCTAATTAAAGTAGTAGTGTCATAGTTTTGAGCTACGAATAAATAATTTATAATCTAATCTAATCTATAATTTTGTAGGTGAAACGTAAGCTGGTTTCTACGATTGTGTGCTTCAAAAAGTGCGAGGACCAAAATATGTCCGAATAACGAAACTTTTTAATTAGTTTTATTTTAATGTAAAGTAAATAAGGTAATAAAGTAGATAGGTATGTATACTTATGATTTATTGACACCTAACCTACTAACTTCTGCCTACGGTTTCACCGCGGCTCCACATTTGTGCCGTGAAGCTCCGTTAACAGGCGTGAACGTAAATGTGGATGGTTTTCGCGGGGTTCACGCGTTTTCACGCCTGTTCCCCGATCAGTGTCGGTATTTTATCCCGCGACAAAGGGTTCGCGCCCCTTTCGGGCGGCGTTCACGCGTACACATCCACATTCACGGCCCCGTGCCAGTTTACTCCAGACTACAAGGGCGTACGGACGTGTGCAATCGCTGCGCGCGCGCTATGGAGTCGAGCGTGAACAAAAAACATACCTTGATCGGTTAAAGGGGTATTAAACCTTCCTAAATATCGGAGACTAAATTTAGTCGTTCCTAAATTCAGAATAATTTAATAGCATTTAGGAAGGTAGCATCCGATTTAGGAAGAAGAATGGCTTCCGACGCTCTAAATCTACATCGGCTCCTAAATCGGAAGGGTGTAATCACATTTAGGTAGCTCAGTCGCTCAGTTGGTTGGATGGTGTTTGTTACTCAATCACGCCAGATCGGCTGAACGGATCGGGATGTAATTTTTAAGTGAGATAGATAGCGCATAGGTATAGTCTGGAATAGCACATAGGCTACTTATGATTTACTCGTGCGAAGACGGGGTGGGCCACTAGTATTATAAATGTGAAAATTTATATGGATGGATTGATAGATGGATGTTTGTTGCTCAATCACGCCAGAACGGCTGCACGGACCTGGATGAAATTTGGCACAGAGATAGATTATAGTCTGACTTAGGCTACATTTTATCCAAAAACTTTCTTGTTTTGGACGTTTAAGTAGTGATATGTTGCCACAGCAAACAAAGCTACCGCAAAGTTATTGCAGCAGCAGCTCCTACATACGTCCATTTCGCGGCGGGTTTCACGAACGATTGTGAGCATTCCGTGAATGTGGAGGGTACAACTTGTGCCGTGAATTCACGACGAGAATTCGCGCGTTAATTCACGGCACAAATGTGGAGCCGCGGTCACACAATGTGATTGGATAGCTGATAGAGAACCGTAAGTACGTGAATAGGTACGTCAAGATGGAAAAAAACAATCTGGAAATTAAAAAACAGTTATACTTACTGAATAAATGAATAAGAATTCCCCTCATCATTGTTCAGGCGAAGTACTTCCTCAGCTGGACATAGCCTACCCCAAAGTTTAACACAGTGTCTCGTGCTATGCCTCCATCCAGCCGTCCGAGGTCCGTGACCGATGTGGCGCGGTGGGCGGGGAGGTCCGCTTGCGACGCATGATGTTGGGGATTCGATTCCCGCCTCGAAAAAAAATTTGTGTACCTACGATCTCCAAAAATGTGTTCAGTTGGTTTGGGTGTTTTCTATGTATAATAACAAATATCTATCTATGTAATATATTGTATTAAGTGCGTGCGGGGCAATCATGACCAGACTCAGCATGAGGTGTGCAGGACTGTCACTGGCCACATGCGGCGCCTTCCGCAACGTCGTCGCCACTACAGCACCTTGCGGCACCAACAGCCAGGCTCGGATGAGCCCTAGTCTTCCTCCTTGTTCGAAAAATTGGCCTGATGTCTTGTATTGAAAAGTCTAAACGTTGTATTTTAAATAGGGTATTATTATTTTTATTATAAGATACATACGTAGGTACAATATATACCTAAGTAGTAAAAGGTCAGAGATCGCGTAATTAAAGTATGTGCTCAAGTGGCACGGCGCAGTCTCTGCCCCATGCCACTTGAGTTTCGTATCTATGAGACCTATGTCATTGTGAATAGGTACTACTTACTTACCTACTTAAAAAAAAGCCGGACTTACCTTTTCCTAAAAATGGTACAGGAAGCAGGGCAGCCTTTTCTCAAGATCTCTAAAAGGGTCGAAGGTAGGTTCGGATCAACGTAGTGGAGATCCACCACTTTATCTCCGTCTACTAGAAACCCGACGCGCATGGAATCCATCCGGTCCGGGTATGTGAACTGTACTATCTTCATGTTCCTTTCTTGCCTCTGATCCACAAAGCTTATCTACATTACGAACTCTTAAATCCAGACTCGAGGTGGGTTTCGCGACAGAACCGTCGCTGTTGATTATTTTAATATTATTACATCACTCGACTTCTTTGTTGATGAACAAATTAAATCACAAATAAATAAAATAGTGCATATTCTTGGTGTAACAGCTCTGCGTCTAGTCGACATAGTTCTGCCAATGTCCGTAGTCAAAGAGAATTTAGTGTCATAATGCTTTTTGGAGTAAAAAATAAACCATCAGATACAAAGCAGAGTGATCTGTGTGTGATTGGAAAACCCATAGGCTTAGGATGTACTGCTGAAAAAAATCTAGCTCTATGGGAAAACCAGAACGGTCTGCTTTAGCAGAAAACAAAATAGGATAAATTTTGAATTTATTTATTAGGTTAGGGTAAGATACGCTAGTAATAATAATTCAGTGGGGTAAGAGATTTTTATAAATGTAAATATTTCAGTGAGTTGACAGTACTAGTAATAATAATTCAGTGAAATATTTGCGTTCTAGGTATTGATCTTCTCGTCTCGCCATCAGAAAATCGGGCAGAAAATCTCAGAAAAATAAACTTTTTTGTGGATTTTGGGTTTTGAGCACTGACCTCTATAATTATATATTAGGTCCTTACATATGAAATTGGCGTTTTGTATGGGAGGAACAAAAAGTCGAATATTTTTTAATATAATATATTTAATTAATCAAAGTATGAACCATTATTTTCTATGCACTTTTGCCATCTTATAGGTAGTTCATTGATCCCTTTACTAAAAAAACCAGTCGGACGGGAATCAATAAAATCTTTGAAGGCGATTTGTACTGCCCCATCGGAGTTGAATTTTTTCCCTTGCAAGAAGTTATCCAAATTTCGAAAAAAATGGTAATCTGTTGGAGCAAGGTCCGGGGAGTACGGAGGATGTCTTAGACTTTCCAATTGAAGCTCTTCTAATTTAGTAGCCGTCTGTTGCGCAGTGTGTGGTCTAGCGTTGTCGTGAAGCAGCAGTGGCGTGGAGCGATTGACCAGCCTAGGTTGTTTTATCACTAACACCGCAGCCTGCAGCTAACTCGGACGTGGTTTGCGATGGATCCGCTTCCACAATAGGCTTCAACTCTTCATTATCAACTTGAGTCTCAGGCCGTCCACGGGGCTTGTTCTGCAAGTCGAAATTTCCAGAACGAAAACGTTGGAACGAAAAACGAACTGTGTTTTCTTTTGCAACACGACCGCCATACACATCATTCACCCTTCGAGTTGTTTCCGCAGCACTAGTGCCACGGCGGAACTCGTACTCGTAAATAATGCGATATTTTAAGTTTTCCATTTTGTAAAATAAGTGACGCAAACAGAAAAAAACAGAAGAAAAAAAACAAATGAATGACGATCATCGAAGCACAAATACATGAGTCTATAGCTGTACAAATTTGAATTTGGAATTCCTTACCAAAGAGGAGAAATTTGTGATTAAAGTGGCCAGTACGAAAAACGCCAATTTCATATGTAAGGACCTAACAGCCTGTCCAGATAGGGCGCTTTACGCGCGCTTTACGCGCGAGTGCCCTCGCGCGTTTCAATTTATATTGCGTCCAGATGCGGCGTTTTACGCGCGCTCCACTGTTCGCCCGAGTATTTCGACTCGCGCGTAGCACGCGCGAGTCGAGAGTCCAGCGCTTTACGCGCGTAAAGCGCCCTATCTGGACAGGCTGTAATACATTGTATAGATACAGGTCAGTGGTTTTGAGGAAACTTTTGACAACTTCACGTAGGTACCTTCTAATTTCTTAGACACAGGCTTCGTAGACACAGAACAAAATAGGTATCGTAAAAATTAAAAACTCAAAGCCAAAAAAAAAAACTCGAAACTGGCAAAATTGCGTCTATGCTGACGCAGAGCCAGCATCCAAGAAGAACTAGAACTACAGGGTGATTGGAAGGTGGGTGCAAAGCTGGTGTTGCTAATTTTTTTTTGTCAGTTAAACAAGTGTTTTAGTTCTAAAATATTTTGTCGGTGCTGTCAGCTGTGTAAGTAAAATAAATTCAAAAATAACAGAAACAAACAACTAAGTTTTAATTCACAATGTTTATTTATTTAGAAAATAGTATAACGTCGTCATTACATGATAAAAAATAAGTACCTATATTAAATTCATTTAATATCGTTGTATTGTAACATTTCTACGGTTTTACTTAAATAAAGAATCTAATACTATGTACAATATAAATAACATAACAAGATTATAAAAACAATATAACCTATGGCACAAACACTAGAAAGTCAAAATGGCGGCCATGACACGCCATACTATAACAACATGGCGTCCGTAAAATGTCTACAACGACTATTTAATTGACACTTTATCACTTAACCCTAGAGACCTAACCTTCGCAAATACCCCTTAAAACCTAACCATTAGTCGATTCGACGAGTACATTTAGGGCTCAAATATTTTATAAATACTTACAGTTTCAGTTAGTTTTATCAATTGGTTATAGGAACCTAACCTTCTCATCGGTTTTGGATTCTACTCATGATGCTGAACCTCTGGTTTCAAGGACAACGGTGTTCACACTAAAAATTTGGTCTTAAACAAAAAGCGATGAGCGGGCTAATTCTGCAGTGGGATCTCGTACCATTAGTCATTTTCTGTTACAAGACAAAAGAAAAAATACGTGTCCAATATTTTTCGATATTCTTATTCACGGACTAAATAATAATAATATTTTTCTTACCCAGGTATCTACCCTATTCGCCTGCCAAGCGTGGTTATTATAGTATACTCCATCTTGTTATTGGGAGTCATGTGTCAGTAGTGGACGAATGTGCAGAGACGTCCACTGCTGGACAGAAATACCCGAGAATAATCATACACTTACATATGAACAGAGGCACGTGTTCGGCTTGTAGTTTGTATCGAGGCGATATCGACACGATTTTTTTTTATTTTCTTTGGCATTTGGTCAGCATCATTCATCGTGATTTTCAATAAACTCAAACTAAGAATCCTTTACTGGAAAATGTGTAAGAGTAGGTAGCTATTTTTACATGTCTTGAGCCGTATGACGGTAAAGTTATGAGGTTACGATTTGAGCGGCGCGCGGTTGACCATGAAATCCCATACGATAGCGAAGACAAATTATCAAAATCCTGCGAAACTAAAATAGGCATTCACCTTTTCTCATAGGTTTTGGACTCTACTCATGATACATAACCTCTGGTTTCAAGGATAAGACTATTCATAGCACCCTGTGTTAAACGGATTTTGAGTTTGAGTTCAAACCTTACAATATGACTCTTGGATATGACAGAAAATTATAATCTAGAAAATAAATAAGATCCAAAAATTTCGAATTCTGACGTGAATCCGCGCTTTAAAAACACAATTTTCTTTATTTACATGCCAGCGACCTTCCCTTAACCGTTGATAACCGAAGTCGACATTTTTCAGGATTTTATATTACCCAGAGCTTACGCAAAACACACTTTAATAACATAACCCTTAGAATTCAAATCATATAAATTGTTAACACTGCCATCTGTGCATCAGGTGCTGTACTACTTTCATAGGTAGGACACTAGATATCTATCTAATTAAGTGGTTCACATAGCCGCCACTAGAGGCGCTGTTCAAAAACTATAAAATGTCGACCGAGGTCAGCCATTTCTCTTCTTTCACATCTGTCACTCAACTGCATTTTGTAATTACTAAATAAACCGATTTTGTTCTAGCTGCGCTGGTTTCTTTCCACATTTTACATAAATAACACTAAGAAATAAGTGATCACTGATCACTTTGATGTTTGTTCACTTTCATCTCTTCAAGTATCCACTATATAGTGCTATCTACAAACCTACTGGTTCTGATCGCCTTTAAGTTCGAAACACACTGAAGCCGGAGGCGTGGCGGAGAAGAAGGCGTGCGAGTTGTATTCTATTGAATCATATGAAAGCCTACACACACACCGCAGGCGGTGGCAGCGCGGTGCCATAGGAAAAACCGGCACGCCTTCGTCTCCGCTCCGCCTCCGGCTTCGTCCGATGAGTTCGGCTACCGAAACCCGTCGAACCATTAATATTTATATTTTATTTTGTTGTTTATAAATAAACATATTATACAGTTTTACTTGTGAAACTGTAGTATGCTAAATATGCATGAATAAATGAGTTTATGAGTTCTGTGTGTTTCGAACTTTAGTCTTTGTGGAACTTCTCAAAGCGCACGGTGAGTTCTCCAATCTTCTCTACCCAGTTGGTGAGGACGTCCCCTGGCTTGAGGTACTCCGGGGGGTCTCTGTACATGCCCACCCCGCCCGGGGTGCCTGTGAGGATTGTGTCTCCGGGCAGCAGCGTCATCACCCTGGAATTATTGAGGAAACAAGATCAGTAAATCAATATCTTTATTTCTTTAGGCTTACAAAATAAGCACTTAGAGTATCCAGTATGAAAACCAGCACAAATTTGGGGTGAAACCGCGGTCTCTGCTAGTTTGTTGTTTTTTTATTGTAATGGTCCAGCGTTTGGCCACTATCTCACGTAAGTGAAGATGTGGCCTAAGATGGAGCACGCTTTCCCAGAAGGAACTTATTCACTCAGGATTTGAAGACTCCGAGATCGTACTCTAGCGGGAAATCAGACTATACTTTTATACTTATTACTATTACTACTTATAATACTTACGAAGAGAGTCTCTCGATAATGGTGGGGATGGAGTAGACGAGCTGGCAGGTGTTGCTAGTCTGCTTCACGACGCCGTTCAGGGAGCAGCAAATGTCGAGCGCGCCGGGGTCGCCGACCGCATCGTGCGTCGCGATCCACGGACCCAGCGGGCAGAACGTGTCCATCGACTGTTACACGACAATTAATGAATGAACACTTTATTTATTTACTAGCGACCCGCCCCGGCTTCGCACGGTTTTATTATACGTATAAACCTTCCTCTTGAATCACACTATCTATTAAAAAAAACCGCATCAAAATCCGTTGCGTAGTTTTTAAGATTTAAGCGTTCAAAGGGACATATAGATACAGGGAGATAGGGACAGAAAAACCGACTTGTTTTATACTATGTAGTGATTTATTTAAAAGACCAACAGTTACAATATTTGTAAAGTTATAACAAAACACAAAAACAGCCCTTACAGGTCTTTCTAAATAGACTTAAGAGTGACATGGAAATAAGAAAGCTTAAGTGCAACAAAGATATAACTGTAGGTACTAAACATTGGACTATAATAAATACTATTGGGTATGTATACCTAGTACATTGTGTTGTAGTCACTACATAGTATAAAACAAAGTCGCTTTTTCTGTCCCTATGTCCCTATATTCTTATGTCCCTTTGAATGCTTATATCTTTAAAACTACGCAACGGATTTTGATGCGGTTTTTTTAATAGATAGAGTGATTCAAGAAGAAGGTTTATATATACTTATAATACAACCGTGCAAAGCGGGGGCGGGTCGCTAGTAACTTATATGACGGACAGTTAATAACTTTGACGACCGATGTGGCGCGGTGGGCGAAGGTCCGCCTGCGACGCAGGAGGTTGCGGGTTCGATTCCCGCCTCGGAACAAATTTGTGTACGATCTGCAGAAATTTGTTCCGTTGGTCTGGGTGTTTTCTATGTATAATAAAAAAATATCTTTCTTTGTAATGTGTTGTATTAAGTATATCAGTCATCTAGTACCCATAACCTGGGTACATTCCCGCCTTGTAATAAATTGTTTGAAAATATTTGTTGTGAAGTTTTAGGTTTTTTTAAATAAATAAAATTCGTTTTTCTCAGAAAAAAACCAAACTACTGCACGGTGTCATTAAACAAGGCCTTAGTGCTAGCCGGCACACTCCCATGGGATCTCAAGATCCAGGAGGCGGCTGCCCTGTATGAGACCAAACGTTCCCCAGCTGATGTTGGGAGACATAGAGGTCGAAATGAAGACATCATTGTGCTGACTTTGAATCCCTTATGAACCCACCAAGGGTCACTTTAGGGTCCGCTCCTATTCATAGTGTTCATAGTTGCTGCTACCACAACGCAACCAATAGGGAATGATGGCGACGCATTGCACGAGCAGACGTTCATCAGGACCCCATAACCAAGACTAATGCCAAGAAGATGCATAGTTAGTGTTCATCAAGTGAATAGATTACCTTTCCCAGTAGGAACTGGCCCGCATTCTTCTCCTTCTGCCAGTCGCGCGCGCTGATGTCCTGCGCGACTGTATAGCCCAGCACGTAATTGTATGCGTCGGCTGCGGACACGTTGCTCGCCTTTTTAGACATCACAACCGCCAGTTCGACTTCCCAGTCCACTTTCTGCAAATAAAAGAATTTACAGGTTAAGTCACCTAGATCCAGGAGGGGGTTGTAGTTATTATCATTCTTGATTGATTTGACTGCAAACTTTGTTAAATCCTTCACCTTTTCAGCCAATTATTGGCTTTCTGTTAGATTGACATGACGTATAAAGTATGTATTTCGAGCAAAACATAAAATATCTAAATCTTCAAATAAGCAGTGCTTGTATACTTAATTCAGTGACTTTTCTACATGTAAAATATTATAAAAGTGATTATCAAGTGACTGTGACGTTATGTGAATGTTATCTCCGTGATATGATAATACCTTCAGTGGCCAAAGCCTACTCTGATTATTTCAGCAGTGTGTTTCTGCCCCACACACCGAATCTCTGTACTGATAATATAATTCCCATTGGAAAAAATAACCTCATAAATGTTTCTGGCATTTCAGAGAATGAAGTAGTATTTCATATAAATAAACTCAAAGACAAAAGTTCTATCGGACCTGATAATGTTCCTTCGTTCATAATCAAAGCATTCAAAACTCTTTTTGCACCACCCCTCACATATATATTTAATCTTTCCTTAAATACTTGTATTTTTTACCCAACTTGCTGGAAAATATCACGCGTGACTCCAATATTGAAATCAGGTGATAAAACACATGTTCAAAACTATAGACCTATTGCTATACTGTCAAGCTTTCCTAAATTATTTGAAAGTATATTACATTCCAGACTATACAAACAGCTAATACCTTACCTCAATGATGCCCAGCACGCATTCAGAAAAGGCCGTTCTGTTAATACTAACCTTCTAACACTCGTTAACCATATTTCAAAAATGTTAGATGAAAGCGCTCAAGTCGATGTTATATACTTAGACTTCAAAAAAGCCTTTGACCATGTCGATAATGACGTATTACTGGAAAAATTAAGCGCATATGGATTTGCCCCAAAGCTACTCAGATTTTTTGCCAATTACCTTTCGGATAGAACTCAGTTTGTTAGACTTGGTTGCTTCGATTCTCCTGCGTACCATACTCGCTCAGGAGTAAGTCAAGGGTCCTCTCTCGGTTCATTACTCTTTACCATCATGATTGACGATAAAACAAAATCCGTAGTTCATTCAAACTGTCTACTTTATGCTGACGATGTGAAAATCTATGCTAACATAAGATCTCAAAAAGACTGTGAACTACTTCAACGGGATTTAGACGCAATTCTGACTTGGAGTAAAAACAATAGGCTGCATTTTAACACCTCTAAATGTCAAGTGGTGAGTTATACGCGCTCCACGCGGGGACTGACTTCGAACTACACACTCCATGATGAAGTAATAGCAAGAAATGTTAGTATAAAAGACCTTGGGGTTAAATTTGATGCTAAACTCACTTTTCACGAACATATGCGTACACTTACTGCCACCTGTTTTAAAAGACTAGGCTTTGTAACGCGTAACTGCAAACTATTTAATAACCCAAATGCCGTCAAAACACTGTACATTTCATTAATAAGATCCAAGTTAGAGTCAAGCTCCTCAGTTTGGAATCCACATGAATCCACTTACAGCCTCATCATAGAGAAAGTACAAAAACGCTTCCTGAGATTTCTCTACCGGAAATCACGTGGATACTATCCATACATGTACCCCACTAAGTTCTTACAGGGTACATTAGGTTTCAATTCTTTGCAGACTAGGAGACTGTACGACCACTGCTACTAGTATGTCGCCTACTGAGAGGTGAAATAGACTGTCCAACACTTCTTACTGAAGCAAGTCAACTTTGTGTACCTGAAAATCGCTCTCGCTTCCGTTCTGGGCGTGTCCCCCTATTTGCCCCTACTCCTCCAAGGACTGTAGCGCGTCAGCAGTCCCCGATCTGTCGCGCGCAGAGAAACCTGAACGTGATTTTGAACCAGAATCCTCAGCTCGATGTTTTCGTGGATGAAGGTGGTTGAGAGTTCACTTCTCTATTTTAGTGAAACATTGTGATATCGGATAGCACTATCATAGTTCCTAATAGTTTAGTTGTTGTCTGTCTATCAAAGTTCCTACGTTTATTGTTGTTGTTATTCTTCTTTTAATTTTGTGATTTTAGTTTAATTTTGTTTTAGATTTTATCTGTATTTGTGTGTGTTTTTACTGAGTACTAATTTAAGTTTATTAGATTTTTATTATTATGTATACATTTTCCGTGTTCTATATTATAACGCATTAGATTATTGTAATCTGTAATGTTATATATATGATTAATAAAGAGAATTGAATTGAATTGAATTGAGAATTGCATTGCGGATTAGGGTCCAATCCAGGTATTGATTTTAGATAATTTTCTTTGAAAAGTAATAGTACAATTACCAACTTCATTGGTTCGCATAGACCTTTAATAAAGGTGTGTGGAAACAAATGTCAAAATTCAAAACATGTTTTAAAATGCAATTGTCCTATTACCTTTTGGAAGAACAATGATTGTTTTAGACTATTGTTTCACAATCATGTTTTCTTTTGTCATTTTTTAATCATTTTTAATGCATGTATATTTTGTTATTAAAATTTTATAGTATCTGACGCTGTAAGTCAGTCAATGATGTACAAATAAACAAATAAATTAATAAAGAGTAGTATTATGACGACCGATGTGGCGCGGTGGGCGAAAGTCCGCCTTCGACGCAGAAAGTTGCGAATTCGATTCCCGCCTCCGAACAAATTTGTGCACGAACTGCAGAAATTTGTTCCGTTGGTCTGGGTGTTTTCTATGTATAATAAAAAATATCTATCTATGTATTAAATATATCACTACATCTTTCTCTGTCCCTATGTCCCTTTGAATGCTTAAATCTTTAAAACAACGCCACGGATTTTGATGCGGTTTTTTGTAATAGATAGATTTATTCAAGAGGAAGGTTTATACATACAATAAAACTATATATATAGTATAGTACCCATAACACAAGCTTTGAGTAGCTAACTTTGGGGTTTTTTTTTTTTTTTATTCTATTTTAATTTGGGGACTTCGAGTCTAACAATGACTAAGTCAGTCCCATAGGATTTCTTAACTAGTTAATCACTATTTACAAGTATCTTATATGCGGACCTATACAGAGTGACAGCGGCAACAGAAGTTTGTTCCGCTAGCACACTCTGAAATAAACCCACATCAAGGACATTAACATTACATTCTGCAATCAACTCTTCTCTCATAGATGCGCTCCGGGAACACTCCACCAAAAAGTGATATGTGTCCTCCACTACTCCAGATGATTCACACATGGGGCTCTCTATAATTTTCATAAGAAATTTAAAACTGTTCAGTGGCACGTGCCCAGAGCGCAGCCTGTGTGCAACAACAATTAAATTTCTGGCAAATTTACGAGGTAGGTTGGTAAACCAGGGAACGATAGGTGGTTCGCTTTGAATTGTCTTATACCATATTCCTTTCTCCCTAGAAATAATATCAAAGTATTCTTTCCACTTATCTCTAATCTTTGTTTGGTATTTATGTAATATTTCTGAATATTCAGCTTTCATATAAACCTCTATACCATTTGAGATAGCATCCCGGGCTAGTTCATCCACCTCTTCGTTCCCTCGTATACCGACATGAGATGGAATCCATTGCATTGCCAGCGACGCGCCCGCAGCCACCAACACCTGAGCTTTATGAAGAATAGTGTAGGCAATCGATGCACCTCTATGTCCAGAGGCAGAACGAGCCACATGTTGCAAGGCGCTTCTGCTGTCAGACAGAATTACCACCTTTTTGAGCCCAGTGCTAATAGCATACGATAACGCCTCAGACACCGCATACAATTCCAAAGACATAATACAATTGTTTTTACTTATAATTTTAAATTTTTCTTTTACATTACATATAGGGTCATAATATGCTGCCCCTCTACCATCCTTTGTAAGTGACCCATCAGTATATATACAATGCCAACCCCGAAACTTATTATTCAACATGTGTAAAGTATTATACTTCAAGACTCTGTTATCATATGTATTTTTTGGCTCCAATATATCATCAACTTTAATATGGATACAATTTACATCTATGTTAGAGACCCAAGTGTCTAAAGAGAACATGTTTAGTGGATTACAAGAGTTCACAATATCTAATTTGGTTTCATCATATACAGAAGTCAATAGTGATGTTTTGTTACTTCGAAAATAAACACTATGGGAAAGATTTAAGAGATCTTTTAGAACATCAATCGTAACATTAGATAACCATGATTGCGCTTTCAGACAATACTTAGTTGCTAGATATTCCCTTCTCAAATACAATGGCGGAACACATAACTCTGTTTCCATTACATGAATAGGCGTGGTTCTGATAAACCCGCCTATCACACGTAAAGCTATATTCTGTATTCTATCTAGTTTTTGCAAGTGAATTTTTGCAGCACTATCATACACAAAACAAGAATAATCTAATCTACTTCTTATCAGAGAAATATAGAGACGTCTCAGATGCTTCGGATGCACCCCCCATGAAGCTCCAGCTAACACCTTGAGTACATTAATTATTTTCATAGTTTTCTCCTGCACTTCCTTTATATGGCGTCCCCACCGTAGTGATTTATCCATCCATATCCCCAGATAACGGGCGCAGTCGACGACAGGTACAGAATGATCATTCACAACTACATCTACTTGATCCCTTCTCCACCCTCGTTTGAATAAACATATCTGTGTTTTTGTCAGTGATATATTTAGCCCTAAATTTCCCAGTCGTGAAGAGACACTACCAATGCAATTCGTTATATCTGTTATACTTTTACTTATATCTCTATTTTGTACGAAAAATACAAAGTCGTCTGCGTATTGTAGTGATGAGACATTATCCAGAGACTGGCTTATTTTATGTTATTATATTAAATAGAAGAGGTGAGATCGGGTCTCCCTGTGCAAGGCCCCTTCCAGTAGATCTTATCAAAGCATCCCGTTCATCTTCTTCCTTTATAATTAAATATCTTCTATTTAAAAATTCATACAAATATCTGCATATTTTTGTACCAACTTCTATTTTGTCTAATACGTGGACTAACTGTTCTATCAGGACATTATTATATGCACCGTCTATATCTAGAAAACAAGCTAGAGTAGGTGTATTTTTAACAAATCCAGCTTGAATGCGTGATACCAATCTAACAATGCAATCAATACTAGATTGACCTCTCCTAAAGCCAGAGGTGGTAGGTCCTAAGATTTTGTTTTTTTCCACATACCATTCTAGTCGTCTACCTAGCATTGTGTGAAAAACTTTACATAAGCATGAAATTAATGAAATGGGTCTTAGTTTACTTTGCAATTCGTTACTAATATTTGATTTTGGAATAGGTATAATTTTAATATGCCGCCATTGTTCGGGTATCACCGATTGGGAAAAAATGCAATTATACATTTTCAGCAAGAACATCTTTCCCTCAAGTGGAAGTCTAAAGATCAATGAGTACGTTATCTTGTCTTCCCCTGGCGCGGTGTCCTTTTTTTTCATACAGCTATTAAGCTCCTGAGGCGTAAATTCATTTTCTAACTGAGCATTTTTAGAGTAAAATCTCGGTGGCGGGGGTTGTGCGTAATCAGGGGCTAGCGATCGCAGTAGCTGCTCTTTTTTGTCATAGGGAGCATGAAATCTATTAGACCTAACACCTTTCATCCAGCGCATTTTGTGCCACATTACAGTTGAGCTCGTCGCTGCGTCTATTTCGCCACAAAAATTCTTCCAGCTGTTCGATTTAGCCTGTTTTATAGATTTTTGAGCCACTGAAACTGCTTTGGTCAAAATATTCAAATTGTCTGGCGTAGGATTTTTTCTGAAATTTTTAAGAGCCAGGCGTCTTTCAGCTACAGCTTTTGATAAAGCAGGGCTCCAATAGTGTTTCGGCTTGAAGTTTCTAGATGGGCTTGAACATGATTTATAGTATGGTATACTTTTTTCAGCAGCATTGTTTAAGGTTTCTATAAGGAAGTTATACATGCCTTGAATATTTTGACCAAAATCATCAATGTTCCTACTTGAAAAAATATCACGACAGGTATCATGGTACAGCTTCCAATCAGCTAGTTTGAAATTTCTACGTTTGATGAACGCAGGCGGCTCGTTATATTCTAGACGAAATTTTATAAAAAGATGATCACTGCCTAGGTTCTCATTTGTGACTAACCAAGTTTGAAAATAAATTGCTATGTCTGTTGTTACTAGGGTTATATCTGGTGCGCTTTCTTGTAGTACCCCGTCTACTAACTTTATCCTAGTCATCCCACCACTATTTAAGCATATAAAGTTACTTTCTAAGCTAGAATCTAATATTTGCAAACCTCTAGTATTAATTCTGTTAGACCAGTTAGAATGGTGGCCATTAAAGTCGCCTGCTACAATAGATTTTTCTTGAAATAAAGAAAAAACATTATCCCAATCATATTGCGTTGTAACAATTGAACCTGGGCAGTAAACAGAAGCTACGAATTTAATAAAATTACAATTTAAAATTTGAACACAATCCATCTGAATTCCATTATTGTGAAGATGAATAGGATAAATGTGAGCTTTGATTGAATTATGTACTACAATGGCAACACCTCCATATCCATCATCTCTATCATTTCTGAAAATGGAGTACCCATTTATTCTAAGATCCTTTTCATAATCTAGCCACGTTTCACTAAGTAGACAAATGCCTATTTTTTCTTGCATCAGCAAGGACTCAAACGCTTGTTTTTTAGGCGCTAGGCTCTGTGAGTTCCACTGCCCAAAACAGATGAATTGGGCAGTCGAACTCTCAGAGCCCAGGGGAACACAGTTTCTTCGAAAGTTACTGTTATCCATAACAGAGACCTATTAGTTTGCTAATAAGATCTCCATTACTCACCGCCTTGATTAAAAACTTCATAACTTCCTCAAAAACTAAATTCAGAATTTGTTTTATCTTATCTGCAAAGCTACCTTCAGAGAAAAAGATTTCCTCAACACCTCTTATGATATATCTTAACTTATCTGTTCCTTTTCCTCTTTGTTGACTTTTTTCTCTCTTCTCCCTCTGTCCGGTTTCTTTTTTGGAGTCATGTTCTTCTTCTAAATGGTCCATTGCAGAAAAAGTGTTTTCCATAGAAGTTTTCTTCTTTCTTGATTTCCGCTTTCCTTTTTTAGTTGTTATAAATGTGCTGCTTTCTTCCGCACTACTTTTTTCTTCTGTATCTTCTTGGTATTCATACTCACTGATTTCAGTGTTTTGTTGGTGAATATCTGCCGTGGTAACATTTTCATTTGATATAGTTCCTCTTTTTTCTATAGATTCCCACCTCCTTGGGGCTGTTGACACTGAAGTGGTCCCACTTACTGTAGCAAAAGTATTTCTCTCCATTCTTGGTATAGGTGTTTTATTTCGCTTTAAGTAATTTCCTAATGCTACTTTATAGGTGCAGTTTTCTTTACACATAGCTTGTCTAATTGCTTTTTCTTTAAGAAAAGTTGGACATTTTTTATTAAATGCAATGTGATTACCATGGCAATTAATGAACTTGTACTTGTTCTCTGGTATTTCACAATTTGAGTGTTCTCCGCTGCATTTGGGGCATTTAATTCTTCTCGATGGGCAAACTCGAGCCATATGTCCATATCTCCAACAAATTGAGCACTGTGTCACAGGAAATGTAAATGGTTCAACTTTGAAGCGGCAGCCAAATCCATACACAAACAGTGGTAATCTTGGACTAGCAAAGCCAAACCTCACAGTCTCGCTATCACACCACCCTGAGCCTTCCAGTCGTTTTAGTCTTTTTACTGAAATTATTTCTGCTTCACTTTCAAAGATTTTCATCATTTCGTCTTCTTCCATTTCCATCTCTATATATTTTACCACTCCATATGTTACAGTAACTTCATTGGTTAGCCGACATCTGAATCCCAACTCTTGCATTTTTTTACTATTCACAAGCAGCAGTGCTTCGTCTCTTGATCCGAACCTTATGTATGCTTTGTAAGGCGTTTTGTATTTTATCTGATAAATATTAGGAATACTTTCTGATCTAAGTAGTTTTGCCAGTCCAATTTGTTTCGGCAACAATTTATCTGACGACATACAAACTTCAATCAATTCTCCACTTGATAACTCAGTCTCTCTAGTTATTGATGGTCTTTTATCGCCTCCGTCAATCTCTTGGTTGGTCAACTCCTTCTTTTTCTTTAATTTTCTCTTCACAATAGTATATCCATCATCCTCCTGTTCATCACAAGAGTTTTCTTCTAGTCCACGCTTCTCCGTATGAGTTCTTCCAATATTGGTCCCGCCTTTGTATGGTACGTTCATCTCATGAGCCGTAAAATTGTCCAAATCAACCACTAAACTGTTCTCAATAATCGTTTCCTCCATGTCCTTTCACTATCGTAATCACTGGCATGAGGTCCAGGGACCCCCGCCATTTTTTTGGTCACTTCGAAAAATGAGGGTACTTGAAAAAATATTATTATTATTATTATTATTATTTGTGATACACAGGCAGCTCTTAAGCTGATGCGTGTATATCTGAGTCTTTGTCAATGCACTTTAAATATTTGTCCAGTCTATTTTTGAAAGAGTTCACTGAAGGGGCACTGATCACTGATTCCGGTAAACGCCAAACGGTAAATTGCCGCGAGAAATAAGCCCGTGCTGGGGATACGTGCACTCACGGCGAAATATCGCCCGCCACTGAACTTTGGGGTTAGATGGTGCTGTATGGATTGTCCAATATATTTATTTATTACTAGCTGACCCGACAGACGTTGTCCTACCCTAATTTATGAAAAATTGGAATTTTCCGCGTAATTTTCCGAATTTTTTCTTTCATAAGAACCTTCTCCTGATAATAACGAACAGAACAAAAAAAGAATTAGCGAAATCGGTCCAGCCGTTCAGGCGTGATGCCGTGACCAAGGGAAATAGGGATTCATTTTTAGATAATATATAGATTACTATTATACTATAAGCCACCTTAGTGACGTCAGTCCTCAACAGGACGGGCTGGCTCGGCCCCACCACGGTACTGGCGAACTTGCTGAACATCATGGGAACCGGTGGGGGCTTTAGGTTCTGCTCCTCACAGTGATCCTTATAGTTGAGGCCCACACACAGCACCTTGTCCATTCCTGTGATGGGGGCCTGCAGGATCACGGAGGACAGAGGCACTGTCGGCGGGTCAGGGGTTCTGAGAAATGCAAGGTATCACTACATAGTATAAAACAAAGTCGCTTTTTCTTCATTTCCCTTTGACTGTTTAAATCTTTAAAACTACACAACGGATTTTGATGCGGTTTTTTAATAGATAGAGTAACTCAAGGGGAACATTTATAAATAAAATAAAACCGTGCGAAGCCGGGGCGGGTCGCTAGTATATCATAAAATAAAACAGATAAGAACTCACAATACCTAAGTGTGTATTGTGAGTTCTTATCTGTTTTATTTTATTTTCAAGATAAGACCCAACCATTTACAAACTGGTATTGATGTGGGTCACACTTAAGAACTATCTTTGAATAACTTAGTCTAAAAAATCCTACTAATATTATAAACGCGAAAGTTTGTAAGTATGGATGTTTGTAACTCTTTCAGGCAAAAACTACTGAACGAATCTGGATGAAATTTGGCACAGAGATAGATTAGTCTGGAATAGAACATAGGCTATATTTTATCCCGTAATTCCCACGGAAACGGGAATTACAAGGGTGAAACCGCGAGTATACTCGAAATAATAATCCTGTGCAGACGAAGTCGCAGGCACCAGCTAGTACCTACTTAATAACTTGGTCCACAAAACAGTAGATAGTGTTCTCGCTGATATTTCAAGTAAGCTCCCTTATGTAACCTATCTATAATAGGTAGTTAGGTAATATTAGCTCGATTTCTACCTACAGCTTCACTAACAATATGGCCGGTACAACTCTAGGGACAATTAATTAAGTACTCTTTACATAAATATTTGAATCAGTAGTGTAGGTAGTTAAAGTCCAAAGCTTAGCAATTATCAACAAACTGTCCTGCAGAGGATATTTATCGGCTGTTATGATGAAACAGTTTATTAGTGCTTCTGGATAAAAAACAGCAAATTAATATGCTAATTGAGTTTGAGATGTTATCTATACTTTTCACTTACCTACTGGGTATAGGAGTCCCCGTTTTCAAAATCTCTATAAGAGTCGTAGGTAGTTTCGGATCAATTCTATGCAAGTCCACGACTTTATTTTCATCTACTAAATATCCAACGCGAATTTGTTCCTTCTTGTCCGGGTAAGAAAACTGTAGTAGCTTCATATTTCTCGTTTTCGTCACTGATAGGCGTCGAATGCAAGTGCCGCAGTTGATAACTTGGTCAGATATGAACCGGTTGGCGAGCAGGGCACCTCGAAATAACATACTATTCATGCTGGAGCAGATAAGTACTTTATCTTATACGTCACACAACACCGTAGGTACCTACACAAAGTTTGTGACGTAGTTCTAAATTGAACTTTATTATTGTTATGTAATAGGTACCGGCGTTTATTCAATCCTTCAAAGACAGGCAAACGTTTCTGAATGCATTTGAGAATGGAAAGGTCAAAATTTACGTACGTATAGCGTAAATAAATACAGAAAATGACTAATAAGTTAGATACCGCGGGAATAAGTAGGTACGACAGAAACACGAAGTATTTATATTCTCTTTGACAGAAACAAAATAAACTTTTGAGTTCTGTGAATCTGTCTGTCTGTGACGAAAAGACTTCGACTTCTTGATTATGGCTCTGGGTCCTATCACTCCGTCACTCCAACCAAGGTTTTTTTTTTTATTCATGTGTTTATTTTTTCTTGCGTGACGTGACGCAATGCCAAAGATATTTTATAAGAACATTAAAATTCTATGGTATAACACAATTTACATTTAAGTATACTATACGTTATGGTTATAACATCTTTAAGCAATATTAAATACGCCATCCTCGTAATAAAGACAGAGACGAGAGGGAGATCACGACTGGTTATACAATATTTAAGTTCTCTCTAATTTGTGTTTATTGTGTATCTTCGGTTGGTAGTTATAAATAAATAAATAAGATTGCGTATCTCCTTTTCCAGACTTATTTATTTATTAGGGCAGTTTCTGATTTACTAGGCGATGGAACGCGCTTTTTTGATTTGTTCTGTATATTTAACTCCATTCTCCCAAATTTTCATCGATGTATGATCGAACAATTTTGTTGGCTTCAAGCTTGTCTTGAGATTACACATATAGCTTGGCAAAAAAGAGTAGAAAATAATGGGGGCGCCACTGTAGGTCCTTATGGCAACACCTATAGCGCACCAAGCTAGTCTTGATACTTAGGTGTATATTTCTGTTATACGTACATTTATATCCACACATAGTATACTAGTATCAGTAAATATTGTTTAATTGAGCAAGGTTCTCGTTTATGTAAGTATACAAAGAAAAAAATATAAAGTCAATTAAAATTTAATACATTGTTATTAATACATGGTAAGTTCTCTCTCACAGTATTCCTTTTCTATTTTTATTACGTGCTGGCACGAATTCTTCCAATCCTCCTCCGTAATAGCTTGGAACCGTTCCGTTTTAGCACGCTCAGCTGCTTCCTATAAAGAAGAAACTTTTTATGATACCTTTATCTTACCTTTTTCAGTTTATTATTTAGGCACCTAATTTCTAGACCATTTAAAATACAAACGCTATAGTAACTTTATTACAAAGAAATAACACAACATTTAAATTATGTAGAAATAGATTTACATATTAGCTAGTCTAGCTCAAGTATCAAATTCTATGCCCGCGCTATAGCAGAGTACGCAGAACAAACGTAAACATAACCTAACTGCCCGATGTTTATTGTTGAATATTTCACTTGTTCCGTGGAACTTTAATTTAATCCTGCTTTAGGACCATCAAGTTACCTTTGATTCAACTTAAAATTACAAAACAAACTCTCACAAACCTGTCATATCAGCGGTTCTTTGAAAAACATTGTTGAGATCTGAAAGAATAGTTCTGGCCTCAAATTCTGCCAGACATCGCCTGTATACCTTATAAATAACCTCCCTGGCAGCACTTCTAACTGTTTTATTCATTATTTTTCACTTTTCGTCACTTTATCACCACCGCTTGACTGATCCAAGTAAAAAATCCGAGAATTCATAATCTTTGTTTACTATTTTACATCAAACGTCATTGTTTTAAGAATGTTGCCATTAAACAAAAAAATTAGTTCCGTTTCAAGACTTTTTTGCCAAGCTGTACACATTCGTACTTGCTCGATCTCAAGCAAGTTTATCGTGTACCCACCACATAATGGCTTAGAATAAAATTTAAATAGAAGCATAGGATCAAATTCTAAGGTCTTATTTTTAGATTGATTCTAATCTAGTGATTTGACCACGGGACTTGACTATTGTGGCAATGACAAATCAGACTCATGTTGCCATCAACCAAGATTATTATTAAAATATTTGATTCAAGTTAGTCCACAGGGATGTGTCATATTTCCGCCCGAGTAGGTATGGAACCCTAAACAGAAGTTGAAGTTGATGAAACCCTTGTATGTAGGTAGAAGTTATTCTTCTAGAAAAGGCTTCTACCACAGATTTATAAATAGTACTGTAGGTACCTACCGCAAAGATACTATTTCTATTCTTAATGTTTTAAGACCTAACTAGTCATAGGATCTTTGACTGAATGAAACATAACCTATTGAACTAGTAGGACAATGTGAAGTTGGTAAAAGTTTCCTCAAAAGCCTAAAGAGTCATACATCTGATGTAGTTTATACTATTTCATGCTTATGATGCTCCATGTCAATGCAAGCCTAGCAATGGTAGTAATGGTTTAATCCAAAATTTGTAAGACCGAACAGCCTATTTCTTATTTTACAACTTACTTGGCATAAACCTCTTATATGGTAGGAAGCTCAAATCTTATTATAAATAACTTTATAGCACTTGCTTAAACTCCATACTAGAAAGAAATTCTAATTACCTTACAAATTTTTATTTTTCACAATTTTATAACTACTACAATTATATTCGGACATAAAATAAAACTTCTTACTATAACATAATTATTACCCTCTCACTAGTGGCTTTTTACGGGTGATATAAAATTCTTCCCGAGTATGATAAGGGGCATATGGATCTTCCACATAATACTTTGGTCTCTTCCAGAATTTGGTTACCATTTTATCAAGCAGTGTACTCTGGGTAGCGTTACAAAATACATGCTGCCTCAGACGTCTTTTCTGAGCTGAAGACTTCTTCCATAGTTTCTTCTGACGACCGACTTTGGGCCTGATCCAACCTCCCCAATGAAGTCTAAAGAATCTACTTACTGCAGCCTTCACAGTCTTTCGTTTCCCTTTTCTGAGACTGAATTTTGTAACTGTTCTAACTTGAATCGGTGTTATTTTATTTGAGATGTCCAGTATTTGTTTGTTATTTAGTAGAGATGGTTGTGGTGGCACGACAGAAGAAAGTCCGCAAACATTTCGGAGAGTTGAAAAAGTTTTAGCTCTATTCTGAATGATCCTGCTTGTATTGCAATATGAAATCGCAAGAGGTCGGATAGCGCGAGCCACTGAAAAAGAAATACCTAACCTAGAATTTGCGATGTCAAAACAAACTTGAAAATTTGGTATAATGACGCAAATTACATGAAAATTTAATATTGGGATAGTGAAGTTTATCCAAATCACAAATATCTACGAAAAAACAGTAAAAATTACCAGAATAAGCAAGCCCAATCATTATTATTGCATTTTGTAGCTTCCAAATTTCGAATTGCCTTTTGTACTAGTGATGTGCTATTGTCGATTTTCTTACAACATATTGAATTGTCACGGACGTCGTCGTCTACTTGGGGTAAGAATGTGATTTTTATTCATCATCATCATCATCATCAACCTATATTAGTCCACTGCTGGACATAGGCCTCCCCCAATGAGCGCCATAGCGCCCTGTCTTCAGCTTGACGCATCCAGCATCTGCCAGCAGTCTTTCGCAGATCGTCATCCCACCTGGCCGGAGGGCGTCCTACGCTACGTTTACCGAGTCGCGGTCTCCACTCAAGAACACGTTTACCCCAACGGTTGTCGGTTCTTCGCGAGATATGGCCGGCCCATTGCCACTTCAGCTTGCTAATTCTTTGAGCTATGTCGATAACTTTGGTTCTCTGTCGGATGTATTCGTTACGAATTCTATCCTTCAGAGAGACTCCGAGCATAGCTCTTTCCATAGCTCGCTGGGCGACTTTGAACTGGTGGACCAGCCCTACCGTGAGTGTCCACGTCTCAGCTCCGTAGGTCATTACGGGTAGGACGCACTGATTGAAAACTTTCGTTTTCAAACATTGCGGTATGGATGAAGAGAAGACTTGACGTAGTTTCCCAAATGCTGCCCAGCCTAGCTGGATCCTCCTCTTGGCCTCCTTCTCAAAATTGTTTTTACCTAGCTGTACAATCTGCCCAAGGTAAGTATACTCGGAAACAATTTCAAGAAGGTGACCATCTACGACGATCGGTCCCGGAACAATGTGGCCATTGATCATGACTTTGGTTTTATCCAAATTCATGCCAAGACCGATACATCGCGAGGCTGAAGCTAGGCCGTCCAGCATGTGGGTCAGCTCCTCTAGCGACTCCGCCATTACGACTATGTCATCAGCGAATCGCAGGTGTGAGATGTAATCGCCGTTTATGTTAATGCCCTTACCTTTCCAGTCCAGCGTCTTAAACATATCTTCCAATGCGCTCGTGAACAGTTTCGGGGATATGACATCCCCCTGTCTCACTCCTCTGCGCAATTGGATAGGTTTAGACTGCTGGTCCTGTACTTGGACACTCATAGTGGCAGCTTCATAGAGACACCTCAGCACTTCGATGTAACGATAGTCTACTTGGCATCGCTGTAAGGATTCCAGAACAGCCCAGGTTTCGACAGAGTCAAAGGCTTTCTCATAGTCCACAAAAGCGAGACACAGGGGCTGATTATACTCTTCGGACTTCTGTATAATCTGCCTCACTGTGTGTATGTGGTCTATGGTGCCATATCCTCCGCGGAACCCGGCCTGTTCCGGTGGCTGGAACTCGTCGTTGATTTTTATTATTATTATGTAATTTAAAAGTATAAACTTATAAGGAATCAATTATCTTTTTGAGTTAGTATCCATTTAAAATCTTTCGGAATGGTTGAGCCAAAACCGCATCGCAGTTTTTTTTTTTTTTTTGATGTATTTTTTTATCTTGAATAAGTTGATAGGATATATAATTAATACCTATAGATCTGTAAAATCGAGACTTAGAAAATTAGAAAGTATAAATAAATAAATACTGGACAATCCACACCGCACCCACCATTTATCCCTAAAGTAAGCTACCCAAAGCTTGTGTTATGGGTACTAAATAGGTAACTGTTATATAATTAATACATTATATACATATAATGTTTTATTAAACATAGAAAACACCCAGTCCAACGGAACAAATTTCTGCAGATTGTACACAAATTTGTTCCGAGGCGGGAATCGAACCAGCAACCTAACCTAATGCGGCATATCGGCGTCATCGTCGCAGGAGGACCTTCGTCCACCGCGCCACATCGGTGGTCCTGAATTGAATCGTCTCGTATTGAACGTAATGGAGAAAATGATAATAGAAAGAAAAAGTGTGTTTATTTGAGTTTGTCGATTCATACATCCGTTGCCATGTCTCTCACCACTAGTAGAGTTTAATAGTCTATGTTAAGTTATTATGTAGGTTAGTAGGTACGTCGTGCACGAAAACGCACCCTCAGTTATTTTTTTTATCTTTGTAGACGCGTACTTATACTACATTAATAAACTTAATGTATTAATTAATATTATTAATATTCAAAGAACACTTGAATTGAAAGTCTTGCAGAGGCTAATGCTTCGTAGAATCTCGATTCTATTTGGGAACACGGACCAATATACTATAGCCTGTCTGAAAAGGCAAGATTATTAAAATAAAAAAGTCTATGGTAGTTGATAATTTTGACAACTCAGATCAGGTGCAATTTACACAATTTTGTATTGTTTTCGTGCCGAAAATGTACAAATTTACCAGCTATATGTCTAGTAATAGGTTGATCTTGGTACGTAAGCTTAGTCTTATTCCAATAAAATCCATCGCACTCATTATTTTACCGAGAACTTGTAAAATTACATGTGTATGCCGATCGTATTCTCCAATGAGATTACAATGTTTTGATGATTTTAGACATTGTTTTTGCTATAATTATTTACAAATAATACCTTACGTTTCTATCTACTATTATTCAATGATCTCTACATTCTCTAGAATAGGGTAGATCTTGATGTTTGTTGTACCTTACATAATCGGCAGACGTCATTCTCAATAACCTAAAACACGGGTAGGCTTACACCGCTGCTGGCATCAGCTGATTTTGCTGTATGATTTACAGATCAGGAAACATGTTGGGAACGGCTCATGTTCGGCTCTTGTAGTGGTGCGCCAGCCCTACCAGCAGTATGCCACCCACCAGACTGATGAGCATTGCAAGGCCAGTCCCAAGACCAAGTCCAACAAGTTCTTTTGGGGAGTGGTGGGCGCTACCGTCCTCACGGGCGCTGCTGTGACCTATGCCAAGTAAGACCTATTAGATAATTACAAATCGGAATCATTAAATAGACACTATGCAGATATAGGCAGACATACCCATATAAACAAATTTTATGGAAAAATTTAAGTAATTCTTTTTTAGCCATACAGCCTTGCTGGACTTGATAATTCCAACCTAAGCTAATACTAATGACTCCGTTATACAAAAGACCTCCCCTTAACCCTACGTCTAATTAAGATTTATTTGAATTCAAACTTTTCTAAATAAGTACTAAATACTACTAATCCAAACTTCTCCATAATTTCAACATACTATTTCAGAATAGTAAATATTATAAACTTGAAACTGGTTAGTAAATAAGAAAACATTATGTTCTTTGGATGCTCATTTTGATGAATACCTTAAAGTTTTTATTCCTACATTGATTGTGATAATCCTAGTGAACCTTCATGACCTCAGGGGGATAAAATGATGGTGTTTTTTATGGAAAATTATAATTCCTTGTTATGATTCACTAAATACCGGTATAAATAAACTACAAAGTAAATAATTAATAACATTTTTTATTTATGAGCCACAAATTTCTTAAATATGTATGCATAAAAAATATGCCCTGTACTTTAAAAAACCTTATGGACCTAAATAATAAAACCCGAAAATACTTTTGTAATCCAAAATGTGCCCTCCCCACCACAGAATCAAAATGTATTATTCTCAATCATAATATCCATATTGATCTGCGTTTGAGGAATAAATTTCCTTATAGGTAAAGCTGCCATGTGACTTAATATTTCAGCAATGTGGAGAAAATAAGACGACAAACTAGTACAAGTGTGTTACATACATTACATAACAACAAAACTTTGTTGTTGTGATATACAAGTTCAAAGAGATTGTGACTGTAGTCAGGCCTTTTTAACAAGCCACCTGGCATTAAACATGTTTGTAGCAGTACTTGTAGGAACCTGTGAAAAAAAACGATAACATAACATTTTCAACAACATTTAAGTGATTCCTCTAATGTGAAAACACTATTGAAAAACAAAAAACTCGAGAGGTTTCTTCGCACCTAATTTATTCAAGTTTTGAGGAACTCGTTGGTCCCTTTACTTATTTGA
This sequence comes from Eupithecia centaureata, assembly GCA_944547425.1. Classification (NCBI taxonomy): domain Eukaryota; kingdom Metazoa; phylum Arthropoda; class Insecta; order Lepidoptera; family Geometridae; genus Eupithecia; species Eupithecia centaureata. Next base: position 11,590,443 of record OX155696.1, read on the forward strand.
TTGAGACTTCCATTGGTTATTATTATTACTAATTATATGATTCCTCTAAGACCAGTTTCTTGATGAGTTATTAACTTTTCTTGTATTAAGTTGTTGTTTATGTAACATGCAGGTACTTGTCTTCTTATTTATATAACAAGATTGACTAAGTGAGGGTAGACACATTTTTGGATGAGTCAACTAGTTGTGAACTGCTACCAAGCAAAGTACATGTAATATACCGAAATATCGTGTTTTATTGAACATAACATGAGTAAACAATCATTTAATTTTTGTGCTCACTTTCCAAAAAGATGCTCTGTCACTCCCATAGGCATCATCTATCCCCATAAACCATTCCTATCCGATTTGCGCCAATAGATGTAATCTTCTCTTAAATATTTTCAGGAAGACCAGGTAAAATTACCTGTGCTTTGTATTTCAGACAAAGCCCCGATGCCCGGAACTTCCTGCAGTCGAACGTCCCCTGGGCGTCAGACTTCGTGGCGCTCGTGTTCCAAGAGGACACCACCTACTGGAAGTACGCTGTCAGCAAGTTTAACAAGTACAGCACACTGCTGAGCCACTTCATGTTCGGGAAGGTTTGTTTGTCTGTACACATAAGGTGGTTTGATCCGTGACCAGGTTGATTTCATGGTACAGCCGATAATGGAACATGTACCGTTGTGGCTTGTTTCTTTGCATTACGAGTGGAAGGTGGAATGGGAGGCTTATTACCGGCATTAGGATTATTCGTGGAGTATTAGTGTAGTTGAGCCATTGATATGGATCAATTGAGCTCCCTCTAGACTGTTTCCAACCGTGCAATTAGCTCAATTGTGTCTATCTATAACTAGTTATAATTATTTCTATTCTTTGATTGTCATGTCTTAATGAATTTTTAGTTAAAGACAGAAATACAAAATAACAATACAATTAGAAATACAACAACTAGAACTTAGAAATACAATACAATTTGAAATACATACTGTTTTTCAAACATATTCTGTTGAATAGAATATTGATGAAATTAATAAAACTTGTCAATAAACTTGTAAAAATAATTAATGATATATATGTTTTTGTTGTAGGAGGGTGTAACACCAATAAAAGTCCATCCCAAGTCTGAGCAGGACCTAGAAGCACTTGCTGAGAAAGTGTACGCTCCACAGACCTACGAGTGTAAGTGTGCACTAAACTAATCACTAATGCTCATGCTCTGTGTGTGACTGACACTTTCACTGTTGCAGATCTAACTTATCAATTGTCTTATCAAACCCATACATACTGACAGAGATCAAAGTGATCACTTTATTTCCTTTTCAATATACTTACCTAATGTACCTATACTGCGATTCAAAAACATAGATATTTTTTTGTATACAAATGAGTAATAAGATGAATTTACTCCTGGCCTTAGTTTTTTTTTCAATTTTTTAAATAGAAATAAACTTTAAAATAGATGTAGTTATGCAATCGCTAAAAATGCAAATTGCTCCTAGCACTGGTAAAACCAATGTGTCCGTGATGGTAGCGTACCCATAATCGAATTCACGATTGTTGTTATGCCTAATAAATACTGTATAAACTCTGCATAATTAATGCAAAACTAGAATAAATAGTGCCTCTCTGGTTTCGAAAATAATGACCATTCTTAGTGGGTACGCTAGCATAACGATCAAGCTAGCGTACACATGACTGTACTCAAAAACGACTCTTGTTACAGAAACGAAATTTACACAAATAATACGATACAAATACTGCCACAGCTATGCAAAATTTCATAATGATTGCTTTTATAGGAACGGAGATAATAAACAAGACTTTCAAAAACATTCCGAGCTAGCGTTATGGCAGCGTACACATTAAAAAACCTAATAGATCTTATAGAAAATGAACTTTACTGATTATAAATGATATATGTATAAATACTGCGTGAAATACTCCCTCTGCCAGTAGTCATTCTTTATAAACATTCTTAGTGAAACAACGTAAAAAGTCCATGTGAACTTCTAGGAACAAATGCATTGTGGTACAGTCGCACACACAACAAATAATTTAAAATGGAAATTATACACCGTACAATGTATATTACTAAATATAAGTAGTTTTGTTACTTTCATGAGTAGGCATTGCTTCTGAATGATGCTACCTACGTGCTTGAAGGGTCCATCCTATAGGTGCTGCAAGCTTGTCGTAGTAGGAAGTATTTCTGTTAACTGAATGCACATGAATTCAATGAAAAGAAATACTTGATTTTCAATATCGTGCTAAAGTTTTGACAAATTATTTACCACTACAAATCAGTGCCTCTGGTGTCATTCGATCATTCACAATGATCGATATCAATCATGACCTAGTATGAAGATGATCCGGATCATAAGACCCGTTCATTTGAATGATTGATTTTGCCGGCGGCCTATCATCGCTTCACTTCGAGTTTTCGTTTAATTCGATCATGCATTTTGTGATTGACCGATTGAACGATTACTTACCGGTGCGAGATCTGTTCTTTGCGTCGCGTCGCGTCATTTTATTACAGCCCGATTTGAATCTCTCAAAAACTTATTTGTAATTAATAATAATCATTTATCATATATCATAATCAATAATCATTTATTATAATCATTTATTGGACCTGAATTGAGATAGATATCTACCTACTATGAAAAAAAGATTCTACACGCACGCAAGGTAGGTTTAGGTAGGTAGGTAGGTAGGTATAGGTAGGTAGGTAAGTATAGGTAGGTAGGTAGGTATAGGTAGGTAGGTAGGATAAGTAGGTAGGTACGTATAGGTAGGTAGGTACGTATAGGTAGGTAGGTAGGTGTAGGTAGGTTTAGGTAGGTAGGTATAAGTAGGTAGGTAGGTATAGGTAGGTAGGTAGGTATAGGTAGGTAGGTAGGTATAGGTAGGTAGGTAGGTATAGGTAGGTAAGTAGGTTTAGGTAGGTAGGTAGGTATAGGTAGGTTTAGGTAGGTAGGTATTATAGGTAGGTATAGGTAGGTAGGTAAGTATAGGTAGGTAGGTAGGTTTAGGTAGGTAGGTATAGGTAGTTAGGTAGGAAGGTATAGGTAGGTAAGTAGGTATAGGTAGGTAGGTAGGTATAGGTAGGTAGGTAGGTATAGGTAGGTAGGTAGGGTTAGGTAGGTAGGTAGGTATAGGTAGGTAGGTTTAAGTAGGTAGGTAGGTATAGGTAGGTATAGGTAGGTAGGTAGGTAGGTATAGGTAGGTGTAGGTAGGTAGGTATTGGTAGGTAGGTATAGGTAGGTAAGTAGCTATAGGTAGGTAGGTAGGTATAGGTAAGTAGGTTGGTATAGTTAGGTAGGTAGGTATAGGTAAGTAGGTAGGTGTATAGGTAGGTATGTTTTTGAAAACAAAGATGTGCAAGTACCTATACCTATACCTACCTTGCGTGCCTCCAACCTGCCGATTTGGCATGTTGTTGTCTGGAGCTGTGCTGGAGTTGATCAGACGGTGTCGGTTACGGTAACACGATGTGATAATGTGATTTATAATCTGGCACGGCCAGAGAGTGGAATGAGCTTCCAGCGTCTGTTTTCTCGCTAGAATACGATCTCGGAGTCTTCAAATCAAGAGTGAATAAGTTCCTTCTGGGAAAGCGTGCTCCATCTTAGGACACATCTTCACTTACCTGAGATAGTGGCCAAACGCTCGACCATTTTCAATAAATAAAAAAATCATTTTAGGTACCTAGGTAGGTGCTTCTAAAATGGTCGAATTGCGAGATATCTAAGTATGTATACCTATCACCGAGTTATAAAACCAACTCGAGTAATGCTGTCAGGTGTCAGACATGAAAAACTAGAGGCGTCCCGCGGCTTCGCCCACGAACCAGATTTTTTTTCGTACAAATTTCAGAAGTTTATTGCTCATAGGGATTATTCTGTAAAAATTAAAAACGTGTTTAATTATTCACTTCATAGTTTATTTATACCAAATTTCATTTAAATAACTTGAGGTACAAAGATTACTTATAACAAACATTCACACAGACTTTCCTATTTATTATAATAGCAAGATTATTTCTTACCCAATTTTGTATTCATTATTATGTATTAATTATCTACTACTAAGTAAAGTGTACCTACGTACCTCACCTATACCTACCTAGCGTGCGTGTAGAATCTTTTTTTCATAGTAGGTAGACATCTATCTCAATTCAGGTCAAATAAATGATCATGAATTTAATAAGTTTTTGCGAGAATCAAATCGGGCAGTAACGAAATGAAGCGACGCGACGCAAAGAACAGACAGATCTCGCACCGGTAAGTAATAGTTCAATCGGTCGAATTAAACGAAAAATCGAAGTGACGCGATGATAGGCCGCCGGCAAAATCAATACCTACCTACTTACCTATACCTACCTACCTACCTACTTACCTATACCTACCTATACCTACCTACCTACCTACCTATACGTACCTACCTATACCTACCTACCTACCTACCTATACCTACCTACCTACCTATACCTACCTACCTACCTATACCTACCTACCTACCTATAACTACCTACCTACCGATACTTACCTACCTACCTACCTATACCTACCTACCTACCTATACCTACCTATACCTACCTATACCTACCTACCTACCTATACCTATCTACCTACCTATACCTCAGACCTCAGACATATCAAATGGAAACCCCCATTTAGGCGAACACAATTGTTTTGTAGATTCTATGCCTGGTTAGGTCCTTTCTTATATACAAAAATAAACAAAACACTAAATTTATTTCCAAAAACAAAAAGAGGTTGCAAGAAGATTCTACATTCATGGCTTCTTGGTAAAGACTATGATGAGACGGAAGCCGTCTTGTCATACTGTAAATAAGTAGGTGGGTATGTGTTGGCATTGCAATTGACTACTTACCTAGGTAGGAATTTCTAATTTATTGTCACTGAAATTGAATGTAACTCAAACAAAGAAGATATCGAAGTAACAACTATGTTCCGAGCATTTATTTAGTACTGTTTATGTCATTTTAAATTATAAACACAACTGCTTTTTTTCTCTTCAGCACAGGGTATCCTAGTGTAGAGATCAAAGTGAAATCACCATTATTAGTCTCTATATAATTAGCAATAATAAGAATAATATTAAGTCAATGTGATTATGTTTTATGTATGTATTTTTGATCAATAAAATTTACTTTACTTTACTTTACTTTACCTACCTACCTACCTATACCTACCTACCTACCTATACTTACCTACCTACCTATACCTACCTACCTACCTATACCTACCTACCTATACTTACCTACCTACCTATACCTACCTATACCTACCTACCTACCTATACTTACCTACCTACCTATACCTACCTACCTACCTACCTAAACCTAACTTGCGTGCGTGTAGAATCTTTTTTTCATAGTAGGTAGATATCTATCTCAATTCAGGTCAAATAAATGATTATGATAAATGATTATTGATTATGATATATGACAAATGATTATTATTAATTTCAAATAAGTTTTTGCGAGATTCAAATCGGGCTGTAACGAAATGACGCGACGCGACGCAAAGAACAGATCTCGCACCGGTAAGTAATCTTTCAATCGGTCAATCACAAAAAGCATGATCGAATTAGGGCGGAAACATATTTACGTGTCCTGGCGTGTCGCGATGCTTACTGTCGCGGCTGTGAGTGTGCACACTAACGTGTCGCGACACGAGGTGTTATGGCCCAGTGTTGCCATATACATGGTGTAACAATATACATGTGCTAAGCGAAAAGCTGGGTATTTCTACCCCCCCGGGGAACAACTTTTGTTCAACGACTTTTCTAATTTCGATTGGTATCTCTGAAAAAACTAAAACAAAGTTTTCACATGGCCAGCAGATTTTTTACGAAGTGACAACCCTGAAAATCAGCTGTTTCTTATACTTGCGACGATGACCTCAGTATGGTCACAGAATAGATGTATAAAAGAGTGACAGATTCATATTCTTAAAATAGAAAAACACCTACAGCACATTGAGGCAAATTGTCGTAAGTCATGTCACAAAATTATAGCTAAAATCACATTTCAATTTGAAGGTTAAGTTACGTGAAGTTAAACATACGAACTAAACTACGCTAACACTCGCTAGTTATGTCTTTTTCTAACTGTTGGTTCTTTCTTGTGTGTTGATCTAATCATAATAACCTACTGACTGAATACACATTGATGTCCACTACTGAACAGAGCTGTGAATCTGGCGGATATTGCCATAATCACTTGGCTGGGGATTGCTGATCGAAGAAAAGGTATAGGTAATTCACGGAATAAAAATGCTGCCTTTCATTTGGCGAAGCCCCTTGGTCGACTTTTACGACATCCGCAGGCTGAGTCACAGGGATCGGTTAACTTAACTAAAAACTTTACCAAATGACTCTTTCCGTTATTAATTGTAGTTAGTCTGTCCGTTCTGTACCTACATTAATCTTTGACACTTGTATTTCCACAAAAGAAAGCGACTAAATTTTATTGGCTGTAGCACTTTGCAAAATGGTTACCGACCGCCAATCATAGACAAGTTGAAATCTTAGAGAACCATCCCCTTTCCGCTAATTGGCTGTCGGCATCTATCAACATGCAATACACCAACATGGCGACCCCGCCTTTTTCCAAGCGCGTTGAAATATTTTTTTACGGGTTCCGTAATTTTTTTTAACACCAAAATTTTTAGAAATTCGTTCGTGAGTCACATGTGACTCACGAACGTAGGGCGATAAATTTTCTTTGAGTCATGTGAACTCCCACACAAATGCATTTTTTATTGACAATGACAATACATCATTCGTAGAATGTTAATCAACTGTTATAACTGCAATTAAATAAGAAAGTTTAATGTTTATTTGAGGTTGTAATTGATATTTTGTTGGAAAAATTTGTTAAATAAATTAAGGCAAGAAAAGCAAAGCAAGTACACACTGAATGCAAAAGATGTGAAAAAGCGTTCTGTTTATTCTGTTAAAATGTGTATAGCAAAAAACTTAATGTTTACAACGATTAAACGTGATTTTTTAGATTTTGTCATTGTATACCATAAATAAAACGATAATACTGGAATGTAAGGTTTTTTATTCAAAGAAAATATTATAAATCCATCAATAAATCAAGCATGTTTCTCATAATAACATTCTTGTTATTATGAGAAACATGCTTAAACGTGATTTTTTTCAGCGTTGCCAATTTAGCGACTTTGTCACTAGATTCAGCGACATTTTCGCATGAAAAGCGACATTTTGATGGCTTTTAGCGACAAAAATAATTTAACGACTTTCTTAGCGACTTTTTTATAGTTAGTGGTATTTTTCAAATATTTATTGACTTAATAAACGAATATCCATCGTTTTTTTCTGTACATACCTACTAATATGTACTCTATTTCATTGAAATAAGATCCGGTTTTGTTTATTTAGCTTAATTTATTGCCAAGCCAACTCCAGAATGACTAAAAGGCATAATAGTACCTATCGTCAATCATCATGCTAGTAGGGGAATCCCTTTCTGATGTTTGGTTTTGTTATTATTCATCCGTCATTGACTCCTTATAAGAAATCTGATAAGATCTGTTGCTTTGCTAGCGAAATAATAACGTAATCGAACATTTGTCTCAAATAAATAACCTTATGCGTTTTATTAGTGTCTAGTGAGTTACCGATAATGGAATTAAGTACCGTTAAAGAAGAAAGTTTATAGCCAAAACTTAAGGTAGGTAGGTACTTAGTATGGTTTTTTATTTTGCCCTTCATTGATTGGTGGTGGTGAATGAAAGTTAAAAAGATGAATATACCGAATGTTGGTAGATTCGCCTTTTTAACCCAAGAAAGTAATTCATTGATAAAAAAAATCTAGCGAGTTCTAGCGACTTTTTCAATTTTACTCATTTAGCGATATCTAGCGACTTTTCACCAGCGTGAGAGCGACATTTACTGTTGTTGAGTTGGCAACGCTGATTTTTTTAGATTTTGTCATTGTATGCCATAAATAAAACTTTATTACTGGAATGTAAGGTTTTTTATTCAAAGAAAATATTATAAATCAATCAATAAATCAAGCATGTTTCTCATAATAACATTGTTATTATGAGAAACATGCTTGATTTATTATTTGATTTATTTCTCATAATAACATTGTTATTATGAGAAACATGCTTGATTTATTGATTGATTTATAATATTTTCTTTGAATAAAAAACCTTACATTCCAGTATTATCGTTTTATTTATGGTATACAATGACAAAATCTAAAAAATCACGTTTAATCGTTGTAAACATTAAGTTTTTTGCTATACACATTTTGTCCACATATGATTTACAAAAATATCACGTCACGTTCATACCGAAAAGAGTGCCTCAAATCGTGTAGAGAAATGAGTCACATGTGACTCATGAATTTATTCTAATACGTTCCTATGAGTCATATATGACTCATTGGACAGGGAAGTTAAAATTGAAAATGAACCCTAAAATTTTTCCATCTTTTCGGCGAAATCAAAGGAATGACATGAACTATTTTAGTATCACTTGCGTCGCGGTGCCGTGTAGTGCTTTACAATTTTTATCTTTCGTGCCAAAAAAACAAGTTACTAGGACTTAAGAATAATGGCGACTTACAGCAATGCTGATTACTATAATATGATACTGTGTGTGGGTGCTGCTCCAAATAACAACCTGATGGCTGCGCGGAGGCTGTATGGTGAAAGACACCCGAACGCGCCGTTACCCTCATACCGCTGCTTTCGTGAGCTTGTAGGAAGGCTCTATTCTACAGGATCCTTCCACAGGAGTAACTTCGGAGGGCGCCCAAATGCTGTCTCGGTACCCGACGAGGAGGCCATATTGGATTTCTTTGACGAAGACCCTCGAAGGAGTACTCGTAGAGCAGGGGCTCAATTCGGCGTGCCTCATATGAGAGTTTGGCGGATCCTTAATGACGATGGCCAGCACCCGTACCATTACCGGAGGACCCAGGAACTGGTAGCAGCTGACTACGGTCCACGCGTTCAGTTCTCCAGATGGGTATTAGAAAGGGCAGAGGCGGACCGAAGTTGGATCAGCACGGTGCTGTGGAGTGACGAGGCCACGTTTACCCGGAACGGCATTTCCAACATCCACAATGACCATATCTGGGCGCACGTCAACCCACACGCGTCGAGCCAATCGTCCTTCCAACATCGATGGGCCGTCAACGTCTGGGCTGGCGTTGTTGGAGACCGTCTTATCGGTCCAATTTTTTTACCAAATCGCTTAGACGGGGAAACCTATCTCCAAGTCCTGTCTGAACAGGTAGAAGAACTGCTAGAGGAGCTGCCGCTGCGAGTCTACCGGGACCTGGTCTTCCAGCAAGACGGAGCACCAGCTCACTACTCACGCGCAGTGAGGAGCTACCTGGACCGGCGGTTCAGTACGTGGATCGGCCGCGGAGGTACGATTGTCTGGCCACCGCGCTCCCCTGACCTCACCCCGCTTGACTTCTTTTTGTGGGGCTACCTTAAGGGTGTGGTGTATGCATCGGAGTGTCACACAGCTGAAGAGATGAAGAGGCGTGTGGTGGAAGCGTGTGCTGCTCTGACTCCCATAAAAATAGGCAATGCAACATCATCAGTGGTTGGCCGCGCTCGTCTGTGTTGCTTGGAAGAGGGGAGGCATATCGAACCCTACTTACATGCATAGTTATCGGTATGTCATGTGTAACTAACTAACTAACTAACCTAACTAGTGCTAAAGTGAGTGAGACATGTTGATGCCTAAAAAGATACCAACCTTGTGCTGAAGTGTGTGAATTTCTTGTCTGTGATAGTGTACCTACGAGTGACCTACCAAAACATACTTAAATCCCTTCGTAAGAAGCCATCCAGACAGCTGACAAGCGAGAAAATATGAGGTATGTACCTACACTTACAACGTTCCTAACTCTACTTTGCATTTAAAATTTTCTCAATACAACCTAGGAACTTACATACTAGCTACATATCTTATTATTATCACGCATTTATTAGATCGTCTAGTAATCTCCCGCCATAGCTGAAATCTACGAAGATAAATACCTACCTACATACCAGTAGAGGTAGTAGGTAGGTATAGGTTTCCCAAATAGGGTTGTCACTTTATTTTGGCACTAGGAAATGAAAACTTTTTGTATGGGAAACTGAAAATAGGAATTTTTAATTATCTCCCCCCCACAACTGATCACCATGGGTTCCTGAAACCCCCCCCTTCGGCTTAGCAGGGGTAATATGTTATACCTTGTATACAGATTTATCTGTATCTGTAGAGAATTTTGACCACAAATACAGATTACAGATTAAGCCAAATCTGTAAAACTTATATTCAGATTAATACAGATCACATAGTCTATGATGAAATGATTGAACACTTTAGTTAATTTTTGTTTTTGCGCTAAGATTTCTTGCCAACCTACTAATATTAATGTATTTCAGGAACCTGTTTGTGTTGTCAACGTCATGTGTTGTCATTTTGCTGCAAATAATACTAAATTAAAAAATGTTCGCGCCACGAGCCACGCGCCAGTATAGAAACACATTTGCCTGTTGTGTCGTGTCGCGTCGCGACATAACCCCCACCACCGCTCTGGCGCAATCGGTGGCTAGCAGTCTGCGACACGATAGACCGTGTCGCGACACGACACGCCATACAAGTTTGTCCCTAACCATACTAAATGTATGAAACCGATATGCTTCTGGCGCGCCCCGACACACCGCGACACGCAAGTATGTTTCTGGCATTAAACGAAAATTCGAAGTGAGGCGATGATAGGCCGCCGGCAAAATCAATCATTCAAATGAACGGGTCTTATGATCCGGTTCCGGATCATCTTCATACTAGGTCATGATTGATATCAATCATTGTGAATGATCGAATGACACCAGAGGCACTGATTTGTGGTGGTAAATAATTTGTCAAAACTTTAGCACGATATTGAAAATCAAGTATTTCTTTTCATTGAATTCATGTGCATTCAGTTAACAGAAATACTTCCTACTACGACAAGCTTGCAGCACCTATAGGATGGACCCTTCAAGCACGTAGGTAGCATCATTCAGAAGCAATGCCTACTCATGAAAGTAACAAAACTACTTATATTTAGTAATATACATTGTACGGTGTATAATTTCCATTTTAAATTATTTGTTGTGTGTGCGACTGTACCACAATGCATTTGTTCCTAGAAGTTCACATGGACTTTTTACGTTGTTTCACTAAGAATGTTTATAAAGAATGACTACTGGCAGAGGGAGTATTTCACGCAGTATTTATACATATATCATTTATAATCAGTAAAGTTCATTTTCTATAAGATCTATTAGGTTTTTTAATGTGTACGCTGCCATAACGCTAGCTCGGAATGTTTTTGAAAGTCTTGTTTATTATCTCCGTTCCTATAAAAGCAATCATTATGAAATTTTGCATAGCTGTGGCAGTATTTGTATCGTATTATTTGTGTAAATTTCGTTTCTGTAACAAGAGTCGTTTTTGAGTACGGTCATGTGTACGCTAGCTTGATCGTTATGCTAGCGTACCCACTAAGAATGGTCATTATTTTCGAAACCAGAGAGGCACTATTTATTCTAGTTTTGCATTAATTATGCAGAGTTTATACAGTATTTATTAGGCATAACAACAATCGTGTATTCGATTATGGGTACGCTACCATCACGGACACAAACCAATGTTCAACAAATAAGTTGTTTAGGAATTGTCTTTTAGACTAAACTTATTCTACTATTTTTTCTTTTCACAACCATCGGAACCATTTTCATGGCTAATTTTATTCACTAATAATTGTCATTTCATTAAACTAACATGCTTTTTTTAACCCCTATAGTGCCTCCGACAAAGTTCGAACCGCTTTATGTTGAAGAAGTCCCTATTGGAAAGCCAGAGGTTGATGGACCAGGTAAATTTAATCAAGTTTGTATGATTACTTTCTTCTGCAATCATTTGTCTATGCCTTTCTTCAGGACACTACCTTTATCTTCTATTATATATCATTCTACCCCTATCTCTTGCAAGATTCATTAAGATCTCCTTAGTCCTGAAGATTTTATTTATTTATTACACCAAAGCAGGTATTTACAAATGCACTTGGTGTGCTTAGAAATGGATAAGGAATAACACTGTAAATAAAATCAGACATTGCTACTTATGGTCTAAGATCCAACAGCAGGATTAGCCCGCTCATCGTTTTTTGCTTAAAGCCAAATTTTTATGTATTACAGTAACATAAAACAACAGTGGTTCCTATAAGTACTTACAATATTGTAAAAAATCATAAATGTTTTTTGTAAAAGGCCTAGAATTTATATCATGTAATTTGAATTTAAATAACAGTCAAAAATGAAGGTTTATAATTTCATAAAAGTCATACATTCTGCTGTATACGGGTATTGTAATAGAAAGACAACAAATCAAAAAAATAGAAGAAATAGTTACTTTCTAATTTGGATCTAGCAAGATGATGGTGTGCGTATTGTGGATCATAATGAGTGAAGGTGTTTGAAACTGTGCAGCCATGTTGATCCAGACGGAGAAGTGTGAGCCGGTGAAGCCTCAAACGATCAAGATCACCAAGGACATGGTGGAACTGGAGCACGACATGCACACCTTCACCAAACTGGCCATCGACAGCTACAAGGAGGCCACCAAGCACGCGGTGGCCTACAACAGGGCACTCTTCAGGGTAACTACACACACACTCTCACATTATTATCACCAAGGACATGTGGAACTGGAGCTCGTGGCAATAATGTTTTGCTGCAGATGATAGAGACAGACTTCGTTAACACTAAGTAATGTTTTGCTGCAGATAATAGAGACAGACTTCGTTGACACTAAGTAATGTTTTGCTGCAGATAATAGAGACAGACTTCGTTGACACTAAGTAATGTTTTGCTGCAGATAATAGAGGCAGACTTCGCTAACACTAAGTAATGTTTTGCTGCAGATAATAGAGGCAGACTTCGCTAACACTAAGTAATGTTTTGCTGCAGATAATAGAGGCAGACTTCGCTAACACTAAGTAATGTTTTGCTGCAGATAATAGAGGCAGACTTCGACGACCTGGACCAGAAGTTGTTTGGGCAGCTGCACGGCGCGCAGGAGTCCCGGAACAGCGCCATTAAGAAGGCCAAGGAGGCCTTCGGGAAGGCGGGCTGCTCCATCGGTACGTACACGCCACCGCTTCACCTTTATTTATTTATTTAATTATTAAATAATGGAGATAACAAAAGGGTCAAAGATTATCATCAAAAATACCTAACATCGGAGCGTAGATCATGTACATTACATAACTTTTTACTTCACTTCAATACATGCAGTATTTCCGATGTTATAACGACGAGAAATTTATGCCACTTTTTGAATTCCTGAGATTACGCGTGCTCATGCTGTGACGTCACGCCCCGGCTCAACCGCGGCACGGCGGGCGGCATTCGGTGCGCTGATGACGCGAATCTCGTTTCATTTTGTTTCGATCGTCTTCGTTTTCCTATGAGTGTGCTTGGATTAAAAACGAATATTATAAATAAACATTATTATTTATAAATCTTTTATTAAAGTAAAACTGTATGTAGTATGGAAGAAGGATGGTTGGATGGTAAATCAGTAAATCAATATCTTTATTTCTTTAGACTTACAAAATAAGCACTCAGACAAGTCAAATTTAAACTATAGGTACATGGTGTATAAAGAAGTAAGTCTTCCTAAATACACCTGATGCGGTTGCTTAGGCCAATTAGGGTTGGTAACATCTAAGATTGAAATACTAATCCTGCCTAAATTAGACCCTGCGGAAGGCGGCTAAGGAAATATAATAATAATAATAAAGACATTTATTTTCCTTTCACAAAAAGGTTTCTTAAAAATATTTTGTTTATAATTTATTAAGTACTTAAAAACATTAACTAATAAAAACACCTAACACGCTGTTTTAAGGAAAGCCAGTCACATATAAAAAGCCTTAAAATAAATACCCACCTCAAGTCAATTCGTCTCGGTCTGGATGGCGGCGATGCGAGATGTCTTCTGGAAGACACGAATCACTCACGTCACAGGAGGAATGTTAAATGTTTATGAAAAGTCCTTGTCTAAATCCCACTGTTGGGCATTAGCGGAAGCGATCGCGGTTACAAAATGCATATACACGTCAGCATTAGAGATGCGTAGATCGTAGACTGATTGATTGAAGCGCCGCGATTACGTCTTCGAATCTACCCCTAGAGTGGGGCATGCGTTTGACCTTCAATTCCTTGATCATTTTGGCAGTTAAATATTATAAGACATTATATATGCGAAAATCCAACCAAAAACAGCGTATTCTATAAATATTTATGAATATTAAAAACGAGCGTAACCAGTACATAATTATCAAAGTAATCTAGATAGATAAAGGTTTTATTTGTTTCTGCAACACACAATACAATAACACAATGAAAATAAAAAGTGTCGCAATGAAAATGTAAGAAATAAAGTGATAATTGATTTCCCCTTCGCTTCACTTTTTTGTCCACTTGATGGTTTGATGGTGGCACAATATTTCATTAGGATTATGATATTATCGTGATTGTACGGCGCTGCCGAAATAAGTGGTATGCAAGCAAGCATTACCTTATCTCGCTGCGTGCAGCTCTGTATGGTACGTAAACCGCACAGGCAGTAAGTATGTACTAGCCCCGCAAGTTGATATTATGATGGAACCTTGTCACAATAACAGCTGCGTGACGTCATCCGTCGCAAAAAAGTACAGATAGCAAAAAAAATTTATTAAAAGTAAATAAGCTAGGGTTATGGGATATTTGTATTTAGTAGTGTTCGAAGCACTTTTTAAGGCACAGTTTATATTTTGGATAACTAACTTAGAGTCTTCTTTCTCTTTTAAAAAATAATTGTCCTCTTTAATTATCATTTCACGAGCACGACTGTTAATTAATTTCTTACTCATTTTAACGGGTAACAGGTAACAAAACTAAACAACAAAACTCAAAAATAACAATAAAACAGGATAAAAACAAAAAGCTATAACAAGTACTCGATGCGCGTAAGCACGTAAGCGCGGGCTGACCTTGCGAACGGTACTGACTGTGCGACGTCGACTACGTCACCAAGATGGCAAGCCCGACATACGTTTATTGTTTATGATTAAGTAGATTTGTTTGTAATTTTCATGAAAACTACTACCTTAATAAATTCAATAAAATTTCTTGAACATATGATCTTTATGTGCATCTGCATTCATTTCAAACAAAATTAAAATCACACAAAAATCTCGAAAATTAAAACGAAATTGCTGCCAAATGTACCAACTCACTCAATAAACAAAATGAAAAAGTGAAATTCTGAAAAGGAACAGTTTTCTTTCTTGTATGTATTTCGCGACCGAGCGCGACCCTAGTTTGTGCGAACTTCACAGTGAAAGCCAGCCTTTTTGTTCCATACTAATTGCTATAGAAACGCACATTAGTTATATCTATAGACGTACCACTTTTGCATAGGTTAGAACGGTGCCCGCGAAGCCAGGTTGCAAGCCCATGAGTGTGAGCGAGATGGCATGCATCTCGCCGCGCGCGACTAGTTGCCGGCCGCCGCGTTCGGCTTTGTTCGGCCGAGATCGGATACTCACTAGACAGCCATGGATAAAAAGAAATGAAGTGAAAGAATTGGCGCGCGAAAATTTAAATATGGTAGTCAATGTTTTCGCCGGTATGGATTCGAAGTAGGGCAAGCCCGGCTTATTGGCTTGTATGAAGCTACCGCCACTGCTTGTGGGCTTATAGTGTTGTATGGAACGTTCCAGAGACGCTGAACCGTATGATCGAGCAGGGCGTGCAGGCGCCGGCCGAGGAGGTGACGGCCACGCTGCGGTACATCCGCAACTTCCGCGCAGACCTCAGCAAAGCAGAGAAGGCCTACCGCGCTGAGGTTGACAAGGGCGTGATCGCAGACAAGTACTGGACCAAGGTAAAGCACCAATATACATAAATAAATCAAAGTCAAAGTGCTTTATTTCCTTAAGACCTTACAGGACACTTGGACACGTCATAAAATACATTTTATAAATAACTAGCGACCCGCCCCGGCTTCGCACAGTTTTATTATATGTATAAACCTTCCTCTTGAACCGTGGGAAGCCGGGGCGGGTCGCTAGTACTTTATACAATAGATTACATAGATGGATATTTTTTATTATACATAGAAAACACCCAGACCAACGAAATAAATTTCTGCACATCGTACACAAATTTGTTCCGAGGTGGGAATCGAACCCGCAACCTCCTGCGTCGCAGGCGGACCTTCGCCCACCGCGCCATCGAAGTCCCTCATCGAAAGTGTGCCATAAACCAGTAGGAGCATACTCTTTGAACATTTTGAAATTGGATTCGGAACTTATCAGATCGGTGTAATGCACCGGGCCCTCACCGTCTCTCAATGCCGTCCAACATCTTCCCCCTTCCCTAAAGTAGTTCCTCCATTCCCGAGTGTGGATGTACAGTAGAGTGTGGTGTGTGCAGGTGGAGGCGGCTCGCAAGTTCTTCGAGCAGGAGCTGCGCGCCGTGTTCCCGGGAGTGGACCTGCAGGCGCGGCGCCTGGAGCTGCGGGGGGACACCGACCTGCTGCTGCTGTACACGCTCAGGAAGGTACGCACTGATGTAGAGCTGAAGGAGAGCGCGCGGAGTGCGGGGGGACACGACCTGCTGCTGCTGTACACGCTCAGGAAGGTACGCACTGATGTAGAGCTGAAGGAGAGCGCGTGGAGTGCGGGGGGACACCGACCTGCTGCTGCTGTACACGCTCAGGAAGGTACGCACTGATGTAGAGCTGAAGGAGAGCGCGTGGAGTGCGGGGGGACACCGACCTGCTGCTGCTGTACACGCTCAGGAAGGTACGCACTGATGTAGAGCTGAAGGAGAGCGCGTGGAGTGCGGGGGGACACGACCTGCTGCTGCTGTACACGCTCAGGAAGGTACGCACTGATGTAGAGCTGAAGGAGAGCGCGCGGAGTGCGGGGGGACACGACCTGCTGCTGCTGTACACGCTCAGGAAGGTACGCACTGATGTAGAGCTGAAGGAGAGCGCGTGGAGTGCGGGAGGACACGACCTGCTGCTGCTGTACACGCTCAGAAAGGTACGCACTGATGTAGAGCTGAAGGAGAGCGCGTGGAGTGCGGGGGGACACGACCTGCTGCTGCTGTACACGCTCAGGAAGGTACGCACTGATGTAGAGCTGAAGGAGAGCGCGTGGAGTGCGGGGGGACACGACCTGCTGCTGCTGTACACGCTCAGGAAGGTACGCACTGATGTAGAGCTGAAGGAGAGCGCGTGGAGTGCGGGGGACACGACCTGCTGCTGCTGTACACGCTCAGGAAGGTACGCACTGATGTAGAGCTGAAGGAGAGCGCGCGGAGTGCGGGGGGACACGACCTGCTGCTGCTGTACACGCTCAGGAAGGTACGCACTGATGTAGAGCTGAAGGAGAGCGCGTGGAGTGCGGGGGGACACGACCTGCTGCTGCTGTACACGCTCAGGAAGGTACGCACTGATGTAGAGCTGAAGGAGAGCGCGTGGAGTGCGGGGGGACACGACCTGCTGCTGCTGTACACGCTCAGGAAGGTACGCACTGATGTAGAGCTGAAGGAGAGCGCGTGAAGTGCGGGGGGACACCGACCTGCTGCTGCTGTACACGCTCAGGAAGGTACGCACTGATGTAGAGCTGAAGGAGAGCGCGTGGAGTGCGGGGGGACACGACCTGCTGCTGCTGTACACGCTCAGGAAGGTACGCACTGATGTAGAGCTGAAGGAGAGCGCGTGGAGTGCGGGGGGACACGACCTGCTGCTGCTGTACACGCTCAGGAAGGTACGCACTGATGTAGAGCTGAAGGAGAGCGCGTGGAGTGCGGGGGGACACCGACCTGCTGCTGCTGTACACGCTCAGGAAGGTACGCACTGATGTAGAGCTGAAGGAGAGCGCGCGGAGTGCGGGGGGACACCGACCTGCTGTTGCTGTACACGCTCAGGAAGGTACGCACTGATGTAGAGCTGAAGGAGAGCGCGTGGAGTGCGGGGGGACACGACCTGCTGCTGCTGTACACGCTCAGGAAGGTACGCACTGATGTAGAGCTGAAGGAGAGCGCGTGGAGTGCGGGGGGACACGACCTGCTGCTGCTGTACACGCTCAGAAAGGTACGCACTGATGTAGAGCTGAAGGAGAGCGCGTGGAGTGCGGGGGGACACGACCTGCTGCTGCTGTACACGCTCAGGAAGGTACGCACTGATGTAGAGCTGAAGGAGAGCGCGCGGAGTGCGGGGGGACACCGACCTGCTGCTGCTGTACACGCTCAGGAAGGTACGCACTGATGTAGAGCTGAAGGAGAGCGCGTGGAGTGCGGGGGGACACGACCTGCTGCTGCTGTACACGCTCAGGAAGGTACGCACTGATGTAGAGCTGAAGGAGAGCGCGTGGAGTGCGGGGGGACACCGACCTGCTGCTGCTGTACACGCTCAGGAAGGTACGCACTGATGTAGAGCTGAAGGAGAGCGCGTGGAGTGCGGGGGGACACGACCTGCTGCTGCTGTACACGCTCAGGAAGGTACGCACTGATGTAGAGCTGAAGGAGAGCGCGTGGAGTGCGGGGGGACACGACCTGCTGCTGCTGTACACGCTCAGAAAGGTACGCACTGATGTAGAGCTGAAGGAGAGCGCGTGGAGTGCGGGGGGACACGACCTGCTGCTGCTGTACACGCTCAGGAAGGTACGCACTGATGTAGAGCTGAAGGAGAGCGCGTGGAGTGCGGGGGGACACGACCTGCTGCTGCTGTACACGCTCAGGAAGGTACGCACTGATGTAGAGCTGAAGGAGAGCGCGTGGAGTGCGGGGGGACACGACCTGCTGCTGCTGTACACGCTCAGAAAGGTACGCACTGATGTAGAGCTGAAGGAGAGCGCGTGGAGTGCGGGGGGACACGACCTGCTGCTGCTGTACACGCTCAGGAAGGTACGCACTGATGTAGAGCTGAAGGAGAGCGCGTGGAGTGCGGGGGGACACGACCTGCTGCTGCTGTACACGCTCAGGAAGGTACGCACTGATGTAGAGCTGAAGGAGAGCGCGTGGAGTGCGGGGGGACACGACCTGCTGCTGCTGTACACGCTCAGGAAGGTACGCACTGATGTAGAGCTGAAGGAGAGCGCGTGGAGTGCGGGGGGACACCGACCTGCTGCTGCTGTACACGCTCAGGAAGGTACGCACTGATGTAGAGCTGAAGGAGAGCGCGCGGAGTGCGGGGGGACACGACCTGCTGCTGCTGTACACGCTCAGGAAGGTACGCACTGATGTAGAGCTGAAGGAGAGCGCGTGGAGTGCGGGGGGACACGACCTGCTGCTGCTGTACACGCTCAGGAAGGTACGCACTGATGTAGAGCTGAAGGAGAGCGCGCGGAGTGCGGGGGACACGACCTGCTGCTGCTGTACACGCTCAGGAAGGTACGCACTGATGTAGAGCTGAAGGAGAGCGCGTGGAGTGCGGGGGGACACGACCTGCTGCTGCTGTACACGCTCAGGAAGGTACGCACTGATGTAGAGCTGAAGGAGAGCGCGTGGAGTGCGGGGGGACACCGACTCAGCAAACCTTGTGTAGGACACCGTCCAGCTAGGTGGGATGACGATCAGCAAAAGACTGCTGGCAGATGCTGGATGCGTCAAGCTGAAGACAGGGCGCTATGGCGCTCATTAGAGGAGGCCTATGTCTAGCAGTGGACTAGGTTATTATGATGACAGAGTATATCAATTCCAGCATCAATCAATGTTCGAAACACCGCTGTTATTTGTTATTAAATATATATATTATTGTACAGCTACCGTTAGAGGCACACCCAATGCGACTGCGTACTTATCTAAATACATAGTCACAATTATTACATCAATTCATAACAAAAGATACTGTATTTTAGTCATTTTTTTAAATTATTTACTAAATTATATTCTTCAAGTAATATTTAGTATCGTGATACCTCTGATTCGATTCGTACAATAACACAGGGTTCCGTTTCAGGTGCAATACCTACAGAACGAAATAGCCGAGATACAAACGATCCGCGATGCCAAGATTGCAAGAGCTATCGAATGTGAGTTATTTATAGTATTTTCTTCGAGCATAAGAGTGGAGGCATGCTTCTATTCTTGCGACATGGCCAGCCCATTTCCATTTCATTCTTTGATCAAATTTTAGAGCCATTACCTCTGTTAATTTTCTAACGTTATCATGTTTAACTTTGTGGATTTTTATAATGTTCAGCATGTTTCGTTCCATAGCTCGTTGGCTAGTGTTGATTTTGTTTCTTATTTTCGTTGTGAACTTCCATGTTTGGCAAACATATGTAAGGCATGGAAGTAAATTTGAAATCATAACTTTAGCTTTAATGTGTATTGGCATCTTTGCTTTTAAATATATCTTTTAGTCCCCAGTATTTGTTCCATGTTCGTTGAATTCTTATGTCAATTTCAATTTGTCTATGATAAATGTCAAATATATTGTACAACTTACAAATTACAAATATTATCTTAATTTGCAGACATGGGTTAAAAAAAGTTGTTAACAATTTAACTAGTACGATACAGCGCCATACATGTCTTACCTAAAGCTAAGGCTATGTATTACCTTTGTACATTATTTAATTACATCCTTAATATTTTTTGTATTTATAATTAAACTTTAGTCCACAATTAAAGTATTAAATTAATTGTATTGATTGCAGGCCACGACGAAAAACTTTTGATAGAAGCAAAAGTTGAAGACATGGTCAAACGCGACAAGCTCGCCATGGAGCAGGAGTACCAGAGGAAGGTACGTTACGACCACCAGTTTGTGCTTGTCTGTCCGTCTGTCTGTGTGTCTGTCTGTCTGTCTGTGGCGTCCTACTGTATCCCCAGTGGACGAACAGACTCCGAGTGGGAGCGTGGCGCGGTCTCTTAGAACTCAATCTGAATAAATAAAAGAACAACCGATTCTCCGAAGACGCCTAGACCAAACGGCTGAAGCTAGAAAGCTCAAATTTGGGGGTAAACCTTTTGCTACACAGACACCCGTTAGGGGGAGAAGCTATTTTTGGAAATTCGACCCCTAAAGGGGTAAAAAGGGTTTGAAGTTTTGAACAAGGAAAACAAGAAAACAAGGAATTTTCATAAAACTCCATAAAATGGGTCATTAAGGTTTGAGATTCATTGTTTAGCTCCGCATTGAAATGTCTGTAAGTTTTTAATGTAGGATGCTTGTGAAGAACCGTCATTTAAAACACGTTATTCAGGAATTTTCAAAAAACCTTAAAATGGTAAAGTGGGTAGTTTGAAGAGTGAGACAGATCGTATAGTCCACGCGGGCAAAGCCGCGAGCGGTAATATAGTAGATAGATAGACTTTCTATTAAGACTTGGATTTGATGGCATAAGTGTACTATCGTATACTTGTTAAGTTTTCATATTTTGTAGAGTATTTTTTAAGTTTTAAGGACACAATGAACATTGTCGTGAAATTTGACATGTCTAAGTGCTTATTTTGTAAGCCTAAAGAAATAAAGATATTGATTATTTGATTATTGATTAGTGATTACCCATACACGGAAACTGTAAGGCTGTGTCCCC
Source organism: Eupithecia centaureata (assembly GCA_944547425.1). NCBI lineage: Eukaryota > Metazoa > Arthropoda > Insecta > Lepidoptera > Geometridae > Eupithecia > Eupithecia centaureata. The sequence goes on from OX155696.1 coordinate 11,612,095, forward strand.
AGTAGGCAAACTGTGAGCGGCCGACTGAGTGAGCCGGAAATTTGTGGCGAACAGCTACAAACTCAGATCAGTTAGCGTGCGTATCGTAAGCATTGGAACCTGCGAGTCGGCCGCTAACTGAGACAGTCGGCGCACGTGACGCTGCAAACTGCGTACGGTGAGCGCAAACTAGCAAACTGTGAACACTCAATCTATTTATATATTATATATATATATATATATATATATATATATATGTATATAAAAGAAAAGTCGTGTTTGTTACAACACTTATAACTCGAGAACGGCTGGACCGATTTTTATGTTTTTGGATTTGTCTTCGTCGGGAATAGCATATTATGTATAAAAATATGATATTTGACAAATAAATAAATTTCACCGCGGGCGACGCTGCGGGGCGCAGCTAGTTTAAAATATATGGAAGGGCATACTGAACTGATACGCCGCAAACTCAGTCGGCTGATCACCGTTTGCCTACTGGGGACACAGCCTTAGACTTAAGTTACCCATAAGTTTCAAGTATTATTGTTGAAAAAGCTATTTGTTTTCCAATTAATTATGACAGTAATGATGATTTGCAGGCGCTAGTGATCCAGGCTGAAGCGAACCGCGTCCAGAAGGAACAGATGAAGAAAGCTCTGGAGATGCAGCAGGAGATACAAGCCGACCTGCTCAGGAGGAAGGAGGCTGAGGTAATGTACAGGATATTAATAAATAATAATGCTGAACAATCCACACAGCATCATCTAGCTAGCCCCAAAGTAAGCTACTCAGAGAACATTTACTATTGGAATATATATATTTTTACACCATCGGAAAGTAAAGATTTCAACCATCAGAAAACACTGATTTTTTTTTTAAAAGTTCATATTTTGACTGGTGAATTTTCGATTGAAAGTTAACCTAATTTTTCAATATTTAGTTCAAAATAAGATGAAAAAGGTTAATATTTCAAATCAAATAAATTATCGTGTATTTGAGACATAAAAAGGTAAGTTCTTACCAAATTTCGTGAAACGAAAACATTTATTGTAAAAGATAAAAATAAAAAACCAAAAACTTGGTTTTTTGAATTTTCCTCATATATTTTGAGGGTGAAAAAAGTCAAAAATTGTAGAACTTTTTATTACCTACAACTTTGCAATTTGACTTTTTTCCATGGGACTTGTAGTTCTGCCGGAAATCGAGTTTAACCGTTTCTTACCCTAAAACACTCGCCCCCTACCCCTTCCCGACCTCAGATCGCCCGTAAATTATTTTTCCTTAAATTTTTACTACATTCTTCTCATTTTCCAATGGGTTTCATCCTCCTATTATTTTATTTGTTTCAAAAACCTATCTACCCTGGTCTATTTGTACGCTTAAATCTTGAAAACTAAGCAACGGATTTTGTAGCGTTTTTTTTAATAGATAGAGTAATTCAAGATATTTTTTTTAAGTTTATACGAATAATAAAACCGTGCGAAGCCGGGGCGGGTCGCTAGTAAAGAATATATTAAAGGTATAGTTGTATGTAATGTGCGTGGTGTTGCCAGGTAATAATAAATAATAAAAATATTTTTTGTATTTTCTATAGTAAAAAATGCATTTTTAACGAGTCTTAAAATAAATAAAGTGGAATAATAATATTTTATTTATTTATTGTAACGCCTCGGAGCAATGGGTTCGGTCGTATTAGCGCTCCACTCGCTGAACATCATCCGTGCTTTAAATTAATTAATTGTAGATTCCCTAAATATTTGGTTGCTAAGAAGTTGAATGTAGGCCACCAAACCCTGTTATATTACTCTATGCTCTACTGCTGAACAATGTATTTACCATAAGGCGCCCAACATAATCTAAATTGTGAACTTGTAAAATCGAATAAAGTTTCAGTTAAACTTTCATTTGCTTACCTCAAACCTACCTCAACCATAGGACTATCTCCCTTCTATAATTTGACAAGCGTTACATTATTTAACGTGTTGGCAGGTGATGGGCAAGTTCGGGCGGCTGGTGAACGAGGCGCTCGAGGCGGACCGCATCAAGTTCAAGAAGGAGCTGGCCGCCATGTCCGGCAAGCTGCTCGCCATCGAGCAGACTCTCAAACGTGAGCGAACAACGCATACTCACTACTCTATTAAGTTCGAAACACACAGAAGCCGGAGGCGGAGCGGAGGCGAAGGCGTGCGAGTTGTATTCTATGGAATCATATGAAAGCCTACACACACACCGCAGTGCCATAGGAAAAACCGCCTTCGCCTCCGCTCCGCCTCCGGCTTCTGTGTGTGGAGAGTTTTAACAAAACAAACGAACAAGTATTTATTTTCAACAAGGAGACACCAAAAAACTTACATTTTAATGTAAATGGTAGTGAAACCTCGCTCTTACTAAGAAAATCTTGTATGAAGATGCGAGGGATCCCAGCTTCGGATTTTAGATGCCTAGTTATGTATATATCAAATAGAAAAGTACATTCATTAAATCTAAGAAAAAATATACAATTACATTAAATGAATAATAAGCGAGTTAAAGAGAAGTTGTGTGTATAGTTTTTGTGTCTACTAGCAACCCGCCTTCGCACGGTTTTATTATAAGTATATAAACCTTCCTCTTGAATCACTCTGACTATTAAAAAAAAACCGCATTAAAATCCGTTGCGTAGTTTTAAAGATTTAAGCAGTCAAAGGGACATGAAGACATAGGGACAGAGAAAGCGACTTTGTTTTATACTATGTAGTGATGATATGTGCGGAGGGTGTGAGGTAATCTGCTGAGGACACCAGTCTCAAGTCTGGGCAACAGTAGATGGCGCGAATGTAAAGTGTGTATGTGTATGAATATGTATCTATAGTAGTGTATGTATAGTGTAGTTGTTTGTATATATATAAATAAATAAATTGTGTTGCAGAGCGGGCGAAGGCGGAGGCGGAGGCGCGGCGCTCGCAGTCGCTGTGGGCGGCGGCGGAGGCTCTGCTCGCCGCCACGCGCCGGCCCGCGCCCGAGACCAAGATCGACAGGGAGCTGCAGGCTGTCGAGAAAGCAGGTACGAGCCCAGGAGATCGCTGCACGCCACGCGACTGGCTTAAGGCTTGGCCAAACCAACGCGTACAGCTCGCGTCCGCGGTGGCGGTCAGTTGTTGTGTACGAACTTGTAGCGACGTGTTCACATCGATGCGTCCTCTGATTGGTCGCGGCGTCCGGTGCAGCGTCTGCACGCGACGGTGGCGATCGGATCTGATTATAAGAATAATAGAAAAAAGGACCAGGTGTGGGACGTAGCATTGTAGTCAATGACGTGACTCCAGCCTGGTGCACGCAAGAACAAACGCGACGGTGTATACAACTTTTGCACGCGCAGTATCGCCACCGTGCACTCCACCGCGGACGCGGTGATCGCTACACGCCACGCGACTGGCTGAGTGATCGCTGCACGCCACGCGACTGGCTGAGTGATCGCTGCACTCCACGCGACTGGCTGAGTGATCGCTGCACGCCACGCGACTGGCTGAGTGATCGCTGCACGCCACGCGACTGCCTGAGTGATCGCTGCACGCCACGCGACTGGCTGAGTGATCGCTACACTTTCACATTCAAAGCGGGCTGACCCCATGTTTTTCTGTCTAATTATTTATTTCTGGGAAAAATACCCACAGTCAATGCTCACTCGTATGTCCCTAGTCAGGAGATCAGTTCAATTCATTTATGATTACCATGGGCTCACAACAAGCATTTAGTAAATCGAAATGTTTATTTCTTTAGGCTTACAAAATAAGCACTTAGACAAGTCAAATTTTAAACTATAGGTACCTATAGTAGAACGCCGATTATCCGAATTAATTGGGATCGGGGTCAATTCGGATAATCGAAAATTCAGATAATCGGCCATAGACTGGTAATAAAGTTTAACAAACACAATTCTACATTATGTAAGTAGTGCACTACAGAAAGAGAGAGCATCGTCGCCGCGCCGTACATTACTTACTTACAGTACTTGGTTTTAATTTTTCATATTACGCTTAGGACCGATTCGGATAATTGGCGATTCGGTTAATCGGCGTTCATAATAACATCATACTGTACATAATTATCAAAATAATGTAATAAATAAAGTGAAAATGTTGTGGCGCAGGCAAAGACGACAAGCTGGTGGACACGGTGCTAAAAGGGATCCCCAAGGAGGCGCGCGACCAGGGCATCGCCACCGAAAAGGCGCTACGCGACCGCTTCCTCCAGGTCACTCTCATTATATTAAACTAGCGACCCGCTCCGGATTCGCACGGTTTTATTATACCTATAAGCCGGTTCATTAGAGAAACGAATCTAAAATGGCGACTTGTACTTGCGTTGACAGATTGTACAGTTAGCCTACAAAATTTCAAGTCAAAGATTTTTTCAAGTTATAAGTAATAAAACAAGACCGGGTAGTATTTATTTCAAATAATACAGCTTCATCAAAAGGTGACTAAAGTCGTACGCACATTCATATATCTACACAACATCTACCTACACCTACCTAACTGCTTATCCTACTAATAATATGAATATGAAAGATTGTGAAGATATATATCTATCCTTCTTCACAAGCTTTCACATTAAAGATGTATGGATGTTAGTCAATCTTCATGCAAAAACTGAACCAATTTTGATGAAACTTGGAATACTTATACATAGTTTGTGACCTCGATTAATATAAGCTTTTTTTTGTGTGCCACGGTAGCGTAACCACAAGTCTTAACAACGAAACTTAATAATAAAACAAAACTCAACAGAATAACAATAACAAACAAGTAACAACGGAAAAATAACAGAAAATTATAACAAGGAATTCGTAACAGTTCAGATCACCAGGCGCGTCAAGACAGAAAGCAAATCAAGACTGCTTTTTTCTGCATACTGTACGCGCGTGAGTGAGTATAGACGGCACTAGTGTGCAAGCGAGAGGCCATGATAAGCGCCGCCATTTAAGATTCGTTTCTTTATTGAATCGGCTTATATAAACCTTCATCTTGAATCACTTTATCTGTTAAAAAAAACCGCATCAAAATCCGTTGCGTAGTTTTAAAGATTTAAGCAGTCAAAACTAGACAATTGCTAGCCCTTAGAGGGTAAATTACATTGTTACCTATTAATGTACTACCATCTGTTTACATGTAATTGCAATAAATATACTTTTACTTTTCTTTACTTTACAAAGGGATAGTTAAATAGGGACAGAAAAAGCGACTTTGTTTTATATTTAGTGATATTGTATTACAATATTGTAACAGAAGTGTGTTGTCTTTCAGTTGGAGAACACGGCCAGTAAAGTGGCACTGGTGGGTCGCGAGGGCGCCTCCCTGCCGGTGTACTTCCTATCCTGGCTGCAGTCCAAGCTGCTGTGCTCCAACGTGAGTACATGCCTGTCCCTCGCTCCTGACAGTGCTGGTGGGTCGCGAGGGCGCCTCCCTGCCGGTCTACTTCCTATCCTGGCTGCAGTCCAAGCTGCTGTGCTCCAACGTGAGTACATGCCTGTCCCTCGCTCCTGACAGTGCTGGTGGGTCGCGAGGGCGCCTCCCTGCCGGTCTACTTCCTATCCTGGCTGCAGTCCAAGCTGCTGTGCTCCAACGTGAGTACATGCCTGTCCCTCGCTCCTGACAGTGCTGGTGGGTCGCGAGGGTGCCTCCCTGCCGGTCTACTTCCTATCCTGGCTGCAGTCCAAGCTGCTGTGCTCCAACGTGAGTACATGCCTGTCCCTCGCTCCTGACAGTGCTGGTGGGTCGCGAGGGCGCCTCCCTGCCGGTCTACTTCCTATCCTGGCTGCAGTCCAAGCTGCTGTGCTCCAACGTGAGTATATGCCTGTCCCTCGCTCCTGATGATGCTAATAACCTATATTTTTAGTGTCATCATAGGCTTGATACATAACCCTCTGGATTTGATGAACATAGGACTGCATGTACCTAATAATGTGTACGCGCGCCGAAGACCTAGGGTACTTGCGATTCCGCAGGCAAGAACGAATCTCCTGAGCAAGTCCCCGTTCACACGGGCACTCCGCGCTATCAACGACGTGTGTGCAGATGAGGATGTAGATTTATTTTATACGTCCTTGCCAAAATTCAGGGACGCGGTTTTAAATTTTTTGGATAGGAAACACAGGGAAATGTAGAGTTATTTAGGTTTAAGATATTATATTATTAAGTTATATTACGTAGGAGCTAGTTAGTCGTAGTATTTTGTTGTTATGTTTTTTTATTATGTTTAGTTAGTAAATGTATTTTTTTTCGTATCATTTTATATTTCATTGTCGCCTTGGTCTTAACTGTAATGGCAATGTAAATATGTAAACTTAATAAATAAATAAATGCCTGTCCCTCGCTCCTGAAAATACATTCTGTTCATATACACATTTTTTGGTTTCAGTTCAACGAAATACCTCATAAAGAATTGGAAAATAAACCCATGGACTTCACGAAACTGGACACATTCGATATCATCCAGAGGGCAAAGTAAGTGAGATTAGTTTAAAAGCTGAACAAGCACGTAAGATAAGGAACAGAGATTGTTCTCAGATGCACGCCTGCGCCCCGGGGACGGGCCCTCAACATTTACACTAAAGTCTCCCACTGTCCAAGGGTGCCAAGGGTTCCCTTGTTGTCATCCCACTAAAGGATGCTCAACGTCTATACAAGGTTCCAGGCACTTTACATAAATCTTAACATTATAATAAATGGGAAAGTCTGTGTTTGTTATAGGTAATCTCCTACCTACTAACTCGCGTAACTACTGAAGTAATTTAGATGAAATTTGGTGTGTAAATATGTAGATTAGGACCTATAACATAAAGGATAGTAAAATTAAGAAAAAATTACATGTGAAGGGTTCACAATTAAATGGGGTGGTAAAGTTTGTACGGAGAATAATTATTCTTTGTTTCGATTCCCTGAAAACTCTGTATAAATAAACTATGCAGTGAATAATTAAACACGTTTTTTTTAATTTGTACACCATAACCTATAGGGTTATTGTGTAGAATGTGAATAAATTTCTGTAATTTGTAAGAAAAAAAAAGGTGTTTCTCGAGCGAGGCGCAACTAGTAAGTTAGGCTGGGAACAGTGCTCGACCGACGTCCTGATCGTACGTCCTGACCGGCAGCGCTGATCGTCGGTTGCGAAAATGCATTCAGTGCTACGCTGACGGAGAACTGAGACACGCGTGTGTTCACAAGAACACAAGAAAAATGAATCCTTTTGCGCTCTGTATCGTTGTTCATTTTTGCTGTCGAGTATACGTATGCGCATACAGTCAACGCGTCCATACAATCTCATAGCTCGTCGGTCGAGCGATGTCACCGCGACCGACGAGCCGGACCGACGGCTCGACCGACCATACGCGCGTACCAACCCACGCCCGTACCGTCAGCGTAGCTGTGTGCGCGTTCATAGACTTGCATAGATATAGCTACGCCGACCGACGGTCGAGCACTGTTTCCAGCCTAATGTTAGTGAACGTGTGTTGTGCAGATACTACATGCAGCGCGGCGACCTTCCCTCCGCGCTGAAGTACGTGAACCTGCTGCAAGGCGGGCCGCGCGCCGCCGCGCTGCCCTGGCTCCGCGCCGCGCGCGCGCACCTCGAGATCAAGCAGGCCGCCGAGGCCGTCATGGCGCACGCCTCCGTCTCCGGACTCCTCTACCTATAGACTAGACTATAACTCTCCACACACCTGCGACCTCGACCGGAGGCCTCATTCACTATGACCAATTCAAAATCGAATTTAGAACACATTGTGACGTCAAAAGGTCGGGGCAAGGAGAGGCAATTGGAGAATCGTCGACCGATCGGTCACGCCTCGTAGTTCCATCAGATTCAGGTGATATAAGGAGGTTCGGGAGTTCAGTACTGGCGACCAGGATAATGTCGTTAGACTTGTGTGCTAAGTCAGTGCGCACGGATGGATCTAGACTTTTAGCCGTTAGACACGTCTCCTAGATGTGCATCCCTTGACAGACTGATATCAAGACACATTAGACACACCGCTAGGTAACTTTTGACGAAATACTGTCTAAATCCTTAATTAAAAACTTTCGTCAAATAGAAACTTAATGTAAAATCAATAATTAGATTTACAAAAACTAAAATCTGATTTCAAACTTCAGTATTTCTGATCTTCATCACATTTTTCAGATTCAAATCAAATCTAAATAATCTAATCGTTTCGCCATTAAGTTATTGTATAAACACAATCTAATTGAAATTTTCCTGCTTTTTATACTCGGTTATACTTGAAATACTAAGAGAGTTCGTAGAGGCGGTCTCCTCGCTCGGAGCGATCTCTACCAGACAAGGATTTAGACAGAATGTTCCATCCAAATGCCAAGTTTCGTGTACTTAACACTCGGTGGTGTGAGGTGCCCTTCGCTAGTTATGTTACTTTACCTGAATGTTATTTATATATATAAATAATATATCTTATATACACACTTTGCCATGTCATCTTTAATAGTGTAACCCATCTTTCGTCACTATTATTGAAACAATTAATATTTATTTAAATATGAACAATTCAGCATCGCTTTGCTACTTTGTAATTATCTATGAAAGATAAATATTTTTTATCGATATTATACTGTATAGTTTCATAATCGAACCTTTGTATTCCCGAAATCGATAGACGTATTTTTTGTTTCTGTATATAGGGTTTGATTTAGTGGACCGACCTTTTTTTTAATATTTGGAATACAATTTTGTAGTTAAATTTCTAGTTGCAAATTGTTGCAAGATTATTTAATTCTCGATTGCGCATTGTGCATGAAAGTTATGAAACGAGTTGCTACTAAAAGCTCGTCATCTTTTTTAAGAACGTTTTTTTTTAATTATTTGTAAATTCTTTGTCATGGGAGGATCTCTTAGGTTAAAACGAAAATGTTATTTTGGGAAAATAGAGCATCAAATTTTTTACTTTGCAATAAACTAAAATTGAATAACATTATAAATTAAAATTTGACTCCCATACAGATAACAGCCCTATCCTTACTAATAATAAAAAGGCGAAAGTTTGTATAGATGTATGTTTTTTTACTCATTCACGCAAGAACTACTGAACGGATCGTGCTGTTATTTAGAATTGACGTAGTTGTAGCCCTTGAATAACATATAGGCTACTTTTCATCCCATAAATCAGTTCCTATGGGATAGAAATAGCCTTAAAACGTTTCCATAGCAACAACACGTTCGAAGTCACGGGCATATATTAGTTTTTCATAAGTGTTGCACCTCATATTTATAATGTACTCTGTGTGTTGCACTGACTAAATTCAACACTGAAAAAGACGCATCATCCACCTAATGCCTTCTGTTCTCAAATAAATAAATCAGAAACATGTTTGTTGAAAGACACCTGTACAATATTATATACTATTATTTTATTATAATTTTATCAAATAGTTTACATATTTGATCAAGTTCCACTAATTTTAGTAATGAAATAGAATTAAAAATCAGAGCATTTCAATACGCAATTTGTAAGGGACTGGGCTAGTATTCACAGACTTGAAAGGGTTCAAGACCTTTCGGTACAGATGTTGGGTTTTCGCTTATTACCTCTACATTAAATGTATGGTCTGTGTCTGTGAATGCGGCTGTAACTAGTGCTTTTGTCAGTGGCAAGCCATTTATGGACTTTAATGTGACTTGTAAATATAAAATAGTATTGTAATAAATTAAAAGAATGTTTTTATTAGCTTCTTATTCACCTTTAATCTAAACTTCATCTTTAATCCCTTCGCAATAAGGCGTTTTCAAAGGTAAAGGGCACGATCTCCATGCCATGTCTAATCAAAGTAATTTTTGACCAAGTATATGAAAACGCCTTATTAAAATACCACTTTATAGGATAATATTAATAAAAGTTTTAAAATATTACAATCATGTTTAACATGCTTAGAACAAATGCATTTTAATAGTAGGTATAATAGTTTGAGGGAGACGTTAGTTTGCTTTGGCGAAGTATTCTTTGCTTTCTCTGGGGTTGGGCTTTATGGTGCTGGCATTAGAGTCGGGGTTCCAGTTAGCAGGACACACTGAAACACAAAATATTAGATAATAATTGTTAAATATATCCCTGTTGAATTGGATACTTTCACTTGAGATATCAGAATCTGATACAAATTACATTACAAAAGCTGTGGTTATTCTTGAGCATAAATTATGCTTAATTTGTTTATAAATAAATAATGCTGCACAATCCACATAGCACCACAAGCCCCAAGCTAATTAGAGCTTGTGTGACTGATATACTTAATACCATAAATACAAAGATAGATATCTTTTATTAAACATAGAAAACAGCCAGACCAACAGAACCAATTCTGCAGATTGTACACAAAGTTCCGAGGCGGGAATCTGACCCGCAACATCTTGCGTCGCAGGCGGACTCTTGCCCACTGCGCCATTGAGGTCGTCAATTAATGACAAATAATTTGGAGTTCATTTAAATCACTACATAGTATAAAACAAAGTCGCTTTTTCTGTCCCTATCTCATTATGTCCCTTTGAATACCTAAATCTTTAAAACTACGCAACGGATTTTGATGCGGTTTTTTTTGATAGATAAAGTGATTCAAGAGGAAGGTTTACATACTTATAATAAAACCGTGCGAAGCCGGGGCGGGTCGCTAGTTAGTGATAATTCATGGCTTCTTTTTTAAATATCATGGCACATACCTTCTCCATGTTTATCAGAGAACTGGAAAGCCTTCACCAGCCTGAGGGTTTCGTCCACGGATCTGCCCACGGGCAGGTCGTTGACCGACATGTGTCTGAGGATGCCCGCTCGGTCGATGATGTACATCCCTGGATATAAACATCAAGTTGTTTTGTAAACAATCAGCTACAAGGGAACTTGTACAGTTCTCTAATTGGATATTTTGGTATATCAAAACAAGGTGCTGCTTTACTAATGTTTCAATCATTATCAGCAGACTGAAATCAACCCATTTATTTATTAATCTTTGACTCTTTCTACAAATTTTATTATCTTATAATTTACTTACAGTTAGTATAAAAAAATTAAAAAACTAAAAATTAAATTTTATTATCTTATAATTTACTTACAGTTAGTTAGTATTCAGTCAATTATTTATTCCATGGCCGTAGTCAACTCACCGATTTATCAAATTGAATAGGCTGAGCTCATTCAAAGTTGTGCCTTATGAGAATTACCATTGAAGTCTTATTTCAATAGCAGTGCATTTAATATGCAATGCAGCTGTGTTGTGATAGTGACTCACAAATGAGGAAAAATCAAACCACTGACAATATGGGAACGGGCCAATCATTCAGGGAATAGAATCTAAATATAACTAACTAACTACATGGGAGGATTCTACGTCAAATTCGTTTTGTTGCTCAATAACAAGTAGGCAGTATGGGTCTGAATTAAGACAACATTAATTTGGTTCTAACCTCTTAAAGCAAATCCTTCATCCAACAACACATCGTAGTCTCGTGAGATGGACTTGCTGTAGTCAGCTAACAACGGGATGTCCAGCTTGCCGAGACCACCGTCCTGTAACCATTTACATCTACATTTATGTAGGTATTAAAACTGAGGGAAAATGGATCATAAAATAAGAGCAAAATGAGCTCAATCAGTAGGTATGTACATAAAACAGCTATGGTCTTTTCTATTACATATTTAGGCCTTATTTACATACAAACATAGTAATATGCTAGTCTAGGATACTTCAGAAATTATTATTTTTACCTTCCTCGGAGTATTGGTCCAAGCAAGATGGCTGAACTCTGAATCTGTGGAGACCCCAATTACTTGGCAGTCAATGCTGGCAAACTCTTTAGCTTTGTCACTGAATGCTATCAGCTCAGTTGGGCAGACAAATGTGCTAAAAAATAGATAAAAATTGCAGGTAATCATCCTTCAAACCCTCTGGTCTAATCTAGTTAGGTTAACATTTCATTTCATCATTGCATTCAAAGGACTAAATCATTAAATGTGTTTAAGTACTAACCCCTAGTTATAAGCCGACAACTTAATAGACTGTAAATTATCTGAATCAATAATTGAAACTACCACCAATGCACATGGATGCATTCTGCAGAGGCATGGTAGAAAATGTGTTATTAAGAGGTACCTAGGTAAATATTATCAATAACAGACAGACAGTTAGACTTACAAATCCAAAGGATAGAATAACAACACAACATATTTTCCACTGAAATCTGACAGCTTCAGTTGATTGAATTCTCCATTGACCACCGCAGTTGCACTGAAATCCGGTGCTGGCTTCTGAACCCTGGGAGAGAACGCTGCACAGGCTAAAAAATACTTTCTCTATTAGTGATACAGGTCTAGGTTATGTAACCTGACTATGCATATTAAATTGTAGCTTACTGGTAGAGAAATTAGAATTTTTTGCAGCGGAGAATGCAGGAATAACCTGAAATTGATGACAAACAACATGAATACATTCAGATAAACAGTCTGAAGTAAGTCTTAGCATAGGACAGGAACTCACCCTACGCGTCAACTGTTTTAAGAAAAAAGACATTATTAGTCTTATTTACGCAGGGTCTGCGAGGTAATAATCGAAGAAGAAGCTTTTTACTATTACAGCAAAATCACAAAATGATCAAAACCGCAAGGACAAACAATACGACAAACAAACTTCCTCTTTCTTGGTCTTTGTACTGTACGCCCAAAGAGTGTACGCCGGCAGCTAAATAACCAACCGCAACGTCCAGTCCACAACGAAGAGAAACAACCACAGAACCATAGATGTATAATAGAATATAGATGACTACATAGCGTGGCCGCCTGTGAGATAGACTGATACGAGGGGAGGTGTTGCCGTGCAAATTTTTTACCCAGACTAATTTTCTCATTTCAGAGTCTGTTAGATGGACATCATTTATCAAAAATGAATCTTTTAAGTTTTATCATAACACAAATAAGTGAACACCGTGAAAAAAAGTTTCTTATAAAGGCGATGCACTATAATGAAATATACTTACCTAAATATAAATTAATACTTCGGTCCCGTAGTGAATACCTAGTTATATCCTAGTTTGAATACTTACGACATGAAAGTATATTTATGATTATATTATGATAATAAGCAAACTTATAAATAAGGTAAGTTAATGTATGAAATAAAACAACACTTAAGGTATCACAATTATCAATATATGACGACCGATGAACCGCGGTGGGCGAAGATCTGCTTGCGACGCAGGAGGTTGCGGGTTCGATGCCCACCTTGGAACAAGTTTTGTACGATCAACAAATTTTTTTCTAGGGTATACTGGGTGTTTTCTATATATAATAATAATTAACTATTTATGTAATGTATTGTATTAAGTATATCAGTCATCTAGTACCCATAACACAAGTTCTGCTTAGCTTGGGGTTGTATGATACTGTATGCATAAAAGTGAATTTTATTAAAATGAGCGATAAATTTGAATCTTATATCTTATTTGAAACTGCATGAGAGAGGTGAAAATTCGCCTGCTAATTTTGCATCGAGACAAAACGTTGGATATATATCCATAAAAAGATTTTATGTTCTTAATCTTTAATGTTCTTGACTTTCATCCAAACCAGAGGCAAATAATTGTTTAAGAGGAAATCTGTAACAAAATAAAGTGTGTTTGTAAATTAGGTATTAATAATATACGTTAATGCGTACTTATGGGAATTTTATTATCGATTGCAGGCAACCCTAATCTTTCGTAAGTTTAGGTTATAATTATTAAAATTTACTAAAAAACCCAAGTTTAGAGCATTGTCTCCGTGTGAATCTAAGAAGCTGTTAATTTTAAACCTTGTTATAGTCAAAAGAACTTGTACCTACGAGTGGAATGACAAATCTGGCTCATTTTTTCACTGTCGCTTTAACACTTCATAACACCGCTCAGAACCATTTTTTCAAAAGAGTTTTATCTCTATGAGGTGCAGTTATGTTTTTTAAGTCACTCTACCACATTTTCTTGAATGAAAACTTGATTTAAGGTCTTGAAAAAACGAAATTTCGTCAAAGTCCGTAAATTTGTTTCGCACATCTAAGTGCGCAACAATAGACAAAACCAGCACACAGCATGAGAGAGAATCCAAGTATTTCTATCTCTTTTCTTCTCAGGCTATTTGCCTATAATTGTTCTCTTTCGTGTGTGAATGCGATAGCATGTGCGCATCTTCTAGGAGATAATAATTCTATGCACAGAACAATATTACTCTAAACAACCAACCATTGGCTTGGCTTGCTGGCTATGGCCAGTGTTGCCATGCCAGGCCCTTGAGTCGTAGTAACGTTTCGTTTCCTGAAATGTCGTTTTTAGCTGCCAAAAGTTACATATTGTAGGTTACTGTTTTTATTTAATTAAGTTGAATTTGATATTAAGATAATATAAGAGTTGTTGGAGCCAAACCACGTTTGTTAGTTAGGGTTAGGTCTGTTAGTTTTCATCATCAGCCTATATCAGTCCACTACTGGTCATAGGCCTCGCATCCCCATAGGAGTGCCATCCTTAGCGCCCTTTCTTCAGCTTCGGCCAACAGTCTTTCGCAAATCGTCATCCAAGATGGCCAGAGGCCGTCCAACACTATGTTTGCAGAGTCACGGTCTCCACTCAAGAACACGTTTACCCCAACTGTTGTCGATACTTCATGATATGGCCGGCCTCCTGCTACTTCAGCTTGCTAATTCTTTGAGCTACGTCGATAAATTTGGTTCTCTGTCAGATTTATTCGTTACGAAACCTATCCTTCATAGAAACTCTGAGCAAAGCTCATTCCAAAGCTCGCTGAGCTGACAGACTTTAAACTGGTGGACCAGCCATGACAGCATGAAACGAAAGCAACGTTTGTATGGGGGCTCGGGTGTTCGCACCGTTGTTCATAACGTACATATCTAGATACCTACTTGTTCTAGCAAGATTAGCTACGCTACGACCTCAGACTACCTAGACAGAGCGCTGTCAACAATGATTTTGAAGCCGGTTTCGTAAACATGTGTGCTCGTACTGAGTGTTGCCGTGCAGGTGTACTTTCGCATGAAATATGATTCCATCCTGCTTTTTATGTCGCGAGATTGGTTTGAACACCCTTTCAAAACATAATTCGGCATTTTGTCCCTCTAAATCTCGTAATAATTTTGCGTGACACTCGGCGCGACGCGTCGTAGCCTCAGACTATAGAACTATCTAGACGGAGCCCCAACGAAACCCGCACTGAGGCAGGTAAAATTAAGCCTTGGCGTGTACAAACACACTTACACACACACATATATGACGAAATTACGCCTTACCTTGTCAGTCCAGCTAAGCCGTCGTCACGCCGAGTGTCACGCAAAATTATTACGAGATTTAGAGGGACAAAATGCCAAATTATGTTTTGAAAGGGTGTTTAAACCAATCTCGCGACATAAAAGCAGGATGGAATCATAAGCGACGTACGACTACGAAATAGCGAAAATCTCAAATTCAAAAAGCAGGAAAAGTGCGCGCACACGTTTAAGCAAAATCCAGTTATTTATTTTAAACAAATTGGTGCTCCAGGATCGGTAGTAGTCGAGCGAGATATTAAGATTTGTAGTTTGATAGCTTATTTCACGATATACATCTTTCCAATTTATGTTTTCAATGAGCGAAGGCCGCTGGTTATATTTTTTTAAAATATTGTATAAAAATAATCCCTAAGGAACCCTGAAAAGTAACGACGATCTTCTCTTGGTCGAGTTGTCCACTTCACTTTTGGATTAGAGTACAACTGGTTTGAATCTAAAATCAGCAGTTTTGAGACTCGGATGAGTTGTACACCAATCTAAAAGTAAAGAGGACAACTCGTCCAAGGTCGAGTTTTCATTCGGACGAGATGTACCTACCTAACCTACCCTAACCCACTTTTTAGGACGCACCAGTTGTAAGTATATGCCTACGTTCAATTTGGAGTCATAACTTATGAAAAATGTAAGAAATGCAATGCAACATTCCGGCAACACTGACTGTGGTTATAATATAGGTACATATCTACTGTTAATAGTAGAATAAAAATCCCTCTATATATAATAAATCTTTGTAGGTATTTCCAATACATATTACGCTCCGTCTACGCTACGGAAAGTAGTCATAGGATGTTTGTGACAAGCCGCAAGGCATCTACTTACTACCAATCTACTACCTACAATACCTACCTACTGGCAATCGGGCATGTCAGTCGTAAATTTTTTGTCATAATCAATGTAATCAATGTTGGCTGTGAGACGAGACGGCACTAGATCACAGAAGTGTGTGTTTCTACCGTTTATTCTTATGAAGGTACCTAACGAAATGTATAATTATGTATGTAAATTATCCAGTGTTTAATTTATTTAAACAACATTTTCTTCATTCATAGCTAGGGCTGATATAAACCCTTACAAGTGTCCCTATAGACTAGAAGACTAGACTAATATTAAATCTCGATACATTACTATATTTTGTCAAATTTCAATCTAACCGATATCAAATTTTTGAATTATGGCGCAGTTGTCGTCATTCAATACATTTTCGAATTTTCACATAAGTTATAGGGAAGCGAACTAGTTATTCTGCTCCGACAAGTCCATTCTAAGTCGCAGTCTGGTTTAGGTAGCTCGAAGACACCATTTAAATCTGAAATTAACAATACGTATACAATATCAATTATTCATTAATAATTACCTATAATAATCGATAATAGTGACTAAAGTCATATCAAAAACGTCACCATGTTTAGAAACGCCCGCCTCGCGTCTGTAGCTATAATTTTCTATTTAAATTTTTTACTTTTACGGTTGTAGAAAAATATTATAAGCGGCCCTCAAATGCCCAAGTGCCTGGGGGCCCATGGCCCTGGATCCTTTAATCCGAGCTTCTCTGGGCGAACACTGCGTAGATCTGAAGAGCCGTAGCAGTAGGTAGGTAGGTAGAGACACGTACGTGAAGTCTGTATGAGGAGACTGTCCGACTGGTCGCCCGCGCACTAGACGTACTGGAGGCCGAGCGCGGTGGCGTGCGCGAGCACGGCCTCCGCCGCCTGTAGGTAGGTAGGTAGAGACACGTACGTGAAGTCTGTATGAGGAGACTGTCCGACTGGTCGCCCGCGCACTAGACGTACTGGAGGCCGAGCGCGGTGGCGTGCGCGAGCACGGCCTCCGCCGCCTGTAGGTAGGTAGGTAGAGACACGTACGTGAAGTCTGTATGAGGAGACTGTCCGACTGGTCGCCCGCGCACTAGACGTACTGGAGGCCGAGCGCGGTGGCGTGCGCGAGCACGGCCTCCGCCGCCTGTAGGTAGGTAGGTAGAGACACGTACGTGAAGTCTGTATGAGGAGACTGTCCGACTGGTCGCCCGCGCACTAGACGTACTGGAGGCCGAGCGCGGTGGCGTGCGCGAGCACGGCCTCCGCCGCCTGTAGGTAGGTAGGTAGAGACACGTACGTGAAGTCTGTATGAGGAGACTGTCCGACTGGTCGCCCGCGCACTAGACGTACTGGAGGCCGAGCGCGGTGGCGTGCGCGAGCACGGCCTCCGCCGCCTGTAGGTAGGTAGGTAGAGACACGTACGTGAAGTCTGTATGAGGAGACTGTCCGACTGGTCGCCCGCGCACTAGACGTACTGGAGGCCGAGCGCGGTGGCGTGCGCGAGCACGGCCTCCGCCGCCTGTAGGTAGGTAGGTAGAGACACGTACGTGAAGTCTGTATGAGGAGACTGTCCGACTGGTCGCCCGCGCACTAGACGTACTGGAGGCCGAGCGCGGTGGCGTGCGCGAGCACGGCCTCCGCCGCCTGTAGGTAGGTAGGTAGAGACACGTACGTGAAGTCTGTATGAGGAGACTGTCCGACTGGTCGCCCGCGCACTAGACGTACTGGAGGCCGAGCGCGGTGGCGTGCGCGAGCACGGCCTCCGCCGCCTGTAGGTAGGTAGGTAGAGACACGTACGTGAAGTCTGTATGAGGAGACTGTCCGACTGGTCGCCCGCGCACTAGACGTACTGGAGGCCGAGCGCGGTGGCGTGCGCGAGCACGGCCTCCGCCGCCTGTAGGTAGGTAGGTAGAGACACGTACGTGAAGTCTGTATGAGGAGACTGTCCGACTGGTCGCCCGCGCACTAGACGTACTGGAGGCCGAGCGCGGTGGCGTGCGCGAGCACGGCCTCCGCCGCCTGTAGGTAGGTAGGTAGAGACACGTACGTGAAGTCTGTATGAGGAGACTGTCCGACTGGTCGCCCGCGCACTAGACGTACTGGAGGCCGAGCGCGGTGGCGTGCGCGAGCACGGCCTCCGCCGCCTGTAGGTAGGTAGGTAGAGACACGTACGTGAAGTCTGTATGAGGAGACTGTCCGACTGGTCGCCCGCGCACTAGACGTACTGGAGGCCGAGCGCGGTGGCGTGCGCGAGCACGGCCTCCGCCGCCTGTAGGTAGGTAGGTAGAGACACGTACGTGAAGTCTGTATGAGGAGACTGTCCGACTGGTCGCCCGCGCACTAGACGTACTGGAGGCCGAGCGCGGTGGCGTGCGCGAGCACGGCCTCCGCCGCCTGTAGGTAGGTAGGTAGAGACACGTACGTGAAGTCTGTATGAGGAGACTGTCCGACTGGTCGCCCGCGCACTAGACGTACTGGAGGCCGAGCGCGGTGGCGTGCGCGAGCACGGCCTCCGCCGCCTGTAGGTAGGTAGGTAGAGACACGTACGTGAAGTCTGTATGAGGAGACTGTCCGACTGGTCGCCCGCGCACTAGACGTACTGGAGGCCGAGCGCGGTGGCGTGCGCGAGCACGGCCTCCGCCGCCTGTAGGTAGGTAGGTAGAGACACGTACGTGAAGTCTGTATGAGGAGACTGTCCGACTGGTCGCCCGCGCACTAGACGTACTGGAGGCCGAGCGCGGTGGCGTGCGCGAGCACGGCCTCCGCCGCCTGTAGGTAGGTAGGTAGAGACACGTACGTGAAGTCTGTATGAGGAGACTGTCCGACTGGTCGCCCGCGCACTAGACGTACTGGAGGCCGAGCGCGGTGGCGTGCGCGAGCACGGCCTCCGCCGCCTGTAGGTAGGTAGGTAGAGACACGTACGTGAAGTCTGTATGAGGAGACTGTCCGACTGGTCGCCCGCGCACTAGACGTACTGGAGGCCGAGCGCGGTGGCGTGCGCGAGCACGGCCTCCGCCGCCTGTAGGTAGGTAGGTAGAGACACGTACGTGAAGTCTGTATGAGGAGACTGTCCGACTGGTCGCCCGCGCACTAGACGTACTGGAGGCCGAGCGCGGTGGCGTGCGCGAGCACGGCCTCCGCCGCCTGTAGGTAGGTAGGTAGAGACACGTACGTGAAGTCTGTATGAGGAGACTGTCCGACTGGTCGCCCGCGCACTAGACGTACTGGAGGCCGAGCGCGGTGGCGTGCGCGAGCACGGCCTCCGCCGCCTGTAGGTAGGTAGGTAGAGACACGTACGTGAAGTCTGTATGAGGAGACTGTCCGACTGGTCGCCCGCGCACTAGACGTACTGGAGGCCGAGCGCGGTGGCGTGCGCGAGCACGGCCTCCGCCGCCTGTAGGTAGGTAGGTAGAGACACGTACGTGAAGTCTGTATGAGGAGACTGTCCGACTGGTCGCCCGCGCACTAGACGTACTGGAGGCCGAGCGCGGTGGCGTGCGCGAGCACGGCCTCCGCCGCCTGTAGGTAGGTAGGTAGAGACACGTACGTGAAGTCTGTATGAGGAGACTGTCCGACTGGTCGCCCGCGCACTAGACGTACTGGAGGCCGAGCGCGGTGGCGTGCGCGAGCACGGCCTCCGCCGCCTGTAGGTAGGTAGGTAGAGACACGTACGTGAAGTCTGTATGAGGAGACTGTCCGACTGGTCGCCCGCGCACTAGACGTACTGGAGGCCGAGCGCGGTGGCGTGCGCGAGCACGGCCTCCGCCGCCTGTAGGTAGGTAGGTAGAGACACGTACGTGAAGTCTGTATGAGGAGACTGTCCGACTGGTCGCCCGCGCACTAGACGTACTGGAGGCCGAGCGCGGTGGCGTGCGCGAGCACGGCCTCCGCCGCCTGTAGGTAGGTAGGTAGAGACACGTACGTGAAGTCTGTATGAGGAGACTGTCCGACTGGTCGCCCGCGCACTAGACGTACTGGAGGCCGAGCGCGGTGGCGTGCGCGAGCACGGCCTCCGCCGCCTGTAGGTAGGTAGGTAGAGACACGTACGTGAAGTCTGTATGAGGAGACTGTCCGACTGGTCGCCCGCGCACTAGACGTACTGGAGGCCGAGCGCGGTGGCGTGCGCGAGCACGGCCTCCGCCGCCTGTAGGTAGGTAGGTAGAGACACGTACGTGAAGTCTGTATGAGGAGACTGTCCGACTGGTCGCCCGCGCACTAGACGTACTGGAGGCCGAGCGCGGTGGCGTGCGCGAGCACGGCCTCCGCCGCCTGTAGGTAGGTAGGTAGAGACACGTACGTGAAGTCTGTATGAGGAGACTGTCCGACTGGTCGCCCGCGCACTAGACGTACTGGAGGCCGAGCGCGGTGGCGTGCGCGAGCACGGCCTCCGCCGCCTGTAGGTAGGTAGGTAGAGACACGTACGTGAAGTCTGTATGAGGAGACTGTCCGACTGGTCGCCCGCGCACTAGACGTACTGGAGGCCGAGCGCGGTGGCGTGCGCGAGCACGGCCTCCGCCGCCTGTAGGTAGGTAGGTAGAGACACGTACGTGAAGTCTGTATGAGGAGACTGTCCGACTGGTCGCCCGCGCACTAGACGTACTGGAGGCCGAGCGCGGTGGCGTGCGCGAGCACGGCCTCCGCCGCCTGTAGGTAGGTAGGTAGAGACACGTACGTGAAGTCTGTATGAGGAGACTGTCCGACTGGTCGCCCGCGCACTAGACGTACTGGAGGCCGAGCGCGGTGGCGTGCGCGAGCACGGCCTCCGCCGCCTGTAGGTAGGTAGGTAGAGACACGTACGTGAAGTCTGTATGAGGAGACTGTCCGACTGGTCGCCCGCGCACTAGACGTACTGGAGGCCGAGCGCGGTGGCGTGCGCGAGCACGGCCTCCGCCGCCTGTAGGTAGGTAGGTAGAGACACGTACGTGAAGTCTGTATGAGGAGACTGTCCGACTGGTCGCCCGCGCACTAGACGTACTGGAGGCCGAGCGCGGTGGCGTGCGCGAGCACGGCCTCCGCCGCCTGTAGGTAGGTAGGTAGAGACACGTACGTGAAGTCTGTATGAGGAGACTGTCCGACTGGTCGCCCGCGCACTAGACGTACTGGAGGCCGAGCGCGGTGGCGTGCGCGAGCACGGCCTCCGCCGCCTGTAGGTAGGTAGGTAGAGACACGTACGTGAAGTCTGTATGAGGAGACTGTCCGACTGGTCGCCCGCGCACTAGACGTACTGGAGGCCGAGCGCGGTGGCGTGCGCGAGCACGGCCTCCGCCGCCTGTAGGTAGGTAGGTAGAGACACGTACGTGAAGTCTGTATGAGGAGACTGTCCGACTGGTCGCCCGCGCACTAGACGTACTGGAGGCCGAGCGCGGTGGCGTGCGCGAGCACGGCCTCCGCCGCCTGTAGGTAGGTAGGTAGAGACACGTACGTGAAGTCTGTATGAGGAGACTGTCCGACTGGTCGCCCGCGCACTAGACGTACTGGAGGCCGAGCGCGGTGGCGTGCGCGAGCACGGCCTCCGCCGCCTGTAGGTAGGTAGGTAGAGACACGTACGTGAAGTCTGTATGAGGAGACTGTCCGACTGGTCGCCCGCGCACTAGACGTACTGGAGGCCGAGCGCGGTGGCGTGCGCGAGCACGGCCTCCGCCGCCTGTAGGTAGGTAGGTAGAGACACGTACGTGAAGTCTGTATGAGGAGACTGTCCGACTGGTCGCCCGCGCACTAGACGTACTGGAGGCCGAGCGCGGTGGCGTGCGCGAGCACGGCCTCCGCCGCCTGTAGGTAGGTAGGTAGAGACACGTACGTGAAGTCTGTATGAGGAGACTGTCCGACTGGTCGCCCGCGCACTAGACGTACTGGAGGCCGAGCGCGGTGGCGTGCGCGAGCACGGCCTCCGCCGCCTGTAGGTAGGTAGGTAGAGACACGTACGTGAAGTCTGTATGAGGAGACTGTCCGACTGGTCGCCCGCGCACTAGACGTACTGGAGGCCGAGCGCGGTGGCGTGCGCGAGCACGGCCTCCGCCGCCTGTAGGTAGGTAGGTAGAGACACGTACGTGAAGTCTGTATGAGGAGACTGTCCGACTGGTCGCCCGCGCACTAGACGTACTGGAGGCCGAGCGCGGTGGCGTGCGCGAGCACGGCCTCCGCCGCCTGCCGGCACTCGAGATGGCAGCGCGCGTCCTCCTCCCAGGCCTGGGAGGCCCCCCGCGAGGCCCCCTGGAGGGCGTCCACGTACTTCAGCGCGTTCGCTAAGTTGTCGCGCTCCAGCCAAAACCTGCAACCAAAGTCGGTGCGTCGGACCTCTCTTTACATGAGCAAGGAGGTTACGCCATGGTGGTTATAGACAGCGAACGAAGGCTAACAAACGAACGCGAACGATGTGAACATCTTGGCGAAAGCAAGCGAGAGCCTATGTTCGCCTTCAGCCGCCGTGGTGTTCCAATAATTTGACCCATTGTGTTGAGAAATAAATACTTTATTATTAATGCGTTCATTAGGGGTGGGTGGGTGGACGGACACAACAGCGAAAGCCAGTCCTGGATTTGTAAATAGGCCGTATAGGCCGCGGCCTAGGAGGGCGGCAGCGTCCTAGGGGGGCGGCATATTTCAGAGGACGGTCCACTCGATTGTAGACAATAAAACTCTATGTCTACGGGGGGGGTGGGTGCGGCTTATAATGAACGGCTCCGTACATGGGGCGGCGGAAAAAAGTGGCCTACACTCATAAAAAATATAAATCCGGCACTGGCGAAAGCGAGTGAACGTGCGAAACCGATCCTCATCTGGATCAAATATTTTAAAAAAAGTCAAAAAATTTACCGAATAAGTATCATGGTTTAGTGGTGGATGGTGTGTTGTATGTAGTAAGGTATGTACTTGCGTGGAAGGTTCGGGTCTGCATCCAATAAATATTCACACAGATAACTTTCACCACCAGTTTATTTAGAAGGAGAATTACAATAGGGCGATAGAATATAAGCGGAAGAATGAAGGATAGTCCACAGTTCGGTATAGCACAGAATAGATTTAGAAATAAGCACAGAATACTGAGATCGCGAGGAGAATGAGAATCTCAAGCGGACGTGCGTATGCGCCGGTAAGTAGTTGTGACTGCGGGCCGGTCGGCCGCGCTCGTGGATTTCAAGATGGTTCCTTTACCTGCGAAACCTGTTTCCACTAGACGATACGGCGAGCGGTCGGCAACTCGCTCAATATTAAAATTATTAACCGACTGCGTGAATAACGTGAGGTTGATATTCTACTTAGAATGTTGTAAGAAATAAGTATGGATTAGCTTTAATTGTAAATATAATATAACTGTTGTAAATAATAGGTGGGAATAAATTAATGTTTGTTTTATTTATATGTAAGTAGGTATATACATTATGTATATGTAAATATCTATTTAAATGCGTAAGTATTTATTATGTAGATATTGTAAATATATAATGTAAAATATAAATAAATAAATGTGAGTTCACCACATCACTCCCCCCGAGAGACCGTGGTACACGGGCGATAGTAATCAGGGAATCGGACTACGCGCCCAGATCGAGTAGTCTTCTCAGCCTTCTCCGGTGGAGAAGCGGATGGCGGTTGAGGGAAGATTGGAGGTATAGGAGGAAGGTAGGTAGGTTGTGCCAGTATGTAGGCTGGTTTCAATCGGTCTACGGATACTGTCACGACTTTTCCCTTCACATTGATTTTAAAAGTTTTAGCGCTTCTCTCGACCACTACATAAGGGCCATTGTACGCTGGTTGTAAAGCACCTCTCACCGTATCGTCTCTCAAAAATACGTGAGAGCATGTATCAAGATCTTTATAAATAAAGACTTTACCGGTTGAGTGGTGAGATGCTGGGACTGGCTTTAACTTGTTGGCGAATGATCTGATACGAGTAGTGAACTCGGTTATATCAGTCGTACATCCGTCAACTTTATCACCTAGAAATTCTCCCGGCAGTCTCAATGGCTCACCGTATACTAGCTCGGCAGAAGATGATTGTAAATCTTCTTTGAATGAAGTTCTTATGCCGAGTAGTACCAAGGGTAATGCTTCGGTCCAGCTGGTATCCGCGTGGCACATTATTGCCGCTTTCAGCTGCCGATGAAACCTCTCGATGAGACCATTGCACTGTGGGTGGTAGCTAGTGGTCTTGCGATGCTTGAAGCTAATAAATTTTGATAGCTGCTCGAAAAGCGCCGATTCGAATTGTCTACCGCGATCAGTCACAATGTCGGTAGGACAACCGAACCGCGCTATCCAACCCGATAGGAACGCCTTGGCCACTGATTCTGCAGTGATGTTGGTAAGAGGGACAACTTCGACCCATCGCGTGAAGCGATCGATGGCTGTCAAACAGTACCTAAAATCACCAGACGAAGGTAGTGGTCCGATGAGGTCTAGATGGACGTATTTGAATCGCGCTTTAGGTAAATCGTGCGTGCCTAACGGCGCCGATACGTGTCTATTTACCTTAGTGCGCTGGCACGCCAAACACGCTCTAGACCACTCGCGACAGTCTTTCCTCATCAGTGGCCAGACAAAACGTTCTGCTACTAGCTTTGCGCTTGCTTTAGCGCCGGGATGGCTTAACGAATGCAAGCTATCGAAAATTTGTTTGCGCAAGGTCTTGGGTACTAATGGTCTGGGAGTCGTTGTGCTGACATCGCAGTACAATTGATTACGACTTCCAGGTATACTCAACTTTTTTATGTGCAAACTGTTTTCAAGCTTCATGAACTCTGCCAATTCGGGATCGGAGGCTTGTTCTTTTGCGATCACCTCCAGATCAACCGGGGTTTGCAGTTCTTCGACGCGGGAAAGTGTGTCAGCAACGACATTATCTTTCCCGGCGATATGCTGTATGTCCGTCGAGAACTGTGAAATGAAATCTAAATGTCTATACTGACGCGGGCTACAGTGGTCTTTCCGGTTATGGAATGCAAAGCACAGTGGCTTGTGGTCAGTATAGATGGTGAATGTAGTAGCCTCTAGCCAATGGCGGAAATATTTAATGCTCTCATAGATCGCAAGGAGCTCTCGATCATAAGGCGAATATTTCTGCTGTGTCGAGCTCAACTTGCGCGAGAAAAAGGCTAGAGGTTGCCAATTTCCGTCAATGAACTGTTGCAGGACTCCACCCATGGCTACGTCAGATGCGTCGGTTACAAGACCTAATTTTGATGTAGAATCGGGATGGGCCAGCATTGCAGCCTCGCAAAGACTATCTTTGCAGGCTTCGAAGGCCTTCAACGCGTCTCCACTTACATCAACTGGCTGCGACGCTTTGATGGAGCCGGTGAGTAATGCGTTCAGGGGAGCTTGAATGCTGGCTGCTCGGGGGATAAACCTACGGTAGAAGTTTATCATGCCCAAGAACCTTCTAAGCTGCTTGGCCGTCTTGGGGACTGCAAAGTCCTTGATGGCCTGGACTTTACTTTCCAGGGGTTTCGTTCCATGTTGAGAGATGTGGTAACCTAAAAATGTTACCTCGGACTTACCTAGTATGCATTTAGCTGTGTTGATGAGCATGCCGTAGTCTTTCATCCTGCTGAAGAGCTGGCGGAGGTGATCTTCATGCTCAGACTCACTCTTGCTAAATACTAGGAAGTCATCGAGATATGGGTAGCAAAAATCTAGGCCGCGCGTCATCTCATCAACGAACCGCTGGAACGTCTGTCCAGCATTGCGCAAACCGAAATTCATGTAGGGAAATTCATATAACCCGAAGGGCGTGGTTATAGCGCACTTCGGAATGTCTTCCTCATAAACCGGTATCTGGTTGTAAGCCTTCACAAGGTCAATAGTTGAAAAAATCTTACAACCAGATAGGCTATGAGCAAAGTCATGTATATGACGGATGGGATACTTATCCGGTATTGTCCGCGCATTCAGCATTCGGTAGTCGCCACACGGTCGCCAACCTTGGTCTTTCTTGGGTGCAAGGTGGAGCGGTGATGACCAGGAGCTCTGTGATGGGCGGGCAGTACCAATCGCTAACATCGCCTCGAACTCAGCTTTGGCGATTTTAAGTTTATCTGGGGCGAGTCTGCGAGGTGTACACGATACTGGGGGGCCTGGTGTGGTGCGAATATGATGGACTGTATTGTGTTTTGGTGTGCGTAGGGCACCCGCTGGCCGTGTCAAGTCTGGGAACTCTGCAAGCAAAAGATGAAATTTAGAGTCTCCAGTCACAACCTTTACGCTGGGCACTTGGCTTTCCGTTACAGCAATGATACTAGCTACAGCTGAAATATTAGTCGTAACATCAATTAAACGCTTATTACGAACGTCGACAATAAGGTTGTAAAAAGATAGCAAGTCTACACCAATTATAGGTCGCGTTACATCGGCTATTATAAAACGCCACACAATGTCTCTACGTAGACCTAAATTTAAATTAAGTTCTATCCAACCAAAAGTGTCTATAGCTGATCCGTTGGCTGCACACAATTGATAGTCTGTTTTCGCGCGCGGTAATCGAAACGTCGATCGCGGCACAACACACAAGTCACTTCCGGTATCTACCAGGAACTGCACCGCTGATCTTCGATCCGTCACGAACAGGCGACCAGTAGTAGTAGGGCAATCTTCAGTCGCCATTAACGACTGCCCTTCTCGTTTCCCGACGACTTCTTCTTCTCATAGTCACATGGCTGTATACAGTGTTCGGCCTGGCTGCCGAATTTATAGTGGTACCAGCAGTTAGGGAACTTCCTATAATTCGACTCAGACCTCTTCGCTGGAGTACGTGAGCGGCTTCGTCTTTGCTGTCCTCGATGCTGCTGCTGGCGGGGACGAGAGCGACCAGTGGTAAGTGCACTGACCTGTTTCGTCAGCTCTGTGATCTGCCGGGCCATCACCTCCAGCGCTGACTCACTGCTGCCTCTGGAGCTGGATGCTGCTGCAACATGGGGCGAAGCAGGTGCTATGTCGTGCACACGATCTGCTAATTCAGCCAGCTCAACCAGCGAAAGACTCGGCTGGGATGCAATCACCGTCTGTAAGTTGTGCGGAAGGCGGCTCGTCCACATCGACCTCAAGAAATCATCCGGGATGGTTGGTCCAGCAAGCCGTTTCAGGTGCCTCAGGAACTGCGAAGGTTTGCGATCACCTAGTTCTTCCGCCTGCAGCAGCTGCTTGACCTGTTTATCCTTGGAGACGGACAGGCGCTTTATGAGCTCAGTTTTAAGCAACTCATATTTTCCGGACGACGGAAGTTCGGTAATAATATCCTCAATTTCCAAAGTGTATTGCCGTTCCAGGTGAGACAGGACATAATAAAATTTGGTTTGGTCGTCAGTGATGCGAGACAACGCAAATTGACCCTCCATTTGCGCAAACCAAATAGCCGGTTTGTCAGGCCAGAAGGCTGGAACCCGTACGCCGACGCGACAGAGTTCGGACGAATCCTCCATAGTGACAATGGAAACAGGTCCGATTTTTGTGTCACCGTCGTGGCTTGTTTTTGTTCCGTGTCGCTCAATTATTGATTCTTAGTGTTCTTCGGGGTCACCAGTTTGGTGGTGGATGGTGTGTTGTATGTAGTAAGGTATGTACTTGCGTGGAAGGTTCGGGTCTGCATCCAATAAATATTCACACAGATAACTTTCACCACCAGTTTATTTAGAAGGAGAATTACAATAGGGCGATAGAATATAAGCGGAAGAATGAAGGATAGTCCACAGTTCGGTATAGCACAGAATAGATTTAGAAATAAGCACAGAATACTGAGATCGCGAGGAGAATGAGAATCTCAAGCGGACGTGCGTATGCGCCGGTAAGTAGTTGTGACTGCGGGCCGGTCGGCCGCGCTCGTGGATTTCAAGATGGTTCCTTTACCTGCGAAACCTGTTTCCACTAGACGATACGGCGAGCGGTCGGCAACTCGCTCAATATTAAAATTATTAACCGACTGCGTGAATAACGTGAGGTTGATATTCTACTTAGAATGTTGTAAGAAATAAGTATGGATTAGCTTTAATTGTAAATATAATATAACTGTTGTAAATAATAGGTGGGAATAAATTAATGTTTGTTTTATTTATATGTAAGTAGGTATATACATTATGTATATGTAAATATCTATTTAAATGCGTAAGTATTTATTATGTAGATATTGTAAATATATAATGTAAAATATAAATAAATAAATGTGAGTTCACCACAATGGCATTGCGCGATGTTCGATGGACGCAAGCTATGACCAAGAGGTGGTCAATATCAAGCCACCACCGGTTTCGTGGATATCCGAATCCCACCTGGGTCGGCAATATTACAAAAGTCGTTGGGTAGGTACTATGATGCAGAAAGCACAGGAAAGGGAAGGCGGTCAAAATGAAGGACTTCGTTTGTATCGTCTCAGCAGTGGGCGATAGAACTGCAACGATGATGATGAAGTATCGTGATGTGAACCTAGTTCAAATGAGTAGTTAGTAGGCACTTTATGTTTACGTAAGTAAGTCATTTACTAACCTTGCTCTTTGCAGAAGATCAAATGTATCCAATCCCAGTTCATCTGCATCTACGACATTGGGAACCTTGTCAATTTCCTTTTGTGGTATTCCAGATATCTGCAAAAAATGCCTGATGATAATTTTAAGAAACGATCGCATATCCGATCAATCTAATCGACCTACAAGTGTTCTTTGCTCAACACAATAAGTGTAGAATATACCTTTTAATTTTTGACAAGTATTGAGAGAGGGTGTTTCATGTTGATGACCACCATAAAGCGCTACCCACCACTAGAATGATAACGTCATTAAATATTAGGTAGGTAGCTCATATCCAGCACAATCCATGAGTGATGTCAGGGAGTTGACTTATATCATGATGAGATTTATTTATTTTATTTATACAATTTTCAGGAAATTAACAGCTAACTTAATGATTAGGTATGTGACTAAATACTAATGGCTAATTATAAATTTCCACAAAAAGCTTAGTAGATTAGTAGTCATAATTAATATTTTAAGGTAATATCTTAACAGTATGCTCGGTAAAGGTATGCTGAAGACAGGGCGCGCTGTGGCGCTCATTAGGGGAGGCCTATGTCCAGCAGTGGACTAATATGGGCTGATGATGATGATGCTCGGTAAAGGACTGCCTTTCCTCTTTCAATAAATTCCCGTCTAGATAGAACTTTAGGTATCTACTTATTTATTACGAAGTGAGATGTAAAGTACCTACAACATTATTGTGAACAAATCTGTAAAGTATACATATGTGCAGTCTGTGTGAACGGTACCCTCATGAAGAGCATCAATGACTGCAGCCACGAGATGAAGTAGACCGGCAGCGGTGCGCCCTCGCGCTCCACGAGCGCCACCTTCAGCGCAGTGTCCTCCATCTGCGGATAAGCTCAGCTGGATACTACAGCTGATGAGTCGCGTACAGACTGCTGTAACGTAACATGCAACGTAACATGAAAGGAGCATTTCATAAGTGTGGACGCAGCGCGCGCACGAACTGAGCAGGTACGTGTTCGCTTCTTTTCCTGCATGCGCACGACGAACATAGCTCAGTCTGCCGTAGCTGTGTTTTCTTCCATGGTTCGCGCGCGTTCCGCAGTACAGACACAAACCCGTCCACACTGGCGCTCCGCGCACACTGCGCGCCCCTTTGTGTTCGGCGAAAAAACCGACAAATGGCGGATCGCGGCGAGCACGAGTTGAAATGCTCTGTTCGTGCGCGCTAGGCGTCCACACTATGGGATTTCTGTTACATTGCGACAGTGTGGACGGTATAAATTCTTTCATTACAAGTGTGGACGCAGCGCGCGCACGAACTGCAATGTAACGTGAAAGGAGCATTTCATAAGTCTTTATGAAATGCTCCTTTCATGTTACATTGCATGTTACGTTACAGCAGTCTGTACACGGCTATAACTACAGCTCATACCTACAACTACATACCTACCTAATCTCTCTTTGATACCCAAATCTTAATTTCAGTTCAAGATCAAGTACTTAATTGAGTAAATAAAATAAATTTAACTAGGTAATTAAATGTGTTATCATAATTGATAGTGGTTTTAAAGGATATTATTTATTGTGTAATAATAATAATGCGTAATGCCTGGTTGACACTATCAAATGCGAGTGGCAAGCGCTAGTGAAACCTGCGTCTTGTAAGCACGATTTCTAAACCTTCCAATCGCAATGCGCCTTCAAATCGCAAAACTCAAGACGCCTGCAATGTGTGAAAGACGGCATAGTTCAAAATGTACCATGCGTGAAGGATTATCGGAAATCCTAATGTCACTCGCACTTGACATTATTCCAGTAAATAAAAATGTTAACCGGCACTGGAATGAACTGAATCCAGTAAGCATTCCAGTCCAGTGACTGGATTCGTGGTTTACTTTTTAATACAGTGCGATCAATCCAGTGCAACTGGAATAATGTAGACGGCCTATCCAGCACGTTTGAAACAGTTTCGAAACTGATCTCTTTTTAAAATCATTGTCACTATAGTTTTCACGTTACAAAGGATTCTATTACTGGAATAATGTATATGATAAGGAATCCAGTTCAGCACTGGACTGGATCACTGGACTGGTGTGTGTAAGCAGGCTTTAAAATTCGAAACACACAGAAGCCGGAGGCGGAGCGAAGGCGAAGGCGTGCGAGTTCTATTCTATGGAATCCTATGAAAGCCTACACACACACCGCAGGCGGTGGCGACGCGGTGCCATAGGAGAAACCGCCACGCCTTCGCCTCCGCTCCGCCTCCGGCTTCAGTGTGTGGAGAGTTTAAAGCTGTAATAACATGCGAGTACAACTAACCGTAGCGAACCTGTCCTTGAGCACGCTCTCGGGCACGAGGCCGCGCTTGCGCACGCGCTCGGGGATCGCCTTCAGCACCGTGAGCACCAGCTTGTCGGAGCCGCCTGCGCAGGCGGGGCGCCGTGAGACACACGTTTAGTCTAAGATCCGGCTGCAGGAATAGTGCGTTCATCGTTTTTTGCTAAAAACCAATTTTTTATGAATATTTGTAATTAGAAGAAGGAACATAATACATACCGTTGCCTTTCAAAATTTGGCCGCAAGTACTTTCAATTTATTTTTGGAAAAACAGTTTGTTCACTTGTTTTTAAATACCTACATGATGGCAATTTATGTAAAGATTAAAATTTGGTTTTTAAAACGATGAGCGCACTAATCCTGCAGCCGGATCTCATGCTAACTCGGACAATACAACGACGTCGTCGTCGTCGTCGGTAGGGGCGCAGCGCCCGCGAATCCGTTGCGACGCTGGGTTCGATTCTCGCCTTGTTGTACATAATGTTTACTCGCGCTCTGCACTCATTTATGCCATGGGTTTTCTTTACAGGGTTTAAAAAGAGTATACTTACTTAATATTGAAAATTCTCAAAAGATAAAAATAAAGTACGATTCGTATCACTACATAGTATAAAACAAAGTCGCTTTTTCTGTCCCTATGTCCCTATATCCTTATGTCCCTTTGAATGCTTAAATCTTTAAAACTACGCAACGGATTTTGATGCGGTTTTTTTTAATAGATACTTAGAGTGATTCAAGAAGAAGGTTTATACGTATAATAAAACCGTGCGAAACCGGAGCGGGTCGCTAGTTATCTTATAAAGTAAATACAGATACAAATATCTCAAAAAACCATATCACTTAGGATATTAAAATTTTATCACAGAATATTTTTGTTTCGTTGGAATAATTTACTCAGTCGATCGATTAGCATGCGGTTTATCACTGGCCAAATCACGTTCCTTTTTCAAAATGGTGTACTAGTAGGTAGGTATGACAACTATGTACAAAGCTCATTGATCGATATATTAGTACAAGCCACACAAAATCTAAAATAAAGCATTAAGAGGGAAACATACTGCTAACACGTGTCGCGACGCCACAGCACCCGATGCATGTCAGTACTTATCAATTCCATATATTTAATAGGGCCAGAAGCACATATCCAAATCGATTGCATTTACAAGCATGCTTTACAAGCATTATATTAGACCGCAAATAGTACAGGGCGTCTCGCCGCGCTACCTACTGTGTGTGAGAGGCTCAACTCACTCTCTGTTCATTATTAATTAATACTGATTCAAACTATACTTAATATAAAAAGTGCCACGTATCTAATAAGTAACATGGCGCGTGTATGGTACGATCCTGTGGCACGAGGTACGAGCGGTGACCATCAGACCACAGGTGGTCACGGCTTGTACCTGTACCTTACGGTAAATACTACAAAGGTTTCGAGAACTAAAGATGACACCCGGGGAGCGAGGTCTCCACAAATAGAGAAACAGTAGGTAGGTATTGTGTCGTGTTGGGAGGTCGTTACGTACACGGTTACGTGTCAGGGCAGGCAGCCGGTGGTAAGACTCGTCGCAGCTACAAACACACTCACTCACTACACACGTAATATCGTGTTCTAACTATATGTTCTCCGTCCATAAATGTTCCACTGAGGGTACTGTACCAGAAGCCTTCTCGATGGCGTTCAGCTCCTTCTCCACGTTGACGTAGGGATCCCCCTTCTTGGTGGCGGCCAGCAGAGAGGCGCCGGCCGACCACAGCTCCTGCGAGCGCCGCGTCTCGCGCTCCGCCTTCAGCCGCGCTGGAAACACCAACAACTATTCATACGACTATCATTGTTAGCGTGTACGAAATTAAGCTCATTTTCCAAATAAGGAAGTTTCCGATTTTTTTATTTATATGTAAAAAAATAATACTATACTTGCAATAAAGCCCACTGATTTTTTTTTCAATTATCTTCTTATATGACGATGTTATGATACTTTTCCCGTCCGCTTTAAAACTTCTCGGCGCGCGGCCGCTCAACAACGTCATGACGTCATAACTCCGCTCGAGTCTAGTAGTTTCTATGCGCGGTAACCTCAAACAAATCTAAAATACTAAATCAAGACGGAACGGATATTTATTACCGTTGTGGAATCTGTGCAGGACAACGTTTACATAGTTTTAATATACCTAGCTTGTATTTTTCTTAAGATTTGGTTACGTATACCATAAGAATAAGTACCTAGGTATAGTTATTATTTATTCTTATGCCTATACCTAGAGTTCAAAATATTACCTACATAATTTTCAGTTATCAATGTTATCATCATACCCAGAATAGAGTAGGTAGTACCTATACCTACCTACGCGATATCTCTACAACGATCTGTTTGTTATACCTACCTAGATCAATATATGTACCTACATACCTTCCTTTGTGTAAATAAGGGTTATTTTCTTCGCCTTGATAGTCGAACATTGAAGAGTTTTTGGAAATGAGCAGAAATCCAAAGAATAATCCAGTATCTTATGAACGTTCTAGACTTTCAAGCATAGGTAGGTATGCCAAGGTTCTCGAACGAATCGAAAGGAAGAACAGAGTAAATAAAAGACAAGGACGGCGTAGGTTAAATGTAAGGGATAGAGTTATTTCTAGGGTTTCAACGAAAAATCTATTTGGCAGTATACCGAATATTCGTCGAGCCCCCTGCCCTGACCAAATAGCCGAATATCAGGCAAAAGTATACGGCCGGATTTTAGCGTCGAAACTTGTACAAGTGATTAACTTTTCGAATGCAGTAAATGATTATGTACCTATTTCATGTACCAATGACTACTTAAATTATTATGAGAGAAATTACCGTAGCTTTCTCGAGCAGATCTACAAAAAAGCTTCTTTTTAAATCCTAACTTAATATTATAAATGTATGAATGTATGGATGTTTGTTCCTCTTTCACACAAAAAGTAACTACTAAATTGATCGAGCTAAATTGATTTAGCCCTGGAATAACACGTAAGCTACTTTTCATCCTATAAATCAGTTCCCATGCAATAGAAATAGCCTTTAGACGTTTCCATAGCAAAAACGCGTGCGAAGCCGCGGGCAGATGCTAGTAATCTATATAAATTAGAATAGAATAGAAAACACTTTATTATACTTAAACCTACCACACAAAGAAAGAAAAGTGAACATAATATACTACATACTAAATCTGCATATAAAGGGCGGTCTTATCGCTAGGTACTTAAATATAGAAATGTAAAATAAAAACTTATATGTATAAACAGAATATAATAATATTATCTTTCAATATTGTAATAGCTTATAATATACATAATTTAACTTGTTACTTAAATTATGTTCAGAAAAGTCGATAATAAATCTATATATAATAAATAAATATATAATAAATCGTATCTATACGAAATAAATTAATATACTTTACATAGACACTCGCCCACACCACGTTCCATGTACTTAATATGAGAAAAATAACGATGAAACACTCGAAACAGTCGAAAAGCGCTTTCCCCCCACCTGTGCCGTTGACCCGCGGGAACTTATGACGTCACAGGCCAAATGCCTACCGCTTATTTTCTACTTCGTTTTTGATTCAGTAAAAGTGGAATAACTTTGTCATTTTTCAAGTTATCAAAATAATTCTTTCACCATATTTATATGCCCTAAAACTTACATAATTAGTTTTTATTTTTGTGAAATTGGAAACTTCCTTATTGTTTGAAATGGTTTTATAATACTATCGGAGTATAATAATATGGCCCTCTCGGATATTCTCCGGAAAACAAGGAAAGGAATGTGCCAGCGGTTTCTTTGATGTTTTTCGAAACATCAAGGAAACCGCTGGCACATTCCTTCTATAATATTAAAGTCTATTCTAGTTTATTCTCAATTTTAGAATAATTTACTGAGCGAGAGTTTCCTAAATTACCTAAATTATTTGCAAGGTAGGTACTATTATTATCAATTCCTTACTACCTATGTCCTATACCGAACCCAACGGACTTCGTCAAATAGAATCTGCACCATAAGTCTGCACCTACTTTGAAGTAGACATATTTTATGAGTGTAGGTACCTACTAACCTTCAAGTTTATCCTCGACGACTTTCAACTTGAGAGCCATTTCATCGAGTTGATTCCCCATCATCTTCTTTTCGTGATTCACAGCCTCCGCCACCATTTTCTTCAGTTTTACGTGCGACTGAAAACAACGCGAAAGTTTGTAGGTATGGATGTTTGTTACTCTTTCACGCAAAAACTACTCAACGCATATGGATGAAATTTGGCACAGATATAGATAGATAGTCTAGAATAACACATAGTCTTTATTTTTCCCGGAATGGGAATCACCGCGGGTGAAACCGCGAGGCGCTGCTAGTAAGATCAAATAAGTGGCGGCGTTAGTTGCTCCTTCTCATTCTTAAGCCGCGTACAGACTGCTGTAAACGTACATTCAATGTAACATGAAAGGAGCATTTCATAAGTGTGGACGCAGCGCGCGCACGAACTGAGCATGTACGTGTTCGCATCTTTTCCGGCATGCGCGCCGCGAACATAGCTCAGTCTGCCGATTACACGCGGAGAGAATTTATTATACAATTATTACTGGCTACGATGACTGTCGATGCTTCAATGATTATGTGAAAAAAAAAACGTAACGTAAACGGCTGTGTTTTCTTCCATTCTTCCAACGTTCGCGCGCGTTTGAGTAAACAACCCGTCCACACTGGCGCTCCGCGCACACTGCGCGCCCCTTTGTGTTCGGCGAAAAAACCGACAAATGGCGGATCGCGGCGCGCACGAGTTGAAATGCTCTGTTCGTGCGCGTAGTGTGCGCGGTTCGTGCGCGCGAGGCGTCCACACTGTGTGATTTCTGTTACATTGCATGATACATATCTATTATGCAGAACTTATTCCTCGACCTTTTTAAATCTGTAATATTGTATTATGTAATTTCTTATAAAACAATGTCTAAAAGTAATATAGGAAGGAGCTCACTTCTTTATCCTTGCTGTTCAAGCGCAAGTTTTGTGTTTTCAATGACTTGTCAGCTTGGAGCTTGAGACCATCCTTCAAATCACGTTCATTATTTTTCTTTTGGTCATCGCTCTGAAAACAAACAAATAAACCAACAACAAAATAAAGTAGGTATGTACTTACATACGTATAGGCCCTATCGTAGATTTATTTATCACTTGCATGTTGTTAGTTATAGGTACCATACCCCAAAGAACATTTCAATCGATGTTTGATCTTTCAGTTAACTGCCAATCAGCTCATTTTATTTGTTTTGATAGCCCTAGGCACGCAGGACCACATTATTAATTACATTCTCATATCAATCCTTACTTATTATATAAGTAATATTAGAAAACGCGAATAACTGTCTGGATGTTTACTAGGTACCTACTTTTACGAAAAAACTACTGAACGGATCGGGTTGTGATTTGAATAAGCCTACCTAGGCAGGTAGCTCTAGCTGGAATCGCGTACCTACATTAAGCGCGCTCTACACTCGCGGCGCGAAAGGCCGCGAAAGCCGCGAAACGCGTGTGTAGATGGTTCCCGTTCACGCTTCGCGCCGCCGTTCCCCGTTCGTTGTCGGTTTTTTGTCCCGCAACAAAGGTTCGCGCTTGGTTCACGGAACGCGAACGCAACTACACTCGCAGTTTTTCGCAGTAGCTGAGAAGACGCCGTCGCAAGTGGTTGTGCATTATTGCGTACTTTTTTATTTGTGTCTTATTTTTAATACATAGGTAATTGTAATACGATATAGCACAGAGCGTCACCGCAGCAGCGACAATCACGTCGTCATCCATTTTCTTTGAGGCCGCGAACGAGACTGCGAGGCTTCGCGAGTGTGGAGAGACACATTTAAACGCGAAGAGCACGGTTCGAATCGCGGCGGGAATTCACAGTAAGAATCGCGAGCGAATGTAGAGCGCGCTTTACTGTGTTTTCAACTCACTCGTTTCTTGTACTCGGCCTCAAGCTGCGCCTTCTTCTCGGCGTACAGTTTCTGAATCTTCGCCGTCCTCTCGCTCAAGCTCTTCTCGTCTTGCGGTAAACCTGGAACATAATGCCTATGGACTAACTAAAACAAGGCACTATGGATGGAGTGAGGACACAAACTGTGCACCAACGCCTTAAGCTACTTTATAAATGGACAGTTTGGTGGCCACCAAGAGCGACTTCGTATATTCTCTTCCTATAGGTACAAATCAAAACAAAACTATGCCTAGCTGAGATGTAATGAACACTCACACTCCAAGCCGCGGTTGACTCGGCCGGACATGCCCTCCGCCGCTTCCTCTAACACGGCGCCTAGCTGAGATGTAATGAACACTCACACTCCAAGCCGCGGTTGACTCGGCTGGACATGCCCTCCGCCGCTTCCTCTAACACGGCGCCTAGCTGAGATGTAATGAACACTCACACTCCAAGCCGCGGTTGACTCGGCTGGACATGCCCTCCACCGCTTCCTCTAACACGGCGCCTAGCTGAGATGTAATGAACACTCACACTCCAAGCCGCGGTTGACTCGGCCGGACATGCCCTCCGCCGCTTCCTCTAACACGGCGCCTAGCTGAGATGTAATGAACACTCACACTCCAAGCCGCGGTTGACTCGGCCGGACATGCCCTCCGCCGCTTCCTCTAACACGGCGCCTAGCTGAGATGTAATGAACACTCACACTCCAAGCCGCGGTTGAC
This sequence comes from Eupithecia centaureata, assembly GCA_944547425.1. Taxonomy (NCBI): domain Eukaryota; kingdom Metazoa; phylum Arthropoda; class Insecta; order Lepidoptera; family Geometridae; genus Eupithecia; species Eupithecia centaureata. The sequence continues at coordinate 11,649,753 of OX155696.1, forward strand.
TCGGCCGGACATGCCCTCCGCCGCTTCCTCTAACACGGCGCCTAGCTGAGATGTAATGAACACTCACACTCCAAGCCGCGGTTGACTCGGCTGGACATGCCCTCCGCCGCTTCCTCTAACACGGCGCCTAGCTGAGATGTAATGAACACTCACACTCCAAGCCGCGGTTGACTCGGCTGGACATGCCCTCCGCCGCTTCCTCTAACACGGCGCCTAGCTGAGATGTAATGAACACTCACACTCCAAGCCGCGGTTGACTCGGCCGGACATGCCCTCCGCCGCTTCCTCTAACACGGCGCCTAGCTGAGATGTAATGAACACTCACACTCCAAGCCGCGGTTGACTCGGCTGGACATGCCCTCCGCCGCTTCCTCTAACACGGCGCCTAGCTGAGATGTAATGAACACTCACACTCCAAGCCGCGGTTGACTCGGCTGGACATGCCCTCCGCCGCTTCCTCTAACACGGCGCCTAGCTGAGATGTAATGAACACTCACACTCCAAGCCGCGGTTGACTCGGCTGGACATGCCCTCCGCCGCTTCCTCTAACACGGCGCCTAGCTGAGATGTAATGAACACTCACACTCCAAGCCGCGGTTGACTCGGCCGGACATGCCCTCCGCCGCTTCCTCTAACACGGCGCCTAGCTGAGATGTAATGAACACTCACACTCCAAGCCGCGGTTGACTCGGCTGGACATGCCCTCCGCCGCTTCCTCTAACACGGCGCCTAGCTGAGATGTAATGAACACTCACACTCCAAGCCGCGGTTGACTCGGCTGGACATGCCCTCCGCCGCTTCCTCTAACACGGCGCCTAGCTGAGATGTAATGAACACTCACACTCCAAGCCGCGGTTGACTCGGCCGGACATGCCCTCCGCCGCTTCCTCTAACACGGCGCCTAGCTGAGATGTAATGAACACTCACACTCCAAGCCGCGGTTGACTCGGCCGGACATGCCCTCCGCCGCTTCCTCTAACACGGCGCCTAGCTGAGATGTAATGAACACTCACACTCCAAGCCGCGGTTGACTCGGCCGGACATGCCCTCCGCCGCTTCCTCTAACACGGCGCCTAGCTGAGATGTAATGAACACTCACACTCCAAGCCGCGGTTGACTCGGCCGGACATGCCCTCCGCCGCTTCCTCTAACACGGCGCCTAGCTGAGATGTAATGAACACTCACACTCCAAGCCGCGGTTGACTCGGCCGGACATGCCCTCCGCCGCTTCCTCTAACACGGCGCCTAGCTGAGATGTAATGAACACTCACACTCCAAGCCGCGGTTGACTCGGCTGGACATGCCCTCCGCCGCTTCCTCTAACACGGCGCCTAGCTGAGATGTAATGAACACTCACACTCCAAGCCGCGGTTGACTCGGCTGGACATGCCCTCCGCCGCTTCCTCTAACACGGCGCCTAGCTGAGATGTAATGAACACTCACACTCCAAGCCGCGGTTGACTCGGCTGGACATGCCCTCCACCGCTTCCTCTAACACGGCGCCTAGCTGAGATGTAATGAACACTCACACTCCAAGCCGCGGTTGACTCGGCTGGACATGCCCTCCGCCGCTTCCTCTAACACGGCGCCTAGCTGAGATGTAATGAACACTCACACTCCAAGCCGCGGTTGACTCGGCTGGACATGCCCTCCGCCGCTTCCTCTAACACGGCGCCTAGCTGAGATGTAATGAACACTCACACTCCAAGCCGCGGTTGACTCGGCTGGACATGCCCTCCACCGCTTCCTCTAACACGGCGCCTAGCTGAGATGTAATGAACACTCACACTCCAAGCCGCGGTTGACTCGGCTGGACATGCCCTCCGCCGCTTCCTCTAACACGGCGCCTAGCTGAGATGTAATGAACACTCACACTCCAAGCCGCGGTTGACTCGGCTGGACATGCCCTCCGCCGCTTCCTCTAACACGGCGCCTAGCTGAGATGTAATGAACACTCACACTCCAAGCCGCGGTTGACTCGGCCGGACATGCCCTCCGCCGCTTCCTCTAACACGGCGCCTAGCTGAGATGTAATGAACACTCACACTCCAAGCCGCGGTTGACTCGGCCGGACATGCCCTCCGCCGCTTCCTCTAACACGGCGCCTAGCTGAGATGTAATGAACACTCACACTCCAAGCCGCGGTTGACTCGGCCGGACATGCCCTCCGCCGCTTCCTCTAACACGGCGCCTAGCTGAGATGTAATGAACACTCACACTCCAAGCCGCGGTTGACTCGGCCGGACATGCCCTCCGCCGCTTCCTCTAACACGGCGCCTAGCTGAGATGTAATGAACACTCACACTCCAAGCCGCGGTTGACTCGGCCGGACATGCCCTCCGCCGCTTCCTCTAACACGGCGCCTAGCTGAGATGTAATGAACACTCACACTCCAAGCCGCGGTTGACTCGGCCGGACATGCCCTCCGCCGCTTCCTCTAACACGGCGCCTAGCTGAGATGTAATGAACACTCACACTCCAAGCCGCGGTTGACTCGGCCGGACATGCCCTCCGCCGCTTCCTCTAACACGGCGCCTAGCTGAGATGTAATGAACACTCACACTCCAAGCCGCGGTTGACTCGGCCGGACATGCCCTCCGCCGCTTCCTCTAACACGGCGCCTAGCTGAGATGTAATGAACACTCACACTCCAAGCCGCGGTTGACTCGGCTGGACATGCCCTCCGCCGCTTCCTCTAACACGGCGCCTAGCTGAGATGTAATGAACACTCACACTCCAAGCCGCGGTTGACTCGGCTGGACATGCCCTCCACCGCTTCCTCTAACACGGCGCCTAGCTGAGATGTAATGAACACTCACACTCCAAGCCGCGGTTGACTCGGCTGGACATGCCATCCGCCGCTTCCTCTAACACGGCGCCTAGCTGAGATGTAATGAACACTCACACTCCAAGCCGCGGTTGACTCGGCCGGACATGCCCTCCGCCGCTTCCTCTAACACGGCGCCTAGCTGAGATGTAATGAACACTCACACTCCAAGCCGCGGTTGACTCGGCCGGACATGCCCTCCGCCGCTTCCTCTAACACGGCGCCTAGCTGAGATGTAATGAACACTCACACTCCAAGCCGCGGTTGACTCGGCTGGACGTGCCCTCCGCCGCTTCCTGTAACACGGCGCCTAGCTGAGATGTAATGAACACTCACACTCCAAGCCGCGGTTGACTCGGCTGGACATGCCCTCCGCCGCTTCCTCTAACACGGCGCCTAGCTGAGATGTAATGAACACTCACACTCCAAGCCGCGGTTGACTCGGCCGGACATGCCCTCCGCCGCTTCCTCTAACACGGCGCCTAGCTGAGATGTAATGAACACTCACACTCCAAGCCGCGGTTGACTCGGCTGGACATGCCCTCCGCCGCTTCCTCTAACACGGCGCCTAGCTGAGATGTAATGAACACTCACACTCCAAGCCGCGGTTGACTCGGCTGGACATGCCCTCCGCCGCTTCCTCTAACACGGCGCCTAGCTGAGATGTAATGAACACTCACACTCCAAGCCGCGGTTGACTCGGCTGGACATGCCCTCCGCCGCTTCCTCTAACACGGCGCCTAGCTGAGATGTAATGAACACTCACACTCCAAGCCGCGGTTGACTCGGCCGGACATGCCCTCCGCCGCTTCCTCTAACACGGCGCCTAGCTGAGATGTAATGAACACTCACACTCCAAGCCGCGGTTGACTCGGCCGGACATGCCCTCCACCGCTTCCTCTAACACGGCGCCTAGCTGAGATGTAATGAACACTCACACTCCAAGCCGCGGTTGACTCGGCCGGACATGCCCTCCACCGCTTCCTCTAACACGGCGCCTAGCTGAGATGTAATGAACACTCACACTCCAAGCCGCGGTTGACTCGGCCGGACATGCCCTCCACCGCTTCCTCTAACACGGCGCCTAGCTGAGATGTAATGAACACTCACACTCCAAGCCGCGGTTGACTCGGCCGGACATGCCCTCCGCCGCTTCCTCTAACACGGCGCCTAGCTGAGATGTAATGAACACTCACACTCCAAGCCGCGGTTGACTCGGCCGGACATGCCCTCCGCCGCTTCCTCTAACACGGCGCCTAGCTGAGATGTAATGAACACTCACACTCCAAGCCGCGGTTGACTCGGCTGGACATGCCCTCCGCCGCTTCCTCTAACACGGCGCCTAGCTGAGATGTAATGAACACTCACACTCCAAGCCGCGGTTGACTCGGCTGGACATGCCCTCCACCGCTTCCTCTAACACGGCGCCTAGCTGAGATGTAATGAACACTCACACTCCAAGCCGCGGTTGACTCGGCTGGACATGCCCTCCGCCGCTTCCTCTAACACGGCGCCTAGCTGAGATGTAATGAACACTCACACTCCAAGCCGCGGTTGACTCGGCTGGACATGCCCTCCGCCGCTTCCTCTAACACGGCGCCTAGCTGAGATGTAATGAACACTCACACTCCAAGCCGCGGTTGACTCGGCCGGACATGCCCTCCGCCGCTTCCTCTAACACGGCGCCTAGCTGAGATGTAATGAACACTCACACTCCAAGCCGCGGTTGACTCGGCTGGACATGCCCTCCGCCGCTTCCTCTAACACGGCGCCTAGCTGAGATGTAATGAACACTCACACTCCAAGCCGCGGTTGACTCGGCTGGACATGCCCTCCGCCGCTTCCTCTAACACGGCGCCTAGCTGAGATGTAATGAACACTCACACTCCAAGCCGCGGTTGACTCGGCTGGACATGCCCTCCGCCGCTTCCTCTAACACGGCGCCTAGCTGAGATGTAATGAACACTCACACTCCAAGCCGCGGTTGACTCGGCCGGACATGCCCTCCGCCGCTTCCTCTAACACGGCGCCTAGCTGAGATGTAATGAACACTCACACTCCAAGCCGCGGTTGACTCGGCCGGACATGCCCTCCACCGCTTCCTCTAACACGGCGCCTAGCTGAGATGTAATGAACACTCACACTCCAAGCCGCGGTTGACTCGGCCGGACATGCCCTCCACCGCTTCCTCTAACACGGCGCCTAGCTGAGATGTAATGAACACTCACACTCCAAGCCGCGGTTGACTCGGCCGGACATGCCCTCCACCGCTTCCTCTAACACGGCGCCTAGCTGAGATGTAATGAACACTCACACTCCAAGCCGCGGTTGACTCGGCCGGACATGCCCTCCGCCGCTTCCTCTAACACGGCGCCTAGCTGAGATGTAATGAACACTCACACTCCAAGCCGCGGTTGACTCGGCCGGACATGCCCTCCGCCGCTTCCTCTAACACGGCGCCTAGCTGAGATGTAATGAACACTCACACTCCAAGCCGCGGTTGACTCGGCCGGACATGCCCTCCGCCGCTTCCTCTAACACGGCGCCTAGCTGAGATGTAATGAACACTCACACTCCAAGCCGCGGTTGACTCGGCCGGACATGCCCTCCGCCGCTTCCTCTAACACGGCGCCTAGCTGAGATGTAATGAACACTCACACTCCAAGCCGCGGTTGACTCGGCCGGACATGCCCTCCGCCGCTTCCTCTAACACGGCGCCTAGCTGAGATGTAATGAACACTCACACTCCAAGCCGCGGTTGACTCGGCCGGACATGCCCTCCGCCGCTTCCTCTAACACGGCGCCTAGCTGAGATGTAATGAACACTCACACTCCAAGCCGCGGTTGACTCGGCCGGACATGCCCTCCGCCGCTTCCTCTAACACGGCGCCTAGCTGAGATGTAATGAACACTCACACTCCAAGCCGCGGTTGACTCGGCCGGACATGCCCTCCGCCGCTTCCTCTAACACGGCGCCTAGCTGAGATGTAATGAACACTCACACTCCAAGCCGCGGTTGACTCGGCCGGACATGCCCTCCGCCGCTTCCTCTAACACGGCGCCTAGCTGAGATGTAATGAACACTCACACTCCAAGCCGCGGTTGACTCGGCCGGACATGCCCTCCGCCGCTTCCTCTAACACGGCGCCTAGCTGAGATGTAATGAACACTCACACTCCAAGCCGCGGTTGACTCGGCCGGACATGCCCTCCGCCGCTTCCTCTAACACGGCGCCTAGCTGAGATGTAATGAACACTCACACTCCAAGCCGCGGTTGACTCGGCCGGACATGCCCTCCGCCGCTTCCTCCAATAGGGCGCAGAGCTTCTGGGCCTGATTCAAAACAACAATAAAGCTAACAGTTTTACAGTACTTAATCTTTTTTTGTTGTTAAAACACTTATAATAATAAAAAAATGTAATGATTAATACATAAATAACGCGGGACAATCCACCCGCACAGCCTCGTGGCTCAGTGCGAGGGGGTCGGACAGGGCGGGCGGACAATGTTCAGGTGTAATGTTGAAGCTTTAAACAGTAGGTACAGTAACTATAGTGATAAATGTTTGTACGATCTGCTAATATTTATTCCTGAGGTCTGGGTGTTTTCTAGAGGTATGTACAGTAAAAAATATTTATCTTCTTAAGTAATGTAGGTATTGTATTAAGCATATCAGTCATCTAGTACCCATTACTGCAGTTCTGCTTAGCTTGGGCAGAGACTAGATAATGATATGTGGATCGTCCAGCCATTACCTACTTATATTAGCCTACTAATATTATAAACGCGAAAGTTTGTATGGATGGATGGATGGATGTTTGTTACTCTTTTACGCAAAAACTACTGAACGGATATGGATGAAATTGGGCACAGAGATAGATCATAGTGTGGAATAACGCATAGGCAATATTTTATCCCGGAATTCCCACGGGAACGAAAATTACCGCAGTTAAACCGTGAGGCGCTGCTAGTCACTCGCTACATAGTATAAAACAAAGTCGCTTTCTGCCTTTGAACGCTTAAATCTTTAAAACTACGCAACGGATTTTGATGCAGAATTTTTTAATAGATGCATTAAAAGAAAGCATATGATAGGTTTAACAAACTGTACGTGTGAATTTTGAAAATTCCTTTCTTTATCGGAAATATATGTGTTCAGAATTGTAGGCGGCTACGAACTAAACTACACTTTATGTATGGCGATTCTAGATCTACAGTAAAATAAAATATATTTGAAGGCTAGAGTGATTCAAGAGGAAGGTTTATACGTAAAATAAAACCGTACGAAGCTTAGGCGGGCCGCTAGTTTATTATAATAGTAAGCCACTCGTTGGTATGTTTGTTGGCAGCACTAACGTATCGTTTGGTGTGGTGCAGCATGGCGTCCGGGTTACCGGTGAGCACGGGCTTGTCTGCGCCGTAGTCCAGCCCCGAGTACATCCCCTCCAGCTCGCCCACGTACTGCCGCACCAGTGCCTCCACCTGCCCCCAACACATTTCCGTCAGATCATTACAACGCTATTTTGATTTCATATCGAAACTAAGGATCCAAATTTAAATGGCAATAGTTTTCGAATCCGCTTGTTTAAAATTTAAGACATAATTTCATCGTCAAAAGTATCCGATATCGAATCCGAAGGCTTTTCCGAATGATCTAAAATACCCCTGAAGGAGGCGCAGCCCCCCGGGGCGACCCCGAGCGCCTCAGCTCCAGGCGGCCCGTCGTCGTCAACACTAAGCTGACAGTACTTGTTGCCACTGCGCGTCCTTGGCGACGGAGGCGTCGTTCTCCCACAGGTACTGGATGCGGATCGCCTTCACTTTGCTCTGGAAGTCCTTCAGGTGGAGCTTCGTCAGCTCGACCTGCTCCTTCGTGCCGCCTTCGATGTCGCAGATGAAGTAGCGGTTGAGGTCTTCTGCAATCATACAAATAAATAATGCATCATTCAATTTTAACTCAGTTAGTAACATTCGTGGAAGACATTCGTTCAAGGTGGAGAATACTTCACGTCGCGATGAGCGCGCGATACCTACCTACTTGTTAATTGTTTGTAGTGTGAACGGTGTTCTCCTCGGTACACATTATTCATAGACGGACATTTGAACGGAGAGACCTACATGAACATTTTACGAGGTTTATAGGTGTTTCATCCGATGCAGGACAATGTGCCTCTCCGATCATTACGGAACTTATCGTACCAGCACAGGGCTCCAGCACATTATCAGTTGCACGTTAGAGGCATCCTCGAAGAGGAATTTCCTGTGCGATGATGGATTGGTCGCGGAGGACCAGTCGCGAGGCCCCCGCAACATATTTAAGAATAGAATAAGAACTGACCTAGGGTTAAGTACCTACGCCAAAAATACCTGCCTACCAAGGTACTTTAGTCTACTGAATTTTTTGATTATTCTGTGAGTTTTACTTGTTTTTAAAAAGTTTATCTTGCCTGGAAAATGTTTTAGAGTACCTACGTAGCTATTTTTGTATGTCCTGAGCCAGAAAAAATGAAGGGAAAGTTATGAAGTTACGATTCGAGCGGGGGGCGCAAGTGTTGGGGCGGGTGGGGTGGGGGGTGTTTTTGTAGGGTCACTATGACATCGCGTACAATATCGAAGACATGAAATATCAAAATACTGCTAAACTAAAAAAGGCATTAACCTTTTGTCATCGGTTTTGGACACTACTCATGATATTGAACCTCTCGTTTCAAGGATAAGACTGTTCACACTAACACCTTGTTTATGACACACAGAGTTTAGAGAACGAGTCTATTCTATGTTAAGCTAACTAATAAAACGCAGATATTTCGATAACTTGAACTTACGCCGGCCTATGTGACAACACTAAGCACATCTAAACATTTATTTTTAATGCTAATTTGACACTTTTTATCTTGTGAATTTGTGTTAAATCATAACACTCAACATCACTCATACAATAAATGTGTAAGTAAGTTTGTATCATTATTTAGGTATCAAAACTACTACTGGACGGACAGGACAGGATAGGAGATAGGTAGAAATAACCTTTTAAATTTACCATGTACGTGCAAAACAGCGGGCGGGCAGTAATGTATTTCGGTACACTTACGCGAAGAAACATTTGCGCTAGTGACCATTTTCGCGAATGTCCGATACCGGAAAAACTAGTACCTAAGTATTTTATAAATAAGGTGCATTTAGGTAATAGTTAGCCCTCTTTAGTGATAACTAACCTAATATGCATTTAGCGTCCTCAGCTTTGTGAATGCACGTCTCGAGTGTCGCGAGGCGTTCGTTCATCTTCTTTCGCAGCTCATCTAAGTGTGGCACTTTGAAGTTCATCATCCTTTTCTCTACCAGCTGAAATACATTCTAACTTGAGGCACTGTGTAGTCATATTTTGATATTTTTAGGCTCAATTCACACCGAGTGGCAGCGGCTAATTGTTTTGGCGAATCTTAGTAGATACTTAAAATTTGATAATTTCACGAGTTTCCTTGGAGAAGGGAGGAACTAAACTGGTCAGACGAGACTGGGAGGGACAAAACGGGGAGGCTGTCCGCTAAACGGGGAGGCTGTCCGCCAAACATCTACCGGATGCTGGCGAGCTACTTCACCGATCGCAGGGTGGCCATGGTCGCGGGCAGCCGCGCGGTGTGGAAGACGTCCACCATGGGGTGCCCTCAGGGCTCTGTGCTCGGCCCCACGCTCTGGAACGTGCTGCTGGACGACTTGCTCCGCTTGCCGGTGCCTGCTGGGGTGCAATTTATGGCGTACGCGGACGACGTGACGGTGTTGGTAGCGGGGGATGCTCGGAGAGAGTTGGAGTGGAAAGGAGCGGCTGTCCTGGGACTGGTGGAAGAATGGGGAGCCAGAAATAGGCTCTCCTTCGCCGCCGCGAAGTCCCAGAGCATGACCCTGAAAGGGAGACTGCAGAGGCCACCCCTGCTAAAGACCAACGCGTCTGGCACGTCGATCCGCATGGTCTCGGAAGCCAAGGTGCTGGGAGTCATCATTGACCCCACCCAATCATTTGCATCCCACGCAGCATCGATAGGCGAAAGGGCGAGCAGGTCGTTCGGGAAAATGTCACGAATTTCGGCTAGCAGGTGGGGAGTGCGGTACAGGGCTCTCAGGGTGCTCTATAGGGGGACGTACGAGGCTACCGTCACCTACGCGGCGCGCATATGGTCCTACAGAGCCTCCGTCCACGTGGTTCGCAGTGTGCTACTGAGAACCCAGCGGCCCTCGTTAGTTCTTCTAACAAAGGCCTACAGGTCCTGTAGCACTGCTGCGCTGCCGGTTCTGGCGGGTGTTCTGCCGGCTGACCTGCTGTTAGCGCGTGCTGGTCAGAGACTGGCTGTCATCGAGGGCGAGCCAAGAGAGGTACATGGGCGGCTCAGGGGGAAGGTCGATGAGGAGACCATTGTTGCGTGGCAGGCCCGTTGGGAGTCAGACGACAAGGGCCGTGACCTGTACAGGTTCTTCCCAGACGTGGGTGAGCGCATGAGAGCGCACTGGGTGGAGCCTGATCACGAGGTGTCGCAACTCCTGACGGGCCACGCGTGTTTCAGGAAGCGTCTGAGCGACATGGGACTGAGCGACACGGCGGCATGTAGTTGCGGCGACCCCGTAGAAAGTAGGGACCATGCTTTGTGGGAGTGTAGTATCTATTCGGAGGGAAGGGGTAAGTTGTTGGACGGCATAGTGAGAGACGGTGAGGGCCCGGTGCATTACACTGACCTGGTTAGTTCTGAAGCCAACTTCAAAATGTTTAAAATATTTGCCCACTATTGGCACAAATTGCGGCGCGCTGAGGAAAGCACACTTTCGATGAGGGACGGGGGGGGCACAGAGCAGTACGGAGCTGGGGAGGAGCAGCCCGGCAATGAAGTCTGTGATGTGATGTGGCATGCCCCAGAAGGGGGAGAGTGTACGGGACAATGTGCGTAGGATTTGTAGAGTCTTGAGTCACCCGAGTGGCTCATTTCTCACAGCTTCGGTCCGTATAACCGCAAGGTTGGTAGGACCATGGGAAGGTGGAGGGAATGGTCAGACGAGACTGCGCGTGGTGCTCGGAGGCCGTTCCGGTCTGAATCGGCCCTTGTCTCGTTCCTGCGGTAAAATTATGCTCCTTTTATTTTTGTACCTATCTACTGGTTTTACAAGCCTGTCTGTCTACCTAGGTATATGTAGGAGTACAACCTAGCCATGCCCGCACCGCCGCCGTCGGTTTATGTAGCAATCGTCGATCTCGCAGGGGTTCTCGGAGGGCGCGTGATGAACTATCAGACCTTGTTGTAGGCGCGGCAGGCGTCCCTGGCCCGCGTGTAGTTGGCGATGGCCGCGGGGCCGGCCTCGTGGATGCAGTCGTCGATCTAGCAGGGGTTCTCGCAGGGCGCGTGATGAACTATCAGACCTTGTTGTAGGCGCGGCAGGCGTCCCTGGCCCGCGTGTAGTTGGCGATGGCCGCGGGGCCGGCCTCGTGGATGCAGTCGTCGATCTAGCAGGGGTTCTCGCAGGGCGCGTGATGAACTATCAGACCTTGTTGTAGGCGCGGCAGGCGTCCCTGGCCCGCGTGTAGTTGGCGATGGCCGCGGGGCCGGCCTCGTGGATGCAGTCGTCGATCTCGCAGGGGTTCTCGCAGGGCGCGTGATGAACTATCAGACCTTGTTGTAGGCGCGGCAGGCGTCCCTGGCCCGCGTGTAGTTGGCGATGGCCGCGGGGCCGGCCTCGTGGATGCAGTCGTCGATCTAGCAGGGGTTCTCGCAGGGCGCGTGATGAACTATCAGACCTTGTTGTAGGCGCGGCAGGCGTCCCTGGCCCGCGTGTAGTTGGCGATGGCCGCGGGGCCGGCCTCGTGGATGCAGTCGTCGATCTCGCAGGGGTTCTCGCAGGGCGCGTGATGAACTATCAGACCTTGTTGTAGGCGCGGCAGGCGTCCCTGGCCCGCGTGTAGTTGGCGATGGCCGCGGGGCCGGCCTCGTGGATGCAGTCGTCGATCTAGCAGGGGTTCTCGCAGGGCGCGTGATGAACTATCAGACCTTGTTGTAGGCGCGGCAGGCGTCCCTGGCCCGCGTGTAGTTGGCGATGGCCGCGGGGCCGGCCTCGTGGATGCAGTCGTCGATCTCGCAGGGGTTCTCGCAGGGCGCGTGATGAACTATCAGACCTTGTTGTAGGCGCGGCAGGCGTCCCTGGCCCGCGTGTAGTTGGCGATGGCCGCGGGGCCGGCCTCGTGGATGCAGTCGTCGATCTCGCAGGGGTTCTCGCAGGGCGCGTGATGAACTATCAGACCTTGTTGTAGGCGCGGCAGGCGTCCCTGGCCCGCGTGTAGTTGGCGATGGCCGCGGGGCCGGCCTCGTGGATGCAGTCGTCGATCTAGCAGGGGTTCTCGCAGGGCGCGTGATGAACTATCAGACCTTGTTGTAGGCGCGGCAGGCGTCCCTGGCCCGCGTGTAGTTGGCGATGGCCGCGGGGCCGGCCTCGTGGATGCAGTCGTCGATCTCGCAGGGGTTCTCGCAGGGCGCGTGATGAACTATCAGACCTTGTTGTAGGCGCGGCAGGCGTCCCTGGCTCGCGTGTAGTTGGCGATGGCCGCGGGGCCGGCCTCGTGGATGCAGTCGTCGATCTAGCAGGGGTTCTCGCAGGGCGCGTGATGAACTATCAGACCTTGTTGTAGGCGCGGCAGGCGTCCCTGGCCCGCGTGTAGTTGGCGATGGCCGCGGGGCCGGCCTCGTGGATGCAGTCGTCGATCTCGCAGGGGTTCTCGCAGGGCGCGTGATGAACTATCAGACCTTGTTGTAGGCGCGGCAGGCGTCCCTGGCCCGCGTGTAGTTGGCGATGGCCGCGGGGCCGGCCTCGTGGATGCAGTCGTCGATCTCGCAGGGGTTCTCGCAGGGCGCGTGATGAACTATCAGACCTTGTTGTAGGCGCGGCAGGCGTCCCTGGCCCGCGTGTAGTTGGCGATGGCCGCGGGGCCGGCCTCGTGGATGCAGTCGTCGATCTCGCAGGGGTTCTCGCAGGGCGCGTGATGAACTATCAGACCTTGTTGTAGGCGCGGCAGGCGTCCCTGGCCCGCGTGTAGTTGGCGATGGCCGCGGGGCCGGCCTCGTGGATGCAGTCGTCGATCTAGCAGGGGTTCTCGCAGGGCGCGTGATGAACTATCAGACCTTGTTGTAGGCGCGGCAGGCGTCCCTGGCCCGCGTGTAGTTGGCGATGGCCGCGGGGCCGGCCTCGTGGATGCAGTCGTCGATCTAGCAGGGGTTCTCGCAGGGCGCGTGATGAACTATCAGACCTTGTGGTAGGCGCGGCAGGCGTCCCTGGCTCGCGTGTAGTTGGCGATGGCCGCGGGGCCGGCCTCGTGGATGCAGTCGTCGATCTAGCAGGGGTTCTCGCAGGGCGCGTGATGAACTATCAGACCTTGTTGTAGGCGCGGCAGGCGTCCCTGGCCCGCGTGTAGTTGGCGATGGCCGCGGGGCCGGCCTCGTGGATGCAGTCGTCGATCTCGCAGGGGTTCTCGCAGGGCGCGTGATGAACTATCAGACCTTGTTGTAGGCGCGGCAGGCGTCCCTGGCCCGCGTGTAGTTGGCGATGGCCGCGGGGCCGGCCTCGTGGATGCAGTCGTCGATCTCGCAGGGGTTCTCGCAGGGCGCGTGATGAACTATCAGACCTTGTTGTAGGCGCGGCAGGCGTCCCTGGCCCGCGTGTAGTTGGCGATGGCCGCGGGGCCGGCCTCGTGGATGCAGTCGTCGATCTCGCAGGGGTTCTCGCAGGGCGCGTGATGAACTATCAGACCTTGTTGTAGGCGCGGCAGGCGTCCCTGGCCCGCGTGTAGTTGGCGATGGCCGCGGGGCCGGCCTCGTGGATGCAGTCGTCGATCTAGCAGGGGTTCTCGCAGGGCGCGTGATGAACTATCAGACCTTGTTGTAGGCGCGGCAGGCGTCCCTGGCCCGCGTGTAGTTGGCGATGGCCGCGGGGCCGGCCTCGTGGATGCAGTCGTCGATCTCGCAGGGGTTCTCGCAGGGCGCGTGATGAACTATCAGACCTTGTTGTAGGCGCGGCAGGCGTCCCTGGCCCGCGTGTAGTTGGCGATGGCCGCGGGGCCGGCCTCGTGGATGCAGTCGTCGATCTCGCAGGGGTTCTCGCAGGGCGCGTGATGAACTATCAGACCTTGTTGTAGGCGCGGCAGGCGTCCCTGGCCCGCGTGTAGTTGGCGATGGCCGCGGGGCCGGCCTCGTGGATGCAGTCGTCGATCTCGCAGGGGTTCTCGCAGGGCGCGTGATGAACTATCAGACCTTGTTGTAGGCGCGGCAGGCGTCCCTGGCCCGCGTGTAGTTGGCGATGGCCGCGGGGCCGGCCTCGTGGATGCAGTCGTCGATCTAGCAGGGGTTCTCGCAGGGCGCGTGATGAACTATCAGACCTTGTTGTAGGCGCGGCAGGCGTCCCTGGCCCGCGTGTAGTTGGCGATGGCCGCGGGGCCGGCCTCGTGGATGCAGTCGTCGATCTAGCAGGGGTTCTCGCAGGGCGCGTGATGAACTATCAGACCTTGTTGTAGGCGCGGCAGGCGTCCCTGGCCCGCGTGTAGTTGGCGATGGCCGCGGGGCCGGCCTCGTGGATGCAGTCGTCGATCTAGCAGGGGTTCTCGCAGGGCGCGTGATGAACTATCAGACCTTGTTGTAGGCGCGGCAGGCGTCCCTGGCCCGCGTGTAGTTGGCGATGGCCGCGGGGCCGGCCTCGTGGATGCAGTCGTCGATCTAGCAGGGGTTCTCGCAGGGCGCGTGATGAACTATCAGACCTTGTTGTAGGCGCGGCAGGCGTCCCTGGCCCGCGTGTAGTTGGCGATGGCCGCGGGGCCGGCCTCGTGGATGCAGTCGTCGATCTAGCAGGGGTTCTCGCAGGGCGCGTGATGAACTATCAGACCTTGTTGTAGGCGCGGCAGGCGTCCCTGGCCCGCGTGTAGTTGGCGATGGCCGCGGGGCCGGCCTCGTGGATGCAGTCGTCGATCTAGCAGAGGTTCTCGCAGGGCGCGTGATGAACTATCAGACCTTGTTGTAGGCGCGGCAGGCGTCCCTGGCCCGCGTGTAGTTGGCGATGGCCGCGGGGCCGGCCTCGTGGATGCAGTCGTCGATCTAGCAGGGGTTCTCGCAGGGCGCGTGATGAACTATCAGACCTTGTTGTAGGCGCGGCAGGCGTCCCTGGCCCGCGTGTAGTTGGCGATGGCCGCGGGGCCGGCCTCGTGGATGCAGTCGTCGATCTAGCAGGGGTTCTCGCAGGGCGCGTGATGAACTATCAGACCTTGTTGTAGGCGCGGCAGGCGTCCCTGGCCCGCGTGTAGTTGGCGATGGCCGCGGGGCCGGCCTCGTGGATGCAGTCGTCGATCTAGCAGGGGTTCTCGCAGGGCGCGTGATGAACTATCAGACCTTGTTGTAGGCGCGGCAGGCGTCCCTGGCCCGCGTGTAGTTGGCGATGGCCGCGGGGCCGGCCTCGTGGATGCAGTCGTCGATCTAGCAGGGGTTCTCGCAGGGCGCGTGATAAACTATCAGACCTTGTTGTAGGCGCGGCAGGCGTCCCTGGCCCGCGTGTAGTTGGCGATGGCCGCGGGGCCGGCCTCGTGGATGCAGTCGTCGATCTAGCAGGGGTTCTCGCAGGGCGCGTGATGAACTATCAGACCTTGTTGTAGGCGCGGCAGGCGTCCCTGGCCCGCGTGTAGTTGGCGATGGCCGCGGGGCCGGCCTCGTGGATGCAGTCGTCGATCTAGCAGGGGTTCTCGCAGGGCGCGTGATGAACTATCAGACCTTGTTGTAGGCGCGGCAGGCGTCCCTGGCCCGCGTGTAGTTGGCGATGGCCGCGGGGCCGGCCTCGTGGATGCAGTCGTCGATCTAGCAGGGGTTCTCGCAGGGCGCGTGATGAACTATCAGACCTTGTTGTAGGCGCGGCAGGCGTCCCTGGCCCGCGTGTAGTTGGCGATGGCCGCGGGGCCGGCCTCGTGGATGCAGTCGTCGATCTCGCAGGGGTTCTCGCAGGGCGCGTGATGAACTATCAGACCTTGTTGTAGGCGCGGCAGGCGTCCCTGGCCCGCGTGTAGTTGGCGATGGCCGCGGGGCCGGCCTCGTGGATGCAGTCGTCGATCTAGCAGGGGTTCTCGCAGGGCGCGTGATGAACTATCAGACCTTGTTGTAGGCGCGGCAGGCGTCCCTGGCCCGCGTGTAGTTGGCGATGGCCGCGGGGCCGGCCTCGTGGATGCAGTCGTCGATCTAGCAGGGGTTCTCGCAGGGCGCGTGATGAACTA
Source organism: Eupithecia centaureata (assembly GCA_944547425.1). Classification (NCBI taxonomy): domain Eukaryota; kingdom Metazoa; phylum Arthropoda; class Insecta; order Lepidoptera; family Geometridae; genus Eupithecia; species Eupithecia centaureata. The sequence goes on from OX155696.1 coordinate 11,665,850, forward strand.
TCAGACCTTGTTGTAGGCGCGGCAGGCGTCCCTGGCCCGCGTGAAGTTGGCGATGGCCGCGGGGCCGGCCTCGTGGATGCAGTCGTCGATCTAGCAGGGGTTCTCGCAGGGCGCGTGATGAACTATCAGACCTTGTTGTAGGCGCGGCAGGCGTCCCTGGCCCGCGTGTAGTTGGCGATGGCCGCGGGGCCGGCCTCGTGGATGCAGTCGTCGATCTAGCAGGGGTTCTCGCAGGGCGCGTGATGAACTATCAGACCTTGTTGTAGGCGCGGCAGGCGTCCCTGGCCCGCGTGTAGTTGGCGATGGCCGCGGGGCCGGCCTCGTGGATGCAGTCGTCGATCTAGCAGGGGTTCTCGCAGGGCGCGTGATGAACTATCAGACCTTGTTGTAGGCGCGGCAGGCGTCCCTGGCCCGCGTGTAGTTGGCGATGGCCGCGGGGCCGGCCTCGTGGATGCAGTCGTCGATCTCGCAGAGGTTCTTCTTCGGCTTGGGCGCGTGCACCTTCTCGCACGGAGTGACCTCCCCGCCTTCCGGCATTTGATCCTCTGGAACGAATTCATAGCACTTTAATGAGCTCGATGATCGACCCCGCGTGTTTCAGACGACCATTGTAGAACTTTAACTCAATTTACGATGTTATGAATGACAATAGGCCACAGCCACAGTCACAGAACAACACAAGTAGGTACCTATGACCATTATGGCAGCGTGGCTCCTACTGTGTCCTCAAATGTTGTGTTTTCTTGGGTAAGTATTTGGGCAAAGACCAAAGGATAGTGAAAACAAGAAGAGACCTTCAGATCCACAGGGGTTGTCCACCTTCTCGAGCGGGCCGTAGAGCACGGGCACGAGCTCGCCCTCGGGGCAGAGCGGCGGCGCGCCGAGCGGGTTCCGGATGAAGCAGAGCAATTTCTTCCGAAGACGCTTCGCGGTGCTGCTGGCGAACTCCCCGTACGTCATGTTCTCCTGGTAGGCCACGGCGATCACCTCGTCGAACCAGGGCGCGCGGATCGTGACCCAGTCGCGGACTTCCGGGTCAGATCTACAATATTAATTTTAAAATTTTTGTTTCTTTCATCCTTACATCACAACAGTGCTAATATTAGGTCCTTACATATGAAATTGGCGTTTTGTATGGGAGGAACAAAAAGTCGAATATTTTTTAATATAATATATTTAATTAATCAAAGTATGAACCATTATTTTCTATGCACTTTTGCCATCTTATAGACACATATATTATATACATTGATCCCTTTACTAAAAAAACCAGTCGGACGGGAATCAATAAAATCTTTGAAGGCGATTTGGACTGCCCCATCGGAGTTGAATTTTTTCCCTTGCAAGAAGTTATCCAAATTTCGAAAAAAATGGTAATCTGTTGGAGCAAGGTCCGGGGAGTACGGAGGATGTCTTAGACTTTCCAATTGAAGCTCTTCTAATTTAGTAGCCGTCTGTTGCGCAGTGTGTGGTCTAGCGTTGTCGTGAAGCAGCAGTGGCGTGGAGCGATTGACCAGCCTAGGTTGTTTAGCCGCTAGCTTTTCCATCATGGTTTGCAATTGCTGACAATAGACATCAGCCGTAATAGTCTGGCCAGATTTGAGAAAACTGTAATGAACAATACCGGCACTAGTCCACCAAACGCTTACAAGTAACTTTTTTGGGGATAATTTTCGCTTGGGGCAGGATTTGGCTGGCTGGCCAGGATCCAACCATTGCGCTGAGCGCTTCCGATTATCGTAAAGAACCCATTTTTCATCACAGGTAATGATTCGGTTTAAAATACCTTCATTATTGCGCCGGTTTAGTAATGTAACGCAGCAGTCGACGCGCGTTTGCCGGTTTGCTTCAGTCAATTCGTGAGGTACCCACCTTTCAAGCTTTTTAATCTTCCCAATTTGCTTCAAGTGAATTAAAACAGTTTTATCACTAACACCGCAGCCTGCAGCTAACTCGGACGTGGTTTGCGATGGATCCGCTTCCACAATAGCCTTCAACTCTTCATTATCAACTTGAGTCTCAGGCCGTCCACGGGGCTTGTTCTGCAAGTCGAAATTTCCAGAACGAAAACGTTGGAACCAAAAACGAACTGTGTTTTCTTTTGCAACACGACCGCCATACACATCATTCACCCTTCGAGTTGTTTCCGCAGCACTAGTGCCACGGCGGAACTCGTACTCGTAAATAATGCGATATTTTAAGTTTTCCATTTTGTAAAATGAGTGACGCAAACAGAAAAAAACAGAAGAAAAAAAACAAATGAATGACGATCATCGAAGCACAAATACATGAGTCTATAGCTGTACAAATTTGAATTTGGAATTCCTTACCAAAGAGGAGAAATTTGTGATTAAAGTGGCCAGTACGAAAAACGCCAATTTCATATGTAAGGACCTAATATTATAAACGCGAAAGTATGTAAATATTATGGATGTAGGTATGTTTGTTCCTCTTTCACGCTAACACTGCAGAACGGATCGGGCTGAATTTAATATAAGTACATAGGTAGTTCTAGCTCTAAAATAAAGCATAGGCTACTCTTCATTTCATAAATCAGTATAGAAATATCCTTCAAATGTTTCCAAATAAAAAAAGTGTACGAAGCCGCGGGAAAATACTAGTAACTGTATCTAAGTGCCACAATCACAATTAGAGATTCATTTTAAGAACGGTAAAGTCAGACTGCTTTGTATTTAACATCAATCAAGCAACAATTCCGGTCCCTTAGTAAGGTTATCATCATTAGGTACATATATACTACATACTTAGTATAAAACACTTTCTCTGTCCCTATATCCCTATGTCCCTTTGTATGCTTAAATTTTTAAAACTACGCAACGGATTTTGATGCGGTTTTTTTAAATAGATAGAGTGATTCAAGAGGAAGGTTTATACATATAATAAAACCGTGCGAAGCCGGCGCGGGTCGCTAGTTGGCTATGCACATTATGCACACTGGGCATGCGGATTGCGGATCACGATCGATTGCTGTGCTTGGATGGAACAGCAAACTCAAAGTGCTTTATTTCCTTTAAACCTTACAACCTTAGGACTCTTGGACACGTCACAAATTCTTGTTACAAATAATTAAAACTAGGAAATAAAGTGCGAGCTGACTTTTATTTCTGTTCACTTCAATCTTTTTCTAGATAAAGTAAAGAAGCGAACAACCTAGTCTGAGCCTTTACCCTGTTAGATTGTTAGTTTCGAGTTCGAGCAAAACTCTTACCAAACATTTTTATCCTATAAATAAGTTGATATTTTATAGTAAGTAGGTAGGTACCTAAGCCTTTTTACATAGAATAGTTTTAAATAGTAAGTAGGTTATAATAAACTTTTTTAAACTTACGCGATCAGAACACATTATTATAAATATTTATGTAAGTACGGGTATTCTGTCGAAACGTCGGGAAAGATATGTAGGTAAATAAACGCGATAAATACCCGTACCTACATAGGTAAATATTTATAATAGTAGGTAGGTAAGTGCCTAATTATTAGTGTCATAGTATAGTAGATAATAGTTTGAATGTTTTGCTTGTGCAGAAGTAAAACTCACTTGGCGTAGACCACGAAGGCTCCCGTGGAGACGAGCAGCGCCATCGTGCCCCAGAAGAGGCGGTCGTCCTTGGGCGGGGGCGGCGGCCGGGGCGGCGGCAGCGGGCACGGCTCGCGCTCCTGGCTGGGCACGTGGTACTGCGGCCGCGGCGCCGAGCGGGAGACGCGCGCCACCCGGGACTCCACGGGGCTGCGCCGGTTCTGGGGAGGCAGGGTTCCGTGGAGGTACTCAACTACCTCCTATAATTTGTGACCTGCATTATTTTACCGACGACATACTTATAAGTTATAATCATTCTATAAGATAAGATCGATGTACTAGGTAGGCATTTCGCCCGCCTTATACCTTTAAATACCTACATCTAGTCAACCCAGAAGCACGGTACTGCAGTGATAGGTAGCTGTGCTGCATAGCTGTTTACACTGCCGGCCTCCTTAACTATTCACAGCTGGAGGTACAAACCTGTCCTCGGTCCGATATTATAGCTTTGACCAGCTCCAAACAACGGGAACATTACAACCCTTCTTTCTGTTCTGAATGCACTTACCAATAACGTTCTAGCGCATAAGATGTGAGGAGTGATTCTTAGCATTTTTTTGGACAATGTTTGATTTTGTTCAATGTTTTGGTTCGAATTTTTCTTATTTCAGTGGCAAACACAACATTGAATCAATTGACTTCTGCTGCCATTTTTTATTGTTCTCCATTCTGTCAAGAACTTCGAGAGACGAATAGTAAAACCTCCTTGTTTAATAATTACCTATGTACTTTCATTTATGTTTCGCATAGACAGTACCTACTGGCGAACCCATCGGCGCAACGGGAAAAGCTCCATCAGCTGCGACACAGAAAGACGCGGGTTCGATTCCGGCTGAGATGGAGGCTATGCTGTGTGTCGTCCAGCATTAACTATTTATACCTATTTTATTTATAAACTAGGTGAACTCTTTAGCACTTTGGCACTTGAGCAGAGCACACACTTAGGAATTATAAAAAACTGTAAGACAGTCAACAATGTACGAATAAATAAATAAAGCAAAAGTTAGTAAATTAACATGTACCTAGGTAGGTACCTATACCTAATAATATGCATGTTTGTGAGACATACATTAACGCGCGTGCGAAGCTAAGGTTACGATCTAACTTACCTTTGACACAGATTTTATAATACTACATACTTACATAGTAGATAGGTACTTTAATTAAATAATACTGGTCATTTTATTATGAGCTATCATAACATTACCCAGGGTCAGATAACAAATGAAGTGAAAACAAAGAGAAAAATTAAAACTTCCAACTCGTGCCATACTTCAATATTTTATTTGATTCATTATTATAAATTATCCGTAGTAGTTAATATTATAAACGCGAATGTTTATATGGATGTTTGTTCCTCTTTCACGCAAAAACTACTGAACGGATCCGGCTGAAATTTATAATTAAATTAGTTCTATCCCTGGAATAACATATCAAGGCTACTTTTCAGCCCTTAAATCAGTTCAGAGAATAGAGCCTTGAAACGATTCCATAGAACGAGTAGCGCAGAACAAGAGCAAATCTGCGGGCATATACTAGTAATAACAAGAAAACATGCTGGTCACAGCATTATCTATTAATTCATAATTGATTTGATTAGCACTAAACTTAATCTTCTATTATCTCAGCTATTATTTGATGTATTATTTTTGTGTTTCTTCTTCTTGTTTATTGTAGGTATGTGTTATTTATAAGTACCAGGGCCAAATAAATGTATTTTTTTCTTTCTTTCTTTCTTATTCTACATGAATATGCATGTAGTCTACCAACCACAGTCCTCTGCTAGGATTTACTTTGCCCTTACAGGAGCATTGTAAAAAGCAAAGCAGTATTTTTAGATAAATATGATGGATGATTTTCTAATTACTACCTTCAAAACTTATCAAATAGAGAACTAATCTTAAGAATGTAATTATATGTGTTACATGAGTTACTTTAGTAAGCAAGATACAAAAACTTAAAATAAATCACTTACTATCACAATTTATACTTTAACTAGTGACCCGTGAGAAGGGGAAGCCGTATTATACATACAAATGCTAATCTTGAATCACTCTATCTATTAAAAAAACCGCATCAATATCCGTTGCGTAGTTTTAAAGATCTAAACTTACATAATGACAGAGAGACAGCAACTATATTTTATACTATGTAGAGTTTGTAGTGATTAACTACGCTTTTATCAGTCATTGATTAAATGTTAAGGCTAGAGAGTTAAATGGCTTCTGATCAGGACGGGTCATCATCGGAATCCAGCTCAGATGATGAATCCGAGTCGCTGCTGGAGTCAGTTGAGGAGTCGCTCTCCTCGCTCTCGTCCATGTAGAGGCTGTTGTGTTTCAAGCCCGGCAGTAGGTTCATGGAAGCCATTTTAACTGCCATTTCATTCTCCATTACTTCTGACTCTTCTAGCTGCACTAACTCCGCCGCTGCCTCCAACTCAATCAGTTCTAAATTCATGTCAGATTTAGTTACTTCAATGTTTACAATATTATTGCATAGCTCATCTATTTCTTCGTTCCTGCACTTTTGAAGGAAGACTAAATAGTCTTTGATGTACAGTTGGTTCAGAATGTAGCGCGCATCGTTGCTTGTGTTGAACATTATGTGGATTTCTATCAGACATTTGATAACAAACTTCTTTCCTCTTTTAAGCAAAGAGATTAGATCACTCTTGACTTTATGGCACAGCTGAAAGTTTCTAAATATGGGGTAAACGAGCGCTCGTCGGTAGCAGGTCATCAAGGTTTCCTTGAGGTCTTTGAAGGTGCAGAACCAACTCATGGTTGCAGAGAGTTTGTTGATAGTCCAACTAGATTCTACTGTACTCTCGTTTAGAGTAGTTCTCTTGTCGTAGCAGTAGCCAAACAATATATCTACTAAGCCAAACATTACTTCTCTGTATTCGGTTTTAGTTAGCAAGTAATGCTTGTTTGGTAATTCTTTCAATATGCCTACTTCTTCATCAGTAAACTGAACTTCCTTATTAAAGTCTGGACTCTCCCAGGTTGGTGTCAGAGATAGGTAAGGTTCTAAAAGCTCATCATCAAAAAAGTCTGCTAAATAGTGGTCCGAAGAAAACTTACTGTCTTCATGTTTTATGCGTAAGACAGTCCGCTCCTCCACAGTTATAGTTTCAGGGGCTTTCAGCTCAAATATTTGCGGAAATTCAATGCCAATATTACTGAATTCTGTTAATATTTTGTTGGCAAATCCATATGAGTATTTGTTATCTGTTACATTGTCATTGTCGTTTTCCAAGGTAATGCCATCTTCTTCCAGCATTTCGACTAGGTTAGGGTTGATGTCCGGAATGTCTCGCGGAGCTAGCAGGCTAGTGATCATGTCGAGGTTCTCAAAGAACTCGCCCGGAGACTCCTTGTCGAATGTGAGGTTGAAGTCGCCGGAATCGCAGATGTAAGATCCTTTGGATAGCTCGTTGTCGACGATTCTCCCCGGCAGCCGGAGGCGGAGGAAGTAAGGTGAGGATACAAAGAGGAAGTTCTCACCGTCAATGTCTATTTCAGTATCCCCGACGTTTGTGTACGGCGCGTGCACGCTGATGTACACATGCTTCTCGTCCTGTGTAAGTTTAAATCGAGGAGTCAGCATTTTGAGTTGCTATTGTAAACTCATTGTTTGAGCACAAACTACAGAAATAATTGTAAATATAAGCTCTCTCCCTCCTTCCTTTTACTACGAAAAGAACAATAGTTGGTTTCGTTCGTTGGTTGGGTCAACTTGGCTCAGTTTTATTCATTCATTGGTTGTTCCTTCATCTTCTTTCTTTTTGTTTTGTTTGTTGCCTTACGGAACGAACAATAGGTACCTAGGTATATAGGTACCTCTATATACCTAGGTACGTAGGTACCTCTTAGGTTTGTTGACACTCGCCAGTGCTGCCAACTACAGCTTGGCAAAAAAGTCTTGAAACGGAACTAATTTTTTTGTTTAATGGCAACATTCTTAAAACAATGACGTTTGATGTAAAATTATAAACAAAGATTACGAATTCTCGGATTTTTTACTTGGATCGGTCAAGCGGTGGTGATAAAGTGACGAAAAGTGAAAAATAATGAATAAAACAGTTAGAAGTGCTGCCAGGGAGGTTATTTATAAGGTATACAGGCGATGTCTGGCAGAATTTGAGGCCAGAACTATTCTTTCAGATCTCAACAATGTTTTTCAAAGAACCGCTGATATGACAGGTTTGTGAGAGTTTGTTTTGTAATTTTAAGTTTAATCAAAGGTAACTTGATGGTCCTAAAGCAGGATTAAATTAAAGTTCCACGGAACAAGTGAAATATTCAACAATAAACATCGGGCAGTTAGGTTATGTTTACGTTTGTTCTGCGTACTCTGCTATAGCGCGGGCATAGAATTTGATACTTGAGCTAGACTAGCTAATATGTAAATCTATTTCTACATAATTTAAATGTTGTGTTATTTCTTTGTAATAAAGTTACTATAGCGTTTGTATTTTAAATGGTCTAGAAATTAGGTGCCTAAATAATAATCTGAAAAAGGTAAGATAAAGGTATCATAAAAAGTTTCTTCTTTATAGGAAGCGGCTGAGCGTGCTAAAACGGAACGGTTCCAAGCTAATAAGGAGGAGGATTGGAAGAATTCGTGCCAGCACGTAATAAAAATAGAAAAGGAATACTGTGAGAGAGAACTTACAATGTATTAATAACAATGTATTAAATTTTAATTTACTTTATATTTTTTTCTTTATATACTTAGATAACGAGAACCTTGCTCAATTAAACAATATGTACTGATACTAGTATACTATGTGTGGATATAAATGTACGTATAACAGAAATATACACCTAAGTATCAAGACTAGCTTGGTGCGCTATAGGTGTTGCCATAAGGACCTACAGTGGCGCCCCCATTATTTTCTACTCTTTTTTGCCAAGCTATATATCATCACCTCACTATAATATTTGCTAGATTTAGAACTTGCCCGATCACCGTATGTTAAAATTTTTATATCTAAAATAGCTGCAAGTAGTCTTTCAAAATGTTAAATTCTTAATTACTTATATCAAATTATTTATTAAACAAAAACCCAGTTTGTGTGAGTGACTATGGGACGCTAAAATATGCAGGTCTCAACATAGCCTAGATACCTACTTTAAACCTACATAGGTACGCCTTTGCTGCCCTTAGAGTCGAGATCGTATCAAGGCTCTTCGGTTTTAAAAAAAATATCTGAACGTCTCGTTCGTGACTAGGTAGGTACCTGGCATAGCGCATCAGCCAGCATTATCATTCAGCGTAGTAATACAGCTAGCAGAACGCTTCTGATTGGAAGTGACATACTACCTAACACAAAATAAAGCAATTTAAAACTTCTAATTTAAATATGGTCGCTAATCTATGCATGTCGTCAGGTTCAAAGATTATATTATAGCAACTAGATGTAACATTATAAAAACGAACATTTGACACTGTTTTGACTTCTTGCTCTTTGGGAGTATGCCATATGAAAAAAAAAGATAGATATAATTTTTCAGTTCAGTTTCAGTTACATTCAAATACGTATGTGGTCAATCTGATTCTTGTCTGACATTCTACTGAAATGTGAGAATAGTGATGTGAATGAAATTCTGTACTTATCGATTAAATTATGATTTCAGTAAGCAGGTTTGTTGTAACCGCTGCATTGTATGTTGATCATGACGACCGATGTAGCGCGGTGGGCAAAGGTGCGCCTGCAACGCAGGAGGTTACGGGTTCGGGAATCAAACCCCTCAGAACAAATTTGTGAACGATCTGCAGATATACCTATGTTCCGTTGGTCTGGGTATAAATGTACTATAAAAAATGTATATCTATGCATAATAATGTATTTAATAAATCAGTTATCTAGTACCCATACCACGAGCTTTGAGTAGCTTACTTTGGGGCTAGATGGTGCTTTGTGGATTGTCCAGCATTATTATATATTATTATAAAAGAGTATAATAAATTCAGTTATGTTTAAAATCCGCAAGCTGTAATTTTACTTGAAAAGATATACCAATATTCATTAATCACCTATATTTTTTGGGTGTTTGTGGGGTTTTATATTAAGTTTGGAGTATGTGAGTCAATAATGATTAAATCAATCAGCTGGTAATGATTGAAACTACAACCCCCTCAAGGATCTAGATCGACTTAACCGGTACCTGACCCTGTAGGTATATAAATAAAGACCTACTAAGGTTATTTTGTTAAAACTTACATAAACTTGATAAATCTTCTTGATAATAATTATGTTTTTATTTAAAATGGGGTTAAGCGGTGATGGTTGTTTGCCGTCGTTATTTAGGATATGAGCAGTGAGAAAACTTAGGTAGGTACTTAGTTACATTAACATAAACGAAATTATTTTTAAAGTATTTTCACGTCGTATACTACTATACTTAACTGAAATATTTTGTGCTTAGATACCACTTGGATGCTATCATTTAACCTTTATTTTCAAAGTTTTTTTGTAAGTCCTTTGATATCCAATTCTGTGGCACGAAACATGGAAATGTAAAAAACACTAACGAGAATTCTATGATGGCTCCCAGACATGTCTTCTCAAGTTTGTCACTCGAGCGGTTATTGGATATTTTGTATATCTAGAAGTGAAAGATAAGAATAAGTTGTGAACTTCTAGCTACATTGCAATCTTTAGTCTCCTAGATCTTACTAGCGACACCATAATCAAGTTTTGATTTCTAACTCCAACTTAGTCGGTCCATGTAGGTACCGTAGCACTATCTCGGTAGGTAGGTATAATTCTCAAACTACGACAATTTACTTTTGAATCATCATTTTGTCAACCAGTATTAGACATTCATCGACAATAAATTATCGACAACTACCAGTACTTCACTAGGTGGCATCAAAATGGTACATCAGATGTCAGTTTTTCGTATTGTACTTTAATATTAGTGAATTATAGAATTATACTGCTAATGAGCTGTAAATAACGTAGTAAAACAGTTATTATATTCTATGTACAAAAAACTATTCAACATATTGCAAAGAAAATACATGTAATATCCGCGTCTATCACGATTATAGACTTACCGATGAAAAGATATCTTGCGTTTATCTTCACATAAAGATCCCAAACGGCTTTTACAACCCACAGCTACACAAGTCATTATATACTAAGTTCTCGATTAAATATTATATATAAAACACAAAATTACAAATAAAACATAAACACAAATTTTCATTTTCTCAATCTGACATTCACTTGTCACCGTACGGTATCAAACAAAACCAAAACAATATCAAATCGGCTACATCGCCTTATAGGATGACAGTGACCATATGCTCCGTCTACCTTACGGAACGTAAGGTACCTACTTGGTCTTAGGTCAGGTTAAACTTCAACATCTTGAAAGGAGCCGCTTATCGAAAATAATAAATCTGTCAATGTTAAGTCAACCTATTGTTGAAATTCAATGTCAAAAACAGCTGGTTTTGAAACTACGGTTGGTCAAACAAAGGTTGGCCTTGTTTTGTTTTCTTTTTGTTAACAAAAATGACCGATGTAAAAACAGTGCAAAATGTTACAAAAACATTCAAATATTCGTTTCCAACTTGTACCAACGAGGAGGTTTTCTTTAAATTGGAGGTTCCGGTGGAGATTCCTCACAGCGGCTCGACACGGGAGCTCGTGCAACGAGTTATAAACATGTTTCACATTCCCGTGTACTTGGAGGACGGTAACTACCTACATATACATAATACAGAAGAATTATCTAATGCTTAATAAGAAAATTAGACGCTGATAATCATTCCTAAACTTGATGACCTAAAAACAACAAGTTATACAAACTTTGTTGCCGAATTTTTAGGTTTCCGCCCCCTTGACAGTAAACGCCGTTTTGAGAAACTGCTTATTAAAAAAAACGTAATCACAGCTCTTTTATTTTCTAGAACTAAATGAAAAACTAGCGAAATTTGTGTCAGAAGAAACAAAGACATTCCATAATGAAAGAGATGAAAATTTGATCAATCAGCTGAAGTCTTGTGAGCTGAACTCCGAGGGCATCGTCAAGAGCTGGGAGAAGATGTTCAAAGACAATGTTATGGAGTTTGCAGAGCAGAAGGGGACTTCCGATGAAGAGGTTAGTTGCCTTACAAGTGGTTCCAGGGTACAAGACAGATGAATCTAATCATAGACGCATTACATGCATTTATGTTAATTGATGAATCTGCAAGTAAGGGAATCAACTAGACACAGGGTACCAGCTTCCTTCTTGTGTGTAACTGAAATCTGTATCAACCTGCTGGCCAAGTCCTCCATGTTGCATGTAGCAGGTGGTGTGTGTGAGCTGTTAAGATGAGGGTGCATGAGAGTGTTGTTGCAGGTGTTTGCAGCCGCATACCACAAGCTGGTGCACTCGCCCGCGCTCGAGACCATCCTGCAAGTGGAGAACTCATATGCCAAGACATTTGATGAAGTCATAAAAAGCAGAGATGAAGACATAAAACAGCTTACACAACAGTAACTATGAAAAACTATTTGTAATATTTTCAAATTATTTGAATCTATTCAGTGATAACTACTCTAATCTTTATAGGTAGAAGTTTCGACTATTTAGTTGAACTTTAATTATTATTTTCATTCAAATGTAGTATATTTTATTTAATATTTATCACTACCTAGTACATAGTATAAAACAAAGTCGCTTTTTCTGTCCCTATGTCCCTATATCCCTTTGAATGCTTAAATCTTTAAAACTACGCAACGGATTTTGATGCGGTTTTTTTAATAGATAGAGTGATTCAAGAGGAAGGTTTATACGTATAATAAAACCGTGCGAAGCCGGGGCGGGCCGCTAAATGATTATAATTGGAGGATTCGATCCAGGTCTTCATTTACAATCTCGGGATTTCGGGATTGGTAACACAATCCCGGGATCGTAGACAGTTAAAGTAAATCTGATGAAATTCTCTTTTATTTACTTTCAAGAACTAAGTAAAAATCAACTTAAATCACACAATTTCAATTTTAATTTTTAATAAATTTTAATATTTTTTTAAATTCTACTAATTTACGGTAGACAGATGAGCAGTGATCGGATTCTAATTCTAATTCTAAGTGGGGGAACTGTGATCTGCACTGACATCTCGCATAGTAGTGTATTGTGCATCAGTGATCGGATATTCGGGCGCTTATTTTGTGCAAGTTTGAGCGACGACACAACATGAGCTGTTAAAACCAACTTTGTCAGGAGTTTCATATGAATTCTAAAGAATTCCAGAATTTTCTAGAATTTTGATTTATTTTCGCCAGAATCTTATTAATACCCAGACCAAAATATAGACACATTTATTCTGACGCGTTTTTAAAGTCATTATTTTTGGAAAAAATAATTAATTTATTTTTGTCGAAATCCATTCTCTGGTTGAAATATAAAATACTTTCGATCACACTAACAATTCCGAGATATCTCCAGTTCTCCACCCGGAGAAAAAAGATTTTAATTTACAAATTTCTTTTATTTTTTTCGAGTTCTAATACTTTTTTTTAATGAAAACAAAATATAACGTAAGTTAAACGTACTGTTTCAAGCAAAAAGGCAAGTCGTGATTATCGAGAAAAAATAAACTTTACAACAATTTTGACGACGACGCGAGGCGAAGAGAAAAGAGGCCGAAGACGTGGTCGATGACCTGTATGAAGACTGCTTTTATTTTGTGTACAGTTACATAGATGATAGTTTGATATTAAAAGATCTAATTTGAAAACTTATTTAATATAAATAAATGAAATTCACGAATAATCATTCCAGTTTACTATAAAATAATAACTATAGGTACCGATGTCATCCGAAATGATAGGAATTGCCTATTTTCTTATTTTATATGTTTCCGATTTGAAGTTGTTTTAGGTTATTTTGAAGTGAATAATTTTTGTTTATATAAAGTAAAAGGTACTACATATGCGCCTCGTTTATTATTATTTTTATCAATTAAAAATAATTTTTTCAATCCCGAAAATCCCGGGATTTTGAAAAATGAAATCCCGTAATTTTCGGGTCGAAAAACGACCGGGATCCCGGGATCGAATCCTCTAATTGTAATTCACACAGCATTATATCTTTATATTCGGTTTCTTTTTGTGTTTCAAATGTAGTTTGTTCTTAACCACCTCAATAATAAAACCATAATGTGTTTTTCTATAAGTAAATAGCCTTCAGCCTAGGTAGTTCAATGTATATAGATTCATATTTCTTATTTTGTAATTTTCTAGGTGTAACACTTCCGTCATTCACTAAGCTCGAAAATAAAATAGTAAACAAGTATAATCAGACCCGTTGTAGAGAGGGAATTAGTCCCAACAACCCTAATTATATGAGTTGTGATTCGCGTAAAGTGAGTCGTTCCCTTCAAATTCCCGGTTTTTGCTTTACTTTAAAATAAATGGTTAAGTCAGCATTTTAGGCGACAGCAAAAAAGAATAATCAAATAATCAATATCTTTATTTCTTTAGGCTTACAAAATAAGTACTTAGACAAGTCAAATTTAATACTATAGGTAAGTACAATCCTCTTGATTGCCTCGAGACTTATAAAAGTACCGTTTGATTGAGAGCCAGCATTAACGAGCCATCCACCCGCAGGCAGACGGAGGAGATGGAGGAGCGGATCCGTGAGCTGAACGCGGGCAGCACGGAGGCGGAGATCAACGCGCTGGCGGCGGCGCAGTTCGAGGCGCAGGCGCTGGTGGCGGGCCGCTGGGGCTCGCAGCTGGACGCGCTGTGGCACACGCAGCGCGCGCACTTCCGCGCCTGGCTCATGCACACCGCCGACCAGCTGCACACGCAGCAGGCGCTGCTCACTCCCACGTCTGTCTCTCTCACACCTACACTTACATCCTCTGAGGGCTCGCAGCTGGACGCGCTGTGGCACACGCAGCGCGCGCACTTCCGCGCCTGGCTCATGCACACCGCCGACCAGCTGCACACGCAGCAGGCGCTGCTCACTCCCACGTCTGTCTCTCTCACACCTACACTTACATCCTCTGAGGGCTCGCAGCTGGACGCGCTGTGGCACACGCAGCGCGCGCACTTCCGCGCCTGGCTCATGCACACCGCCGACCAGCTGCACACGCAGCAGGCGCTGCTCACTCCCACGTCTGTCTCTCTCACACCTACACTTACATCCTCTGAGGGCTCGCAGCTGGACGCGCTGTGGCACACGCAGCGCGCGCACTTCCGCGCCTGGCTCATGCACACCGCCGACCAGCTGCACACGCAGCAGGCGCTGCTCACTCCCACGTCTGTCTCTCTCACACCTACACTTACATCCTCTGAGGGCTCGCAGCTGGACGCGCTGTGGCACACGCAGCGCGCGCACTTCCGCGCCTGGCTCATGCACACCGCCGACCAGCTGCACACGCAGCAGGCGCTGCTCACTCCCACGTCTGTCTCTCTCACACCTACACTTACATCCTCTGAGGGCTCGCAGCTGGACGCGCTGTGGCACACGCAGCGCGCGCACTTCCGCGCCTGGCTCATGCACACCGCCGACCAGCTGCACACGCAGCAGGCGCTGCTTTCTCCCACGTCTGTCTCTCTCACACCTACACTTACATTAGGGTTGCCAGATTGTCGTTATTACCCGGATTGTTTATAAAATATAGCCTATATGTTTTTTCAGACTATAATCTATCTCTGTTCCAAATTTCATCAGTACAGTAGTTTTGCGTGAAAGAGTTAGAAACCTCCATCCATCAGACTTAGTAACTTTCGCGTTTATAATATTATAAAGTAGTGAATGGTTCGCAGTAGACCCGGGCTGGGCGCGGAGCCCCCGGCGCAGGCGGCGCGCGCGGGCCCGGCGCGCGCGCCGCTGCAGGAGAGCTTCACCATCCACCTCGGCAGCCAGCTCAAGCAGACGCACAACGTGCGCATCGTGGCCGCCGACCTGGACCATCTCTGCGCACTCACGCACGAAGACAGGTCTCTACATCACTATTTCTTTAGGCTAAGCACTTAAACAAGTCACATTTTGAATTTTACATCATTATCAAAATATTATTAGAAGTGTTACCTAATTGATCAGACTATAATATTCTGAGCCTAATTGATATTCTCTTTGCTTCAACCTTTTGTCGGCTAGTGGAATATGCGAAAAATAAATTACTAAAACTATCACCCGTCACTGACTACTCTAAGAATCGGACGAAGACCACAAAAAAGTTAAATTCGAGGCGCGTCATAAATTCAGCCTGAACATCACTGTTGAGCTGGCGCAGGCGGCGGGTGCGAGCGCGATAGCAAGAGTAGCCGTTCAACATTTATGAATTTGGATTTGTTCTGTAATACCAAAAATGATGACTGAGATCTGTTTTATTTCGCACAAAATGTTGTTACTCCTTAAATAGACAATAATTGCTAAGGTCCCAAATTAAACGACACCTACAGTAAGGACAAAGTTTCTTGGCAGTTCTGAACTACGCGCGGAAGGCTGCGCAGCAACACTTTTTAGGAACCAAAAGGTGGCATGAGTAGGGTGCGCGGGGCGGTGGGCTAGGCTAGAGACGCACCTTACATAAAAACAATCAATCCTATAATCGATCGAATTTCATAATCGATTAGTTTCATTTTGAACTCATTCATTTTAGGGTATAGAAGATTATTTAAGTAGCTAAATTTACTAATAAAGTGAATTTACTCATTAATTAATTATTATTTACAAAGTATTAAAAAAAATGTTTGGTAAAACTATGATTTCTATTTTAAAAGACATGATTTACTTAAATTTTAGAAATCTATTAAATACTATTTGAGTAACGACTGTTTAAGAACATTTAAACCTCATTATAAAATCGAATATAAACATTTTTTATCACTTAATTTCAATCGATTTAAATAATAATCGATTAAACAACACCCACGAGTACGCACATTGCACATCTCTTTTATCTTGACTTTTGTTAACTTCGATCTTTATCGGCAATACTCGGTACGAGGTTTTTGTCCCTGTCACACGTCAGCATTGGTTTGGTGTTTGTGACGCTATCTTTGTCTTGACCACAGTTGCGTACAAAAGTGTTTGTTGTGTTTTTGTTCATTTTTTCAAATAATAAATCAAAGTAATAGGATAAATATTGAGATATGATACAATTTAAAGATTAAAAAAAACAAACACTGAATAATAATAATGGCTTAATGCCATTATAATTATTAATCAGTATTTTCTCCCTGTATTAGATATTTTCTGATTGTATATTTGTTTATAAGGCAATAACAGTTTTCTTTGCAACTGTGCATGCGCAAAAGTTAGCAGAGCCTATGTTCAGAACTGCCAAGAAACTTTGTCCTTACTGTACATAAGTAAGGTATTTTTGTTTATACGAAACGAATATCTTTAATTTGGTTCTATAACAGAACGATGAAATCATGGACCATCTTCTGAGAGGCGTACCTTCATAATCGCGCTAATATTTGTAGCATTTATGAATCTATTTAATTTGCCACACTAGCACACTTGAAGACAATCCATAAGAAGAATACAAGAATACAAGATTTTACTAGTAAAATATCATTTAATCTTTTGCCTCTCTGCCTACATTTGAAGTAGGCTAAGTCAAGGCTTGTTGTGGTTTGCAGCGACACACAGCACTCCCGGCGGCTGCAGTCGTCGCTCTCGCTGTACAGCAACGAGCTGTCGGGCGTGGTGGTGGTGTGCGAGGGGGGCGGCGGGGGCGCGGGCGCGGGCGCGGCGCTGGCGCGCGCGGCGGCCGCCCGCACCGACCACCACTTCGCGCACCGGGACGCGCAGCTCGCCGCCATACACGACCGCGTCGCCGAGCCGGTCAGTACACTGTCTAACTCAAAATGCTTTATTTCCAGGACACTTGGACACGTCATAAAACACACACTGTCAGGACTCTCATTGCAGGTGCATCGAGAGTCTACTTCAGTATCAGCGCACAGCTGGACGTCCGTATCGATTCCGTTAGCTTGTTTTTACATAATGTAATTCAGGTCATGCCTGATGTTTGGTGACTGATGATGATCTGCAGGGCCTCTTGTTCGTTTCTGTTGTGCAAGCTTGCTGTTATAAATACATCTCTGCTTGAGTGTCGTTTGTGCCGTGTGAAATATACTACAAATACTAAACGTTTATTTCAAAAAACATGTGTTATATACAATTAGAGGATTCGATCCCGGTCTTTATTTTCAATCCCGGGATTTCGGGATTGGTGAAACACGATCCCGGGATCGTAGACAGGTAAATAAAACCGAAGTAGTATATGAAAATCAGCTTTTATTTACTTTAAAAACAAAGTCATAATCAATTAAAATCACGAAAACTTATTTATTCAATTAATTAATACTAAAATTAAAAAATGGTAGATACGTACAAAATACTAATTTAAGTAACCACATAATAGTTACGTTATCAGCAGTGATCGAATATTCGGGCGCTTTTTTACCTTAACTTTGAGCGACGACACAACATGAGCTGTTAAAACCAAACAAATTTAAAACTTTTTTGGGACTTCATATAAATTCCGAAGAATCCCAAAATGTTCTCGAGTGTTATTTATTTTCGCTAGAACTTATTTATCCCGTGCTGTGCTGACCCCTGACCTTTAATAATGCCTATAATGCACGCAAGTACCAGCAATCAAAAAACCAGCAATAAGTTTTACGTGACGTCATGACAAAAATCAATTTTACGGGATTATGTTATAATTATATGTTTTAAATTATACATCATTGTTTTCGTTGTAAAATTTCCTTATAGCTAATGCCCTCTAAATAGTTTCAAAAAACTTACATGATACCGAAATTATTGAATTTCTTTCCAAGTTTATGATTTCGAGTCAAAATCGTGACACATTTGCATTATTTTTCCACTTCACAATAGATTTTTACGGAAACTAACAATTTAACTCTGTAGCATAGGTATTTATGCATAATTATATGTATCTAGATCACTGTCTAACATAATAATTACATCACAAACCAGTTTACAAACAAAAACAAAACACGGCAGCCATTGCGCGCGACCGCCGCAAAAGTTAGTTACTTTTTTTCATTAAAATTTTACCACTATTTGTGATTCTATAACTTTACACATAATCTACAGTATTTTCCCAGTAAATACACATAAAAATCTTAACATATTACTCACCGGTTCCTTCTTGAATTCATTCTAACAACAACAAAACACAGCAGCCATTGCGCGCGACCGCCGCAAAAGTTAGTTACTTTTTTTCATTAAATTTTTAACACTATTTGTGATTCTATAACTTAACACATAATCTACAGTATTTTCCCAGTAAATACACATAAAAATCTTAATAGATTACTCAACGGTTCCTTCTTGAATTCATTTTCACAAAACTCTTATCACTTCTCTTGTTACGCAATTTATAAAAGATGGCTGCCAGCAGACCCGTCCACGCAATGTTTGGTAATTTCACTCGATAATTATCAATTTCCTGTCTCAAAGTCTCTCTATTGACTATATTTCGTTCCTTATTGAATGAAGCTTGACATTGGTGCAGCCAATAGGCGTTAAGATAATCCGGTCTTGATAAAAACAAGCAACGAATGGGACCAAAGTCTTATGCACACCCGTGTGTTCACTAAGCACGCGGGGGTTTCAGACTAATGAACACCCGGGTGTGCAGTAAACACTTCACGGGTTATAGGTCTTATTTATATAAAACACATTTATTCTGACGCGTTTTTCACTTAAGTCGATATTTCCGAAAAAAAAAGATTTTTATTTACTTAATTCCAAAAAAATCGAATATTGTCTATAGTGATAAACGCAGTAGAATAAAAGTGTCTTTTATTTCGTTTATAAATAAGATTCAGGCGAAAAAACATCATCATTTTAGAAATTTCTGGAAGTTAAGAATTCGTGGTAATTCATCAGGATTCTTGAAAAAGTTGGTTTTAAAAGCTCTTTTTGTGTCTTGGCCTCAACTTTAGGTAAAGAAACACCCGAATATCTGATCGCTAGTTATCAGTCAGTAGAAACAAGTGTGATCGGTAATGTATTGTTTCAACTAAAAAGCAAGTCGTGATTGTCAACAAAAAAAATATTTTACATTAATTTTGACCACGACGAGACCGAGGATACGATTGATACTTGTTAAAGGAATGGTTTTTTTTGTGTATAGGTACATGGTATTATAAATGGTTTTATTTCTTACATCACGCTTCTTATTCTGATAATAAAATGTAGGAATAAGATTTTTTTTAAGTGTAATTTAAAAATAAAACTAAGCCGATCTCAACCGACTATCAGATTTGCCTTATTGTTATTTTAATGGTGCCGATAAGAAATTGGTGTACTTTTAAGTTTATAATTTTTGTTTATTAAATTAACGCGCTTTATATTTTATTATTACTAAAAAAAAAAATCTCAATCCTGAAAATCCCGGGATTTGGAAAAAGTAATCCCGAAATTTTCGGGATCGAAAATCGACCGGGATTCCGGGATCGAATCCTCCTACAATACAATGGAGTTGGAAATCTAGTCTCTTGTGGTACAGTGTAGCTTTGTTACAGTAGAAAATCTTCTTACGATACGAAAGTTTTCATAATACGAAACTATGTTTTGGGAGGAGCGGAATGCGAGGTTACGTTGGATAACGAAATGTACCTATAGAGGAGGTTATATGTCAGGCGCTGGCACGCAACGCGGCGCGCGAGGGCGCGGGCGGCGGGGCGCGGCGTGCGCGGCGCGGCCTGCAGCCCGGCGACGTGTACGTCACCACGCACTCCAACCTGCCCGACGTGCACGTCGTGTTCCACCTCGTCGTGGACCACTCCTCGCTCAGATCGGGTGAGTGCCGACCGAGGACTCATTCATTTGTATTACACTCTTCCCCCTTGGGAACCCAAGGCTGTTTGTGTTTAAATAATGCGTTTGAATATACATATAAAGGCCTTACAGCTTCGTGGCTCCCGTTAAAGAAGAGCAGGTTACATGTCATTTTCTTATTTCAAATTAAATTTATAATTACCTAATATGTATATATTCAAATATACATTGGCAAAATAATAAGAGTATAAAACAATAAAAAAATAATTAAATTCAAATTTAATTAAAAAAAATTATAAAATGTCAAATAGTTCATTAAATGTATAATGACATTGCTCAATCAGCCAGAACTTTAGTTTCGTTTTGAAGGATTGCGTTGAGGAAGCACCGATATTTGTAGATGGGATAGAGTGACAGTTCGGGTTTGTGTGTCCGCAGGCGACATCACGTCGCGGCACCCCGCCATCCTCGGGCTGCGCACCGTGCTGAAGGCGGCCTGCGCCAACGACGTCACCAACATCACGCTGCCGCTGCTGCTGCGGCACGAGCTCACGGAGGCAAGTCATCCTGCATTCATCTCCATGGACCCGCCACGTCGCAGGCGCCCGGGCGTGGTATACGTCCTGATAAGTACCCACTTAAAAGTTATCCACTCGACAGTGGATCGATAAAACATTTTTGTTATCTGGGGCGGATAACAAAAATGTTTGGTCAGCCTAGGTCAGCCCGCAAGCTCCACACCTCTACATGTAGAGGTGTGGAGCTTGCGGGCTGACCGAGGGGCGCAGGCCCTTGCCGGCTGCGATCCGGCCCTGAGCGATGTTGTAATAGATGTGTGGTCCGCAGGAGATGACAGTGGCGTGGTGCGTGCGGCGCGCGGAGCTCGTGCTCAAGTGCGTCAAGGGGTTCATGCTGGAGGCGGGGGGCTGGGGGGGCGCCGAGCTACGCACGCTCACGGCGCAGCTGCCGGCGCAGGCGCAGCCGGACGTGTACCAGGTAGGAGGGGGGCCATGCTGGAGGCGGGGGGCTGGGGGGTCGCCGAGCTGCGCACGCTCACGGCGCAGCTGCCGGCGCAGGCGCAGCCGGACGTGTACCAGGTAGGAGGGGGCATGCTGGAGGTGGGGGGCTGGGGGGGCGCCGAGCTGCGCACGCTCACGGCGCAGCTGCCGGCGCAGGCGCAGCCGGACGTGTACCAGGTAGGAGGGGGCATGCTGGAGGTGGGGGGCTGGGGGGGCGCCGAGCTGCGCACGCTCACGGCGCAGCTGCCGGCGCAGGCGCAGCCGGACGTGTACCAGGTAGGAGGGGGCATGCTGGAGGTGGGGGGCTGGGGGGGCGCCGAGCTGCGCACGCTCACGGCGCAGCTGCCGGCGCAGGCGCAGCCGGACGTGTACCAGGTAGGGGGGGGCATGCTGGAGGTGGGGGGCTGGGGGGGCGCCGAGCTGCGCACGCTCACGGCGCAGCTGCCGGCGCAGGCGCAGCCGGACGTGTACCAGGTAGGAGGGGGCATGCTGGAGGTGGGGGGCTGGGGGGGCGCCGAGCTGCGCACGCTCACGGCGCAGCTGCCGGCGCAGGCGCAGCCGGACGTGTACCAGGTAGGAGGGGGCATGCTGGAGGTGGGGGGCTGGGGGGGCGCCGAGCTGCGCACGCTCACGGCGCAGCTGCCGGCGCAGGCGCAGCCGGACGTGTACCAGGTAGGGGGGGCATGCTGGAGGCGGGGGCTGGGGGGCGCACGCTCACGGCGCAGCTGCCGGCAGTTTCAATCATTGAAGCAGTGAGCTCATCCTTGTCTGTTCCACCCCAGACAAACGCTGTCTTTAGCTCAAGTACCGGTTGTTAAGCATTATAATATAATGCACAGTATATCGTAGTATAGCATATAGTTGGTGGTCACCGAACGCATAAGTTTTATATTAAATGTAAGTTTATTTCCTGCAGGCGCTTGCGGCACTCCTGCCCGCCGTGTTCCGGATATCCAACCCGGTGAAGATCAGACAACCTGCCGACGACTAGAAGCTATAGTGCACAACCGAAGTATCTGCCCGACTGCGAGCCTCTCGGTCGCTCAGGTCGATGTACGAACGTACCCCGAGCCTCTCGGTCGCTCAGGTCGATGTACGAACGTACCTCGAGCCTCTCGGTCGCTCAGGTCGATGTACGAACGTACCCCGAGCCTCTCGGTCGCTCAGGTCGATGTACGAACGTACCTCGAGCCTCTCGGTCGCTCAGGTCGATGTACGAACTTACCCAGAGCCTGTTTTGCCAATCAAATGCAGAATAAGATGTTGTTAATTAATCTAAGCAACATTGTTCATCTTTTAGACTGAAGTGAATCCGAGGTGCGACTGAAACCGACCGCGCTAACTATAGTAATTTTCACTTAGGAAGCCTTCCCTGACAGATGGAATGCATTTCATTTCAATTGACTAAGATTTAGGCAAATTAAAATTTCGAAAATTCAACAATTTTTATTTAATTTCAAACAAATTAATTCAGATAAAGAAGTAAGTATAGTATATATACGACACACAAATTATCCATAAATAAATTTAATTAAGCCTCCACGCGTAATAAGAAATAGAAAACTATTATTTTATGAAATCCGAGGCATTTTGTTTTGCGTAGAACGGAACGTAATAGAGTTGAGGCAAACAAATATTATTCCGTGAAATCTATAAATCAATTATCGCAAATTAATATCGTAACTTTCTACATCATCATTTTAAAATTTTATCACGGAAGTAAATACCTATGATTAATTGTTATTCATTTTCAATTACCTACCTATCTAGTGATATTATTACTGTCCTATTTCTAGATTATGACGCATTACCTATTGGAAATGCAGATGTTTCCAATTGTTTTTATTTATATAGACCTAATTTAATTTTTTACTTTGTTAAAGTCAATTAAAATTAATGAAAATATTTTACGAATAATCGATTTTCGTTACTAAATCAAGTCAAAAATCTAATGAAATTTTTACGATTACACTTAGCTCATTTCTATATCTGTCAAACTGAAACGTCACCGAACGCTTCCTAAGTGAAAAATAGTACTTAGGTATTTAAAATGAATCCCTTCCAAATGTTGGAAGACATTTACCATGTATACAAATCTGTTCTACGGTATTTAATATTATAGCCATTTCTTACTTATTTTCTATGTAAATCAATAATAATTTGATACCGAGTACCTACATTTGAAAAATAGATTTAAATAGCTAACCCAATTACATACTTATATGAATAATGTGCATGCATGAAATTCAGTATAATAGGTATTAAGATTGGAATCAATAAAAAAGACTATTTGAGAACCTGTTTTTTTTTAATAGATTGTTAATCTTCAAAAACTAGTAGACTGCATTTGGCTGTCTTATCACTTGCAGGGATTTCTTCCAGGCACTCTTTTTATATGGAACCTGATATCCAGGGCTGGCTAGCAGCGGGGCGTGGAGCGCCAGCGCTAGGTGTTGGACAGCGGCGGAGGCAGGTGCCTCAATAAGCACCTACTTCATTTAGGTCTATGTCTTATTAGAGTCACGAAATAAGTCCCCTAGACGCGGCGCTGTAGTAGTGCGACCGAATGAAGCCAGCAAGCATATGGCAATCTGTCAAATTTAGTTCCACCAGTTGCCGTGGGACATTTTTCATGAAACGGACTCTACCTCTACATAGTAATCCTACTAATATTATAAACTCGAAGTATGGATGGATGTTTGTTACTCTTTCACGCAAAAACTACTGAACGGATATGGATGAAATTAGGCACAGAGATAGGAATAACACATAGGCTTTATCTTATCCCGGAATTCCCACCGGAACGGGAATTACGCGGGTGAAAACGCGAGGCGATGCTAGTTAGATAATAAGAATGTTGTCATTGGCATCGAGAGGAGCGCGAGGAGTTACACAGCCTTCAGGAACTTCCTGCACACGACACCCTTCGGCGTCCTGCTTCCCAACCAAGTAACTCAATGATCCACGCGCGTCTGAGATACCTACCTCACCGAAAACTCAAGGTCTTAAGAAACAGACAGACGGAAAATAAAGTGGTCCTTTAAGGGTTCTGTTTATCTGAGCAAACCCGAGGGAAGTTCATAGGTTTCTAAGAACATTATTCCTTTCACAGTAGGTAAAACGCGAATGAAATGTTCGGTTAGGTTAAGTTCGGTTTTTTTTTTTCCTACCCGTTCCACCATCTCGAAATGGCACTAGGCGTCGACTAACATTCCCCTAACGTGATCAGGGACATTTTATTCTTGTTTAGGATTGGGAATAGGTTCGGTTAGGTTAGGTTCGGTTAGGTTATGTTAGGTTCGGTTCGGTTAGGTTCGGTTCGGTCGCTTAGGTTAGGTTAGGTTAGGCTAGGTTCCAAACCAGCTTTGTTCTACTTACTACTTCTACTTACTATTTACTAACCTAAACTTCATATATTTTGGTAATAGTTAGTAGTTTTTTAATAACATAACTTTAATAGCGAAGAAGGGGAAATGAAATAATTTAGATTAGACATTAGATAAAAGTTATTTAGTCCGGTCAATTTAGACATTCGAAGCTACATAAATTCCTCTTCATTTCTCATGATTTTCAGCAAAACGGTAAGTTTTATCATAAAAATATATCGTCAAAAATTGTAGATCATAAAATGAAATGTTCGGTTAGGTTAGATTAGGTTAGGTTAGTTAGGTTAGGTCAGGTCAGGTTAGGTTAGGTTAGGTTCGGTTCGGTTAGGTTCGGTTCGGTTAGTTAGGTTAGGTTCGGTTAGAGGTTAGGTTAGGTTCGGTTCGGTCGCTTAGGTTCGGTTAGGCTAGGTTCCAAACCAGTTTTGTTCTAAGCATTATAATATAATGCATCGAAGTATAGCTATATAGTTGGTGGTCACCAAACGCATAAGTTTTATATTAACTGTAAGTTTATTTCCTGCAGGCGCTCGCGGCACTCCTGCCCGCCGTGTTCCGGATATCCAACCCGGTGAAGATCAGACAACCTGCCGACGACTAGAAGCTATAGTGCACAACCGAAGTATCTGTCCGACTGCGAGCCTCTCGGTCGCTCAGGTCGATGTACGAACGTACCCCGAGCCTCTCGGTCGCTCAGGTCGATGTACGAACGTACCCCGAGCCTCTCGGGAGCGCCCAGCGCTAGGTGTTGGACAGCGGCGGAGGCAGGCGCTTTAATAAGTACCTACTTCATTTAGGTCTATGTCATACTACATAGTAATCCTACTAATACCTATGGATGGATGTTTGTTACTCTTTCACGCAAAAACTACTGAACGGATATGAATGAAATTTGGCACAGACAGATTATAGTCTGGAATAACACACAGGCTTTATTTTATCCCGGAATTCCCACGGGAATGGGAATTAGGCGGGTGAAACCTTGAGGCGCTGCTAGTTAGATAATAAGAATGTTGTCATTGGCATCGAGAGGAGCGCGAGGAGTTACACAGCCTTCAGGAACTTCCTGCACACGATACCCTTCGGCGTGCTGCCTCCTCATCAACCAAGTAACTCAACGAGTCTGAGATACCTAACCGAAAACTCAAGGTCTTAAAAGACAGACGGAATATAAATAATTGGTCCTTAAAGGGTTCCGTTTATCCGAGCAAACCAGAGGGAAGTTCATAGGTTTCCAAGAACATTATTCCTTTCACAGTAGGTACATACTTACATACCTATGTCCTTGATCAAATCTATTGTAACCAGAACCTGACATAAACCGAACAGGGGCCGGAACAAATATCTGCAGATCATTAGCCTAAATCCAGAGGCCAGCCTGTTCCAGCCTATGTACACTCTATTTTGATGATGATACAAACCTTCGTCCCGAAGGGAAGCAAACCCGCTGCGCCATAGCTCGACTATACTTCGGCCGTTCAGAGAATGCGTTCCTGACACGTCGCGATTGAACTGACGATGTATATACATACTACTGATAGGTGTCGAACGCATTCTCTGAACGGCCGATCTTTAGTAATGGGTTGGATTGCTTTCTATCTGGATAAGACATAACTTGAAAAGTAAAATACCGTTTTTTATGCATAATCACTTTATTTAAAACTATTTTAAATTTAGACATAATAATAATATTAATAATCGCCCTTAACTTGATTGTATGTGGCTTTAATCATGCCTAATGATGATGTAAATAGCCAATGATATGAACGCTCTTTGTGCATTCCAAGAAGCACCATTAATTATCTTTTAATTCTGATCAGATAAACATACATTGAAACATCTGTTGATGATAGATAATAAGAAATTTAAGTGTTTCTGAAGACATCAATAGATACTAACTTCTAGGCACTAACAAAGAACACAGCTTGTACGTGAACCGAATTATTAGTAAACTATAAATAAAAATTAAACTATAAAAGCTAGGCTAATAAGGTGGTTCACTTAACGAGATTATATTTTTTTTCTGCTTTACGTGAAATATAACTAATAGAAAAGTAATTTGCCGTAAATCGTAAATCATTTGACAACTCTACATGTATTTCAATTAAACTTTCAACTTCGATTCAGTTGTAATTTGGGAATGTGTGCAAATACTCCATACCTGTGAATCGAAGTGGCCTCTTTAAATTATACAAAAATGGTTTACGTTTTACCGCTTTACTTTTCAGCTAGTTATTAGTATGGAACGCAGAAAAAAATTAAAAACATTGAATCACTCGCCAACACGTAATGAACAACAATAAAACTAAATACTTAAAAAACTTAAAATAACTACTTAAAAGTTTAAATAAATTGATGCTTTGGAAATGTAAAAATACAAGGACAGGCGCTCTGGTTCAAACGGCGGTCGTCTGACCCGATCAAATGTTGACTCAGAGTAATAAATACATGTTTCAAGGGAAACCAGTGGCTTATACAGGTGTCCCGAAAATCAACGTCAAGCCGAAAGCAGAGGACAGGTGGGATCATGACGAAAAAGAGAAAAAAAAGAAAATACTACAAAACCATTGAAGATAGACCCATGATTTTGTGTTTTTTCTGGGTCGTCATGATCCCACCTGTCTTCTGTTTTCGACTTGACTACGAGTTTCGGTACGAGACACCTTTTATATCAAAAATAGGAGAAAAAGCAGGTATATACAGGTGTTAGTGTGAACAGTCTTATCCTTGAAACCAGAGGTTCAGCATCATGAGTAGAGTCCAAAACCTATGAGAAAAGGTTAACACCTATTTTAGTTTCGCGGGATTTTGATATTTCATTTCTTCGCTATCGTACGCGATGTCATGGTCACTCTACACACCCTCAGTGCGTAAGTACTTACACCCGCGCTTTGCTCGGATCGTAACTTCACTACTTGTGATAGAACTTTCCATTCATACATTCCTGGCTTAGGACAGGCAAAAATACTTACTCTTAAGACATTTTCCTAATTATTGTTTGAAATCATTGTGAATTGTTTTAACCGCTACAATGATTTTGGGTAATAAATATACTTCTTCTTCTTCTTCTTCTTCCGGGCCTCATACCACGCTAAGTGGGGTCGGCACAACATGAATTCTTCTTCCATTCTTCTCTGTTATTCGTCATCTCCGTATTCACACCTTTCTTAAGCATATCCTCTTTTACACAATCCATCCATCTTTTCTTCGGTCTTCCTCTCCCCTTATATCCCTCCACATTCAAATCAATCACTCTTTTGGGTAATAAATATACCCAAGGACAAAAGTCCGTTGTTTGAACTTGGGTATAAAACCATCCCATCGATCGATGCTCGAATATTTATGTTTATCTCGTTTTAACCTTATATCGTAGGCTCCTTAGCTTTGTTCCCGTCCCTGTCTGACAATATTCACTTCAGTTCACTAGTACATGTAACGGTCGTGCGTCGCATAGTTTTGTATGTGTGCGTGTGTAAAGTCAGACGTCAGCATTTCGCGCGCAATTGTTTACTGTTTGCGCTCGGTGATTATGTAAACAATTATGTAATAATGGATTAATTTGTATAATTTCTATAGTTACAAGAAGTTTAAAGAATGAACTTTAATATTATAAAAGTATTTTTAATAGATGGTGACATTTCATTGATAATTATTGATAAACAAATTTTATTAAAATTTTCAAAAAAAAACCCGTATTTTTTATGTTATCATTCATACTAACAAAAAACCACTCAAAGTTCGTCAGTTAACATATTTGAATAGGCTACTTGACTCTAATCTAAACAAGTTCTCAGAAGAGCTCAAATAGCTACGAGCATTATTTATTACTCTAAATTGTGTTGACAGTGACCCTTTGTTCTGCGCGCGCGTCACGTGTGACGTCACTGACACTTGAGCCGTTTTTTTTGCGTGCGGTCGGGCGCACGAGCGGTTAAGACAAGTAAAGTTAACAAAACTAATCAAAAAAGTAAGTAGGATAAAGTACCTACTCAGGTATTTTTGGCGCAATGAAAAAAATCATAAATTAAGTTTGTTTCACTTACCTACATAACACAAAATGTTTTAAAAACAGCCACGCAAGCCTACGCACGTCTTCTCGTAGATTTTCGTACACGCTTGAGAAAACACAAATTAGTAGGTACCTAATTTGTCAGCTCCATAAACACCATACGACTAGGCATGGTGAACTGGCCATTGGTACGTACTGTGACGTAGCCTTTGGGAGTTTCCCAGCATGGCACAAGTTATCCTGGGATAGAAACAGCAGAGCTCTGCGTACATCGTACGCGCCAAGTTCACCAGAGCGATAGCATAAGGCCGCACCATTTCGGTCCACTGTCTTTTTAAATTTTTCTAAGATTACATCACTTCTACAGGGTAAGTACATACTTAAAATAATTGAAGCGTTTAAATCTGTGCCGTTGCACACAACGTGATACTCTGTCGCTGTCACATCTGTGCCTGGCGACTTCCTTTGATACAACAGACGGTCACTTGCCGCCTGGTCGAAGTCACGTGTTTGTCAGCAAGCGTTAACGGTACGGTTTACGGTGGTAAAATCAGGAAAAAATTGATTTTTTTTCATCGGAATCTACTCATGATGCTGAATCTCTGGTTTCAAGGATAAGACTGTTCACACTAACAACCTGTATAGGTTTTGACGCTTACATTACAGAACACTTCAGTGTAGACTTATGATGGAATGGAACTGAACATAATAATATTAGATTAAGTATTCGTTGAAAACTTTTCAGTGTCTTTTAGAAATTCGTCCCAATAAAATGGATAAGTACTACCTAAATATTTATGTCCGTACTTTCGACAAATTCGACATAACACAACCCATCTAAATGTAAACTATAAAATCTACTAACTTTATAGAAGCTATAAGTTGTACTTACGTTCCTTCACAAAACTAAGAATTCATTTCAGGCAATTAATAGATTCAGTTATTCTAGTTTCGAAGAAACCTCGTATTTGTTGGCGAGCCCCAGATGTACTGGGTCATGCCGGGCGACACTACAAGAGTCCAGTCGAGTAGTCTGGCGGACAAGCGCTGAGCCACTACGAGCGCTCACCGATCGGCACGTTCATAGAGGTTCGCAGCGACACGGACCGCTGGCGCATTGCAAACGCAGCTCTACAACAATACACACTGGTCACACGAGGTGGGCTCGGCGGGCTCTGAATCTATTCACTCAATATCTTCCAGGTGCATCTGCAACAGAAAATAAATACACATTTAGAATTCTCTTCTACAAAGCTCTGCGATATTAACGAGCGTCTGGGGAACGAGGGATAGGCCGCGGCCTAGGGGCGGCAGCGTCCTAGGGGGCGGCAGATTTCAGAGGACGGTCACTCGATTGCAGATAATAAACGTCAAACACGTTCACTGATTTGAATTGGAGTGATTTGGCAATCTTTATTGCTGTTATTTAATTTTTGGGTTCCTTAAAAGAGATGTTATTGCCAATTGCAGGATTCGAACCTTGTTTGACTACCGGAGGGGGGGGTGAAGCTAATAATGAACGGCTCTGTACATGGGGCAGCGGAAAAAAGTGGCCTACACTCATAAAAATATAAATCCGGCACTGGCGCGCGATACGTCCTGCGCACACGGCTCGTCTCCGGGGAGACTGGCTCAGGCTCGGAAAGGAAGGAGGACGGCACGACTGTTAGAGCAATGTCAGGGGAGCGGTGCGCGGGAGAGAGGAGAGTCGGCTCCTAGAGGTTACAGCTGAGGACTCACCGCAGTCGGTGCGGCCGGAGGTTACCGGCGGCGGCTGCGACCGCCACCAACAGCTTCTGCAACACATCATTTGATGTTTTACAACAAAAAATAAATAAAGTCTTTCGCGCCTTATTCATTAAGGATCAGACAATAACTATGAGAACTACAAGTGTTTACCGTCGGGGTAATCTTTTCGATTAGATATAGAAAAATCCGACATACATTGAGCATTAAATGTTAGCAACATCGATCTTATGTGTAATAACATAACTGTAGGCGGGCGTGTTACCTGCGGCCCGAGCGCGCGTGCGGCCCGCGGTCGCCGGTGCCGGCGCCGGCTCCGCTAGCCGCGCTTTCTTAGCGACGTTCGGAGTAGGCTTTTTACCTGAAAACACGAAACTAAGGTCAATACGAGTACAATGAACTCTTCAAGGGTCACTTGTTGGAACTGTTCTTGCCTTTAGCGGGTGCTGCCTCTACTTTAGTTTCCCTTTTCCGCTTCCCTGCTACGGGACTTCCTTTGGGTTCCGCGATCTAAAACAATGGAAAGAGAGTTGTAGGTAAATCCACCACATTACAGCCAATAAACGTAAAATTAAATTGTTTTTGTATTATAAAAACTGACCTTTCTTCCTCTCGTTGGTTTGGCGGGTGCAGGAGTTACGACCTTAACCTTTTTGGCTCTAGTTTTGCTTCCTTGCCGGGTTTCCTTGTCTGTGGTTCTCGTCGCAGCCGGCGCGGGCTCCGTTCCCTTCCGGCCTCTCCGGGTATCAGTTTTAGCTACTTTTGCGGGTACTTCTTCGTCGGGTACAGTTTTGCGCTTGCGTCGGTTTTCCACCACCAAAGGTACTGAAATAACCGGGTCGTTTTCTTTGTCCGCTCTGGCTCTGCGTCCGCGAGGGGCCGGCTCGGGTTGCGCGAGCGTCTGAGTTTCGATCTTTTTGCCGCGCTTTTTGGGTTCATTTAGTAAAGGCGGCGGTGCCGTTTTCTTGCCTCTAGACGTGGCCGACGCTGCGCGGACGGTCTGGGCGGTGGCGCGGGCGGGCGGCAGGTCTCCGGTTCTCTTGGCGCGTCCTTTAGGCGGCTTCACTTCGGGCTCGTCAGGTTTGGAGCCGGCCTTGCCGCGGGCGCGCCTCGTCGCAGGCGGTTCCACTTCAACGGCGGCGGGTTTGCGACCTCGCTTAGGTTTTTCCGCCATAACATTATCAGTCTTGTTCTCTTTGCCTTTGGAGTCATTTTTGTTGGCGCGTCTCGGCCGAGATTCCTTAGGAGATTGTGTATGAACAGCGACGTTTCTGCGGGTCCGTTTCGGTTTGTCCTCCGGCGGAGAGATCTGCCGGTCGGCTCGGGGTTTACGTGCGGGGGATGGTTTCGGAAGGACGGCGGCCCCGGCCTTGGCGACTCTGCTTCTCTTGGCCGGTGTGGACGGCCGGTGCGGCTGCGCGCGCGCGGCGCGGCGCGGGCGCGGGCCGGGGGGACTCATGGCGGGAGCTCGCTTGCCGATCACCAGAGAGGGCCTCCTCTTGCTCGTGTCGGCGGCGGTATTCTTTCTGTTTCTTGTGGCGCGCCGCGGCGGAGACTGAACTTCCTTGGGAGATGCCTTGGGCCGGGGCGCCTCCGCCGCCGACGGGGCAGCCTCGGGGCCGAGCTCGGGCGACTTCTGTCGACTTTTGCTCGGAGACGCTCCTTTAGCGCTCGCCGCTTCCGGTTTCTGGCGCGTCGTTCTGAAACCACGAAACAATTTGCAACATTAAAAAGGTAGTCGTTTTGAAGTTTATGATCAATAACAAAATCTAGTTGGTCATAAAGTGAATCCTCAAAAGTACGTAGTGTTGTTGCCATTACTCAAGATTACAATGTACGCAAGTTCGGCTTCGGGTTATATTGTCTGCCATCTTAAGTGATTCTGATAATAATTTTAGACCCTGGCCAACAACTAGATTTTAAGGGATTTTTTTTTTGCTTGTTTGGTGTTTTATTTATTTATTTAAAGGAAAACCAGAGGCTTTTATTTTAATTTATAGAGTAATACCAGCTGCAGTCAAGATTATAGTTACAAACCTCGTCGTAAATGATCTCACCTAGCGAGCCAAGGGGCCGGCGCTCGCGATTGGTCGAGCGGGTGGATCGGGGAGACGCGGCCGAGCTCGGAGGCGTTCATGGTGAGGTCGCGGCCTTTCACGGGCGTGGAGTGAAGCACGGCGCGCTTCTTGAGGGGCAGGCGGGGCGCGGCGCGGGGCGGGGCGGGGCGGGGGGAGCACAGCGAGCGCTTCTTGAGCGGCAGCGACGCCTCCGCCGCGGACTGCTTCAGCGAGCTGTGGCGCGTGCGCGACGAGCGCAGCGGGGACGAGCCGGCCACGGTGGACGTCGCCAGCTTCTGCATCTCCTTCCTGACGCTGAGGGGCGCGCCCTCCGCGGGCAGGGAGCGGCGCAGCGCGCGCGCGGGCGGCGGGCTCGCGCGCGCGCTGAACGTGCGGGAGTACACCTTGCGGACGGACGGCCGCCCCACCAGCCGGTCGAACGACGCCTCCGGGTCGCGAGACTCCTCGAACAGCTCCTCGACTCCGCTGACGTCGGGCGAGCTTCGCTTCCGCGTCCCGTGGCCGAACATTCTCCTGACGCCTCGCACGTCCGTCAGATCGTTCCGGGGCGACTTCCCCAGGATCCTCTTGAGGCCGGCCACGTCGGTCAGGTCGTCGGCGGGGGCGCCCCGGAACAGGTCCCGGAGCCCCGAGACGCGGCGCAGGTCGTCCCGCGGCGCGCGCGCGAACAGCTCCTTGACGCGCACGTCGCTGAGCCGGTCGGCGGGCGCGCGCGGGAACACCGCTTGGAGTCCGGCCACGTCCTCGAGCTCGTTCTTGATGGATCTGCGCGTCCGGGGCGCGCTGCGCTCGGGCTCGGTGTGCGCATCGAAGAGGCGCTTGATGGCGCTCAGGTCGGGGCTGGGGCCGCGCGAGCCGATGGGGCTCACGAAGCGCTCCGGGGTGAAGGTCGCCGAGACGTCTGAGAGCGAGTCGTCCGCGCCGCGCGCCGCCTCCTCGTAGCGCCGCTCGAAGTCCGTCATGCTGCGCGACAGCTTGCGCTTGACGGGGCTGTTGAAGAGCTGCTTGACGATGTCGGAGCGGTCGAGGTCGTCGATGATGGAGCGGCGCGACTGCGGCTGCTTGGCCGTCGAGTGCTGGTTCTTGACCGCCTGCCGGTCGAGCCGCACGGCCGCGCGCGGCGTCACCTCGTCCTCCGCCTCGACCGGCCGCCGCGAGGGCTCCGCGCCGAGGGGCGGCGCGGCGCGGCGCGCGGGGGCCGCGCCCAGGGACTTCGACTTGCCGCCCGAGCGCCGCCTCCTCGCCGACGGAACTCCGACGGTCTTCCTTCTAGAGGTGCGGCGATCGTTTCCCCTTCTCGCCGAGGAGCGACTCGAGCTCCGACTGGAGTCGAGGAGACTCTGTATGTTGAGGACCGGCGTGCCCGCGTCCACCGGACTGAGTCGGTTCTCGGGCGTGCTCGCGCCTTCATCGGGGACGACGGTGTCGTCGGGCGCGGAGGCGCGCGTGCGGCGCGACGACCTCGGCGAGTCGTCCGTCTGCGTCTCGTCTAGCGGCAGCGAGTCGGCGACCGTGATGCGCGAGCGAGTCCTCGCCCCGCGGCTCCGCGGGCTGCACAGGGACCGGGAGCGGCGCGCGGAGCCCGAGCCGCGGGTGCTGCGCCCGCCCGCCTGCGGGGTGGAGGAGGAGCGCGGGGGGCGGCCGCTCTCGTACGGCGTGCTGCAGCCCACCAGCGACGGGTCCAGGGTGGAGCGCGAGGTCGCACCGGTCGCGTCCGGAGTCTCGAAGAACGTCGTGCTGGCCGAGCGGAGCGAGTCGTAGACGGAGGCGGAGGGGCGGCCGGCCTCCGAGTCGACGGACACGAGGTCCACAATCGAGAAGGTCTCCACGTCGCTCCTGGGGCTGAGCGTCCGGGTGCGGTCCCCGGCGGCTGCGTCCAGCGCGCGCTGCAGCAGGAGCGAGCCGCGGCCGGGCGGCCGGGCGCCGGGCGAGGCGGGAGCGGGGGAGCGGGCGGCGGGGGCGAGGGGCGGCGCGCCCGCGCGCTGCAGCAGGCGCGCGCTGCGCGAGTGGGAGGAGCGCCGCGGCGAGGGCGCGCGCTCGCCGGAGCCGCGCCGGTGGCTCTCGAGGTTGCTGAGGTCGAACTTGATGGATTCAGTTTTGCGCGCGCTCTTCTTGGAGAAGTCTTTGAGCGCAGACTTCTTGGGGGTGGGCAGGGCGGGGGAGGCGAGGGGAGCGGGGGACGCGCTCCCCGCCGACCGGCTGTCCGAGTCCGTGATCTCCAGGACCTTTCGGGGAACAATGTCATTATTAGTGGCGTGGCCGACTGCTGCGACACACTCGTGACTCTTATACATTTTTGTTTATCAAATCATACTTATTAAAAAGAAAAAAATTGTTAAATGCGTTTCAAGCAAAATGTCACACCACATCATCCGTCAGGACAGCCAAGGGGTCGAACAGTCGTCATCAGTTAGGAATAATATGTATTAACTGCACATAAGATAAGTTAAAATGCACCGCTTGCAAAGGAGCAACCTTTGCAAGTAGTGCATTTTAACTTATCTTAGCTTAAGCAATTTAGTATGCGTTCGAGCACAGTCCCGTGTATTCATATCATTATCAATTAACAATAAATAAGTTATCAGTTTAATCTTTGTATCAATTATCATCTCTAATCATTATCATCTAAAGTTTTAACCTTACATCATTATTCCTAGCAAACGTGTGTAAAGACGCGGACAGAAGCTAGCCCGAAATAAAGGAAAACTTCCAATACATCTTTTTTTTTTATCAACAATAGACCTTCGTTTGACCACAATCTCACCTAATGGTAAGTGACGACGTGACGAAGATGTATCACGAAAATCTAGAAGACACCTATTCACTCTCGTCCTATTCAAAATGGTAAAGGTTGCGCGTGACTCACCGAGTTGTTCGGGGAGCCGCGCCGGGTGGAGCGAGCAGCGGCGCCGGGGCGGCGGGGCGCGCGCGCGGGCGCCGGGCGCCGCGGGCCGCGCGCCGCCGCGTGCGCCGGCGAGAGGCGCGCGCGCGGCGTGTGCCGCGTCATCAGCATTATGGCGGCCTGCTTCGTGTGGTCTGCGGGACGGAGAGTGGGACTTCAGGTTACCGTGCATTCACATTGCATTACGAGGCTGCGGGTTCCGTTCCCCCTCGGAATAAATTTGTGTACGATGTCAGAAATTTGTTCCGTTGTTGGTCTGATGTAGCGGGTGTCCCAAAAAGGACGCAAGATTTCAATTTGGCGTCATTTTCGTTCTATCACCCTAAAAAAAATAGTTGACAGCTGAATGAATGTTTAGGGTTTAAAAAACTGCACAATGCACACCGCATATTCAACCAGCTATGACTAATTGTATTACATCAAATTAAAGGGCGGGGTGTCTTGCCTAAATGATGTCCATACGACATATTAAAGAATCAGAAAATCATTCCGTCACACAAAAATGTAATTATTTTCTAAATTCAAATATGGTCTGTATCTCCCCAGTAGGTTGACACAGGCGTGTGTGTGCCTTTTTGTACTGTAGTTTGATATTGTAGGTGTACCTATTTTGGATGGCGCCTCAATCTTCACGACCTTCATCTTAGTGGCACTCTGCACGCGGCGCAGCACCGTGAGGCGCAGGGGCGTGCTGCGGCGCGCGGGGGGCGGGGCGGGGAGCGTGCGGCGCGCGGCGGGGGCGCGGCGGGGGGGCGCGGGGGAGGAGGAGGGGGAGGGGGAGGGGGAGGGCGCCCGGCGCCGCGGGCTGCTCTTGCGGGACTCTATCCAGAGAGTCGCTTGCGTTGTGTTCTCCGGAACTGAACCACAGAAACAATGTACCAGTTTAACGATTGTCTATCACTAGTCACCAAATAAAACAAAGTAGCTTTTTCTGTCCCTATTTCCCTTTGATTGCTTAAATCTTTAAATTACGCAACGGATTTTGATGCGGTTTTTTTTAATGGATAGAGTGATTCAAGAGGAAGGTTTATACGTATAATAAAACCGTGCGAAGCCGGGGCGGGTCGCTAGTTATGAATAAAGATATAGTATTGTTTTGTATTCAACTGTAGGGACTAACAATTTTTTTAATGTCATTTTCTAATACATATTGATAAATGATTGACATAAATGGAACTATTTTATATTTTTTTAAAAGAAGTACTTGCAATAAGGGATTATACGCTATTTGTACATAAAAACAGACAGTGGTTTCAAAGCAAATAAAAGACAAAGTGATACCTGAGCAATAAAGAAGAGACGGACAGTGATTCACATCATGTAAAGAGTGACAGAGAGATGAGCAATATTTTATTGACAGTTTCTTTTAAAAAAAACCAACAAGATGCAAACATGCAGCATGCCGGCCTCGACGCCAAAAGGAGCAAATGCGTAGGCTATGCATTTGCTCCCCTTGGCGTCGAGACCTTGGGTCCAAGGGGTACCGAGGCTCTCCGGGTTTAAAATAATTATCTGAGCGTCTGGTCGACGCGTGACGTGAGTATCTGGCGCAGCGCATCAGCATTGCCATACAGCGTGATAATGCAGCCAGTGTCTTGGGGATGCACAGACTGGTAATG
Source organism: Eupithecia centaureata (assembly GCA_944547425.1). NCBI lineage: Eukaryota > Metazoa > Arthropoda > Insecta > Lepidoptera > Geometridae > Eupithecia > Eupithecia centaureata. Next base: position 11,703,003 of record OX155696.1, read on the forward strand.
ACATGGATCAATTGAGCTAACTAAGCCAGCTGAACTGTGATTATAAATTCACTCTTTTTTACCTAATTGTTATAATTTATAAGACTTTACTTACAAAATTCGATTAATTAACAAATGCACCTAAAGAACCGAGTACCCAGTTCTCACAAATTGGAATTGAAAGAAGCAGTTCTTAAAATATGATTGGTTCTCGATCCCCTACTCACCATTGTATTCGTTGTTGTCTCTTCGTTGCGGCTGCACTATGGCCACCTGCTTCCCTCCAGAGCTCGCTGGAACCAAAAGACTAACTTAATCCAATGTGGATTATAATGCTTATGTGGGAGGAAATCAGGTGGAATGCCTCTATCATACATAACACAACAAATGTTTCGCTTGAATGGATGTACTGCCTATCATGTTACACACACTATGACTTGCAAGGAGCTCAAAATAATGCACTAAGCTACAATTATGGTCCAATTACATGTTTGTTATGAAAATAATGTACAAACTGTGGCCCTTTCATTATAAATCAGATAATAGAGTAAAAAAATAATTAATTAAAACTAAAGTAGGTACCTATATGAGTTGCAAATTTCACAAAATCTCAATTATTTTTACGGAGTCCCAGAGACACTGAGGACATAGTACCTGGCATGGAGGCACGGTGAGACATCTCTATGGCGAGCTGTAGCGCGCGGTCCCTGTGCGGCGGCGCGGCGCCCGCGCTGGCCGCCGGCGGCAGTCTACGGAGTCCCAGAGACAGGGAGGACATAGTACCTGGCATGGAGGCACGGTGAGACATCTCTATGGCGAGCTGTAGCGCGCGGTCCCTGTGCGGCGGCGCGGCGCCCGCGCTGGCCGCCGGCGGCAGTCTACGGAGTCCCAGAGACACTGAGGACATAGTACCTGGCATGGAGGCACGGTGAGACATCTCTATGGCGAGCTGTAGCGCGCGGTCCCTGTGCGGCGGCGCGGCGCCCGCGCTGGCCGCCGGCGGCAGTCTACGGAGTCCCAGAGACACTGAGGACATAGTACCTGGCATGGAGGCACGGTGAGACATCTCTATGGCGAGCTGTAGCGCGCGGTCCCTGTGCGGCGGCGCGGCGCCCGCGCTGGCCGCCGGCGGCAGTCTACGGAGTCCCAGAGACAGGGAGGACATAGTACCTGGCATGGAGGCACGGTGAGACATCTCTATGGCGAGCTGTAGCGCGCGGTCCCTGTGCGGCGGCGCGGCGCCCGCGCTGGCCGCCGGCGGCAGTCTACGGAGTCCCAGAGACAGGGAGGACATAGTACCTGGCATGGAGGCACGGTGAGACATCTCTATGGCGAGCTGTAGCGCGCGGTCCCTGTGCGGCGGCGCGGCGCCCGCGCTGGCCGCCGGCGGCAGTCTGCGGAGTCCCAGAGACACTGAGGACATAGTACCTGGCATGGAGGCACGGTGAGACATCTCTATGGCGAGCTGTAGCGCGCGGTCCCTGTGCGGCGGCGCGGCGCCCGCGCTGGCCGCCGGCGGCAGTCTGCGGAGTCCCAGAGACACTGAGGACATAGTACCTGGCATGGAGGCACGGTGAGACATCTCTATGGCGAGCTGTAGCGCGCGGTCCCTGTGCGGCGGCGCGGCGCCCGCGCTGGCCGCCGGCGGCAGTCTGCGGAGTCCCAGAGACACTGAGGACATAGTACCTGGCATGGAGGCACGGTGAGACATCTCTATGGCGAGCTGTAGCGCGCGGTCCCTGTGCGGCGGCGCGGCGCCCGCGCTGGCTCGCCGCGCGTCCCCCGCCGCACGCGCGCGCACCGCCGGCAGCTTGCGCAGCCCCGGGCTCGCTGCGGACACCACACGTGTGAGAAAGCGCTCCGTGCAGAGTCAAAGTGCTTTATTTCCATAAGACCTTACAGGACACTTATTGGATACGTCAATAATTAAAACTAGGAAATAAAGTGCTCACTTTGATTTTTGTTCACTTCAATCTTTTTAAGTTAAAGAAGCGAACAGAAATGTGACCTTGTTAGGTTGTTAAATTCCGAGTTGGAGCAAAACTCGTCCCAAACTTTTTTATCATCCTTTTTACAAAGAATAGTTTTGACAATTTGTTTGAATTTATTTTCTGGTAGTTTTTGCAACTCACTCGGAGTTTTGTTGTAGAAGCATATACATTGCCCTTTGAAAGATACAGTAACCTTGTTTAGTCTAGTCGTAGGCAAAGCGAGTTTATTTTTATTTCTAGTATTAACATTATGTATATAGCTATTTTTAGGAAACTATTGATATTTCTACGAGTGTACAACAGGTTTTCATAAATATATTGACATGGTACTTGTCATTATGTTTATTTCCTTGAATTTACAGAGCCTGCAAACAACAAAAAAACAAAAGAATTAGCAAGCTGAAGTGGCAGTGGGCCGGCCATATTTCGCGAATAACCGACCACCGTTGGGGTAAACGTGTTCTTGAGTGGAGACCGCGACTTGGCAAACGTAGTGTAGGACGCCCTCCGGCTAGTTGGGATGACGATCTGCTCTAGACTGCTGGCTGCATGTGTCAAGCTGAAGACAGGGCGCTATGGCGCTCATTAGGGGAGGCCTATGTCCAGCAGTGGACTAATGTAGGCTGATGATGATAATGAGAGAGCCTGCAGGCCTCGTGTTGCCGTACCGTGGTGGCGCGGCTGCGGCGCGCTGTACTCCCAGCGCAGCTGCCGGTCCCCGATGGAGATCACGTCCCCGTGCCGCAGCGCCGCCACCGACACGCTCTCCCCGTTCACCAGCGTCTCGCCAGACCCCACGTTACGGATCACCGTCTGAAATTACAAATTGGGTTTATGTTTCATTTTTGAAACACTCATTTATTTAGGTCATCCATCATAAAAACGAAAATTAAGGAGGGAAGTTATTTCACAATTCCATGTTCGAAAAAGTTTTTTCAAAACGTCAACATTAACGCATTTAGCCACATCTGTTGAGAAATAATCAACCTCCTAGTTGTTGATTTTGAGAAATGACGAGTTTAGATGTGCAGTGCAGTTAGATCAGTCCTGGATTTATAAATAGGCCGTTCAGGCCGCGGCCTAGGGGCGGCAGATTTCAGAGGACGGTCACTCGATTGCAGACAATAAAAGTCAAACACGTTCTCTGGTTTGAATTGGAGCGGTTTTGCTAATTGCAAGATTCGAAACTTGTATGCTTGGGGGGGGGGGGGACTAATAATGAACGGATCTGTACATAGGGCGGCGGAAAAAAGTGGCCTACGCTCATAAAAAATATAAATCCGGCACTGAGTTACATATACATTATTGCTGAAGAGGATAGGAAGGAAGGAAGGGTCCGGGGTGGTACCTGGGAGTTGTGTACGGCGACGGTGGCGTGGTGCGCGCAGACGCGGGGCAGCATGATGCGGATGTCGGCCGGGGCGCGCGAGCCGAGCGTGGCCAGTCCCGCGCTCAGCGCGAACCACTTCACGGCGCCGCCCGCGCGGTCCAACACCACCAGCCGCCCGCCCGACATCGCTCCTGATCACAGACACATTCACGATGCGTTGGGTGAACCTGAAATAAAAGCTCTACTTTTAACACTACATAGTATAAAACAAAGTCGCTTTTTCTGTCCCTATTTCCCTAAGTCCCTTTGACTGCTTAAATCTTTAAAACTACGCAACGGATTTTGATGCGGTTTTTTTTAATAGATTCAAGAGGAAGGTTTATACGTAAAATAAAACCGTGCGAAGCCGGGGCGGGTCGCTAGTGCATAAATAAAATACACGCTTCTTCAAGCCAAAACAGAGGAAACGTTTTCATTATGGTTAATATAATCACTTAATCACCCAGAACGGAAAATCTAATCTTAAATGGGAGGAAAACTACAAAACTCTTTTTTATAAATTTGCAGTTAATATTGATATCAACAAGTGCAATGATACAAATGCTATTGAATAAAAAAAAACCTTTATTTGATCCTGCTACATAACTTGTTACATTACTATTGTTTAGACTATAATACTTATTTTATGTTAGCAAGGTCTCCAGGTTGGGTAAAGGCCTCCTCCAATAAAACACATTAAATAATTCCTCTATCCACACATGATTTTCTTTTTGTTATGAAACTAGCGTCCCGCCTAAGCTTCGCACGGTTTTATTATACATATAAACCTTCCTCTTGAATCATCATTCTATCTATTAAAAAAAGCGCATCAAAGTTGCGTAGTTTTAAAGATTTAAGCATTCAAAGGGATATAGGGACAGATGTCATTGATTCAGTAAAGATATCCATAGGATAAACTACAGTTAACTGTCCTTGTATTTTTTGTTGCAAATTAAATTCTCTACAACTTTAGTCCAGCAACTTTTTGTTGCAGAACTAAAAATAAAAAAGTGATGCTAGAGTTCTAGTTCTTCCTGGTTATGGCTCTGCGTCAGGATCGACGCAATTTTGCCAGTGTCGAGTTTTTTTTTGGGGTTGAGTTTTTAATATTTACAAAAAAAGGATTTTGTCTCAATTAAATTCATTAAGTAAACAAAAACTATACTGTACTAGGCAACAACAAAAAATACAAAAAAGTATATCTAATAGGTAAGTAAAAATAAATTAACATTATGGCTTAATTAATATTTACAACAAGCGACCCGCCCCAGCTTCGCACGTTTTATTATACATATAAACCTTCCTCTTAAATCAATCTAATAAGAAAAACCGCATCAAAATCCGTTGTGTAGTTTTAAGATTTAAGCGTTCAAAGGGACATAATGACATAGGGACAGAGAAAGCGACTTTATTTTATACTATGTAGGGATACACTACAATACCTACATACTCAATACAACTAACTACAATTTTATATTATTTTCAGATATAAATCTACAAAGTTTAGAAACAAAAGGGGAAAATACTAATGAAAGAAGAGTCTTTGAAGAGAAAGGACGGGGATTTCTGGTGGCATCATGTCATGAAGGGAAGTTTTTAGTTTTGGACAGACAAAAATAAAATGTTCAACATCTCCATCATCCAAACCACATTCACATAGTGATTAATCCCTGACCCCAATTTTGGCAAGAAATACAGGAGTACATGCATGGCCCAACCGGAGACGGCATAAGATGGATGTGATGGTTTTGGTTACTTTTTAAACACTAAGGTTTAAGAGGAATATCAGGTTGCAAATCACCATAATGCTTACATTTCAAAAGTCTAGATGAATTCCACATTCGTGACCAAGAGGTAGCTAGATGAAAACTAGGGGCTGAGCAAAGATCGTGCGCTAAAATTTTGAGGTGTTCCTCCGAACCATAATGAATGGCCTGTTTTACACAGGAATCAACTGATTGATGCTAAAGATGCCAAGACAAAGAGTTTCCCGCCAATTGATTATCAATGGAACAACCTGTATGAGCGGATTAATTCCTACGACATGTGATGTTTTTGAAGAAATTTTTCAGCTTACAGCAATAATGCTGACTTAATTCGAAACAGATTGGTGGGAAAAAATGGTAGTTATGGTACATTTTGTCGAACATCAGCGGCGGCGGCGGCGGTGTGTTAGTTGAGCAGCCGATCAGACAAGTAAACAAAAATGTATTCTTTTCAAAACTTACCAGCCACTGTCAAGATTTTGCTTATTTTATTTATTTATTTATTATTTAAAAAGCACCGAAACAAACAACGCGTTACATTCGTTAGTGTCGTTATAAAAATAAATATGGCGGTCGCGGGACGGCGCCGCCGGGCAAATATGTTCCTTGGTTCACTCACTCACCCGTCCTATTAGTTTGTGACTCACTCACAGCGGCACGCGCGGCAGCATTGAAAATTATGATGGCAGCCCCACTATAAGCCACCACACACAGAAGTCATGGCCGAGCCGGAGACGAAGGCATGTGGGTTGTATCCTATTATCTTTTAACTTTAACTTTCGCACTCTACCTCATAGGATAATAGAGAGAAATATCTGGTGAGAGTAGGAGAGTGGTAAAGTTAATATTTATCTTTAAAAAGTTGCGACATACAGAATTATATTGCAGATAAAAAGATAATAAAACAAGTATAATATTTTGCTCTATGTCAATCAATCATAACTCCATGATATATTTAATATACATACATAAACACCCAGGACTAACGGAACAAATTTCTGCAGATCGTACACAAATTTGTTCCGAGGCGGGAATCGAACCTGGAACCTCCTGCATCGCAGGTGGGCCTTCGCCCACTACGTCACATCGGTCGTCATAATAAGTGTACCTCTTCTTTTATAGTTCTACAAGTATTTGAATTTTTTTTTAAATTAATAATTTTAACTATCATATGAAAGACAATACATACACCGCCGGATGCGGTGGTTACGCGGTGCTCGGCTCGGCGATACAAACAGTCAGCATGTGGAGCTGAGCCGTGGTGGCGAGGAGGAGGTGTAGGCGTGGAATACGAGCGTTGTAATTCAGCTGGCTTATGGAGTGACTTCTTACAGAGCACACGCCACACGCGCGTCGCGATGCGGAGGCGTGCTACTAGCAGTGTTTGACATTGTATTTATTTACAAACTTTTTTTGCGTGAATTTTATCATTGACCCCAAATATTTTACATTATATATTATATACTTTATTCTCAACATACTAAACTTGTCTTCTCTTAAATTAGTAATTAAAAAAAAATAGGTCTTCATCTCGTCAGACATCTTTACAATAATGCGACAGACGCCAGGACGTCGCTTCAACAATGATCGAACGACACTTACACAAGAGGCTCCAAAACGTCTCCGCGACGCAGAAGCTACCACACAACTGCATTGTGAAGACATCCGCATCGTCATGCACCTACCTTGTTCAGCTACTGTCCACCACTACCCCGCTCGGCCTCCGGCTTATGTGTGGCAGCTTTATCCAACATTTCATAGAAAGTGTTGCCAACTAACTGAACTGCGGAGCTGGGCGGTCGCCAATCATTCATTCAGTTTATAGAAGAAATTTATTTACTCAAAAAGTACAGAGTTCACTTACATCATTCACTTACTTCATTCATCTTATCATTGCCACCATTTTGTTTTTCAGCGCTTATTTGGTTTCCGAAGCGCTTTTTTGTTGTATATTTTTTGTATCGATCGAGTACCTAGAATATCATGAATTTAAATAATCCACAAAGCCAAGGTTATTGGTTAGTACTCAGAGAAGATCAGAGCAATGTCCTTATCAGCAGCAACGTAAACAGCTTTACCTTGCAAAATCCACAGAGTAAGTTATACCTAATCTTAGATTTTTTTTTAGTTTAGTTTGTCCATTTTTTATGAACAGGCTAAAGCCATTTTACAGCCATATTGCCTTGTCTGATGTTTGTTTTATATTCTTAAATGTTTTGTGTAAAGTTACACGTCTTTACTGATCAGCCATCTTTCCGGAAGTCCTTAATCTTAGAGTAACTAGACAGCTCTATTTTTTTTTTCTTTCTAGCCTCGCTGGCTAATCATTTACCATATTCTAAGGTTTTAATTATAGGTACCTACTAGGGATGTAACGAATATTCGCAGGTTTTTCAATATTCGCATTCGCCAAAATCCATGTTAATATTTGACGAATGTTGTAGGGGGAAAAACGTAATGTTTTTTTTAAACTGTACTCTGTTACCTAGTCAGATACATGATTAATCCAAAAAAAAATATTTTTAGTATAACTGATAATATTTTTTATTTTTTACCTACTAGTTGAATCATTTTTTTTGTACCTAGGTACTTATCTAACATTTAGTTGCTAGTAAAATACTATTAAAATAATATGACACCTTTATTGCTTTACTTTTATTTTTCTTCGGCTTGGCCGAAGAAAAATAAAATTAAAAAAATAAAAGTAAATGGTTAGATGGGTACCTAGGTAGATTGAAGAGCACAAAATCGTATAGACCACGCGGGCGAAGCCGCGAGCGGAAAGCTAGTTTATTTGTATAGCGACTCCCATTCTCGATGATGGCTTATATTTACCTACTTAACAATCTGATAACACTCCTCTCTCAACTCAAATTATCCTACCCTCTGCATCCTTAATACCTAGGTAGGTATTAGGGATAAGCTTTATAACCTTCCTTGTGTAGACGCACGCAACCCGATGTGGACTGTTAATATTTCATAGAATACCAATTTCTTGTTCAGTTACAGGGCAAGAAGCCAGGTACGTCGTTGATACAGGGGAACGCCAGTTCATTCAGATCACCGATGGCCCCGCCACGGCCACGGCTCACGAGGTCGCCACGGCACCCATCGATGCAGACGACCAGAAGGAAGAAAACAATTTCTGGGACAGAAATAGAATTAAACTTCTCCTCACGTTGTGCTTAGAAAATAATTTTAAATATCCCATCAGAGACAAAACCTTATTGGAGCAAATAGCAGGACACGTGGGAACCACACCGGACGAGTGTTGCGCGAAGTATAAGAACCTCAGGCGAACGTTCATAAGATTGCTCAAGAAGAGAAGATACGGAAAGGAAGTGAAATGGGTTCATTATAGTATTTGTGAGAAAGTTTTCAACGAGTGCAAGTCCCTTCCTCCGTCGGTGTTGGAGCCTTGGGACGACCAGCGGGTCAGGAGCCTGCTGCACCTGTACATCGAGAACCTCGGCCGGCTCCGCACTCCCGGCTGTTTGCAGAGAGAGGTGTGGAGCGGCATCGCTTCGCACTTGGGAACCACGGAATACAACTGCTACCACAAGTATAAGAATTTAAAAAGAGCCCACTTCAAATGGCTGCAGCGGAGCAGAGACTGCGGCAAACCTAGCAAGTGGCCTTATCATCAGTACTTCGACAGGATCTTCTACGAATACAATCCCACCGCCGGTCCGTGGGATAGACATAAGACTAAACAACTCATCGACGCCTACATTCAGATGGCTGATAAATTCAAATGTTCTAGATATCAAAAAAAAGATCTGTGGAAGGAAATATCCCTGGTCGTCGGGGAGAGCGCCAGCAACTGTGACAAAAAGTTTCGAAATATGAAACAAACTTATCTGAAGCTGAAAAACAAAGCAGACTCCGGCGGAGCTATCACGAAATGGCGGTATTACAAAGATTTCAAGAATATCTACAATCTTGTTCATCGCTGGCAATGTGGAACTACAACGACTCACGACGAAGATTACGTCAAACAGATTTTGAATTTCTATCTTGAAAACAAGAACCAGTTTAGAGATCAGCGCGTAAAGAAGAAAACCGTATGGAGAAGGCTTGCGCCTAAGATCGGCATGAGCCCAGAGGAATGCGATCGGAAGTTTCGGAATCTGAAACAAACTTATGTACGGATATCCGAGGGAAGGAGCATGGCTGAGAGGGTAAGCACTTGGCCGTACTATGAGCATTTCGAAAAGATCTTCGATGCGCCGCAGCATCCTCGGAGGCACCGGGCTGTGCGAGCCGGGAGCGCGCCGGAGGCCGAGCCGACCGCACCGCGCGAACCGCTCATAGACATGGAGAGGCTGTTCCATACAATGGACGAAGCCAATCACATCCAGAGGGAACGAAACAGAATTCTGGAAAAGCTGCTTCAAAGAAAGTAAAATAAGCGAGAGTGACAGCGACTATTTCAAACTATTCACGGACGGACGGGATTCCTATAAACATGAAGGCGATACATATTTGACGTGTGATACTTAAATAGTTAGAAATCGAAACCAAGGTTATTTCGGATAACCTCATCCCATCTGTTAAAATGGGTTAAACCTACTTATGGAATTCATCTAGAAATGAAACAATAACAATGGTGTCAATTCTCTTGTTTTAGACCTAGCTAAAATTAGCTAATTTTAAGATTTAGAAACGTCAAATCCACGAATGCTATTCTGTGTTTTAAAAATTAGACTGACAGATTTAAAATTAGGATGACAGATGTTAAACAACTCAACTTAGCTAAAACCGTATTCTGTGCATCACATTTTTAGCTAAGATTAGACGTTTAACTTAATTTTAGGAGGCACCTAATTTGGTCATGATGATTAAAATTTACAAGCAGAATGCTCAAAGCTTATACTACGAAAACCTAGAATTTAATGTAATTTGTGAATAAAAACATTCAGGGCAGGTACAGAAAAGTTACATGCAACATTATAGAAAACATATTTATGCTTACAGCAACACCAACTACTAAACTTAGAGAGATTTTACGATTGTCAAACACGTTTTAAATTAGGTATTTTTAAGACTTGCAACAGAATACCATAAATTTTAAGTCAATCTAACTAAGAAATTTTAAGATTTTAGTTAGGATTCCTAAAACAACAGAATCGACACCATTGTAGGTACAAATCACGAACCCTTAGTTCGATTTAAGTTAGATTCTGCTTACGACGGATTCCCGTTAGAAACTGGCTACCAAGAAATATGTACCTACTAGGCCAGCATTAACTTTGAACAATTAGTAAGAACTTCTTACTAAATGTTCAAAGTTAATGCTAGAATACTAGAACCATACACGCCAGAAGTAGGTGGTTCTTAGTAAGAATCTTACTAAGAACCACCTACTTCTAAGATAGCGTGTATGGTAATAGTCGACAATCTGGGTAAACATTTCAAATACCTAGCTAGTTATAAAAATAATGAGTACCTACCTCACTACTTCGCTTGTTACCCGTGTTCTTTAGAAAAATAAACAGAATTTGACCAAAACCGAGACAAGTTTATAGGCTTTATGACCATACATGATTCCTTTCAGTGAAACTGTCCTGAAGCGAATCTTTTGTCAGAATCTCACTTAAACTGAACCAATACAATCTTGAGAAACATACTTTAAGAATCTTGGGTACAAATAAACAAAAATGCCATGTTTAGAAATTGTTTTTCATTTATTGTTACAGTTCTTAAGACTTTTTTAAGTATATGTACAAACAACTTATAATAGATCAGTTTTTCATTCAGAATTGATAAATCGTAAGCAAATTCAATTAATGTCTACGGCGGCAACGCGTTACAAACGGTCATGTCTCACATCACAATGATTAGGCTTAAATTACGTCTTAACTAAAATACATCCGGGTGAATTCAAGACATCCATAACTCTATACCACAGTAAGGAATGGAACAAAAATTTGTATCGAAAATATTAAAAATAGTAGTCGAGAAAATCACAGGCGATCGGTCGCTGGCGCCGATCAGACCCACGCACACACGCACTCCTTGCATACACACATCGATACATACTTAACCTATCAAGTGACCAAACTATCGTACAACTAGCGGCCCCGCCCTACTGCCCCGCGCGCGCTCACTTCTTGGCGTTCTTCTTGGGCGAGGGAGCCTTGCCTTTGGCGTTGTTCGATACTTTCGCTTTCTTGCCCTTGGGTTCCTCGTCGTCTTCTCCCTGTTGTCAAAAAATAATACAATTACAAAAGCTGTTTAAACAGTAAACATTTGACAACAGTAGAAGAACCTAGATTATCAAGATTCCATAGATAAGTATGGATCTGTAACATTATAGCAAATTCAAAAGAACTAGTATCCACAATATCATGAATTGTTTTTAATTATCTGGACCATTACTTACAAAGATAATCCTACTATTATAATAAATGGGAAAGTCTGTGTAAATGTTTGTTATAGGTAATCTCCGTAACTACTAAGTTATTTAGATGAAATTTGGTATGTAGATAGTTTAGGACCTTGAGACCTTGGGCATAAGCTATTAAAATTTGGAAATTTTAACTCGGTATAAATAAAGTATGAAATAAATAATTAAACACGTTTTTTTTTTTAAATAACCCCAAGGGGTTTTGTAATAAATTTCCGAAATTTGTATGGCAAAAAAAACTCTGGTTCGCGTGCGAAGCCGCGGGGCGCATCTAGTAATTACTAAACCCATGCCTTGTGTTATGAGCACTAACATACATCATGCAATACCAAACAAACCAGTCCTTGTGGAGAAAACATTCGAAATTGCGACTATGAAATACTCTTTTCAACACTTTGCTTTGTCACAATTGCCCAAAGAAAAGACTGCACTCCTGCTCGCTGCCCAGGGCTAACCGACTGCGACCAGTGACGTCACACGCACCCGCGGCGGCAGTCACTACTGAACTTCGCTCCAAATTTGCTAATTTTTGGCCCAGAACAAAATTATTTTCACTGTATGTTCAGAATTTCTTAGTTCTATAAATTCGCAAACGATAATAATTACGGAACCTCATTGGATATCAAGACTAGTTTGCTTATCAAAATGTGGGTTTTTCGGGTTAACATGAAACAAACTTACTGTGTGTGTGTATATAGATAATATAGATTTGCTGATCAGAAATTGTAATTCATACATACACACATAACCAACACAAGGGCTAGCCACTACTTTTGGTTAAAAGTCATGCACATTAAATTGTTGTTAAAAGGACATAGAATGAGTACAGAAAACCACCAACCAATATTTGAATTTGGTTTTCCAGTTATAAAACACAATACATATTATCTGAGGATGAACTATAAAATCATGAAGAAGCTGGCTCACTTTGCCAATCAAATAAAATAATGAAGTCACCCCAATAGTTGGTCAAGGGACTTCTACTAGTTTTACTAACGGCTGTCCCAAAAAGGACGCAAGATTTCAATTTGCCGCCATTTTTGTATTTTAGTGCTGTCAACCCTAAAAATAAAACTATTTGACAGCTGAATGTTTAGGGTTTGTAAAATGATGGGTTATTTATACGAATGATCAAAGCGTTTTTATTATTGTACAATATTTCAAAAAGAGGCCGGTCAAGCAGTTGCTGCTAATGGAGCTCGATATCGTAACATGATAACAAGGTTTTTTCTAGCCGTATTAGAGGATATCGATGAGGAAGCAATGGGGTTTCAACAAGATGAGGCCACTTGCCACACAGCCAGAGAAACTATGCAATTACTGCATGAAACAATTCCTAGTCGTGTGATCTCTCGATTCGGTGATCAGAATTGGTCCCCTTCATCTTGCGATTTAACGCCTTTAGACTTCTTTTTATGGGGTTTTTAAAGTCTAATGTCTATTCCAATAAGCCTACAACAACTCATGCTTTAAAAGAGGAAATTTGACGCTGCAATGGAAAAATTTAGCTGCATCCATGCAAAATGGTCATAGAAAATTTTGACAAAAGTGTGTGTATGTGCCAGCAAAGCCTAGGAGGTACATTTGCCTGACGTATTATTTCACAAATAACCCTATTTTATGATTTTAAATACAAATATATAATAACGATAAAAAATATGTATTTATCATCAATTTCAAATCTTGCGTCCTTTTTGGGACACCCAATATAACATAATGAATTAGTGGAAGGTTTTCAGTACCTCATTAACTTTGCGCTTGCCGGCAGGTTCTTTTTTCTTATTTATAGCTTCCTGCAAATTCAATTCAACTGTAACACTGTTCTTTCTAATCCATGCCAGTGCAAGTGACTAGTGAAGCTCTTCAACTAAAATGCTTGCTCAGTGCTACTCATGGCACTCCTAGTCTTTCTTTGTGCATACCAACAACAGATCTTTGGTAGCGAAGCTTGTTCCTGGAGGTTCACTCCTGGAGGTGCACATTCAAATGGTCTGGATACATCCAAAGTACAATATTTACAAATAGAGCCCAACAGTTGTATAGGCTAATGAAGGGGTGACAGAGAGGCATTCGCCCAGCAGTGGGACACACCAGCAGGGCTAACATGCGCGCCATTGAAGTCGTCGCGCGCGCGACGACTATTTTGACGTCGTTGGTAGACATAATACTCGTTGTCGAGTAATCCTTCTCGCGTAGAGAAAGCGACCCAGACGAACATACGTTTAGTTCATTCAATTGTCTATGGTTTTTGTAAACTGCATCCCAAGAAATAAACTAACCTTTTTAGTTTCACCTTCATGTTGGTAGTTTGAACATTTTTACTGGTAGTTTTTTTTATATTAGTCCATCTATTGGACAAGCGAAAGCCTTAAAACCAGTATGGTTTTAAGGCCTAATTTTCACTGGTGGAATGGTGGTAAAAGTCGAAAAGGCAAGAAGAAGAAAAAAAAGAAGGAGAAGCTTTTCCAACATTTGCGCGCGATTTCCTTGTGTATGTTTGTTTGTGTATTAAAGACTTAAGAATGATATTATAAATAATATTTGCCTTAAGTTCTGTTTGATGACATCGCACAAAACGTAAGTACCTAAAACTAAAATATTTGTTCAGTTTAGTCGCCACAATATAGGTATCTTTTCTATAATGCACTTGCTTGACCCATAAGCTCATGATCTATCTTCTCTTACAATAACTTAGACCAAGGTTTACCCGTTCTGCCACTGAGGTTGTTAAATAATAATATCTGTATAATTTAGTATCAAACTAAAATGTTTCTTTGTTTCAGATGGTAACCAAGCTAACACTGAAATATAATTTTATTAAAGTACCTACACAAATATATCTCACCATAAATGTGTCTTATTTTTAACTCTTTAATTAACAGAATATAAATCGTAGCGTGCACTTGTTCTCGTAGTTACAGGCGAGCACACCTTTATTAGAATACTTACTTAAAATTTTGTAATATTAGGTATAAGTACAAAGGTTTTTGTATATTCCATACATAGGAAAATTCCCAATAGGAAGAAGTTTCGAAATCTGTTGTCGGAAATCTATTCGACTGCCAACCGAGAAATTAAATAAAGTGAATAGCCGTTGAAATTATGAATCTGACAAATCCAGACAATCGCAAACACATCTTATTTTTGAGTAAATTTTCTTTCTATTTTTCGTATTTTTTGTTACTATACAACGCTAATGAATAATTAGTTCTTGATACGGGACCGCCATGAGCAACAAAACTCGAAGAAAAATATCAAGAAAATCTTCTCGTGAGTTCTCGTCCTCAAATTGAAAGACGAGAGTTTTCTCGCGTTATGCTGTCAAAAGTTGAGAAAATTTGGGCGCGCATCTTAGCGTTTGACGAGAAAGGTTACCACAGATAATATAACCTTAGTTTCCCTATATAGTTTGTGATATAAACATTCACCAAATCATTCACGTGACGTGACATGACGACTATTTGGTGTCGCATGCTAACATCATCGGTCGACAAATCGAGATAGCGCCATTTTTGTCGAGAAAAAAGACGAGAAAAGCTTCTCGTGGGCGCGCATGCTAGCCCTGCAGGCTAGTTATTGTATGGTTCCATTCATCCCTGACATTTTATATATTCGACTTTTTAAATGTTCTCATTGACTGTGCCAATCAATTAAATGTTAGTGCAAGCCAGTTAATAGTACTTTGCCAAACTTGTTAATTCAATATTTGACACTATGAATTTATTTAAATTCAACCCATATAAGTGAAATCATTGGAATTCGGCTGAAATAGTCAGGCCTAAATCATCATGGAGATAATAAATAATTTGGTAGTAAGTTGGATGTTTACTATTACTAGAAAATGTCCTTCATTAGAGTGAATGTAAATAGAAGGTACACAACATGTTCACATTCAACCAACCTTTATCTCCGAGTCATCTCCTTCCTCCTCGTCCAACATTTCCTCTTCCATTTCCTCCATGTCATCGAACTCCTCCAGGGGGCCGCTCAGTATTTGCTGGCCCATCACATGTACAGGTCCTGAACCCTACGACAACAGGCACAACACTATGACAACACTCAATTACAATACATACTTTAATTCTATCCAGTCATTCAGACAAATGCCTCGAAAAAATCATGAGTAGACAGTGCAACAACCAAAACGGAGCCGCGCGCCTATCAGTGTTGTAAAAGTAAGTTTATCATCATTTTTGAAATCCAAATGAATCCAGATGAATGCGATGAGTCAGTATACCTGAATGATATTAAACGTGACGGGGGCGTCAGGGAACTCGATGTCCAGGCGCGCATGCCGCGTTTCTCCCGCTTTTAGCACTGCTATGGGGATCTTGATAGTTTCTTGCAATGACATCGTTTCTACCTGTAACAAAATGTAAACTTAGAACAACAATGACTGAATATGTTGCTAAAAACCTATTTAAGAAAATTCATGTTCCAAAAAGAATAAATGCTCAGCAAGAATGGATATGTATAACAGCTGGTTTAGATTGATTAGTTAGAAATTTCTTTCACCATTAGAAGTCTACATTATCCTCCTAATATTAAAAACGTGAAAGTTGGTAAGTGTGGATGGGTGTTTGTTACTCTTTCACGCAAAAACTACTGAGTGGATATGGATGAAATTTGGCACAAATTTGGAATATAGTCTGGAATAACACATAAGCTTTATTTTATCCCGGAATTCCCACGGGAACGGGAAAAACGCGAGTGAAACCGCGAGGCGCTGCTAGTTCCTAATAAACACAGGCTATATTTATAAGTATAAAAGTAGAGGACACAAGTATGTAATCACTACATCACTACATAGTATAAAACAGACGCTTTTTCTGTCCCTTCTCCTTATGTCCCTTTGAATGCTTAAATCTTTAAAACTACGCAACGGATTTTGATGCGGTTTTTTTAATAGATAAAGTGATTCAAGAGGAAGGTTTATACTTATAATAAAACCGTGCGAAGCCGGGGCGGGTCGCTAGTAGTATGTAAAAAACAAAGTCGCTTTCTCTGTCCCTATATCCCTATGTACCTACGCTTAAATCTTTAATAATCTTTTAGGGTTTCTTTTTTTAATAGATAGTTATTCAAGAGGAAGGTTTACAATATGTATAATTAAACCTTGCGAAGCCGGGGCGGGTCGCTAGTGTATAATAAAACCGTGCGAACCCACGGCGGGTCGCTAGTTATTTATAAAAAAAACGTGTATTAGACACGCAAGTTATACATAAATGGCTAATGGTTTATTTTCAGCTTCTACCATTAGTTGTGATTTACTGATTAGTCGACAAAAAATTTAAGTAAAAGAAAATCAATTATCACCTTATTTCTTTTAATCTTTTACTAATAGTTAAAAATTTTTGTCTAAGTGCTTATTTTGTGAGACACTTAAGGTTCGGCCAAACCGTGTCAGCAACGCGAGAAGCGGGACGTGATGCGGGAGCGTCCACAACGCGAAACATAACGTGAGCACCTGCGCGACTCCGACGGTCGCGTAGGTGTGCAAAGCGCCATAGATAGAGTATGGGTAGCGTCCGCCGCGCGGCTGACGCTCCCGCTTCGCAGTCGTTTTGGTCGCGCAGGTTTGGCCGAACCCTTATTGATTTCTGAATTTGAACTAAGAATATTTTTTTACGCCTTTAACTCCTACACCGGCGCGGAGCCGCCGGCGGCTCGGCTAGGAATTGCATGGAAAATGCCTTGGCTGGCGCCGAGCCGCCGGCGGCTCGGCCCACCCGGGCGAATGTAAACTGTTTTTTCATTGTGTTAGAGTCTATGGTTGTTTGAACAACTTGTGACTGGGTGAAAGGGATTTTATTATTCTACCCATTGCAACACTAACAGGCAAGCCGTAAAAAAGAAGATGAAGCGAAATTTGTCTTTCATTCGGTGCAAAAGTTTGGCGCGTTCTGTTGTGTTTTGGTTGAGTTTGTGTGTTGTGAATTGGATTTTATCAAGGTAAGTGCATTGTTTTATGGAAAAACTAGTATGATTTATAATAATTTAGGTACGATAAAGCTATTTACATAATGAGATTTGTGAATTTCGTTGTATTTTTCTTGTTTTCAACCTCCAAAACCGCAACAAGATTTTAGTGTTTTTCATGTGATTTCCGAAGAAATCTTTAGCTAGATGATTGAAATAGGCCGTACAAACGCATTTGCAATTACTATTTACGCAAGTAATTGTTTGTTTCATAGAATAAATAGGAAAAATCACCCCACAAAAGTATCAATTTTTCCGTCGTACACCCACGCGAAATGGATGAAAACCAAATCCTTATTCCATTATGCTAATCTAAGCTTTCAATGTTGGCCGTTAGGGTTCATAATAGTTTGGCAGTCAGTGACATTGGGCCGGATAATTTTTGGATGGTTGTACAAAATAGTGATGGAATCGTATCGACGTAATATCATCATCATCGACAGCTAAAATGTCCACGGACCATGATCCTTTATCATTTTATTGTATTGTATTTAGATTGTAATGTACCTACATTAGGTACATTGGAACAAGTGCGTAGGCATAATTGTTATTACTAAAAAATTGTTTTTATCAAAATTATTTTATAAATACGACGAACGACTTTCGTGGCACAGTGGGAGAATAGCGAGATAAATGGGGAAGTTAGCGGATTCAATTATCGCCGCGATTTTTTTGTATAGCTTTTAGTTTTGGATCTGAGTTTTATATAATCATCATCATCATCATAATACAGCTTTTCTGGGTAAAGGCTGTGAAATAATATATTCATTCATAATAATTATTTTTTTCATTTTATTGACGACAATAATGGCGCAGAGGGTAATTTTCGCTTATGACAACCTACTGAGGTTGCAGATTCGATACCCGTCTCGAGACAAATATTTGTATGGTCTGCAAATATTTGATCTGGGTCTCGGTGTTTTCTGTCTGGATGGTCCAGCATTATTTATTCAATAACAAGAGACGTAGATTTATATAACATGGTAACTTATATATAATGTGTTTTAGGAAAAACTATGTGGAATTCCAATGATGGCGAAGCTCCCCCGGATTTCATGGCGGCTCTTTACGCGGAGGATAGCGAGGAACAAGAACTGGAGGAGGTTATCGAGGAGTACCTCGATGACGAATACGACGTATGAGTGATGAAGAGGTTTGTTCGTTTTTTACCGTTATAATGATCATCATCATTTACAGCTTATACTAGTCCCACTGCTGAATAATGGCTTCCTCAGATTTCTCTATTTGACTGTTCATTTTAATGTAATTATAATATATTATTATTTACTAAAGATAGTATAATAATATGTTGGTACCTTACGTAGGTAGGTAGGTACCTGTACATTCTAAAGAAATTTAAAAATATTTATATATTTTTATAGGATATGGAAGGACATGCCTCACCTCCTCCTCCTGCATATTCTCTCCTAACCTCACCAGAGCGCCGCCGGGGAAGCAGGCTTCTACCATTGGGACCGTAAGTATAATCCTTTTTATTCTATATATAATTCTATATACCCGCTGAGCTGCCGGTTGGCCGCCACTGCTCACCCGCGCTATGCCCGTAATTTTTTATACCTGCGCCCCACCCCCGCCGCGCGGCTCGGGTTTCACAGAACCGCTCATTGTGCCTCAAGTTGTTATGATAACACTCACAAGTGTTATGTTTTTATGTTTAGTATGAATGAAACTATTTAGTTAAGTGTTTTGTTTATTATTATTCAACTACTGTGTAGAGTAGGTGTAAAATTAATGACGTCAGCGAGCAAAAAAACGCCAAAATGTACCACAAAATGCATCGCGTTAGAAAAGGTTAAATTTTGTGTCTCATGCTGAAGTATTTATTTCTATGTATTAGTAGATAGTATTATTATCTTTATTTTCGAATTTTTGTTCTATGGCATGGATTGAAGGCTTAGATTGATTTGGTAGAAAATTTTACGAAGAGCGGGATAGATCTATACACGTCGACCTTAAACAAACAGGGACAGGCCTATATCAACTAGGATGGACGGCTTATAATAATATAATAAAAAAATATATATCAATGTATAGGTATAATGTATCAAATATATCAGTTAGCTGTAACTAGTACCCATACCACAAGCTTTCAGTAGCTTACTTTGGTGCTAGATGATGCTGTGTGGATTATCTAGCATTATTTATTTATTTATTTCATCTGTGGTTTGGTCAAGATGTGATGACTGCACGTACTAACGACTGTTCATTTATTGCAGATTTTTCGACCAGAAGCCCGAGCGAGATCCCGCTCACCACTCGCTGCGACGGAACCGTAAGTAATACTTATTATCTGTAAACATTACGAGATACCTCTCGAGATATGATGAGTGCAGGTACTAAATCCGTTGCATTTATTTCAGAGCTGGCGTTGTGCTCTGCGTATACAACGAAGCGGGCGATCCATTAGATTTTAGTGATTTTTTTGCCCCGGACTCGCATGCCCTGTATGAGAATGTGGAACTGATTGGTGAGAGGGGTGCAATATAACAATCAAGATTGATAACAGAATACCGAACTGATTTCGTGGCCACCCTTAGCGTAAAATTTTTGTGTTATCTTGTTATTTGATAACCTCATTTGTACTAAAATGTCTATAACAACCAAAATGTAAGCTGTATAAATACACATGTTTGAAATAAAGGACCAATATTTTATTGTAAACCGGAATATTGTCGCTATGAATTAGTAAAATAACTATAAAAATACGACCTGTAGTTCTGTATACATCTTATTTATCCAGTTAGTAATATTATTACTAGGATGTATAATCTCCTTTGTACTAAAATGTCAAAAACCAAAATGAAAGCTCTATAGAAATACACATGTTTGAAATAAAATTGGAGAACCTTTATGCAAACTATTTTAGAAAGGACCAATATTTTATTGTAGACCGGAATATTGTCGTTATGTATTAGTAAAATAACTTTAAAAATACGACCTGTAGTTCTGTATACATCTTATCTTTTCAGTTAGTAGTATTATTACTAGGATTTTTTTTTTCAAAATGGTTTAGTAGGTTCACCCGGATATTCCTTGGAAATTATTATAAATGGGTACAAATATGCTATCGGTCTAATAAATTTTGAATAGTTTAGATAAGTGCCTATGAGTAAATATAACTGCTGTAAATAAAATAAGATAGTAATAAGTTTTTGTTTATTTCTTTATGTCAATAAATTTGCATGCAATAAATGATGATGATGATGACATGATAATAACGAGTATGTAACCTGGGATAATAAAATACTGCACTAAAATAATATTCTTTCATTTATTTACAAGCTTGCATCGAAACCAAAAATTTCGATAAAATTTCGAATTTTGCGCGCAGCACATCACTACAAAAAGTGCAGAACATCACCGAAAAATTGCTCATGTTTATTTTCGATTTTTTCAATTGTTTTTCTTTGCGCCATTCTTGTTTATCATTGAAACATTATAAATAGACTATCTTCATGCCATTCTATCACATTTCCATGAAAATAGCGATAATTTTCTTGTAAAAATATGCTTCTGAAAAAGACGAGTTTGTATTTAGTTTTTAGGTACTTTATTATCGGTATTAGTTTGCATAAGTAATAAATATATGAAGATAAAATATTTAGGAACCTAATACCGTTTACAGAACTTAGATTCAATATCTAGTTATAATTTTATAAGCGATTATCTGAAATATGACGTCATTTTGAAAGGTGCGCGGTGGGGGGCCTTTGAAATTAGATACGCGCACGTTTTTGACACCTGATATCCGTTGTGTCAAGGGTTAAATTATCTTGCATGAGCGCTGGTAGCTATTGATTATTAAACAAAAAAGAACAAAGAAAGAACATAACAATTTGTGCAAAAAAACAGCAATACCATAATTTGATAGGACCAAAACCAGACCAGATATCCATGCCTTTTTATGCCTATCCAAATAAATCATTTCATATTCAAGAATGTTTCAATACCTGCAGATGACTTTATCAATTATTCAATTTTAATATTTCATTTATCAGATTGTTACCAATTGAAACATGGTATTCTAAGAAAAAGATACAGGCCGCCACGCCACTCTTAGCACGCGGTGCCCTGTGTGGCCCAACCTTTGTAGCAATGCAGAAGGCAATGCTGGGAGGGAGGAGCATTTACTCTGTTTATTATATTAATATTTGTATGTCTTCATGCAAATCTAGGGGGGACATACAATACATGCTAGTCATACATAAACAACCAGCGGATGTATTGGTGTGCTCATTGTATTAAGTATATCAGTCATCTAGTACCCATAACACAAGCTCTGCTTAGCTTGGGGCTAGATGATGCTTTGTGGACTGTCCGGAATTATTTATTTATTTGTATTACAGCTACGGTTTACCTGAACCACGTTTATTTCATCTGGTTTAGCATCAGGACCTAAAAGTGCTTGCCGGATCACCAATTTATTTATACGGGGGTTGTAATCTGTCGCCTCGGGGTCCCATGTTACTGATTTGTTCGAGTCTGAGAGAGTGATACCTGAAAAAGTTCAACATCATTTATGAAATAGACTTCTGTACTAACAGACTACTTACATAAGTACAATTTTATGAGTTTACTCAGACAAATGCCTCCAAGCAATCACAATAGGTAATGCATCAGTCAAAACGACAATGCACTCCTATCAAATGTGTAAACACATGGTAATTATCTATCATCATTTGAATACCTGCCTAACAATTATATAAGAAGAGCAAAGTTAATAATTGGAGCAGGCTCTAGACAAACATCGGTGATATAAATAACGGCCAAGTTTATTTACGGGGCGCTTCTTGTACGGATTTAACCTCGAAGCGACAAGTCGGTGGTGGTTTGACGGTAGGTAAAGTAAACAAAGAATGCTAAGCATGAGGCAAACAGATTACTTAAAACTCTTTACGTCATGATATCACTCCCATATAAAAGGTTATCTAGCTTCCAAGTAAAACCACGTCTTGGACGCTTCCATTTCAAAATTACGCGCCACTGTACACGCACTTATTATAAGTTATTTTAGCACTATTCACAATTTATAGTTAGCAATGCTGCAATAAATATTGGCATCTGTCTTGTCTGCCGCCTACTACTTCGACACTTGCTGGAATTCTAAAATTTGTATACAGAAATGGCGGCAACATCAGTTTACATTATGATTTAGCTCACTGAAATAACTGGGACTGAGATTATCTTGTGTGGATGAACGGACATAAGATTAACAACTCCAACCAAACAAAATTTGGAGATTATTAATATTTTTAGAATTCAGAAATAAAATGGCGTGCCGGTTGACACTGACGCTTCATCCCAGGCAACTATTATTGGTTAAATACAATTTTACACCATTTTAATTGGAAATATCATCTGAATACCATAAAAAATACAAGGGGGTTTAAGACTTACCGTAAAAATATTCTTCCGTCATCGTGATTTCACTAATTTATTTAGATTTTATCACTACTTTCACGTGTATGTACAAAGCCGGCACGGCACCTATCCAATCCAACCAAACCAACCACTCAAAACACAAAAAGAAATGTCAAATCAGTGTCTCCAACTCTCTGTGTCAAAATTACGGTGTAGCTAGTCTAAAAATACGGTAAAAGTATCCACACACTGAAGCCGGAGGAGGCGGAGCGGAGCGGAGGCGAAGGACCCGTGCCGGTTTTTCCTATGGCACCGCTCCGCCGCCGCCGCCGCCACCACCTGCGGTGTGTGTGTAGGCTTTCATATGATTAAATTCAATACAACTCGCACACTTTCGCCTCCGCTCCGCCTAGCCTCCGGCTTCAGTGTATGGAGACTTTTAATGGTAGAAAATAACGGTAGTTTTATAACTTTTATTGATAAAATTTTATTTTACAAGACAACTGAATTGTCTGTTATACTATCATTTTTTTTAATCAATTTAAATAACTCACATTAATCAACTTATATTACTATATATACTGATTCGTTTTTTTAATTATCTATACATCTTAATCATCTTAGCTCATTGGGGGAGGCCTATGTCCAGCAGTGGACTAATATAGGTTGATGATGATGATGATGATGATACATCTTAATATACCTACATTATTTTGTTGTCCACGTTGGCCTGTAAGTTTTTTGAAACTATTTAGAGGGCATAGGCTATTATACAATGTGATTCTTCGAACCTTGATCAAAAGAAATGTGCGGATACACGACACATATTTATCGGTAAAAATCGGGATAAAAAAAATTATATGTTATTTATCTCAAAAACAAAGCAGTTTTAATAATTTTTAAATTGAAGACTACTTCATCTGGTTTTTTCTTCGTTTCTTTTTGAGTAAATGGTGTATTTTATTCGAAGTAGTCTCATTTGAAAGCTAGATAGTTTACCTAGGTAATAAAATAAATAAAAAATACAAATCAAGCATAGTAAAAACAGTATTTTTTTAGAAATAAGACAAAAAAAAACGATTCTTATTTTATTTTTTCTCTGTAACTTTAAAACTGGGTAATTAAGGTGTACTTTTTTGCATGTTGTATTAAACTTCATAATTTATTCTACAAATCCTTCAAAAACTGGGGGTCTATCTCTTTCCGTTGTCATGTTATTCACCATTTAAACTAGGTTCTTTCTGCCATTTAGATAAAATCAGTTGAGATTCCTGTTGATATCTGTCTGTACTTGACTTGTGTTTAAAAAAAATAACATGAATTTTTTTTATCTCGGTTTTTATCGATAAATATGTGTCGTGTATCCGCACATTTCGTTTGATCAAGGTTCGAAAAATCACATTGTATATATTATATATTGTATAAAATCTTACGACGAAAACAATGGTGTATAATTTTTTTTTTTTTTTTTTTTTGTTACAGTTTTATTATAAGTATAGATTTATATTATCGGGTGCTACTTTTAAATGTTAAACATTAACTGATTCACCGATAGACATAACGGAAAGCCTCATGTTGTACCTCTGTTCCTAGAGATTACAAATACAAATACAAAATATTTATTACAGTAAACTTAAATTAATTAACATAGCTTGGGCTTGGAACCCTCTTTTAAGTAAAGAAATACCTGTGTTAGAGAAATACCTGAGTTATAATTATAAAATATTTTTATTTTATAGAATAATCCCGTAAACTTGATTTTTCTGATGAAGTCTCGAACTGTTTTTGATGAAGTTCAGGCATCATTTACTTGAACTTCAAAGTGATTCTCGGTAAGGTAGAGTATATATTTGCACGTATTTGATACTTACCGATATCCTTTTATATGCTCGATCTTAAAATATTCTATTTTGTATCACATCTATATTATAGACGCACTCTGCACGCTTAGTGGCGCCTGGATCCTAAACTATAAACTTAAGACGTGCGCGCGGAGGCCTTGTTGCTGGTAGAGTGGGTCCTTTGTAATCAAAGTCGGAAAGTCTATGGGTGAAGGTGTAAATTAGTATTAGTATTTACATATTTTTAGTTAAAGAATTTTATATTTTTTTACATAGGTATACATTTTCGAACCCAAATCAGCAGATCGTACGTCAGCTCTACTTTGGTGCATGCTGAAAATCAGCGTTGTGGGTTATTCACCTACTCGCAACATTTTAGATGAGCATGGACCTGTTATGATAGAACAGTACACTCCACATCGATCAACCATAAAAATACACGCATCTATTTTATATAACTTAGAATTTATATATATTTAAATACTTTTATATTAATTGCATTTATATTTGCATGTTAGTATTAAGTTTTTTGCGTTGTGTGTAATTTGTTGTATGTATAAGCTCTTATTTTTATGTGTACCTACTAAACTATCAGAATAAACGTTTTTCATTCATTCATTTTTTTGCGGACGAAAATTGGTGCACACAAACTATTTTTCAAAGTCAAAATCTGCGAGTGAGACGAAGGGTAAAATTTAGGAATACCCCCTGTCTCTGAGTTGTGTGTAGCTGTAAAAAATAGTAATATTTAACAAATCAAATGTTGTCTTAATAGAAATAAGGTCCGGACGAAATTACGGTAGAATGTGGCACCGTAATAACATTTCTGGCCGTGTGGTGCCGGCTTAGAATAGCACTACCCCAACTCTTCCCGTGGGTGTCGTAGGAGGCGACTAAGGGATATACCGGGGGGTGGGCAGCAGCACCCCTCTAGAACAACCCCACCATCAAACTGCGATCCCCAACCCGCATGCCCAGCGTGGGGATTATGGGCATTACCCCTTAATGAAAAACACAGCCAAAAATCGGCCCCTAGTTCCCGGCCGCCTCGCTATTCCTGGCCATGGTAGCGGTCATGGTAACGGCGGGGCAGGGGGTGCTAAGAATCACCGGTATTCAGGCTACCACACGCTTACTAAAATGACCCTGGCAACGTTTAACGGACGCACTCTGAGGCTTGACCATCATCTAGCGCAGTTGGAAGTGGAGTTAGAGAACATTAAATGGCATGTTCTCGGGTTATGTGAAGTCCGTAGAGAGGGGGAGGACACCGTAACCCTAGACTCAGGCCATCTTCTCTACTTTCGTGAGGGTGATAAAACATCCCAGGGTGGAGTAGGTTTCCTCGTCAATAAGGCCCTCTCTAGCAACGTTCAAGAAATCTCCAGTGTGTCGACCAGGGTAGCGTACCTGATCCTTCGGCTTTCCAAGCGGTATAGCATGAAGGTAATTCAGGTCTACGCACCGACCTCGGCACACTCGGATGATGAAGTGGAGGATATGTACGAAGACATATCCAAAGCCTTACACAACCAACACCACTAAGGCTCACTTCAACGTTGTTATGGGGGACTTTAACGGCAAGGTGGGAATCCAGACTGGCAATGAATCCCGAATAGGCCCGCATGGTTATGGAATCAGGAATCACAGGGGGCAAATGCTTGTCAACTTCCTTGAGAAAGAGGGACTGTTCTTAATGAACTCCTTCTTTAAGAAACAGCCTCAAAGGAAGTGGACGTGGCAAAGCCCCGACACTGTGACTAAAAATGAGATCGACTTCATCATGACGGACAGCAAGCACATATTCAGAGATGTCTCAGTGATCAACAGGTTCAATACCGGATCTGATCACCGAATGCTCCGAGGCACTCTGAATATCAACTTGAAGCTTGAAAGACACCGTCTGATGAAGTCCACGCTCCGACCAAATCCAATCCAAATCATGGCGGGCACCGAGAAGTTCGAGCAGCTACTCGGAGACAGATTTGTTGCCTTGGAACCCACTGATGACGCTGACGAGAGCCTACACAATCTGGTCAAAACGTTGAGGGATGAGGGCATCAAGTTCTGCAAAAAACAGCGAACTGGCAATAAGTCCAAACTCTCGGATGAGACTCTGGATCTGATGACAAGAAGACGGGAAACCACTCAAGTGTCTTCGGCAGAGAGGTCAGACCTGAACAAGCGAATTGCGAAGATGGTACGGCGCGACCTTCGGAGCTCCAACACACGCCTGATTGAAGAGGCGATAGAGCGAAACCGAGGGTCCAAAGTATTCACTCAGCAGCTTGGCAGGAGCCACCTAACGAAGCTTAAAACGCGCGATGGGAGGACCGTACTGTCGAAACCGGAGATTTCAGCCGAGATAGAGGATTTTTATGGCCGTCTGTACACTGCACATGCCCCTCATTCCCGACGAGATGACCTTGATTCTAGAGCCACCCTGACACGCCACTACACCGACGAACTGCCAGACATCAGTCAAGACGAAATCGTGTTAGCTTTGAGGCAGCTTAAAAATGGAAAAGCCCCCGGTGAGGACGGTATAACTTCAGAGCTTCTGAAGGCAGGAGGAGCTTCCGTTATACAGGAGCTACAACACCTCTTCAATACCGTCCTCCACAGTGGGAGAACTCCTAAGGCGTGGAGCGGGAGTTTGGTGGTGCTCTTTTTTAAGAAGGGTGATAAAACTCTCCTTAAAAATTACAGACCCATCACACTCCTGAGCCACATCTATAAGCTGTTCTCACGAGTGATCACGAATCGTCTCGCCAGGAGACTTGACGAGTTCCAGCCACCGGAACAGGCCGGGTTCCGCGGAGGATATGGCACCATAGACCACATACACACAGTGAGACAGATTATACAGAAGTCCGAAGAGTATAATCAGCCCCTGTGTCTCGCTTTTGTGGACTATGAGAAAGCCTTTGACTCCGTCGAAACCTGGGCTGTTCTGGAATCCTTACAGCGATGCCAAGTAGACTATCGTTACATCGAAGTGCTGAGGTGTCTCTATGAAGCTGCCACTATGAGTGTCCAAGTACAGGACCAGCAGTCTAAACCTATCCAATTGCGCAGAGGAGTGAGACAGGGGGATGTCATATCCCCGAAACTGTTCACGAGCGCATTGGAAGATATGTTTAAGACGCTGGACTGGAAAGGTAAGGGCATTAACATAAACGGCGATTACATCTCACACCTGCGATTCGCTGATGACATAGTCGTAATGGCGGAGTCGCTAGAGGAGCTGACCCACATGCTGGACGGCCTAGCTTCAATCTCGCGATGTATTGGTCTTGGCATGAATTTGGATAAAACCAAAGTCATGATCAATGGCCACATTGTTCCGGGACCGATCGTCGTAGATGGGCACCTTCTTGAAATTGTTTCCGAGTATACTTACCTTGGGCAGATTGTACAGCTAGGTAAAAACAATTTTGAGAAGGAGGCCAAGAGGAGGATCCAGCTAGGCTGGGCAGCATTTGGGAAACTACGTCAAGTCTTCTCTTCGTCCATACCGCAATGTTTGAAAACGAAAGTTTTCAATCAGTGCGTCCTACCCGTAATGACCTACGGAGCTGAGACGTGGACACTCACGGTAGGGCTGGTCCACCAGTTCAAAGTCGCCCAGCGAGCTATGGAAAGAGCTATGCTCGGAGTCTCTCTGAAGGATAGAATTCGTAACGAATACATCCGACAGAG
The DNA here is from genome assembly GCA_944547425.1 of Eupithecia centaureata. Taxonomy (NCBI): domain Eukaryota; kingdom Metazoa; phylum Arthropoda; class Insecta; order Lepidoptera; family Geometridae; genus Eupithecia; species Eupithecia centaureata. The sequence continues at coordinate 11,731,421 of OX155696.1, forward strand.
AACCAAAGTTATCGACATAGCTCAAAGAATTTTAGTGCGCGTCACGCCGCGCAACCGTCAATACGTAGCTACGTTACTCAAACTGTTATTATTCCTAAATAGTGGGAAAATTTACGAACTTAAATCTGTGTGTGATATCAAATTGAAGCTTATGAAAAACGCTTTAGAACAGTGAATACTAAGTTTTAAAATTCAACTAGAGTGCAAAGTTATAAACGAAACAGTGAAAAACCGTTAAGAACTCAGTGCTCTGTGCGTTGCGGTGAGTCATCGCTCGCGCACCAGCTGACCCGTCCGACCGACGACGACGTAACAACGCATCTCCCGCGCTTCCCGCGCTTCCAATCTACGAGACAATGAACTGTTTAGCGTGCCAACTAGGAATAGGACGAGGAGAGGTCCTACCATGCGCCACCTGCAGAGGTTGCTTCCACTACAAATGCCTCAATATGACGACAGCCTTCTACACGGAAAATAGACCATCGCTGCTCAGCTCTTGGCACTGTCCGAGCTGTGAAAATGTAACCAGACGACCCCGAAACGACAGCACCCCGACGAGGAAACAACACCAACAACAGCTAAACGACACTACTATGTCGGTTGATGACCTCGTACTCCAAGAGAAAAGTGTGTTCGGAGACACAGATACGACTATCGGACCCAATGAAAACTCCCAACGTGCCGTGAATACAGGTACAGAAACAATTACATTTGATAGATTTAGCTTACTATTGGAAACGACGCTAGATAAAAAACTAGAAAAACATAAACAACAAATTCTTACGGACATTCGAACCGCTGTTCAGCATGAAATAACAAGAGCCACTGATAATCTAAAAAAGGAATTGACACGACATACCGAGAATTTACGCATTGAACAAATTGACATCAAAAAAGACATATCAATCATACAAAAAAACATAGAAAAACTTCAAGCAGAACAAAAAAAATTACAAAGCGATATACAAAACATACAAGCTCCACAAAATCCATTACTGACGGGACACTTAGATAATAACGAAATCAAAACCTTTGTGGTTTATGGCCTAAATGAATATAATAACGAACACGAGATTCACTTAGAACAACGAATCATTCACGCATTTATGGAGGTGATGAACATAACCTCACCGGATACATTGAAGAGATACAACGAATAGGAAGAAGAGGAAATCGGAGACCTGTGCGCATCGAACTCATAAGCAAAAGGATGACTAAGTACATCTTACAAAATTCAAGACAATTCAAATCATCTGGCCTATACATCTCAGAATTTCTTGACCAAAAAGCACTCCAAGACAAAAGAAACCTGCGGGAGAAGAAACGCTCATCTATAACAACTTCAAATCATGTAGATAGAACGCGAGCATCGTCATCACGGCCGCCCGATCACAGCGAAAACGCCATCGAAACTGCCATTCAACCTACAAATATTTCACAACTTACAAAATCAAATAGTATCCAGCCTACCAACAATACGCAAGACCGCCGCAGCAACAACCCGGCGATTGGAGGTACATTTCGTTTTTAGACTACTAGTCCAGAATGTACAAAGCATGAGCAACAAAATTCACATCATAGAAAGTTTACTGAACGATGAGGATGAACCAATTTACCACGCAGTTTGCCTAAACGAAACCTGGATAAACGAAAAAAATAAGAACCTTATTACAATTGACGGCTACTACTTCGCAGCATCATTCAACAGAAAAACCCACAGAGGAGGAGGTGTCGCCATCCTGGTCCGTGACGGACAAGAGTACCGGGAGCTCACAGCATACTCCGACATATCAGTGGAATGCATTGTGGAGTGTTGTGCAGTTGAACTATTACCACAAAGAACGATATTAGTAAATATTTATAGACCTAGCCGCGACATAGAGACCTTTTTTACTTTCCTCGATAAACTTATAATATTAATTAATTTTTATAATAATAAACATGTGATAATTACTGGCGATTTCAACATTGATCAGTTACAAAAATCAAAGGAATACAGAAAATTAACAAACATAATGCTAGAATCAAACTTTCATCAAGCAGTTAAAGTACCTACTCGTATTACAGCCTCAACATCTACATCAATTGACCTTTTATTTACAAATCACAAACAATATTCCCTCACCGTGGAAAACAAAGGTATCGCTGACCACTGTAGCCTTATCTACGAACAAACTATAACCTTACCGAGAAGCGGAAATAACATTAGCTACTCAAACAAAAGGACATTTAACGATAAAGAAATTGAAAGCTTTAGATTAGGAATAGGCCTAATAAATTGGAATGAAATAATACAAACTAATCAAACCTCAAACGAAAACTTCACAAATTTCTACAAAATTGTCCAACATAATCTTAATAAATGTATACCCAAAAAAAGAATAAAAATTAAACCTTACGCAAAAACCACTTACCTTACAAAAGGGCTAAAACAGTCTTGCAAAAATAAGCGACTCCTAAAGATCCTCGCGTGCCAGTTAAAAGATCAAACATTCACAAAATATTACACTTCATACGAAAAACTACTAAAGACTTGCATTAAACGCTCAAAAAAATTAACCTACATAAACGAAATGAAAAAATCAACCAATAAAATTAAAACCATGTGGAGTACAATAAATAAAATTACAAAACGCGACATTGACCGAAAATCACGTAAAAACTTGACATTGAAAATAAATAATACCGAGATAACTTGCCCATCAACAATATCAAATGCATTCAACGAGTATTTCGCGTCCGTCGGCAAGTGTCATCCAACCAAGACCTGCGCCGGAGTCGGCTCCGCCCGCCCTGGTGACTGACGAACGCTTATCAAATTCTATGTACTTAGAACCGGTGTGCGAACGCGAGATATCGAATATTATACGCAAAATGAATAACAAAAGAAGCTACGGTGCACATGAAATACCTTCAATACTTTTAAAAAGATGCGTCACAGAACTAACACCTATAATAACCCGACTTATAAACCAATCGTACAGCGAAGAACACTTCCCTGACTTACTTAAAATAACAAAGATAAAACCTATACAAAAAAAGGGCGGTGACATAAAAAATCCTAGTAGCTATAGACCTATAGCACTTCTACCAACACTTTCAAAATTATTCGAAAAACCTATAGCGAACCGAATTTATAGCTTTTTAGAAAAAAACAACATCTTTGACGGAAACCAATATGGGTTCCGGAAAAATTGTTCCACTACACTTGCATTATACAAATACGTTCGGGAAATATGCGACTGTCTTAACGAAAGGAAATACGCGATCGGACTTTTTCTCGATATGACCAAGGCATATGACCGAGTTTCCCATAAAATACTTTTAAAAAGACTTTACGACATTGGCATAAGGGGCCCTGCTCATGACTGGCTCCGTACTTACCTATGCAATAGAAAACAGTACACAGAAATCGACTATTTCAACAATGACAATGGCGAATTCCAGAATATAAAATCTGACATTATAACAATAAACTCATCAATTCCCCAAGGAAGTGTGCTCGGATGCCTTCTATTTTTAGTATATATAAACAATTTACCTAAAGCTATAAAAACTAAATGCGTGCTCTTTGCCGACGACGTTTCACTACTGTTCAAAAGTAGCCAAACTATTGACTTAAATCTAATAAAAAATACCTTAAACAGTACCAAACATTGGCTTAGTGAAAATAACTTGGAAATTAACCTTAAAAAGACAAAAATTATGCAATTCAGAACAAGACAAAGATCCCCCTTAGACCTTAGTAATTTGACTAGAATTTTGGACATAGAACAATGCAACGAATTTAAATTGTTAGGCGTTACATTAGATACACATTTAACCTGGAAAAGCTACATAGACACACTAAAGAATAAACTTTCTAGGTTTATCTACGCTCTTAGTATCTTAAAACGCAATACTGATTATCAAACCGCCCTGTCAGCATATTACGCTAATGCCTATTCCTGGTTAAATTACTCCATTATACTGTGGGGAAATAGCGTTGACTTTCATGATATATTTGTAAAGCAAAAAACACTTATTAGAATATTAGCTAACATAAAACAAGGACAAAGCTGTAGGCCGCACTTTAAAACTCTAGAAATATTAACATTACCCTGTATATACATAATGCAAATGACCCTATTCGTAAAAAAATATCGACATTTTTTTAAATCCAAATCAGAACATTTTACTAACTACAATAGGCGAAATAAAGATAAACTTATTCTACCTTCGACTACCCTTACACTTTTTAGTAAAAGTCCTTACTCACGATCAGTGAATATTTATAACAAAATTCCAAGCTCCATAAAAGACCTTAAAAGTGATTCAGTTTTTCGTAATACACTCAAAAAATACCTTATTGATAAATGCTACTACTCCGTTGACGAATTTTTAAATGATAAATCTGTTCAACAATAAATTCAATAAACTATTTTCACATATTATTTTTATTACCTACGATTCTTGTAACTGACATTAACTAAATTTTCATAATTAGAACAATTAATACCAATTGCTGCGCCCTAACAGGGTACATGTACTTACCTTTAAGCATCTTTAAGCTAATTACCACCTAAGCCAAATAATGTATATGTATGCAATAAATAAATGAATAAATGAATAAATAAATTAGCAAGCTGAAGTGGCAATGGGCCGGCCATATCTCGCGAAGAACCGACAACCGTTGGGGTAAACGTGTTCTTGAGTGGAGACCGCGACTCGGTAAACGTAGCGTAGGACGCCCTCCGGCCAGGTGGGATGACGATCTGCGAAAGACTGCTGGCAGATGCTGGATGCGTCAAGCTGAAGACAGGGCGCTATGGCGCTCATTGGGGGAGGCCTATGTCCAGCAGTGGACTAATATAGGTTGATGATGATGATGATGATGATGAATAACATTTCTAAGGTGGTAGATCTGGAAAAAATACGGTAGGTCTACCGTAATTACAGCGTGGTTGGAGACACTGTCAAATCTGTGAAAAAAGTATTGCCAACGTCACCCCAGATTTTCGGTGGAAAACATTTATCAGGTATAATCACTCAAAGATTATATTATATTATAGTAACTAGATATAACATTATAAAAACGAACATTTGACACTGTTTTGACTTCTTGCTCTTTGGGAGTATGCCATATGAAAAAAAAAGATAGATATAATTTTTCAGTTCAGTTTCAGTTACATTCAAATACGTATGTGGTCAATCAGATTCTTGTCTGACATTCTACTGAAATGTGAGAATAGTGATGTGAAATTCTGTACTTATCGATTAAATTATGATTTTAGTAAGCAGGTTTGTTGTAACCGCTGCATTGTATGTTGATCATGACGACCGATGTAGCGCGGTGGGCAAAGGTGCGCCTGCAACGCAGGAGGTTACGGGTTCGGGAATCAAACCCCTCAGAACAAATTTGTGAACGATCTGCAGATATACCTATGTTCCGTTGGTCTGGGTATAAATGTACTATAAAAAATGTATATCTATGCATAATAATGTATTTAATAAATCAGTTATCTAGTACCCATACCACGAGCTTTGAGTAGCTTACTTTGGGGCTAGATGGTGCTTTGTGGATTGTCCAGCATTATTATATATTATTATAAGCTGTAATTTTACTTGAAAAGATATACCAATATTCATTAATCACCTATATTTTTTTGGTGTTTGTGGGGTTTTATATTAAGTTTGGAGTATGTGAGTCAATAATGATTAAATCAATCAGCTGGTAATGATTGAAACTACAACCCCCTCAAGGATCTAGATCGACTTAACCGGTACCTGACCCTGTAGGTATATAAATAAAGACCTACTAAAGTTATTTTGTTAAAACTTACATAAACTTGATAAATCTTCTTGATAATAATTATGTTTTTATTTAAAATGGGGTTAAGCGGTGATGGTTGTTTGCCGTCGTTATTTAGGATATGAGCAGTGAGAAAACTTAGGTAGGTACTTAGTTACATTAACATAAACGAAATTATTTTTAAAGTATTTTCACGTCGTATTCTACTATACTTAACTGAAATATTTTGTGCTTAGATACCACTTGGATGCTATCATTTAACCTTCATTTTCAAAGTTTTTTTGTAAGTCCTTTGATATCCAATTCTGTGGCACGAAACATGGAAATGTAAAAAACACCAACGAGAATTCTATGATGGCTCCCAGACATGTCTTCTCAAGTTTTGTTTCCATTTTTCTTTTGTTATTGGATATTTTGTATATCTAGAAGTGAAAGATAAGAATAAGTTGTGAACTTCTAGCTACATTGCAATCTTTAGTCTCCTAGATCTTACTAGCGACACCATAATCAAGTTTTGATTTCTAACTCCAACTTAGTCGGTCCATGTAAGTACCGTAGCACTATCTCGGTAGGTAGGTATAATTCTCAAACTACGACAATTTACTTTTGAATCATCATTTTGTCAACCAGTATTAGACATTCATCGACAATAAATTATCGACAACTACCAGTACTTCACTAGGTGGCATCAAAATGGTACATCCAAGGGCGGATCCAGCTTCGGTGCCAGGGGGGGGTCACAAAGTCGTGTTCAAGTCACAAGAAGTTATAATTTAATTTTTATAATCATAGATAGAAGTAAAACGTAGGTAGGTATTTAATTAATGTATGTAAGTACTTTCTGTAAGTACTAAAATGTCTTTATTTTCAATCCCGGGATTTCGGTATTGATAAAACGCCATCCCGGGATAATCCCGGGATCGTAGACAATTTAGTAAAAATCGACGTATGAATTATTTGAAAATAGGTTTTATTTACTTTAAAACAAAAAGTTAAAATCACATTCATAAGATTATCGAGATTAAATAAATTTTACAACAATTTTGACCACCACGCGACTCAAGATGCGGTCCACTACCTGTTTCAGGAATGCTTTTATTTTGTGTACTTACAGTTACACAAATGGTATTGTTCGATATAAAAAAGAAATCTGATATAATTTAAGTTAGTTTAAATAAATAAAATAAGAAAAATAATTCCAGTTAAGTTTATAATGTGTGTTTATATTAGGTACGTAAAGCGCTTCGTTTTTTATTACTTTTAACAATTTAACTCCTCTAGCGACTCCGCCATTATGACTATGTCATCAGCAAATCGCAGGTACAGACATCTCAGCACCTCGATATAACGATAGTCTACTTGGTACCTACCGCTGTAAGGATTCCAGAACAGCCCAAGTTTCGACGGAATCAAAGGCTTTCTCATAGGCCACAAAAGCGTGACAGACACGACAGAGTGTAAACTAAATTATAAAACAATCTTCATAAAGACTAACTAGAAAAAGATGAAGGATGAACAAGGAGAAGGCAACTATTTGAAGCTGAAGGTGACAGAGAAAAAGATGTAAGAAAATACTCACCATTACTAATTGACGAAAAATAGCAAAGATTTTAGTTGAAAATCCACTCCCCAAAAGTGAAACGATGTAGAGAATAAAATACCTTCAAACCACATCCAAATAGTTTTAAAATCTGACCCAAACCGCCTTCACTCCAAGCCACTCCACGACAATTCATAAATGAGAGTTATCAGTACATACAGAATAAACGGAATCCGACTTTTATTCTCCGCTAAAATTGATATAGAACTACATACCTAACCTACATAGACTCGCCCGTTTTCCAGAGGGTAGGCAGAGATAACGGATTTCCACTTACAACTTTCCTTGCACACCTCTTTTGTCTCATCACTTTTATTAGGTACTTTCTTCATACATGCACGTCGGTTTAGAATTTAAAGTTAACAAGATCACAGAAAACCTAATTAGATAGGGGAAAACCTTGCAGAAGACTGAAAATGTGTTTGACATGTTATTTTTAACTAATAAACCACATTTATAAGTTATAAAAATTGTCCACCATATGGGTATTTAGCAGACATTTTATTATAAATTCATCGCCCTCCACACGCACGATTACCTTCCAGGCGATTCTCATTACCCTCTCTACCTACACGTTCATTCTGGTTACGTACCTAGATCAATGAATGTAATAAAATACCTAAAAAGGGAAAAAATCCATAATAATTAAATCTGAATGAAAGGCGATAACTACCCCTAACCGGACTGGCACTTCTCCACGTCCATAAAAACTTACCCATTGAAAAAAAAGTGATAACTATAGGATTCGATCAATGTCGAAAATCGACCGGTATTTTCAATCCGGGTCCAATCTGAAAATTTCGGCATTATATTTTTCCAATCCCGGGATTTCAAGGATTGAGTAAAATTCTTTAAATTGTTAAAATTAATAAAAAGCGAAGCGCGTTACGTAATGTAAACACAAATTATAAACTTAACAGGATTTTTTTTATCTAAACAAACTTACATTCTATTAGAATTAGCTCTTTATCTCTATCAAACAATATATTTTATTTAACTGTAGATACACAAAATAAAAGCATTCCTTAAACCGCCTCTTCGGTCGCGTCGTAGTCAAAATGTTTGTAAAATTTATTTAATCTCGATAATCTTCGTCAACGACTTGTCTTTTGGTTGTAACAATACGTTTAACTCACGTTAAATTTTGTTTTTATTAGGTTTATCTGTCTACTGTAAAAGAGTAGAATTTAAAAAATAATAGAAGTTTTAAAAATTAAGTGTGTGCGTTTTTTACTTTTTGTTTTGAAAGTAAATAATAGCGATTTTCTTATGATACTTAGATTTTATTAAATTGTCCAGTCCAGGAATTATCCCGGGATCGTGTTTTATCAATCCCGAAATCACGGAATTGAAAATAAAGACCGGGATTGAATCTTCTTGTGATTGGTAACGCGTTTCGGGAGAAGGCGTAAAGAAAGAATAATTTTGTTACATACCGAAATATAAAAAATAGCTAAATAAACGCGATAAATAATAATAATATAATAATAATAATAATATAAGCCTTTATTGCTGTTTTTACATATAATATATCTTTTAAAACTATGCCTTATTACTAACTTATTATCTAGTTATTTATGTTATAAATCTAAATCGGCAAACGTTGGTTTTTCAGTGACAGCTTGTCCTCCGACATAGGCCTCCTCTAAAGATTTCCAATTAGTCTTATCCTTTGCTGCACGAATCCATAGTGGACCGGCTATTTTCCTAATATCGTCTTCCCATCTTTTAAATTGTCTACCTCGATTTCTTTTGCTATCTCTCGGGTACCATTCTGTTATTAATTTTGTCCATTTCTCTTTTCTTTCTCTTAGCATATGTCCGTGTAAATGGCGATGGACTGGAAACGCGATAAATACCCGTACGTAAATATTTATAATAATGTGTTCTGATCGCGTAAGTTTAAAAAACATGATTCTAGTTTAGGCTTCGGTTAGTCGAAACAAAGCGCGCGCAAGTGTCAGTGTCACACGAAATGTAACATCTAATGAAAGGTGAGGTGGCGGTGGCGCGGTAAAATTCAAAATTTCTTTTCTGACGTTCCCAAATAATGAATATTAAATTAATTAAATATTTAAGGTACATAAGTACATAAAATCTATAAGTATTGTGATAAAAAAAACATGTTTAACAATTTTAATTAGTGGTCTACCTAGGTCCTGGTCCCAGTCCAGGGGGGGGTCATGACCCCCATGACCCCCCCCCTGGATCCGCGCCTGGGTACATCAGATGTCAGTTTTTCGTATTGTACTTTAATATTAGTGAATTATAGAATTATACTGCTAATGAGCTGTAAATAACATAGTAAAACAGTTATTATATTCTATGTACAAAGAACTATTCAACATATTGCAAAGAAAATACATGTAATATCCGCGTAATATCCGCGTCTATCACGATTATAGTCTTACCGATGAAAAGATATCTTGCGTTTATCTTCACATAAAGATCCCAAACGGCTTTTACAACCCACAGCTACACAAGTCATTATAAACTAAGTTCTCGATTAAATATTATATATAAAACACAAAATTACAAATAAAACATAAACACAAATTTTCATTTTCTCAATCTCTCAAATCTTCTAATAAATTTAGCTCAAACTGATCTGGATGTTTTAAGTGAATGGCTTAAGTATAATTTGCTTACAATTAATACATCAAAGACTTCGTTCATGATCTTTAGTGCTAAAAATAAACAAATACCATCATTCCCTCCTTTAGTTATTAATAATGATATAATTCAGCAATCTCACGTTGAAAAATATCTAGGTTTGTGGATCGATGATCAATTAACATGGAAAACCCATATTGAACACGTCAAAGCAAAACTGAAATCCTTACTAGGAGCACTATACAAAGTCTCGAAATGTATACCAAAATCAGTTCGTAACATTGTTTATAACTCTCTTGCAAAATCACATTTAGACTATTTGGTGGAAATTTGGGGAACGGCTTCTACTTCAAATTTAAACCCCCTTCAAAGAACTCAAAACAAAGTAATTAAAGTTTTATACCATTATGACTATTTTACGCCGACTAAAGAATTATACCATAAAACTAATATTTTCAATATAGAGAAACTTTACATTTATAATACATGCATTCTAATAAAAAAAATAACTTCAAACTCAATTCAATCAAACATTAAATTACAGCTAAGAGAAAATAAATATAATTTAAGAAATAAAATAAAATTACAGATAGCTAATAGGTACACGTACAAATTATGGTAAAAAAACAATATTTTCAGAAGGAGCTAAGATATTTAACAATTTACCAAACAATATAAAGGAATGTGCTAATATAAATACCTTTAAAAATAAACTTAAATTATATGTACATACTCTGTAAATTTAAGGACACATGAAAAGAACTACTTAGATAACTAGTATTTAAGGACACCGAAAGAAAGATCAAGCATTTATTTTGCAAAATTTGTAGTAGGAAATAATTAGTATGTAGATCAAATTTTTTAAAATGTATTTGTACCTTAAATGTATTCTATTCTTATAACAGTATACCGTGTTAGTAAATTTATATATGTATAACAGTAACCAATGCACAGTAATAAGCTAAAATGTATTTAAGGTACCAGAGGTATACAGAAATCATTGTAAAACCTAGATTATTTCTTTAGTTAAGTATCTCATTATAAGAAACTATTTGTAGTTGTATGAGAATCAAGTTCTTTAAACCTAACATACAATGCAGCGGTTACAACAAACCTGCTTACTGAAATCATAATCGATAAGTACAGAATTTCACATCACTATTCTCACATTTCAGTAGAATGTCAGACAAGAATCAGATTGACCACATACGTATTTGAATGTAACTGAAACTGAACTGAAAAATTATATCTATCTTTTTTTTTCATATGGCATACTCCCAAAGAGCAAGAAGTCAAAACAGTGTCAAATGTTCGTTTTTATAATGTTACATCTAGTTACTATAATATAATCTTTGGGTCTTAGTAATCACTACCTACCATAGACAATTTTTTTTACATCCTAACTTTATGCATAAAACAAAGTCGCTTTCTCTATCCTATGTCCCTTTAACCATATGTATTATATGCTCAAATCTTTAAAACTACACAACGGATTTTATACATGCGGTTTTAGATAGTGATTCAACAGGAAGGCGATACGTATAAAAAACCGTACGAAGCCGGGGCGCGTCGCTAGTTAATATAATTTCATGAATTGCGTAGACCTAGTCAAAGTCAAAGAGCTTTATTTCTTGACTAGCGACCCGCCCCGGCTTCGCACCTTTCTTTTCATCATCATCAGCCCATACTAGTCCACAGCTGGACATAGGCCTCCCCTAGTGAGCGCCATAGCGCCCTGTCTTCAGCTTGACGCATCCAGCATTTGCCAGCAGTCTTTCGCAGATTGTCATCCCACCTGGCCGGAGGGCGTCCTACACTACGTTTGCCAAGTCGCGGTCTCCACTCAAGAACACGTCTACCCCAACGGTTGTCGGTTCTTCGCGAGAAATGGCCTGACCACTGCCACTTCAGCTTGCTAATTCTTTTAGCTAAGCTCAAAGCTATGTCGATAACTTTGGTTCTCTGTCGGATGTATTCATTACGAATCCTATCCTTCAAAGAAACTCCGAGCATAGCTCTTTCCATAGCCCGCTGAGCGACTTTGAACTGGTGGACCAGCCCTACCGTGAGTGTCCACGTCTCAGCTCCATAGGTCATTACGGGTAGGACGCACTGATTTAAACTTTCGTTTTCAAACATTGCGGTATGGATGACGAGAAGACTCGACGTAGTTTTCCAAACGCTGCCCAGCCCAGCTGGATCCTCCTCTTAACCTCCTTCTCGAAATTGTTTTTACCCAACTGCATTATCTGCCCAGCCCAAGGTAAGTGTATCTACTCGGAAACTATTTCGAGAAGGTGGCCTTCTATGGCGACCGGTCCCGGATCAATGCGCCTTTCTCTTGAATCACTCTATCTATTAAATAAACCGCATCAAAATCCGTTGCGTAGTTTTAAAAAGATTTAAGAAGGATTTAAGCATACAAAGGGATACAGAGACAGAGAAAGCGACTTTGTTTTATACTATGCAGTTAAGACCTCTAGTCCATTGAAAAGTTACATTTGGGGTTGCGTTTTTTAGAGGACGCAATTTTATTTTTTTGATGGGTAGGGGGGGTCAGTGTAAAGCTAAAACCAAGTTTGTGGGGTCGCCACCCTTGTCCCACGGCCGCCATCTTGAAAATAGGGGTTGAAATGGTTTTTACGATATATCTCTTAAACTATTTATTTGATAAAAAAAACTTGTTACCATTTCTTATTGCAAATTAAATTCTCTACAACTTTAGTCCAGTAACTTTTTGTCGTAGAACTATAAATAAAAAAGTTATAAGCGTAAATCTTCAAAAATTCGAGAAAACAAAAATGTTTTTTGATTTAACTTTTTTTTAATCATTTTACGAAAAAATGATATCTGACCATTATTGTAGATCGTTTTTTGAGAAACAACTTTTATTCGCATCATTTTTTCATTAAGTCAATAGCTAAGGTTTTACAGCGCTCCGAAGTGAGTAGATCCTATTTTTCAATACTCTTAACTATAGGTACCTATATTATACGTGTGTACTAATAATATGTCATCGTCATCAGACATTGTTTTTTTTTGTTAATGTAACCTTTTTAATTACAAATTTTGCAATATTATTATTAATTAATTATTTACTCTTTTCCCCACCACCCACGAGGTAGAGTCTAGAGGCACGTTTTTTTACGTGTTATCCCCAATAATATATATAATCCACGGTGATTTTCTAAATTAGAACTACTCCGTCCTCAGTCGCTTCGAAGGACCAGGCTGCGGCTCAGCATCTCATCGACTTTCTGAATTAAATACCAGTGGGAGAACTGGAGAAGGAAGGGGTTTTAATGTTGGCGGTTCATCATCAATGTCATTTTCATTTATTAATTCTGAGAGTTCCATTACGTTGCTGCAAGTCTCTCCAGAACAATGGAAGCACACTGCAGAACATTTCAGTCCTGCTTTTCGACATCCACTCATCGCTCCACAGTTTCCTTTGCATTTGCAAAAGATCAATTTTAGAAGCTCAGGGGGTGCTGGAGGTTTAGAGTTCTGCACTGGCATCAATAATGTTCCACATTTTTTCCAGCCCCAGTCTTCAGGATCTTTATAATTACCAAGCCACGACTGGACCTGATGGTAGACTCGGAAAGATTTAAAATTAATTTAAAAATCAATAATTGTTAAATCCTGTTATGGAGTGAAAAAGAGTCAATAATTTTTTAACTTTATTAACAACGAAAATTACAAGCAAGGAATAGAAAAATTACAGGTAGTATTTACAATTGAAACCATTGGGCTAATTGCAGACGGTTGCAAACAGTCTAAAGGTAGCTCAATTGATCCATGTCAATACCAGTCAGAAGCGCCCCCAAGACACTGGCTGCATTACCATGCTGTATGGCAATGCTGATGCGCTGAGCCAGATATTCACCAGCTCTCGGGTCACGCGTTGCATCGAACAGTCAATAATTAATTTTTGATAATATTGCAAAATTTGTAATTAAAAAAGTTATGATAAAAAAAACAATAACTGATGACATATTATTAGTACACACGTATAATATAGGTATGGTTAAGAGTACTGAACAATAGTATCTACTCACTTCGGAGCGCTGTAAAACCTTAGCTATTGACTTACTGAAAAAATGATGCGAATAAAAGTTGTTCCTCAAAAACGATCTACAATAATGGTCAGATATCATTTTTTCGTAAAATGATTTAAAAAAAAGTTAAATCGAAAAACATTTTTGTTTTCTCGAATTTTTGAAGATTTTCGCTTATAACTTTTTTATTTATAGTTCTACGACAAAAAGTTACTGGACTAAAGTTGTAGAGAATTTAATTTGCAACAAGAAATGGTAACAAGTTTTTTTCATCAAATAAATAGTTTAAGAGATATACCGTAAAAACCATTTCAACCCTTATTTTCAAGATGGCGGCCGTGGGACAAGGGTGGCGACCCCACAAACTTGGTTTTAGCTTTACACTGACCCCCCCTACACATCAAAAAAATAAAATTGCGTCCTCTAAAAAACGCAAGGTAAGGCCTAAAAAATGTAACATTTCAATGGACTACTCACAAGACTCTTGGACACATCATAAAATTCATGTTATAAATAATTAAAACTAGGAAATTATGTAGGGGTGTAAGTGCTCACTTAGATTTTTGTTCAAGTCAATCTTTTGAAGGTAAAGTAAAGAAGTATATATTATGCCAACTTTTGAGATTGCAATATTCACATCGTCGAAATTTGTAGTTTGTCTTTACATTTTAAAAATGAAAGAAGTAAGTACCTATCATCAGCAAACAATACAATCTCATGATTATTCTTTGCAAGATCATTCTAAGGTGTACACAATCGAATGCTTTTGATATGTCGCAAAAAACACCTAAAGCATCTTGCGACTTCTTCCAAGCATCAAAAATATGCGACGCTAACTCTACGAAAGTAGGTCTGAAGTTGCCTGAAGAGCGGGTTGAAAGTGATACTTTTCAGCCCTAGGGAGAATCGTTTTCAACTGACAGCTATAACGTTACTATTATACCATGATAATGTCACAGAGCTGAAGCTAAAAAAAATCGCCTTAGCGACAATTCTCTGAATTCAAAAAATACGAAAACCAAGGTAGGTAATTATGGGCTGTATGGGTATTAGTCCATCTAGGACAGGCTTAGTAAATAAATAAAAAATAGCGGCAATTTGATTAACCCCCTCAGAGGTTAATAAAATATCTACATTAGTAAAAATTTCATTTAAATAATTTGAGTAGTTACAAAAATTACTATAAGTAACAAACATTCACACAGACTTTCCCATTTATTATAATAGTAAGATATAAAAACCACCAGCAAAATTTGGTGAGCAACTAAATCATTTTTGAAAAGCAAATAAATAAGCTGTTTGATCAGCAAAATTAATTGTATGATGAGCAGGATTAAAAAATGTTTGCCAATAAACAGGAGTTTGCTCCGCAAAAGCAAATATTGCATTTACTTTAAATTTAATAAGCAAAAATATATATTTTGGGCAACAGTATTTCAGAAAAAAGTTAAGATGAAACAAAAACATAAGCCAAACTCACCGAGTCAGTCTGAAGTTTAAATGTTTAGTCAGCTAAATTTCATAATACCTACCGCGACTATGTTGAAAAAGAGTCCGAGTTTTGATAGTCTAGTTTTTGCCTGGAGGTGCCTTTGTATACCGTATACCTCAATGAATTTTAATAAAGAAAATTCAGAAATTCAAAATAGAATTAATTAAATAAAAAGCAGGAGGTCCGTTAATTTATTGGGTCCTTCAGTTTATAACAGGCTAAACTGGATCCGCGATGCAGCTTCAACACTTTTTTACAAAACTAGTCCACAGGTGGGCCCTTTTTGCATGTCGGGTGGGGGCTGCTAGTCTAACCACCGATATCCTCCGGGAAAGCCAGCAGCTCGCTGACGCCGGTGCATGCTTCCCGGCGTCCTCGGTGTCCCGAGGTAAACTTGTCTTTGAGTGAGACGCTATGCTATCGCACACTACAAGCACATGCGCGGCCGTCTCCTCTGCATTCATGCACCCTCTACATAGGGGGCTGTCCGTGATGCCTAATTTAAACAGGTGTTTAAGCGTATGACAATTCCTACAATTTATCTCTCGGTTTATAACCGGGAAGGCCTCCCTCGACTGCCCACAATCCGAAATACATACTAGCCCCTGTGGTCTTGGTGTTGTTTGGCGGTGGCTCACTAAATTTTTTAATTTGTCCTTATTACATATATATTTTCTTTCTTTATTATAAGTTGTAATAATGGATATTAATTCTGTATTTTTAACACACAAACAACTAAACCTCCTACTAGGTACATTAATTCATATCAAAGGAACTGAAAGCCCAATAAAAACTACAAGTCTGTTTAGAAATCGTTTTCAATTTATTGTTACCGCTCTTATGTCTTTAAATGTATTATGTATGTACAAACAAACTATTATTAAATCAGTTTCGTCACTCAGAATGAAGATATCATATGCAAATACCATTTAACTTGTCATAAGGTGGCGACGAGTCCGCGATGGAAATTATTATTTAAATAATGACGATAGGTAGTGCAGTGCACACTTGACTTCAGCTTTTGTTTGTGTACGAGTGACGAGTGTGCGTGCGAGACGCAGTCCGACGAGGGGCTCGCAAGTCTTAGCCGCACCAACTCGGTACTAAATCTATCTTAAATCAATAAGTGAAGTTGCTTAAATTTACGACTTAACTTAAAATACATGAGGGTGTTTTTACTTCCATAACTCGATACCACAGTAAGGAATGGAACAAAAATAAGTTTCAAAAAATAAAATAGTGAACAGAATCACACTCGCTCGGTCGCAGGTCCCTGCAGACTCGCGCACTCAGCCATACATCGCTAACCTATTCAAGTGACCACCGGTCACTATCGTACAACTAGCGGCCCCGCCCCACTGCCCCGCGCGCGCTCACTTCTTGGCGTTCTTCTTGGGCGAGGGAGCCTTGCCTTTGGCGTTGTTCGATACTTTCGCTTTCTTGCCCTTGGGTTCCTCGTCGTCTTCTCCCTGTTGTCAAAAAATAATACAATTACAAAAGCTATTTAAACAGTAAGTCGTATCTCACTCTTATAAAATTCTTGAGTTACTATCAATTTTAAAGTATAATCCATAACCATCAGTTACAATCATGCACACTGGTCTCTAACATTAGTTCTTCATCAGAAGGTTGAGGACTCCAATGATGACAGAACTACACCAGCCAATGTTGCCTTTTTTCTTTACAAATCCAACAACATACTAATTGAAAGCTCACATTTACACTGATTAACTACTCAACCACCACATAAAAAGGGGAAATACATAATTTATGCAAGATCTGCCCCAGACCCAGATACATTTGTATGACAATATGGCAGATATGTTGAAGAGCCTTTGCCCTCTGTTGGTGGAACACCATTTCATAATGAATTAGTGGATGGTTTTCAGTACCTCATTAACTTTGCGCTTGCCGGCAGGTTCTTTTTTCTTATTTATAGCTTCCTGCAAATTCAGTTCAACTGTAACACTGTTCTGCTAACTATTTCATTCATGCACACTATGCTACTATTTGGTAAAGAACATCATTTAAAGAGATACCTACAACTATTTTTAGAAATTGTATTAATTTATGGATTTCATCTTCCAATATGAGGTGCCTTAGCCACAGCTATGTACACTTTGCATGTTAATATTAAAAACATTAGATTCTCTCACAAACAAGGGTTGACACTAGTCAGTGTACAAGCTATTATTGGCAGAGTAAATACATTGCATTTATTTGTTATTTATATGACCCACACTGGAAATTAAACAAAAAAATTAAAAGGTCAAAAAAATAAAAATCTTTTAGTAATTAGACTGCAGTACACTGAACCGGAACAGTCTAGACTACCAGTAGATACTTTCACCCAACCTTTATCTCCGAGTCATCTCCTTCCTCCTCGTCCAACATTTCTTCTTCCATTTCCTCCATGTCATCAAACTCATCGATGGGCCCGCTCAGCAAGTGTTGGCCCATCAGATGCACGGGTCCTGAACCCTACAACCATATACTAAATGCTAACAACAATCAATCAATATCACAATTATTTTATTTTATAAGTAATTCAGACAAATGCCTCAAAAAATCACGAGTAGACAGTGCAACAACCAAAACGGAGCCGCGCGCCTATCAGTGTTGTAAAAGTAAGTTTATCATCATTATGATGCAGATCAAAAGGTTTGCTGTTTATATAAGTGAGTATACCTGAATAATGGTAAACGTGACGGGGGCGTCAGGGAACTCGATGTCCAGGCGCGCATGCCGGTTTTCTCCTACTTTTAGCACTGCTATGGGGATCTTGATAGTTTCTTGCATTGACATTGTTTCTACCTGTAACAAAAGTCCAAGACTTAAATCATCACAACAATACAAACAATAAAAATACAGGGTGATTGGACGATGGGTGCAAAGCTGGTGAGCGAAGGTAGCGTGGACTATTTGGAACCATTTAAGCCATATTTGTCTAAGACAATATCTGACTGTTTCTTTTTACCAATTTTTTATTGGAGGCTAGGAAAATACCCGAAATTTTACAGATAGTTGCTAATCATTGCCAGTTTAAAAAGCCAATGATTGTTTTTTGTTTAATTTAAGTAAAGCTAATGTGTAAGCAATCTAACAAACCATGTTCTAAGGTATCTGAGTCATTAGCTATTTTTTTACAGATATTTAAAGCTTACAAAAATTTTCAGCGATTTTCGAAAACCATTTTTGATGTTATTAAAAAAAAAACGGTCAGTGTTTTTTTTGTTCAAACCTTTTTAAAAACATGTTTGGTTATTACTCTTTCTTTTGAGGTATCAATTAAGCGGATATCTCACAAATTATTTAAATAAGAACCTACAAACCAAATTGAGAGAGAAAATTTTAAGCAACTTTCATAAAAAAAAAAATGGTTTTGGCCGTCATACCGCACGCGGTGGCCTTTGTTCTGGTCAGTGGAATTCCTCAGAAATTCTTAGAATTAAACTTTGAACACAAAACGTTTTTTAAGCAAGTAGTATGAAGGCCAAAGAACCAAATTGAGAGAAAAAATTAATAGCAACTTTAATACAAAAAAAAACGTTTTATGTTCAATGTTTAATTCTAAGAATTTCTGAAAAATTGATAAAAAAGAAACAGTCAGACTTCGTCTTAGACAAATATGGCTTAAATGGTTACAAATAGTCCACACTACCTTCCCCCACCAGCTTTGCACCCTTGCACCTTCCAATCACCCTGTATGTGTAAAGAAGTAAACAGTAAATAAAGACAACATTGGTGTCGATTCTGTTGTTTTAGGAATACTAACTAAAATCTTAAAATTTCTTAGTTAGATTGACTAAAATTTATGGTATTCTGTTGCAAATCTTAAAAATACCTAATTTAAAACGTGTTTGACAATCGTAAAATCTCTCTAAGTTTAGTAGTTGGTGTTGCTGTAAGCAAAATAAATATGTTTTCTATAATGTTGCATGTAACTTATCTGTACCTGCCCTGAATGTTTTTATTCACAAATTACATTAAATTCTAGGTTTTCGTAGTATAAGCTTTGAGCGTTCTGCTTGTAAATTTTAATCATGACCAAATTAGGTGCCTCCTAAAATTAAGTAAGACGTCTAATCTTAGCTAAAAATGTGATGCACAGAATACGGTTTTAGCAATTTTAGCTAAGTTGAGTTGTTTTACACCTGTCATCCTAATTTTAAATCTGTCAGTCTAATTTTTAAAACACAGACTAGCATTCGTGGATTTGACGTTTCTAAAACTTAAAATTAGCTAATTTTAGCTAGGTCTAAAACAAGAGAATTGACACCATTCTAAATATATTATAAAAAATATAAAATATTGATATTCTGGTTATGAGTTTTAAACCGTCAGAGCCAGCTTTGTCATGCACATGCCTTCAGTGTACCTTCTGTTCCCGAGAACAGAGTCCGGACAGTGACTGCCGATACAATCACTGTCCAGCAACAGTGTCCTATGAATATGTTATCAAGGACCAGCTGACTGACAACAGGGAAGAGAACCCAAACTGCTTGTCTAAGATAATTGAAATTTTGAGTTATGTGTAGGAATATACTGAACAGGAATTTTAAAAATGTATATTCTTTGGGATCCTAAAAATGAGGGAAGAATGTAGAACAAAAAAGCCTTGTATTTCAGAAACCATTAAAAGTAGACTATCAAAATTTACATGTAGACAAGATGTACAAATTCATGTGTTTTTGTAATTTAATTTCCCGCTTTCTACACAGACAACAGTCGCAGAACCATTATATTTCAGTTAAGACAATTATTAATATGTTCACCTGGACAACATTCAGTTCATCGGGTTTGGCGTCAGGGCCTAAAACAGCTTGCCGGATCACCAGCTTGTTGAATTTGTTGTTGCGAGGGTTGTAGTCTGTCGCCTCGGGGTCCCATTGTACGGATTTGTTTGAATCTGAGAGAGTGATACCTGTAAATTGTAAAAACAAATGAAAAAGTATTTTGTATGGGTATTTTATAAGTAGGTACATTCGGACAAATATCTCTAACCCTCATTTAGAGATGGGGGGGGGGGGTGTTTATCATGAAGATGAAGCGGGGATGGGCGCTCCACAGTTGTTTGGGTAATTAGAAGGATTTAACCTCCCAATACCTTAGGATGGTGGAAAGGTTGGTAGTTAACAAAGAAGTGGGTTGTAAGTAAAGTAAACAATGCCGTGCATGTGGCGAGTTATTTGAACAGATCTGCAATAAATTTCAAATGACTAAAAATGATCCAAGCTGGATTGGACTTTTCATTTTCGAAATTACGCGCCAGTGCGAATACCAAATTTTCGTAACCAAATAAATTATTTTTAACAGCAAGTACTTGTATCCTCGGCCTTGCAAATACCTCAAACACGTATGTCTTTTGATAAATTTACTTACATACTATCAACTTTTCACGAATTGGATTGGATTTCGTCAATTATTTTATATTTCGCAAAATCGAAATGGCGGCAACACGTTTACGTAAAAATTAAAACTTTGCTGTTTGATATGTGAAGATAGCGAGTCAGAGTAAGGGCAGGCAGTGATTCATGAAATATAGCCAGAAAATTAGTCAAAGAAAGGTCTAAAGAAATAAAATGGCGAGCCGGTTGTCACATTCACATTGGACGCTTCCCTACATCCCCAGAAAGCAAATTGTTAATGATGCAAGCAATACGTCATTTACGTGGAAATTGTGGATTGTATGACTGAGAAACACCATGTAGAATAAATATTTACCATAAAAATATTCGTCCGTCATCGTGATTTCGATAATTTGGTTATTTTAGTTAAAAATCAACACGTTCGATCGCGTGCGATGCCGGTACCACAGACAAGAAAGAAAGAAAAGAGACAACAGAACAGAATCAGACACAGACAGTCATTGACTCCAACTCGTTTGTGTCAAAAATACGGTGTAGCTAGTCTAAAAATTATGGTAAGTGGTAGAAAATTACGGTAGATAGATAACTTCAACTTCTTGATTATGGCTCTGCGTCTGGTTTGGCGCGATTTTGCCAATAAATAACGTCTTTATTGTACCATCAAAATTTTTTAGTAATAGATAAGCTTAATACTAATAATTACATGTAAAGTGGCACAATCGGCGGCCTCATCGCTAAAAGCGATCTCTTCCAGGCAACCTTTGGATGGACAGGATCGGCTAATTTACTAAATTGACGGTGGCGTATATGATGACAAAAATTTTAAAAAAAGAATATTATTATATTTAAGCTAACTTAACATAAACTATACAACCAGAGACTAACTTAATCAACATGAGCGTTTACATAAACTTAATAGGGGAACCTGGGGACACTTGATCCCTTGGGAGACATGATCACCCCCTTAGTTATCGAAATCTATACTAGTTTTTTAAATTCCGATTTAGCAACATTTTAGCTCTTTGATGGTTTCGAATGTTAAACGTGATACTGACATTCGTAAATATCCAACATCTGAGTATTAAAGGAAAAATGGTTTTGCAGACATTGATTCTTTTTTTGTAAGTTTATATTTTGGTTTGTTTGAACGGTTTTTGAAATAATAATTCTTGTTTGGTTTGAAAAATAGCTTAGAAATTCAGTAAAGAAAGTGTATTCTAAGTTTGTTCTAAGCAATTGTTTTGTTTTCTTAACTTTTTTTAAATTTTGATATAAGTACTAGGGATGGGGAGACTTGTTCCCTATCTGTTAGGGGAGACTAGATCCCGGGATCAAGTCTACCCAAATTGATTTTAGGTACTTTTTTTTATGTTACAGGTTTTTTTCTACGTAAAATGACAAGTATTTACAAGAAAACAGAAAGCTTAAAGCGTAGGCGGAGTTCCTATTAATTATTATTGTATACTTATTTGCTAGTATGTTGTTTAATATAATTGATATTTCGTCACTTCATTCTTCAGATATAATTAACCAGGTAGTACTTTAAACCTACTAGGCAGTCGCACGATTTTAAAAGTAAATCGATTTACTCGATTTTATGTTTTTTTTTTTTTTTTTTGAGGGTAGCTATTTCTTAGCTGGCTTTGTCCGCAAGGCGATGTCTTCATTCTTTTTTCGTGCGAGGCAGCGTACGGACGTAACAGCTCCCTCTTGTAAAATAAATTTATTCCTCATGCCGAAGTGAAGTTTCGACATGATTTAATGTTATAATGATAAAATTAAGAGAAGGAGAATAAAAAACGCCGACGAATAATAGTGTATTCGTCAGATTTGGAGTTAAGTGAACAAGGTAAGCAAAGTGCTATTATCTTTTCAAGTGTTGTTGCAAAATGTTCGTAAAGCAAGAAGGTAGATTTTACCTCTGGTAGGTAACTACCTACTTAAGCCTGTGGGATTGACCCTGGGGTCAAAACAATGGCTGTTCTATGCTGGAGGTTAACCGAGGGTTATCACGAAGCAAATAATAGAACTAAAACTTGCAAACTTTTACGAAATACAAACTTTTGCGAAACGTACTTAAAGCAAGAAGGTAGATTTTACCTCTGGTAGGTAACTACTTACTTAAGCCTGTGGGATTGACCCTGGGGTCAAAACAATGGCTGTTCTATGCTAGAGGTTAACCGAGGGTTATCACAAAGCAAACAATAGAACTAAAACTTGCAAACTTTTATGAAATGCTAACTTTTGCGAAATGTACGTAAAGCAAGAAGGTAGATTTTACCTCTGGTGGCTAACTACCTACTTAGGCCTGGAGATTGACTGTGGGTCAAAACGATGGCTGTTCTATGCAAAAGGTTAACCGAGGGTTATCACTACTTATCACAAAGCAAATAATAGAACTAAAACTTGCAAACATTTATTTTCGCTAATTCGAACAACGATGACTGTTCTATGCTTAGAGGTTAACCGAGGGTTATCACAAAGCAAATAATAGAATAAAAACTTGCTAACATTTATTTTCGCTCATTCGAACAACGATGACTGTTCTATGCTTAGAGGTTAACCGTGCGTTTTCACAAAGCAAATATTGGAACTATTACCTACATAACCAATTATGCTTGCTTGTATTTATTTTCACAAATTAGAACCTCAATGGTTGTTAGAGGTTAACTGTGGGTTTCCCAAAGCGCTTTATTACAACAATTACACTACCACGTATGGTACTGACTTACATTTAGGTTCGCAAATTAGAACCACCACGGCTGCTATATACTAAAAGTCAAATCATAGATCTTCACAAAGCAAAATATTACAATAATTACACTATGTTGGGACCACGTTTGGTGCTTTACTTGCTGACATTTACACTCTCAAATTATAACCTGCTATGCTAAAGGTTATACGTGGGTTTTCGCAAAGCGACATATTATAAAAACTACAACTAAGTCTGGTAGTTGCTTATTTTTGCAAATTAGAACCTTGATGTTAACGGAAAGTTAACACGTGGTCTCTTATTGAATAAATGGTAAACGTGGATTATCACAGTACCATTAAATTAAATATTTATATAATTAGATTCAATATAGATCACTCTTGTTAAGTAGGTCATTGGGTTCGCCTGGTGGTTGTCTGTCGAACAACACATGGCAATTCTATTAAGCATTAGGTGTACTTTTTACGCTCGTACGAGGTAAATTATAACTAATTCTTAAAACTCTCGGTGGGTTTCAAAGAGACATTGCCAAGCATGATGGATAAGTATTGGTGTATATTATATGTTTTGGTTTACTTTGCCCGTTTTTTGTCTTGCAATTCAGAAAACTGCGCTTCTTACAAGCACTCAATTTAAAACGTAAAATTGCTGCTACAATATCTGATGCCACTAGGACAGAGGATAAGAGAGTCGACTCAGCTCAGCAGCAGTTAAGCTAAGGCACCACTGCTATTAACAGGGGCTTCTCGGTACTTA
Organism: Eupithecia centaureata; assembly: GCA_944547425.1. Classification (NCBI taxonomy): domain Eukaryota; kingdom Metazoa; phylum Arthropoda; class Insecta; order Lepidoptera; family Geometridae; genus Eupithecia; species Eupithecia centaureata. The sequence goes on from OX155696.1 coordinate 11,755,816, forward strand.
TTGAAGTTATTATATATATATATATAAAATTCTTATACATAAGTTATAAAATTGTCAAGGGAAACTTATTAACTCCCGGTCTGGATCGTGATGAAATCTTATCCAGAATGAAGACCACGATGTAATTATTTGGTCTGAAGCTCTCACTAAGACTAGTTTAAAGATTAAAAGGCTATAAAAATTACTATAGTTACTGATATTAAAAAATAAATAACCGCATCCGCAAAGGCACCAGTAGTGGCGTCAGTCCATCCGACGACCAGTCGCCCCCGGGTGGGGAACAGAACAGCCCTCCTTATACATATACGTCGTTATACATGAACTATGGGGGGGAGGTAACCCCGCAGGTTACAGGGGGCCTCAGGCAGGAGCGAGGCCGACAGCTCAGACTCTAAACTAGAGCAAGCCACGTGCTCCGGCACCGCAATTATAAAATTGGGTACACCCTGAGCATAACCTATATTTTTATAATTGTCGTTCCATTATAAAACTGATTGGATTTAAGTTATTCTATGAAGTTAACTAGTAAAGTTAGAGTTAGTTAATCGAAAAGTTAACTATCTATTTATACTGTACAATAGAAAAGGGTACTTAGTCATCTTTCTTGCGATGATGAACCTGAAATGCTAACAGCGATTAATAATTTAATCGAATTAGATACATAGGGGCTATTTTAGTTTGTGGTCGCTCTCAAGGAGTCTTTATTTTCACTAACTGTGACCACTTATTCTAAAGTTCATAAACCTTTTATGTTGAATTTAATAACTTTCATTAAATTCATTCATTTTAAGATGACGGATCATAGGATCGTGCCTAAACTGATTCCTAAACACGGATCCCTAGCTGCAATAAACCTTCATTCATTCATTAATTCCTTAAAGAGGCTTATTTGCTTCTACCTGTAAATAAAGCTATTAGAAAATACTAACGCTTTATATTTATCTCAGTGACATTTTATGTATCGGAAACATACAATTATTACCACCAGAATGTAGTAAACATAGTTGAACTATTACCTATCTCTAAGTTACATAGTGATAAAAATATATATATATATATATATTTTGCCATAGAAGTCTTTATAGAAGCTTCTTGATATTGTATGAGCTCCTTACTACATTACAAATGGTTTTAAATTGTTACGCTAGTGTATCGTAGCTAGCGAAGAATCACGCTAAATTAATATCGACACATATCTACCTATACCTAATATAGAGTGAGGACTATTCCATTGAGTTTTCCAATAGCTCAACCATTTTGCTTTCCGCACCTATACGAAATGTTCGACTATACAGTCTACAAACGAAATCCAGATACTTCGGCGATAGACGCGTTAACGATTAGATAGCAGAAAAGCAACTTCTATGCATTCCCGCATATTCTGTTGTCCTAAAGTGCTTAAGAAATTTAAGCAATGAAGCAACTGGAATTGGACAGGTTCCTGGTTTCCTAAAGACGGTATTAGATTTTGAAATACTATATTAGAATAATTTACATTATAAAAAATATCATTTTCAATCCCACTAAATATCATAACAAAAAAGTCCTACCTTGGGAACCGCGAAGCTCAGGACTACTTTTAAACAGCAAACTATCCCACCTCTAGCAAGTCTAGTCTAAAACTTAATGTTATCCACCGTCTTTAGTAGTATTAACGTACCACCCACAGTGGGTGGTAGCAAATTTGGGAGTTTATTGTTTCTAAACTGACGTAATCAGAACACATTATTGTAAATACCTATGAATATTTAAAATATTATTGCTGGTGACTTATTGACTTCTCAACCAGCGGATGTACCTACTCACTTTCAAAATATAACAGTTCAGCAGAGGTACTCTAATCTACCTTTTATTTGCAACGGTCAGCACTATCATTGCTTTTGGGTGGTAACATTAGACGTATGATAAACGGCATTTACATACAAACAAAACCCCTCTATTCCAAAACATTTTTTAACTTGGGGTTCTCGGTTAGTGCTTCACTTTGCTGGTCATTACATCGGTCATTACGACAGTAATACCTGCATAAGGGGCTCAAGCGCTTTAGCTTATAAAGTGTCAAACAAAAATATACCTAAATGGTAACAAATCCAATTTTCTGATCCTTTAAAAACTCCTACTGCTGGTGAACCAGACCTTGATCCTGCAATTTATCAAAGAAAATTCAAAGCTTTATCCGGCTGCTGCGCTGGATTAATGATTAATGACATCAAGCTTGAGTCCTGCTGATGTAAAGTGGAGAATGGAGTTGACATGACCATATATAGCGCTAGACACGCATTAGCGGCGGCTTCCGTTGAGGTCTCGTTTGACTTTTTCCAGAAAACGGTCGGATGGCATGGAGAAAACTTTGCTAGGATTTACAATCACCCTATAAGAAGGGATTTTTCCCTAAACCAAAATCTTTTATTAATGAAAAATAGCGAATTACTTTTTGTACCTACTTATTTGATTATAAGTATTAGGTAACGATAAAAACAAATAGAAACTAACATAACTTACATTGTAAAATGTTTGAGGATGTCTTCCTGCAGTAGGTACCTATACTTAGTAAAAATACTAACAAACTACCTACTAATTTTGGGTAAAGCTTGTATTATAATTCTAAATTTAAATTTTATTTTGATTTTATAAAAGCATATTTGATTGCAAATGATGCATACTCTAAACATCTACCTGGTTAATTATATCTGAAGAGTGAAGTGACGAAATATCAATAGGTGATCAATTGAACTTGCAAAGTGAAGTTCGATCACTATTATATGAGTCACTTCATTCGAAGATATAAAATCACCCACCCATAGTAGGTATGATTCTACCCACCCAATAAATTTTAAATTTTCTCTGAAGAAATGAAGACATCGCCTTGCGGACAAAGCCAGCTAAGAAATAGCTACCCTCAAAAAAAAAAAAAAAAACATAAAATCGAGTAAATCGATTTACTTTTAAAATCGTGCGACTGCCTAGTAGGTTTAAAGTACTACCTGGTTAATTATATCTTCGAATGAAGTGACTCATATAATAGTGATCGAACTTTACTTTGCAAGTTCAATTGATCGCCTATAAAAGCAAAGTCGCTAATTTTTTGTTCAAAGTTGCTAGAATGTTGTTTAATTTTATAAGTACAGTCATTTTATTAGTATTCAAAGTTGCTAGAATGATGTTATAAGTACAGTAGGTAGTTTAATTTTTATTCTTAGTTGCTGAGCTACTCCTCTGAAATGGTATGAAAAAAAAATAGAGAGACCGATTAGTAGGTATAAGTAATTTTCAATATTCTAATGATTGAACACAAGATTTTGGTAAATATTGAGGCTGGTTAAATTATAATAACGTCTATATTAATTATGCGGCGGGGGGGCTGAGTCAGTCAGCTGTGCGTGCTAGAGCACAGAATAGATACAGCTATAAGTAGTATGTGTTTGAGTGGTACTAAACATTTTCACTAAATTCAACATGTAGTCAATTTTGTTTTACACGGTTTTTGTAGTGTTCATTTTTAGTCTCACAGAGAAGTGGTTCAAAAGCAGTGCCTACTTAAAGTTTCTACATCGTTTGGTGTCCAGTTTATATAGGATATTATTTTGTAAGTTCTCAACTTATCAATTTAATTCAATAAGCTGGGAGTCGCTTCCGTAAACAAACTTGAACTCATTTAGGCCGCCTTTACACCTGTAAGTTACTTTCGTAATAATTATGTAAGTTACTTACGGTTGCATTTACACCTAAAATAGACTTACAGTAAATAATGCTCACGTAATTTTTGTGAGTATTAACTTACATAAATTATTACACGCCCATTTACATCAGTAAATGAATCAACCAGTAATAAAAATGCCTTCTCATAGACGCCACGTTCAAGCACCTGCTGCATATATAATTTTATTCAATATAAATTGTAAAATTCATTAGTCCTTAAATTTATGCAATTTTCTAAAGATTTCCTCTGGAGTTGGACTAAACATTTCACTAAGTTCATCATGTAGTGAATTTTGTTTTACACGGTTTTTGTAGTCCTTTTTTTATAGTTCCACAGTATGGGACGTGCTTGGAAGCGGTTATTAAACTTTCTACCTCGTTTGGTGTCCAGTTTTTATCTTGTTTAGAGGACATAATTTTTTGTAAGTTCTCAACTTATCGATTTAATTCTATAAGCTGGGAGTCGCTTCCGTAAACAGACTCGAACACCTTTAGACTTGTAATTTTCCAACTTACGAAGGTAGTAAAAAATTACAGTAGGTCACTTACAATGAGTGTTTACACTTGAAAATTTATCGTACCTAAGTGGCTTACGGAAGTGACTTACGTGAGTAATACTTACAGATGTAAAGGCGGCCTAAAACCTACATTTGGAAGGTTTTATATAATTTAAAATAAAGTGTAGTCATAAAAACACAAACTTACTTCGTAAACATAGACAACAATGCATGGAGGATTAAAAACGCCGCCAAACTTTGAACTTTAGTTTTGTAATACATACTGCGACCGTATTATTGTGGGTACATAACAGACATATAATGTTGATTAATATTGATGATTTTATTTTGTGAGTATCGGTTTTCATATTAAAAGAGAAAGATATTCTCCATTTGTTTATCTTTAAAATTCACAAGAATGTACTTTGTATGTCATGCAAATTCTCAACATCATTTTCATTCACTACACATTACTTTCTTCACACGTAATGAGATTTAATTTACCCACGCCTAGGAAATTTCCATGACTAGTTTTCTATCATCAACCTATATTAGTCCACTGCTGGACATAGGCCTCCCCCAATGAGCGCCATAGCGCTCATTGCTATGCTATTATATTATACAAGCGACCCGCCTCGGCTTGGCACGGTTTTATTATACGTATAAACCTTCCTCTTGAATCACTCTATCTATTAAAACCACATCAAAATCCGTTGCGTTGTTTTAAAGATTAAAGCATTCAAAGGGACTTATGGACAGAGAAAACGACTTTGTTTTATACTATGTAGTGATATATACAGGATGATTGGAAGCTGGGTGCAAAGCTGTTGGGCGAAGGTAGTGTGGACTATTTGGAACCATTTAAGCCATATTTGTCTAAGACGAAGTCTGACTGTTTCTTTTTACCAATTTTTTATTGGTGGCAAGGAAAATACCCGAAATTTTACAGTTAGTTGCTAATCTTTGCCAGTTTAAAAAGCTAATGATTATTTTTTTGTTATATTAAGTAAATTCTAAGAATTTCTGAGGAATTCCACTGACCAAAACAAAGGCCACCGCGCGTGGTAGGACTTTCTACAACATCATTTTAAAATTTTATCACGGAAGTACATAAATATGATTATTGTTGATTATTTGTTATTCATTTTCGATAACCTACCTATCTGCCGATATTAATACTGTCCTATTTCTAGGTTATGACGCATTACCTATTGGAAATGCAGATTTTTCCAATTGTTTTTATTTTTATAGACCTAATTTAATGTTTTACTTTGTTAAAGTCATTTAAAATTAATGAAAATATTTTACGAATAATCGATTTTTGTTACTAAATCAAGTCAAAAATCGAATTAAATTTTTACGATTACACTTAGCTCATTTCTATAACTGTCAAACTGAAACGTCACGGAACGCCTGAAAAATATTATAGTCCGAGTGGCTCTTGTTGGGATGAGATCTATGGTGTGGATGGCCCTAGATTGTAAAATGAATGAAAATACGATTCTAGGTCATTTCTTGATGGATAGGCGTCTTATTAAGAGAAAATGGTAAGAAATCACGTTAAATCAAACATAAAAGACTCCAGCTCCTTCGACGGTGATTATCATAGCTTATTCGTTTAGCTGGCAGCTCTGCTGTCACGTCAACTGTCAAAAAGCAGTCATCGTCATCCCCACCCTTATTTCGTTTTCATTGAATGACATAAAAATAAATTGACCGATACAAAATTTGTCAAAATACACAATCTTCACCTTCAATGTTTCTTTTATTTTCCTCCATTCACCCTGGATTTGTTTCGTCCATCGATTAACGTGCCCAAATAGCTCGGTTATAGCTTCCAAGAACACCGTCGCTCCTTCCGGCCCGTACGAGAGTTCTCTGCACTCGCGTCGCTCGAGTAGTCTTGACCTTAAGGCATCGCCAATCTTTTATGTTGTGTAACGACGCCAAAATTCTAAAGCGAACCTTGCCAAGTTTCGCATCGTCTACCTCGCAATCTATTCAAGGTAAATAAGTCATCGAGGTTCGCGCGTGAATATCGCGAAAATAGCAATAAGAAATTCGTAGTGTTATCTATCGCGCTCGCTCGATTTCGTTCAGTCGGGGCGCCAAGTTCGTTCGACGTGCGCGACAGTGGTCCCTCGGGGCGATGACTTGGTGATAGTGGTCGGAGCGGTGTGGGTGGCCGATGGTGCAACGAGGATGAGCGAGGAAGCGCAGGCCGCGAGCCATGCGAGCCGCGGCAGCCAGGCCTCCGCCGCGGCGCCCGCCCCCGCGCGGCTCCCGCTCGACTCCACCAACGTCTCGCACGCCAGTCCAGCACAGGTATCCTTCAACATCCTCCTGTAGGTACACCTACCATATACATATAGTCTTATTTAAACCAAAGCTATTTAAAACTTATTTCTCAGAGTAAAAGGCCTGCATGGAGTCATTTGCAAACAGACTCGTGAAGCTCTCACAAATAAATAGCAGATTGTTGCTCTTACTGAACACAGCTGGATTCATTTGATTTATTTTATGCAATAATCAGTTGTTTACAATAAAATATTACAGAATACCTATATTTCTCTACACCATAGTCTGGAAATTATCTTATAAGAAAAAGTCCTGGGAAGTTAACAAGGCAATCAAATACTTTGAATAGTGGTTTGTTATCATTATGAAAGTATAAAAATAAATAATGTTATAATGTTGTTTATGTAAATAAAACATAGATATAGTATATACCTACTCAATAAACAGTGTGAAAGTCCTCTATGGAAGGGATAGGGGCACTGGCTGGCTGTGTTTCCGAGCTTGAACAACAAATAGATTGTAGGTCACCTGACACATGTGGAGGCACTGTTGATATCAGGATGAAGTGCTTTTCACTGCTATGTATTTTATGTTATAGATTACCAAGTTATTGAGTAGGATTTATTTATTTATATAATGATAAGAGATGATGGTTGTTGAAGAGATTAAATGACTATATAATACTGATTTATTGCACATTAAAATGAGGCACTTGCAAAGGTGCGGTGCAGTTTGTACACAAATGATGCAGTGAAACAAACAGGCTCATGTTGTACCCTAATCTACCATGATGTGTCTACTCTGCCTGCCTTTATTGTATCTAATATTTTCCGACAGTGGAGTCAATTATGGATATCTATATCTACATATTGGATTCAAGATGTCCAATATGATTATTTAGTTTTGCCTATAAAAGTTAAACACTGAAAAACAAATCTTCTTGGAATCTTTACGGGTTTGACAGAGATAGAATCAATAACCTGAGCCTCTTTCATGTAGTACTGGCAACACTTTATTTTTTCCAGATGACAGCGACGCCGCCTGCCGCTGCAGAGACAGGCAAATGGCGCTGTGAGACTTGCACCTACGAGAACTACCCACTTTCAAGAAAGGTACAGGACTCATTCTTTAGTAATTTAAATAACTTTGATCTACTTAGCAGAGCAACAGAACAAACTTAAAGTAACATGCATTCTCAGTGCGTTACAGAACGATCACCTACAATACTTACAAGCTGTTTGATTTGTTCTTAACGATGGAATTAAATTGGCATAGGAATATAGGAATGAAGTAGACATTTATGTAGCATTGCGTTTATAATAGTTCTTTTTATTCTGTGCCTAGCTAGATCTAATCAGGGTCTGTATTAGGTGTTTAGAATGATGCTTGACTCCATGATGCTCATAAAAGTAGTAAATAAATGTAGCACATTTGGAGCACTCATCTTCAAAGTGAGTTGTATTGTTAACTGCAGGCCGCCGTGTGACCGAGCCAAGCAGATCCTAGCTACTCCTAGCCTAGGCTTGTTTTACGTTTCTTACGCAGAATGAGCCGCTTACGTATTTTTCACACGCCGCTAGAGAAAGTTTCAACGACAATGCATCAATGTGTTATGTTTAGAGAAAAAAATACAAAAATAAGCCTCCAGCGAGCCAGCTAAGGGATACAATGGGCTGGGCACTTCAATTATTAACTGTGGAAATTAAATGCTAATATAATAATTAAATAATAATTAAACTTACGACAAACTTAGGTGAGTGGATGCGACTAGCGCAACAGGCTACAGAATATATTACTCAAATAATAATAAAAACCGGCCAAGCGCGAGTCGGCCTCGCGCACAAAGGGTTCCGTAACATTATCGATAAAACGGCGAAAAAGTCATGTCTGTTGTATGGGATGGTAGCCCCCTTAAATATTTACTTTTATATATTTTTTAGAATTACAATCTGTTGTTATAGAAGAGAAATATATGATTGATTTTATGCGTATATTGGAATGCAAACCCTAAGTAATTCAAGTAAATCAATATCTTTATTTCTTTAGGCTTACAAAATAAGCACTTAGACACTTCCACTAGTGGAAGAAACGAAAAAGAAACCACTAGCACGTGTATAACTTATGTGTCTAATACATGTTTGCCTTATAAATAATTACATACATTACATACCTACTATTGTCGATGTGGAACTGAGCGACATCTGGTCAAGCACTAACGTCATAGGCAGGCCGTAAGCCGCACACGTCGCTTCGGAGGCCTCTTCCAGGTGATGAAAACTTGTCAAACGATGACTAAATGTTGATGATAACGTTGGAATCTGATTGCTTGCTAATTGTATTAATTGTCCACAACCTGTGCCCGATGCGGCGAAACTGCCGAGTGTTTACAGGGTGATTCTGACGATAACGCACAAACTCTAGGTAGTTGCCGTATTGTGGAATATTCGAAACCGCAACTTAACCCGGTGGGGAGGGTCTAGACAGGCGACTAAGGCCGGGGGCAACTGTACCACAGACTCACTCTCAAACGGCCTCCGAGCGGGAGTATGGTCAGTGGCGAACTGAGTGATAGAGCTAGCTGTGGACGCTTTGGGCCCTAATAATATCAGAGTATGGTATACATTGCAGTGCACGATGTGCCGCGCCGCCAAGCCCGTGCTGGGAGAAGACATCTTCAGTCTGCAGGACCACGCCAGCGCGCTGCCTGCCACCGAGGCTTGCGGTACGTTACCCTTTCTCTCTTCTTTTCTCTTATATTACGTTACTGAGGCTGCTATCTGACGATACTTAGACATTTATTGCTGACTCCTATCATTATTTAATACTACCTGTGCCCGCGACTTAGTTTGGTTGACTGCTGACTTTGGGCAGTCACATAAACCTTGCATATTTAAATACAAACTTTTAGCCCTTCAAGGTTTTCTGATCTGGACCCCTATTGCCACACGGATCCAAAAATGTGCATTCAAATATGAATTTTCACTCGTAACATATCACTACATAGTATAACATAAAGTCGCTTTCTCTGTCCCTATATCATTATGTCCCTTTGAACGCTTAAATCTTTAAAACTACACAACGGATTTTGATGCGGTTTTTTTAATAGATAGAGTGATTCAAGAGGAAGGTTTATACGTAAAATGTATAATAAAACCGTGCGAAGCCGGGGCGGGTCGCTAGTAGATAAATAAAAAATAAATTAAATAATGCTGAATAATGCAGATATGCATATTCATGACATCAGAAAACATACAACTCGCGACCCAATCGCTTGTAGCTTGCGCAAGCTATTCTGTCATTGTCATTTTAAATTAGGAATATGTATTACAACTAAATTTTATTACAAATGTGTTGTATTGTTTTATGGAAAAAGATGAATGCTAGGACTATGCCAAGAAGTCTCTCTTCGTAATAGTTCCGTAGAAAGAGTTGACAGTAGGAGAGCCACTGTACGTGCGAGTGACCTGACATAACCTGCGCGGAAGGTATCCGCAGGCAGTAGGTACATACATACTTGCAACACATTTGTTTATTCATTCTTTTAAATCGCGTCTCTTTTGTTCTGGAGCGATGGTAGCTATTGGTTTGCTTTTGCTGCAGCCTGTGGAAGGGACTTGAGATTATCTGACTGCAGAACTCTATAAAAATATTCCCCGTAACTTCACACCGCTATTTTCTCCCTATTTAGCACAAATATTTAAGTCTACAGATATGCTAGAAGTATACACGAGGAAAAATTTCGTCCACTTTTTTTGATGATCCTAAAATCAGGATTCAAAAGAGTTTTTTTCTTTATCCCTGTATTTGAAAAACTTCCCGTGTGTAGGCCAAGTGTGGGCCTGCAGTACTAACACCTACTTGTCTAAGTTCTTACCAAAAAGTTTAGGATCTGTCTGTCAGGAAGTGATTGATATTTCCTAAACGAAATTGATGAGAAACTTGTAATTTTAGCAGTTGGTTAAAACGTTAGGCCTTATTTTAGGTACTCTAACCTAAATTAAGGAAATTATAATGATTTTTCTAACCCTAGTTTTAATTTGTCACTAGAATATCGTTACCTGAAAAGTGCCTCTACGTAGTTTATAAAATGGTTCCCGGTGAGGAGGCGGGCGTCTGCTCTATTCACGGCCTCATTTGAATAATAATTGTTGTGGGTATGCGGTAGCGACGCTGTGTGTTTGTACGTGCTGGGGTGATTCACTGTGACTGTGTGCAGGTGTGGTGGAGAGTGTGACG